>CM055117.1:771256629-772471629 GCA_029206835.1 Rana muscosa
TTGGGGTACTCCAAGCCATACTCATCAGCCACTCTTTTCATGAGGATCCGCTGTAGGCGAGCAAGTTTAGACAGGGTCGCAGGGTTTCCTGCTCCAGGCATCACATAAGAATCCGGGGATTTCCGGATCAAAGCCGTAGTAGGCTCCGATGAAAGTTTTTTCATCTGTTACCACGTTAGATTTCTCTGTTATAGCGGGGACTTCCACCCGGGGTGGGGTTTCCCCAGAGCTCATGGGCGATCCCCCTTGAAGGCTGCGGGTTGATGCAATATTTTTCTTCTTGTCCCATCCCTTGGCGAGGAAGATCTCGTCTATCTCCACATCATCCCCAACATCGGATGACGAGTCGATATCCGAGGAATCCACCTCTTCAGCAGGCAGGTAGTTCCTGGCATTTTCAGACACTTTTCCCCCAGCCTCCTTACCGTCTCCTGACATGGACCTCTCAAGCATTTTCTCACTTTTAAAGTCCGGTTTTGGCAGGCGCCGGGGCAGGCTTCGACCGCGGCTGAGGGAGGCCTTGACATATCCCACCTTCCATTTTGCTGGCGGGATATGAACTTCCGTAGTGGCGGAGGCAGCGTCCGCTGCGGTGTCCGCCGATGGCTCTGCAGCGGCAGAGGCATCCTCCTCGTCACATCCGTAGCAACCAATGCGATGCGCGTGGGTTCGGCTGTAGGGGCATAGGCGTCTTCCTCCGAAGTAACAACGCCCGTAACACAATTTACCCGGTAGGCCCGAGGCAATTCGGTGGGCTGGTCCACCTCAAAAAAGAGCTCCCCACAGGAAAAACATTGTCCGAACGGCCGTAGCTGCACGGCCAGTCCACCGCATCTAGGGTAGAGCATGCCCAGGGCCTCTGCATCTCGGCAGGAATATAAAACGAAGCGGCCCCGGGGTTTGAGCCAGATCCCCGTATCTGTGAGCGGGGCTGTGAGGGGAGCAATGTCCATGGCGGTAGGCACTGGGAACATTCAGGGTCCCGATAAGGTTGAGGTCCATGGAAATGTGGACATGTTGCTCCTCTCACTTGATCCAATCTCTCTCTGCTCCTTGGCGCCAACTTCACCCACATGTAACATGCAGGTGGCGGTAACTCCTCCCCTTTTTCTCTTTCTGCACGTAACTCGCGGGCTTTTCTTCCTTTGGATCCGCCCACGAACGACGCAGTTAGAAAACAACACAGTTCTGTGCCCCTTTATCCCTTTCTCTCGTTCCAAAAACACTCGTTCCTCAATGGCCGACTTTTCCAAACACACAGAAATTAATCCAAATGCGAGAGGTAACCGCAAATCCCGGACTCGAGCCCCCACGTTTAGCACTAACACCCAGATTAAGGGAGCTGCTGGATTTTGTTGGGACTGCGAATTACCTCATGGCTTCCGTTGTCAGGGGTGTAAGAAAGGTCTTCAGAAAGTCAATGTCCACACCATGTAAAACCCAAAACAGTCAGGCTTTATTTTTATCTTTGCTGAGTGAACTTAGAGGAAGAGTAGGACACGAGAGAGAAATACACAGGGGAAGGTTCAGGCACACAACACTTAAACAGCACTCGTCGCCACTCAAGCCTGAGTGGGTATTGCTCACCCGGATAGTCCCGTCTAGTGGTCCTAGCAGCCGGAATTCAGCACAAATCAATCTTTCCTTTGTATTGTATTAAGGATACGATCGGGAACCCTCTGCCACAGGATTAAAAGTCCCGAACCTCCCAGCCAAGCAATAATGTCCGCAACGATTTATATAGGCTTCTCATGACGTCACAGTCACATGCTCCCATGACGTCACAGTCACATGCTCCGAGGCCACCCGGAGCATGTGACTGTGACGTCATGAGAAGCCTATATAAATCGTTGCAGACCGAACAGCCAGCATTACAGCGAGGAAGCGACGAGTCAACATCGAGGAGGAGAAGAGAGAAGAAGACGCCGACGGCGACGGGAAGACCGGGCCCCTCCACTAAGAGCTGGAAGAAGATAGTGGAGGGGCCGGCAGAAGGACAACGGAGAGCCGAACGAGACGACGGGGAAGACCGGGCCTCTCCGCTAGCAAAAGAGCTGGAAGAAGATAGCGGAGGCCCGGCAGAAGGAAGAAAGAACCGGAGAGCGAGAGAAGAACTGGAGAGCGCGGAGACAGCACCGGAGACCCCCGAAGTCGGAGGAGACCCCCGGAGTCGGAAGAAGACCCCTGGAGCTGTGTAATAAATTACTTTAAAAAGCTGTGTGTGTTTTTTTATTGACATTTTTTTTCCACCAGGTGAATGGGTAGGGGTACGATGTACCCCATACTCATTCACATAGGGTGGGGGGCCGGCATCTGGGAGCCCCCTTATTAAAGGGGGCTCCCGGATTCCGATCAGCCCCTGCCCGCAGACCCCGACAACCAACGGCCAGGGTTGTAGGGAAGAGGCCCTTGTCCCCATCAACATGGGGACAGGGTGCTTTGGGGTGGCGGGGCCGCAGGTCGCCCCCCTGCCCCAGAGCACCAAACCCCCCATGTTGAGGGCATGCGGCCTGGTACAGTTCAGGAGGGAGGGGGGCCGCTCTCTCGTCCCCCCCTCTTTTCCTGCGGCCTGCCAGGTTGCGTGCTCGGATAAGGGTCTGGTTTGGATTTTGAGGGGGACCCCAACGCCAATTTTTTGGCTTAGGGGATTCCCCTTCAAATCCATACCAGACCGAAGGGCCTGGTATGCTCCTGGAGGGGGAACCCATGCCGGTTTTTTATTTAAAAATTGGCGTGGAGTTCCCGCTCAGGATTCATACCAAACACAGTGCCTGGTATTGGCGGGAATCCACGTCGGATCCCGTTCAATACAGTGCCGCGTCTCCTTCTCGCTATTGCAGCGAGCGCGAGATGTCGGCACCCTGTCGCCGAGATGTCGGCACCCTGTCGCCGAGAATCTCCGCGATGGGATTGCGATGAATATACAATGTCAGCGGTACCTACTGTATATGCTGAAAGTTCCAATGCAGACCTGGAGTGGGTTACTCAGCATTGTCCTACCTCACCCCCAGTTAAACATACTACATTGCGGGCCAAATCAATTTTCAATCCCACTTATCATAAAGGCCCCTATTTACAAACCTTTTAAAAGGTTGTTTATGCAGATCTTATCAAAATGTGCAAAGCCGATTCCAAACACACATATTCTAAGTCCAATCTCTCACCATTAGAACTTAAGGCCCTAGACAAACTGACTCAAAATGAAGCGATTGTTATTAAATCCGCTGATAAAGGGGGCAGCATAGTAATTCAGGATAGAACCGACTATGCCCGTGAATCACGCAGACTACTGTCTGACAGTAAGACTTACCTAGTACTTCCAAGTGACCCGACTTCACAGTTTGCTCTTGAAGCTACCCAACTTGCCGATCAAGCCCTCAAGGACAATATTATCTCCAAATTTGAAGCCTCGTTTTTAATTAAGAATTTTTATAAAGTGCCCTATTTTTACCATCTACCGAAAGTCCATAAAGATCTTATTAATCCCCCGGGCCGCCCTAGTAGCGGCCATGGAAAGTGTCACTAGTGGCTTTTCTATTTATATTGATCAATTTCTCCAGCCCTTGGCACAGGATCTTCCCTCCTATATACGTGATGGACCACATTTGCTCGATATGCTTAAACATTATACATGGGAGAAAAATTATTGGTGGCTTTCTCTTGATGTGTCATCATTATACACATCGATTCCACACAATATAAGTCTGAGGGCTGCTGAACACTTTTTAGCTAAAGACCCCCTTCTTAATTCTCGGCAAATTAATTTTATTTTGGAATCCCTAGTTTTCTGTTTGAAACACAAATATTTTGAGTCAGAGGGTACTCATTATCTACAAGTCCATGGCACAGCTATGGGGTCAACTTCGCCCCCAGCTACGCCAACCTCACGATGGGGTTTTGGGAGAGCATGCACCTTGCAGCTGACCATCCCTTTGCCGCCAAGGTAATGTACTATGGTCGATATATTGACGACATGTTTATCTGGGATGGCACTGCCGACGATATTGATGGCTTTGTACAGTACTGTAATCGCAACACTTTGGGCCTATCCTTTACTCATGTGGCTGATCCACATACTCTAGCATTTTTAGATCTTGAGCTTTGTCACGAGAATGGCACTATTTATGCAAAAAAATTTAATACATTTTTAATAAACCTACTGCAGAGAACCCATTTATCCATTATAATAGTTGTCATCACCCTAGATGGGTCAATAACATTCCCCGCAGCCAGTTCTGTCGTCTACGTAGGAACTGTACCAGAGACTCTGATTATGAGGCCCACGGCCACTTTGCTCTCCCAGAAGTTCCTAGAGAAAGGCTATCCTGATGCACTGATTAATGATGCTTTTAAAGACTATCGCAACCCACACACAGGCCCACGTATTGTACCATCCGTTACTAAGCCACCTACACGTTTTATCACGCAGTTCCATGATAAGTACAAAAACATGGAAAAGATTTTAGCTGCGCACTGGCCCATTTTAGTCGAGGACCCCATCTAAAAAACACTATTGATACTAAACCCAAAGTGGCATATAGAAAATGTAGAAATATTAACAGTAAAATCGCACCCAGTAAAAGTAAGCCAGCCAACTTACTCCATCACGATTAGTCCTCGTACCCCTTAGAGGGATGTACCAGTGTAAGAAACCCCTCTGTCTGACTTGTCAGTTCGTACACCATGGACAGAAAACTTTTACCGTGAAGGGCAAAAATTACACCCTGAAAGAATTTTATAACTGTTTCACAGAGTATGTCGTGTACTGCCTTACTTGTTCGTGCAGACTTTTCTATGTCGGCAGGACTATTAGGGCACTTACAGTAGGTGCCGCCGATATTGTGTCAATCTCGCCGCTTCTAGCGGCGATATTGACACCCTATGAGCTCCGTCGCGAGAGCCAGCGCCGAGCTGTCTCGTCATCGGGAAAGGAAAAAATGTTCCTTTCACGATGAGCGACACGCATTGCCGATAGGCGGGGATCCGACGCGGATTCCCGCCAATACCAGGCACTGCGTTTGGTATGAATCCTGAGCGGGAACTCCATGCCAATTTTTAAAGAAAAAAACGGCGTGGGTTCCCCCTCCAGGAGCATACCAGGCCCTTGGGTCTGGTCTGGATTTGAAGGGGAACCCTACGCCAAAAAAACGGCGTGGGGGTCCCCCTCAAGATCCAAACCAGACCCTTATCCGAGCACGCAACCTGGCAGGCCGCAGGGGAAGAGGGAGGGACGAGAGAGTGGCCCCCTCCCTCCTGAACTGTACCAGGCCACATGCCCTCAACATGGGGGGTTTGGTGCTCTGGGGCAGGGGGGCGACCTGTGGCCCCCCCACCCCAGAGCACCCTGCCCCCATGTTGATGAGGACAGGGCCTCTTCCCGACAACCCTGGCCGTTGGTTGTCGGGGTCTGCGGGCGGGGGGCTTATCGGAATCCGGGAGCCCCCTTTAATAAGGGGGCCCCCAGATTCCGGCCCCCCCACCTTATGTGAATGAGTATGGGGTACATCGTACCCCTACCCATTCACCTGGTGGGAAAAAAATGGTAATAAAAACACAACACAGTTTTTAAAAGTATTTTATTGCACCGCTCCGGAGGTCTTCTTCCGACTTCGGGGGTCTCCGGTGTTGTCGCCGCGCTCTCCGGTTCTTTCTTCCGCCGGGCCTCCGTTAACTTCTTTTTAGCTCTTTTGCTATCGGAGGCCCGGTCTTCTCCGTCGCCTTCTTCTTCTCCCGCTCTCCAGTTCTTCTCCCGCTCTCCGGTTCTTTCTTCCGCCGGGCCTCCGCTAACTTCTTTTTAGCTCTTTTGCTAGCGGAGGCCCGGTCTTCTCCGTCGTCTCGTCCGGCTCTCCGTTGTCCTTCTGCCGGCCCCTCCACTAACTTCTTGGTAGCTCTTTTGCTAGTGGAGGAGCCGGTCTTCCCGTCGTCGCCGTCGGCGTCTTCTTCCCTCTTCTCCTCCTCGATGTTGACTCGACGCTTCCTCTCGCAGTAATGATAAATCTTCGGTCCGCAGAGATTAATATAGGCTTCTCATGACGTCACAGTCACATGGTCTCATGACGTCACAGTCACATGCTCCGGGGGCACATGGGTTGTCGGGAAGAGGCCCTGTCCTCATCAACATGGGGGCAGGGTGCTCTGGGGTGGGGGGCCGCAGGTCGCCCCCCTGCCCCAGAGAACCAAACCCCCATGTTGAGGGCATGTGGCCTGGTACGGTTCAGGAGGGAGGGGGGGCCGCTCTCTCGTCCCCCCCTCTTCCCCTGCGGCCTGCCAGGTTGCGTGCTCAGATAAGGGTCTGGTTTGGATCTTGAGGGGGACCCCCACGCCGTTTTTTCAGCGTAGGGTTCCCCTTCAAATCCAGACCAGACCCAAGGGCCTGGTATGCTCCTGGAGGGGGTACCCACGCCGTTTTTTTCTTTAAAAATTGGCGTGGGGTTCCCGCTCAGGATTCATACCAAACGCAGTGCCTGGTATTGGCGGGAAATCGCGTCGGATCCCCGCTCAATACAGTGTCGCATCTCCTCGCTATTGCAGCGAGCGCGACACGTGTCGCCACCCTGCTGCCGAGATCTCGGCACTCCTGTCGCCGAGAATCTCGGCGATGGGAGCGCGATAGATATACAATATCGGCGGCACCTACTGTAGGGCACATTTCGGCGAGCACAGGCGGTTTATCGAAAAGGGTCGTGACCATCACAGTGTTCCCAAGCACTTTCTCACCGACCACAGCCAATCAGTAGTTGGCCTCAGGGTGTGGGTGGTAGAGTCCATCCCTGCCACCTACACTGCCGCTGAGCAGTATAAACGCCTGTGTCAGCAAGAAACACATTGGATATACAGGCATACCCCACTTTTAAGTACACAATGGGGTTTATTTACTAAAGCTGGAAAGTGCAATATCAGGCTCACTTCTGCATAGAAACCAATGAGCTTCTAACCCCAGCTTGTTCAATTAAGCTTTGGTAAAAAAAACTGTAAGCTTATTGGTTTCTATGCAGAAGTGTGCCTGATTTTGCACTTTCCAGCTTTAGTAAATAAACCCCATTGTGTACTTAAAAGTGGGGTATGCCTGTATTCTTTGGGCACTTTGGCCCCTGGGGGGTTAAACAAGGAAATTGAGGTTCATACACTTCTATAAATGCAACTCCTATCCTGCTGTCCTCTGTATGGATGCTTTTTCTTCTCCCTCCTTTTTATGTGTGCATATACATCGTATGTGTGTGTGTGTGTGTGTATGTATATGTTTGTGTATGTATGTATATATATATATATATACAGTGGGGTAAAAAAGTATTTAGTCAGCCACCAATTGTGCAAGTTCTCTCACTTAAAAAGATGAGAGAGGCCTGTAATTGTCATCATAGGTATACCTCCACTATGAGAGACAAAATGTGGAAACAAATCCAGACAATCACATTGTCTGATTTGGAAAGAATTTTTTTGCAAATTATGGTGGAAAATAAGTATTTGGCCACCTACAAACAAGCAAGATTTCTGGCTCTCACAGACCTGTATCTTCTTCTTTAAGAGGCTCCTCTGTCCTCCACTCATTACCTGTAATAATGGCACCTGTTTGAACTTGTTATCAGTATAAAAGACACCTGTAACACAACCTCAAACAGTCACACTCCAAACTCCACTATGGTGAAGACCAAAGAGCTGTCGAAGGACACCAGAAACAAAATTGTAGACCTGCACCAGGCTGGGAAGACTGAATCTGCAATAGGCAAGCAGCTTGGTGTGAAGACATCAACTGTGGGAGCAATAATTAGAAAATGCAAGACATACAAGACCACTGATAATCTCCCTTAATCTGGGGCTCCACGGAAGATCTCCCCCCGTGGGGTCAAAATGATCACAAGAATGGTGAGCAAAAATCCCAGAACCACACGGGGGGACCTAGTGAATGACCTGCATAGAGCTGGGACCAACGTAACAAAGGCTACCATCAGTAACACACTACGCCACCAGGGACTCAGATCCTGCAGTGCCAGACGTGTCCCCCTGCTTAAGCCAGTACTACATGTCCGGGCCCATCTGAGGTTTGCTAGAGAGCATTTGGATGATCCAGAAGAGGATTGGGAGAATGTCATATGGTCAGATAAAACGAAAGTAGAACTGTTTGGTAGAAACACAACTCGTCGTGTTTGGAGGACAGAGAATGCTGAGTTGCAACCAAAGAACACCATACCTACTGTGAAGCATGGGGGTGGCAACATCATGCTTTGGGGCTGTTTCTCTGCAAAGGGAACAGGACGACTGATCCGTGTACATGAAAAAATGAATGGGGTCATGTATCGTGAGATTTTGAGTGCAAACCTCCTCCCTTCAGCAAGGGCATTGAAGATGAAATGTGGCTGGGTCTTTCAGCATGACAATGATCCCAAACACACTGCCCGGGCAACGAAAGAGTGGCTTCGTAAGAAGCATTTCAAGGTCCTGGAGTGGCCTAGCCAGTCTCCAGATCTCAACCCCATAAAAAACCTTTGGAGGGAGTTGAAAGTCCATGTTGCCCAGCGACAACCCCAAAACATCACTGCTCTAGAGGAGATCTGCATGAAGGAATAGGCCAACATACCAGCAACAGTGTGTGACAACCTTGTGAAGACTTACAGAAAACGTTTGACCTCTGTCATTGCCAACAAAGGATATATAACAAAGTATTGAGATGAACTTTTGATATTGACCAAATACTTATTTTCCACCATAATTTGCAAAAAAAAATCTTTCCAAATCAGACAATGTGATTGTCTGGATTTGTTTCCACATTTTGTCTCTCATAGTTGAGGTATACCTATGATGACAATTACAGGCCTCTCTCATCTTTTTAACTGGGAGAACTTGCACAATTGGTGGCTGACTAAATACTTTTTTGCCCCACTGTATATATATATATATATATATATATATATATATTGTGAGGGGGTTAGCTTGGCAGCGGGTGTGTGTGACCCCCGGGATGGGCTCCCCAGACAAAAACAGGCCCAGCAAACGGAGGTTGTGGTTTTCAAAATCAAAAAGGTGCGGTTTATTTTCTATTTACAGTGACAAAACACAGCAAAGCAAAAGAAACATAAATAAAATAAATCCTGGTCAACTTGACCTCTGACTAAACATACAGGTTTCCTAACTAACAACTGGGATCAGCCTAGTGCTGTCCTAGTCCCTAAGTCCCTGGTTTTAAATGTCCAAGCAAATAGCCACACAGGCTTTGTCTCACCGCACAGGGGTTCACTCTCCCTAGACAGTCCACACAGGTCTGGTTCCAGGCATGAGCTAACATCTAATGAAGCTGGGAGTTCTTATAGAGGCCTAAATGAGCTGACAAGGTTCAGCTGGTCTCCTCATCTCTGTCTGCACGACGCCCCACACTCTCCCTAGAGGTATGAGTCATCCATGAGCCCACTAGCCTTATACAACTCTCCACCTAGTTGTATAAGTCGGCGTAAAGCCTGAATCTGGGCGAAATATATCTACCCCCCTGGATGCAACCAGGTGACTTTACCTTCCTGCTGTCACATACCCCCCCCCTCTTGTTTTAACCTCGGGGTTGGAACACCAGCAATCAGGCATTCATGTACTCGAGACAAAGCATCCACATTCCCCATTTGAACGCCAGGGCGATGCTTTACTGTGAAGTTGAATTCCTGGAGGGCCAGGAACCACCTATTCACTCTTCTATTTGTTTCCTTGTTTTGAGCCATCCACTTTAACGGAGCGTGATCCGTAACCATGTCAAAGTGCCTACCTAGCAGGTAGTACCGAAGGGAATCTAGAGCCCACTTCACCGCTAAACACTCCTTTTCAACGGTGGCGTAATTTACCTCATGGGACTTCAACTTCCTGCTGAGGTAAATGACTGGGTGCTCTTCCCCGTTCCAGACCTGGGACAATACTGCTCCTAACCCCACATCTGACGCATCACTTTGTACGACAAAGTCTTTAGAGAAGTCGGGTGAGTACAACACTGGCTGGCTACATAAGGCTTGTTTCAAGAATTGGAATGCTGCCTCAGCCTCGGGGGTCCATTTAATCATGACCGACCCTTTCCCCTTCGTCAGGTTGGTTAGGGGCACAGCCTTAGAAGCAAAGTGGGGAATGAATCGCCGATAATACCCAGCGATTCCCAGAAAGGCTCGTACCTGCTTCTTGCTGTTGGGACGTGGCCAACTCTGGATGGCCTCGACTTTGTTGAGTTGGGGTTTTATTACTCCCCTCCCAATGGTGTACCCAAGATATTTGGCCTCCTCCTGCCCAATGGTACACTTCTTGGGGTTAGCCGTAAACCCCGCTTCCCGAACAGAGTCCAGGACTGCTTGCACTTTTGGCAGATGTGAGGCCCAATCTGTGCTATGGACAATTACGTCATCCAGGTAAGCCGCAGCATACTCCCGATGGGGCCTCAGCATCTGGTCCATTTTCCGCTGGAATGTGGCCGGCGCATTCTGTAACCCGAACGGCATTCTTTTATATTGGAACGCCCCGTCTGGGGTTACAAATGCGGTTTTCTGTTTGGCCGACTTGGCCAGGGGGATTTGCCAATACCCTTTTGTGAGGTCAAGAGTCGTCATGTATCGGGCTGTTCCCAGCCGGTCGATCAACTCATCTATACGTGGCATGGGGTAGGTGTCAAATTTTGTAACTTTGTTCAACTGACGAAAATCGTTACAAAATCGCCAGCTCCCATCCGGTTTAGGCACCAACACAATGGGACTAGACCAATCACTTTGGGACTCCTCTATCACCCCTAAGTTCAGCATTTTCTGTACTTCCTCCCGTATTGCCTCCCGTCGGGCCTCTGGGATCCGATAGGGTTTTAACTTCACCCTTTCACCGGGCGGGGTAATGATGTCATGCTCTACCCCAGATGTTTGTCCCGGCAGCTCAGAGAATACCTCCTTGTTGCGAAGCACAAACTCCTTAACCTCCTGTTGTTGGGGTTGTGACAAGGTGGCTGCTATTCCAACCTCAGGAATCACGCAACCAGTTTGAGCTGGTGACCAAGTGTCTGCGACTAGGGACTCTCTATCCCTCCAGGCTTTCAACAGATTAACGTGATAGATCTGTTCGGGCTTTCGCCTTCCTGGTTGTCTGACCTTGTAATTCACTTCGCTCACTTTTTCCATTATCTCATAGGGGCCTTGCCATTTGGCAAGGAATTTACTTTCAACCGTAGGGACAAGTACCAGTATCCTATCCCCCGGGGAAAAGGTACGGGTCTTGGCTCCACGGTTGTACACTCTCTGCTGTGCTAACTGCGCTTGGGCCAAATGTTCCTTCACGATGGGCATTACCTGTGCAATTCGGTCTTGCATCAGGGCGACATGCTCAATCACACTCCTGTGGGGAGAACTCTCACTTTCCCAAGTTTCCTTGGCAATATCCAACAGCCCTCTTGGGTGTCTCCCATACAGTAACTCAAAGGGGGAGAATCCCGTAGAGGATTGGGGCACCTCCCTAATAGCAAACATCAGATAAGGAAGTAGACAGTCCCAATCCTTTCCATCTCTATCCACCACTTTCTTCAACATTTGTTTTAGGGTTTTGTTGAATCTTTCAACCAGCCCATCGGTTTGGGGGTGATACACAAATGTACGTAATTGCATCACTTTGAACAATTTACACAGCTCCTTCATAACCCGGGACATAAAGGGTGTACCTTGGTCCGTAAGCAGTTCTTTACAAATACCCACCCGGCTAAACACAAGAGATAGCTCTTTGGCTATGGTTTTGGCCGAGGTATTTCGGAGAGGGATCGCTTCTGGATAACGGGTGGCATAGTCCATTATAACTAATATGTACTGGTGCCCCCTAGCGGACTTGATTATAGGCCCTACCAAATCCATGGCGATCCTCTCAAACGGGACCTCAATGATGGGTAGAGGGACCAGCGGGCTACGGAAATGTGGCATCGGGGCCGACCTCTGACACACAGGGCAGGAGGAACAATAATTTTCTATGTCCTTCATCACCCCCGGCCAATAGAATCTCTGTAATACCCTCTCTCGGGTTTTCTCTGTCCCCAGATGACCTCCAAGAATGTGCCCATGGGCCAACTCCAACACCAACTTCCTGTAAGGTTTGGGCACCACAAGCTGCTCAACGGTTTCTTCTGCCCTTTTTGCCACCCGATACAGTAGGTCCTTCTCTACGCTGAAGTATGGGTAAGTGCAGGTATTATCTGGGTTCACTAACTCGCCATCTATTTTCACTACGTTTTCCCGTGCCTTTATTAGGGCGGGGTCTTTCAACTGTTCTGTGGCAAAGTTTTCCCTGTGAACCTCAAGATCAGAAAACTCCACAGACGGTAGGTTTTCGTCTGAGGAGGTGGGCTCCTCTCCAGTTTCTTGAGTCTCCCCTGCCAATACTGATAAGGGAAATTCCGGAGAGTCCTCACCACTCTCAGGGGAGTTCTGGCTATCACATTCCTGGTACATAGGGGCACCAGTGGGGGGCTCAGGATCATCCCACAGTTCCCAGAACTTCGGAAAATCCCTTCCCACAATGGCGTCATGCGGTAACTGAGATACTAAGCCCACTGGATGAGAGAGGGTACCTTTGGGGGTCTCGAAACACACTGTAGTCACTGGATACTCTCGGGTGTCCCCATGCACACAAATAACAGCTACCTTGCTATTCCCAAAGACCTCTGTTTTAACTAACTCAGCCTTTATCAGGGTCACAAGGCTACCTGAATCCAGCAATACCACAACATTTCTACCATTAACACACATTTTGCATAAATGTTTCTCAGTTCCTCGAATGGCAGTGCATGCGACTGTCGCACACAGCGACTGACGTCTGCCCGTCAGAAAGTCACACTGCATGGGTTCCTCCACAACCGGGCAATTGGCTGCAATATGTCCCGCTTGCCGGCAGCGGTAGCAAACGATCCTTCTTGCGGCCTCTTGAGCCGCTGATTTCCCAGGCTGTTCTCGCCAAACTTGGGGTAGAGCTCCCACCCTCTCACTCTCTCCACCCTCACCCCTTGGAATCCTCTTATCCGCCCCTGGGGATGGTCTGGTCTTAGGGTGGAAAGTCTGAGTGTCTCTGGAAGAGGCCGTCAGGTTCTCTGCAGCCAAGTATCTCTCTACCCGATCCACAAGTTTACCGGCCGTTTCTGGGTCTCCATGGCTTACCCACTTTTGGATGGCAGTAGGAAGAGCTCTCAAAAACCGATCCATTACAACACGTTCCACAATCTTTGGTGCGGACAAAGTCTCTGGCTGTAGCCACTTTCTGCTCAGGTGAATGAGATCATACATTTGAGACCTGGGGGGTTTTCCAAGCTGGAAAGTCCAGTTATGCACACGCTGAGCCCGGACAGCCTGGGTGACACCCAGCCTTGCCAAAATGTCAGCTTTTAGCATCACATAGTCTTTTGCTTGGTTAGGCTCTAGGTCATAGTAAGCTTTCTGCGATTCACCAGTTAACAGAGGAGCCACCAGTCCAGCCCACTGCTCCTCAGGCCACTTTTCTCTTTCAGCGGTCCTTTCAAATGTGGTCAAAAATACCTCTGGATCATCCTCTCCAGTCATTTTTGTCAATAAACGACTCACCCCAAAGGACGCGGTATTAGTGGGACGGCTTTCCTCACTGGTCTGCGGACGTTGCTGCATTACTGCTTCCATTTGTTGTAGTCTCTGCTCTTGCTTCTGTAACAGGTCTATGAAGCGGGCCTCAGATTGCTGCTGGGCTTGTTGCTGAGCTTCCAGACTCTGTTGGTGAGCTTGCTGCTGGGCTGCAAGGCTCTGTTGATGAGCTTGCTGCTGGGCTGCAAGGCTCCTTTGCAAACCTGCATTTGTCTGCTGTTGATTGGCATTTGCTAGAGCCAGCTGTTTCAGTATCTCCTCCATGCTGGCTTAAAAAAAAACTGCCCGCATTCTCCACCAACTGTGAGGGGGTTAGCTTGGCAGCGGGTGTGTGTGACCCCCGGGATGGGCTCCCCAGACAAAAACAGGCCCAGCAAACGGAGGTTGTGGTTTTCAAAATCAAAAAGGTGCGGTTTATTTTCTATTTACAGTGACAAAACACAGCAAAGCAAAAGAAACATAAATAAAATAAATCCTGGTCAACTTGACCTCTGACTAAACATACAGGTTTCCTAACTAACAACTGGGATCAGCCTAGTGCTGTCCTAGTCCCTAAGTCCCTGGTTTTAAATGTCCAAGCAAATAGCCACACAGGCTTTGTCTCACCGCACAGGGGTTCACTCTCCCTAGACAGTCCACACAGGTCTGGTTCCAGGCATGAGCTAACATCTAATGAAGCTGGGAGTTCTTATAGAGGCCTAAATGAGCTGACAAGGTTCAGCTGGTCTCCTCATCTCTGTCTGCACGACGCCCCACACTCTCCCTAGAGGTATGAGTCATCCATGAGCCCACTAGCCTTATACAACTCTCCACCTAGTTGTATAAGTCGGCGTAAAGCCTGAATCTGGGCGAAATATATCTACCCCCCTGGATGCAACCAGGTGACTTTACCTTCCTGCTGTCACAATATATATATGTGTGTATGAGTATATATATATATATATATATATATAATGTCTTACGTACCTTTGCACATTTATATGTGATTTTTACAGATAATATGTGTGTGCGTTTATGCACACATATGTGTGTGTGTATGTATATATATATATATATATATATATATATATATATATATATATATGTGTGTATGTGTATATGTGTGTATGTGTGTATGTATATATATATATATATATATATATATATACCGTATATACTCAAGTATAAGCCGACCCGAATATAAGCCAAGGCACCTAATTTTACCACAAAAAACTGGGAGAACGTATTGACTCGAGTATAAGCCTAGGGTGTCCATCTGCATGCCTCACTGTGCCTCACTTTGCCTCACTGTGTCCATGTCTCACTGTGCCCATGCCTCACTGTGCCCATGCCTCACTGTGTCCATGACTAGACTGACGTTTAACATGGGAGTCTATGGAAGGGGTACCCAGCTTTGAAAAATCGGTGCTCCCCGGCCGTAGGTCCCCCAGACAAAAAACTTTGCACACTTATAGAAGAGAAATGGGGCTATATGTGTGCCAAGTTTGGGGTCCAGGGGACCTAAGGCCGGCCGATACTGGGTCCCCAAGGTCCGGGAGATCAGGCGCAAAAAGGTGACTCGAGTATAAGCCGAGGGGGGCATTTTCAGCACAAAAAAATGTACTGAAAAACTCGGCTTATACTCGAGTATATACGGTATATATATATATATATATATATATATATATATATATATATATATAATGTCTTACGTACCTTTGCACATTTATATTATATGTACTGGTATCTATTTATTATTATTATTATTATCAAATATTTATACATATGTTTTTGTATATATTTATATATATTTTTATATATATGTATGTGTGTTTGTATGGACATACACATATTTACGAGTGGCGAATCATCCAGATCTCTTTATGTACCCCATTTCTTCTCCCCATGGAGACTTTCTGTCCGATCTGCTACCAGCTGCGAAATTGTGACTATGGTTATAGCATTTCCTCACACATTTTGGCCCATTTCCAATATTATATTTTGCTGCTATTTTACTATATTGACATTTTATGCCACTTAGTTTCCCTCTTATGTGTGTTGTAAACTCTTTCGAATAGGCTTCCTATAATATTGGCTCACTGCTTTATGTAAGCATACCGTTCCTTTTGTGTCCTCTATAATAGTCTAATGATGGTGTTTTTAAACTTTTTATATATATTTAAACATATATTTTATACATACGTGTAGTCCTTTTTTTTATATCCTAGTGTTTTTACCAATATGCCCCTTCATATTATTGTACTTAGTTTATATTCCTTGTCAGTCTGCTTATTTATTGCCCATGGCCATATTACCCTGAAAGCGCCCGATCTCGTCTGATCTGGGAAGCTAAGCAGGGTCAGGCCTGGTTAGTACCTGGATGGGAGACCGCCTGGGAATACCAGGTGCTGTAGCCCTTTTTTTATTTAGTTAGTCTCTTGCTGCTGTTTGGTCAACACTGGGACCTGTAGTCCCACGGCTCTAGCACAGGCTTAAAAGCACCAGTCCTTTCAGCTTCCTATCAGGCCAATAGAAGGAGCAGTGGCTCTGAGCGCGTAGCCTGCCCATCCAACCCTTCTCACTCTGTGGAGTCCTCCCCCGGAAGTGATCCCGTGACCCGTGACCTCAGCCCCAGCTTCTTCCTGATGGCCACAGGATCTGCTCCAGGCTGAGCAGCAACAACGACTGCAGCTTTCCATCTCTGCATAGAAAAATGGATCAGAATCTGAGGCTTCCCTACGGACCACTGACACACTGATGAGCCTTTGTATTTCCTGTTTCCTACTCTGCATCTTCTACATCTGTGCAGCCCATGGACCCGGAACGAGGACTACAGGATCTTTACAGATGAGCCTTCCTTTGTTTCCTTTCCTGTAAGTGTGATTGATATTTGTGTCATTAAAATAATCTTTTAATACTGTACTTAGGTGGCGCTTCCTTTTTCTCTACCCTTTTATGCTGAGAGAGGACACCCAAGGTGCTGTGATACCCCCTGTGGTTCAACCTATGCCGGTGGTGACAGTGCCACCTACAAGAAACAGGGAACACTACTGCCAGGCAGTATCACACCCAGAGCAGAAGCAATAATGAAATATCAATTGGTCTGGGCCCAACTACTGGCCTAGACTACCTCTAAATAGACATATAGCGCCCCTAAAGCGGAGCTCCACCCTAAAGTGGAACTTCCGCTTATCTGATTCCCCCCCCCCCTCCGGTGCCACAATTGGCATCTTTCGGTGGGAGGGGGGACAGGATACCTGTCTTTGACAGGTATCCTTTCCCACTTCTGGGAGCCTCAGCCACAGGTGGTGACATCACGGCTGGGGCTCCCTCCTCCTCCCGCCCCTGGCCGCCGGGCAAGTAGGAGAGAGGAGCGGGCCTCGCACATGCGCAGTAGGGTTCCCGGCGTGAAGCCGAAAGGCTACACTGCCGGGTACCCTTACCCGCAATGGCGGCGGCAGCACCCAACAGCTGATGGAAACATCAGCTGTGGGTGCCGACATTGCTGGACTCCAGGACAGGTAAGTGTCCTATTATTAAAAGCCAGCAGCTGCAGTATGTGTAGCTGCTGGCTTTTAATTATTTTTTTTGGTGGAACACCGCTTTAAATATCCCTCAAACACAAAAAATACACGTTGTTGTGCCAGAAAAGCACTCCGTTTCTAATTTCTTGCTGTTGCTTGACAATAAACAGCATTTTTGCTGTGTCTTTTTCTAAACTACTACAGGTCCTTCTCAAAAAATTAGCATATTGTGATAAAGTTCATTATTTTCTGTAATGTACTGATAAACATTAGACTTTCATATATTTTAGATTCATTACACACAACTGAAGTAGTTCAAGCCTTTTCTTGTTTTAATATTGATGATTTTGGCATACAGCTCATGACAACCCAAAAATCCTATCTCAAAAAATTAGCATATTTCATCCGACCAATAAAAGAAAAGTGTTTTTAATACAAAAAAAGTCAACCTTCAAATAATTATGTTCAGTTATGCACTCAATACTTGGTCGGGAATCCTTTTGCAGAAATGACTGCTTCAATGCGGCGTGGCATGGAGGCAACCAGCCTGTGGCACTGCTGAGGTTTTATGGAGGCCCAGGATGCTTCGATAGCGGCCTTAAGCTCATCCAGAGTGTTGGGTCTTGCGTCTCTCAACTTTCTCTTCCCAATATCCCACAGATTCTCTATGGGGTTCAGGTCAGGAGAGTTGGCAGGCCAATTGAGCACAGTAATACCATGGTCAGTAAACCATTTACCAGTGGTTTTGGCACTGTGAGCAGGTGCCAGGTCGTGCTGAAAAATGAAATCTTCATCTCCATAAAGCTTTTCAGCAGATGGAAGCATGAAGTGCTCCAAAATCTCCTGATAGCTAGCTGCATTGACCCTGCCCTTGATAAAACACAGTGGACCAACACCAGCAGCTGACATGGCACCCCAGACCATCACTGACTGTGGGTACTTGACACTGGACTTCAGGCATTTTGGCATTTCCCTCTCCCCAGTCTTCCTCCAGACTCTGGCACCTTGATTTCCGAATGTACTTTGGACCACTGAGCAACAGTCCAGTGCTGCTTCTCTGTAGCCCAGGTCAGGCGCTTCTGCCGCTGTTTCTGGTTCAAAAGTGGCTTGACCTGGGGAATGCGGCACCTGTAGCCCATTTCCTGCACACGCCTGTTCACGGTGGCTCTGGATGTTTCTACTCCAGACTCAGTCCACTGCTTCCGCAGGTCCTCCAAGGTCTGGAATCGGTCCTTCTCCACAATCTTCTTCAGGGTCCGGTCACCTCTTCTCGTTGTGCAGCGTTTTCTGCCACACTTTTTCCTTCCCACAGACTTCCCACTGAGGTGCCTTGATACAGCACTCTGGGAACAGCCTATTCGTTCAGAAATTTCTTTCTGTGTCTTACCCTCTTGCTTGAGGGTGTCAATGATGGCCTTCTGGACAGCAGTCAGGTCGGCAGTCTTACCCATGATTGCGGTTTTGAGTAATGAACCAGGCTGGGAGTTTTTAAAAGCCTCAGGAATCTTTTGCAGGTGTTTAGAGTTAATTAGTTGATTCAGATGATTAGGTTAATAGCTCGTTTAGAGAACCTTTTCATGATATGCTAATTTTTTGAGATAGGATTTTTGGGTTTTCATGAGCTGTATGCCAAAATCATCAATATTAAAACAAGAAAAGGCTTGAACTACTTCAGTTGTGTGTAATGAATCTAAAATATATGAAAGTCTAATGTTTATCAGTACATTGCAGAAAATAATGAACTTTATCACAATATGCTAATTTTTTGAGAAGGACCTGTATATAAAGATAACTAAAAACATTTTCCATGGGACTTTAAATGAGGTACAACATTTGCATAAAAAGATTTATCAAGCAATGGATGAAAATCTTTTACATGAATAAAAACAGTAAGCTGATTTGTAAACACTACCATGTATTGACATACAATTAACATAATATTCATATAATACAATTTCCACTCTTCCAAACTTTTAACAAAACATAATGATGGGTACATCTGTTAGCTCAACGTGTTTCGTGACAATAATCTTACTTCTTCAGGAGCAGATGCCCATTGTAGAATCTGTAAATCAAAAAACTGTTTCATATAGTATGTTCAAAAGTTCCCTCAAAACAGAGGAAGGCTAGAGATGATGTGATATTTATACATATAGATGTGCATTAAAAGAAAAGTATGCGTTTGTTTGTTTTTCCTCTAATATACTTACCTACTGTAGGTGGATTCAGCAACTGTCCCCCAGCGCCTCTACACTGAGAACCGAGCAATCAAACTTTGCCGATGGCTTGGTTCTCACAGCTCCCCGAGCAGAGAGCTGCTGACTGTCAATCAGCAGCTCTCCGCTCTGCTCCTCCACACTCACTGGAGTGCTGAGCTGTGGTGGGGTGGGGAGCAGTCCTCTCAGGCTCTCAGCGGCTCGCTGAGAGGCTGAGATGGGTGTCAGTCCAGGCACCTGGCGTATCCAGGCTTTATTGACGGGATGACGTGGTGCCTCGACTGATATCCGTGAAGTCAGCAGTCTGCTCTCTGCTGAAAATGGGTCACAGGAGTGCAAAACTAATTTCACTCCTGTGACCCATAGGAGAAGCCCAGCCAAACAAGCTCAGCCAGGAGTTCTCCTTTAATAGAACAATACTTACAAATCAGCTAAGATAACACCTCAAAATGGTAAACACAGCCAGGTGCTCGGCTTGGGAGTTGTGGGGGGAAGACATGGCACTCCAATGGGAAAACCGGGGAGCAGTACCTAAAATTGAATGCATGGGATAAGAAAGCCCTTTTACCCATCAGGAACAGGTTAAGAAGCCTATTAAACATAGACAAAGTGACCTGTGTGCAACCCACAGGAAAAAAGTGAAAAACTGTTCCAGAATGTTGTAAAAATGGTGTCCATATATATATCAGCAAATGGAATAGCTTACTATAAAGATAATTGTATTGTGTCTACCCAGTAAGAAAGATAGAAAAGAAAAGATGGAGAGAAAAAAAAAGGGCAAAGGTAGTCTAGCACTAGTAACCCATGAGGAAAATGCTTAATATTCAAATTACATATTATTTTAATTTTATGCCGATGCTTGGTAGTGTTTACAAATCAGCTTGCTGTTTTATTCATGTAAAAGATTTTCATCTATTGCTTAATAAATCTTTTTATGCAAATGCTGTACCTCATTTCAAGTCCCATGGAAAATGTTCCTAGTTCTTTTTATATGCATATACTGTAAGGGGTGGAGGCATGGCATTCTAAGGCACTAGCACACATTAGTATTTATATGTTTGCTAAACTAATAAATCTGTTCCACTGCCCTCTCTGCAGTATAAAGACTATTTGTCCAGAATGGGGGGGGGGGGGCTATGTAAACTCTTTAAAATAACACAAAAAGAGTGCATAGGATAGGATAGGAAACTCTGACATGTTCAAAGGGTATTTTCTTTTTGTGTTATCAACCTGGTCAGGTATTAAAGTGTTACTAAACCCAGGACACTGCATTCACTATATCTGGTCTCCCACAGTAAACAGAACATTGAAATGCTATTGTTTTGGATCGGATCAGAACCATCCGAACTATTATATCTGTCCCTGTCCAAATTAAATGTAAAGTGTGCACACTTAAAGAAATAAAGAAATGTCACACTGACACACACGAGCACAGAGTGAACATTCTTCTGTTTATTGTTCCTCTTTTTATGGCTTTTATAAGCAAGTTGCCGGACTTGTGGTTTGAAGCAAGATATATGTAAAACATAGCGTTATGACAATGTATGACAGTGTATTAGCTTTTGGCTAGTTCATGTCCATATAGGGGCAGCAATTGATTATAGACATATATCATGGACATATAGGGTAATCTTCTTTTGATATTCTGTCTTGTGGCGGACGTCTCGAAATAGGCACAATCTTGTTAACTCTTCGCAGTCCAGTTTCGCAATAAGGGAGGGGTGAGGAGTGGGTGAGCAGCCAGCGCCCATCTTATGATCTGAATTTAAGGCTCAATAAGCTAAGCGATTTAAGCAAACAGTGATATCATATATATTACACATTGAAAATAGGCATTTTGTTATTATACCTGTAATACCTTAGTCACAGCCATTACAATCCCCACTAAAATGGCTATTTTCTTCTGCCCCTTGCACTAAATGTCCTGCCCACCTGGCCCATTCTCCTCAGGACCTTTTTAGGCTGTGCATAGAGAAGGGCAGCAGCTAGTTCACTAACCCCCTCAACACAGCTGAGAAGGGCGTTCAGGCGTTCCCTATCCTATCCCTATATCCCTATAGGATCGTGAGGGAGTGACTGTAATGGAGTGTAAGTACTTTCATAATCATCCTCTGGTATTTCCTGGTTCACAAACGTGGGAGTTGATTGGTTAACAGCCTTTTCCTACACACTTTCTGAGGCAGGAGAGAACACAACAGATTATAACAGCCCAAATTACTAAAGTGGCTAGGATGGCTATCCCTATTTGTACCAATATTCCCTGCTACCCCTTCATCCAAGTGAAGTACTGGTCCCAGGGGTTGGAGAGTCCTGAGTTTTTCTTTAATTCCTGGGACAAGTCCTCAAGTTTCCTGATGGCCAGAGTCACCTTACCATTCGGGCCAGTGTTATCTGGGATATAGGTACAGCATGTACTAGTTTTGGGTATCATTCTGCACACACACCCCCCTTCTCAGCTAAAACCATGTTTAAGGCCATACGGTTTTGGAAGGTCCTTTGTGAATTGGCCTCTAGTTGCTCAGCTAAACCTTGAAGGGCATCTCTGGTGTGGTTAACAAACCTCTGTTGGTTATAGTAGATATAATATATCCAATCTACATTTTTGTTTACTGTGATAATGGGGTTTAGAGACTAAAATCCTGCAGCAACCTGATTTCTTGCTTTGAACTCATCTGGGACCCCCCTTGGAACTCTTATGGCATCTATATATACATGGGGTCAAAAGCTTCCTGCTGGGGCACTCCTGCATTTCCTGTTGGGTCTGGATGTGTTAGCTACTTCTGGCTCTGAGCTGTTTCCCGAGAAGGTGTATGTGGAGAGGCATTATGGCCTTAGCCAGTGCACACTCCCCTGTCCACTGACCTAACCTGACAGTCTAGTCTAGTCCTAATTTTCATATCCCCTCATTTCCGTATACGGGGTCTCAGGGAGTTAACTATGGGATGAGGGGCCTGCTGGTCCGGTGAATTATACATGTCTTTAAGTTGGAATCTCCCAGTGGGTCCTGCCATCCATGTCCCTGGGACATATGTGGACATATGTACCAGCATCTGTAGGGCTGGGGTTTTCTATGGTCGGGTTGAATTTCATGTTATGTCCTGTTCTCCCACCATTTGAACATGTACCTGCCTTTAATAGGTTAAGTAGGGCCAGAGCACTCTGTGGCCTGTACCCACAGTCATCCCCTGTATTCCATCCCACGGATCTCCAGTAGTCACAGTTGTTGGAGGGCAGGAGACTGTAGCACAGCATGGTAAAGTATTTCAAGTGTGTGCTTAGAATGTACACAACGAGTTGTCTCATATTGTATTCAGGCCCATGTTATGTTTTCCCTAAAAGTTTGGGTTTAAATTAAAAGTTGCTAAAGGGATTTTGGTAACATAAGGGTGAAATTTGGGAAACATGTTTGAAGAGTTCCTGAAATAAAGTAACCAGGATCTGAAATGCATTGCTGTGTATATTAAGTCCATGAGGTATTAAAATGTGAAGATAGCTGCATGTGTGTTGGAGAAGATATATACCAGAATTGTGTTATACCATTTGTCTGTCTAATTTCTACTTTCTGCGCTTGAACAATGACAATGAAAAGGATATACAGAATCATGGTTTGGTCCCCCGGTCTCTTTGGGTACAGAGACCTTCTTGCAGTGGGAGGCGTGTAACCAGGAGTTCTTTCCGGCTACATTTACTGATGTAGCGGTTGTTAGGAGAACCTGAAAATGACCATCATATCTTGGTTCAAGCGAATGTTTTCTCACAAACTTCTTTATCAGGACCCAATCACCAGGGACCAGCTTGTGTGTTCCTGTATTTAATTCAGGATCTGGAATGGAGGAAAACACTGGAGAATGGACATTGGTTAATTCTCTTGATTAAGCAGTAATCACATAACATATCAGTTAATTAGTATGGGATTTATAGATGCGCATCAAATGCTTGAGAAACAAAGTGAGTGTCCTTCTGCTGTACTTTTCACACATAACACAACTGCAGGCTAAACGAGTTCCATTAATAACTAAATGTGAGACTATGTCTCCAGACAGGCTGACCACCAACATCCTGTGACAGAATGTGACAGAATGTTGCTAGTTTAAACTATATGTCTAAAATGTAATATATGTATTTGCTTACTTTTAACTCATTCCTGTCTCTTGAGACATTTTCAGCATTATAGACTACATAACTAGACTTTATTGTGCCATTTAATCTTTCTACCTTTCCATTGCTCTGAGGGTACAGGGTGTGGAAAGCTAGTGTGACCACTAAAGCTGTCCATGTTTCTTTTGTCACTGAGGCCGTGAAAGCCGGCCCCTGGTCAGTCTCTATAACCTCTGGGACACTATCTCTGTCAGAAGTCTCTTAGCTGTCGTCTTTGCTGTCATGTTGATGACTGGGTAGGCTTCAGGCCACTCTTTGGCATCTGAATGTGGTCAATCTGTATTCTCTGAATGGGGGAAGGAATTTTGGGACTTTGCCAGACGCTTCAAAGGTCCATTTCCATTCTTCCTGGCTTGCATTTGGCACAGATGGTGCATGACTTGCAGAAGTTGTTGCTAAGCCGAGTAGTATTTGTCGATCAGAGAGTTCATCAAAGTCTTTGACAGGTGGGAGGCACCGTGGGCCCACTGTACCACTGCCTGCTGGGTACATGGATCGTGACAGACACGGCCTTTTGTTTAATTCCATGATTCCTTCTGTGGCTCCCTTCCTGATCCACTCTTCTTTCTTTTCCTTGTTGCTCATTGAGATAGGTCTACCTGTTCACAGGAGGGTTTTGTAGGGCTTTGTAGGGCTTTGTAGGGCTTCATGGTGGTTTATACTATTTTTTCAGAGGTATCCGCTGGATCATCAGAATGGGTGTATTCACTCTGCTGACCACTTCTTGCGTTCTATTTTCAGCTTGTTTCGTAGCAGTATCTGCCAGGTGATTTGCTTCATGCTTCTTGGGAATTCAATTCAGCTTAGCTGTGCGCCTTCACCTTAGCGGTATCTGCCAACTTGCATGTTCCGTTTCCTGCGGCGCAGACTTGAAGAGGGGGCAATGCCGAGGCCTGGAGGACCGTATTCTCAGTAGTAACAGCATATCCAGTGTGGTCTTCAATCCATCAACATATACAGTGTAGGGATGAGCTTCGAGTTCGAGTCGAACTCATGTTCGACTCGAACATTGCCTGTTCGCCCGTTCGCCGAACAGCGAACAAATTGGGGTGTTCGCTGCAAATTCGAAAAGTCTATGGGAGAAATCTAAAGTGCTAATTATAAAGGCTTATATGCAAGTTATTATCATAAAAAGTGTTTGGGGACCCGGGTCCTGCCCCAGGGGACATGTATCAATGCAATTTTTATTTTTTTTAAACTGACGTTTTTTTGGGAGCAGTGATTTTAATAATGCTTAAAGTGAAACAATAAAAGTGAAATTTTCCTTTAAATTTCGCACCTGGGGGGTGTGTATGATATGCATGTAAAGTGGAGCATGTTTCCCGTGCTTAGAACTGTCCCTGCACAAAGTGTCATTTTTGAAGGAAAAAAAGTCATTTAAAACTCACTCGCGGCTATTAATGAATTGTCGGCTCCCGGCAATACATAGAAAAGTCATTGATAAAAAATAAAAAAAAAGCGTGGGGGTCCCCCAGAATTCAATTACCAGGCCCTTCAGGTCTGGAATGGATATTAAGGGGAACCCCGCCGCAAATTAAAAAAAAAATGTGTGGAGTTCCCCCAAATATCCATACCAGGCCCTTCAGATCTGGCATGGATTTTAAGGGGAATTCCACCCCAAATTTTTAAAAAAATGGCGTGGAGTACCCCCAAAAATCCATACCAGACCCTTATCCGAGCACGCAACCTGGCCGGCCGCAGGGGAAAAGGGGGGGACGAGAGAGCGGCCCCCCTCCCTCCTGAACCGTACCAGGCCACATGCCCTCAACATGGGGAGGATGTCCCCATGTTGATGGGGACAAGGGCCTCATCCCCACAACCCTTGCCCGGTGGTTGTGGGGGTCTGCGGGCAGGGGGCTTATCGGAATCTGGAAGACCCCTTTAACAAAGAGGAGCCCCAGATCCCGGCCCCCCTATGTGAATTGGTAAGGGGTACATTGTACCCCTACCATTTCACGAAGAAAGTGTCAAAAAAAATAAAAATAAACACACAAACACCTTGAAAAAGTGCTTTATTAAAAAAAAAAAAAAAAAACATTCCAGCGGAAGAAATCCAGTGTCCCGCGGCGATCCGATGTCCAGCGCTGTCCGTCATTGGCTGAGCCTGGGCGGACCTGTTGGGGAACTTCCTCCGCAGTCTATTACATGTATAGACCCGCCGCTTCTAAAGTTCCCCATCAGGTCCGCTCAGCCAATGACTCGGTGTAAGTTTGAGGACCTGATGCAGAACATGAGAAGGGGTGGGTCTATACATGTATTACAAAGTGAGAGAAGTTCCCCATCAGGTCCGCCCCCTCGGTATGTCGGACCCCGCCTACGTCATTGGCCTGAGCGGGGAACTTCCTTCACTGTGTAATTGACGTAGGCGGGGTCTGACATACTGAGGGGGCGGACCTGATGGGGAACTTCATTCACTGTGTAATACATGTATAGACTCTATACATGTATTACGCAGTGAAGGAAGTTCCCCATCAGGTCCGCCCCCTCGGTATGTCAGACCTCGCCTACGTCATTGGCCTGAGCGGGAAACTTTCTTCACTGTGTAAATTTAAATTACACAGTGAAGGAAGTTACCCGCTCAGGCCAATGACGTAGGCGGGGTCCGACATACCGAGGGGGCGGACCTGATGGGGAACTTCTCTCACTTTGTAATACATGTATAGACCCGCCCCTTCTCATGTTCCGTATCAGGTCCTCAGCCTTACACCGAGTCATTGGCTGAGCGGACCTGATGGGGAACTTTAGAAGGGGCGGGTCTATACATGTAATAGACTGCGGAGGAAGTTCCCCATCAGGTCCGCTCAGGCTCAGCCAATGACGGACAGCGCTGGACATCAGATCGCCGCGGGACACTGGATTTCTCCGCTGGAATGTTTTTTTTTTATTTATTTTTTTATTTTTTTTAATAAAGGACTTTTTCAAGGTGTTTGTGTGTTTTTGTTTTTTAAATTTTTTGACACTTTCTTCGTGAAATGGTAGGGGTACAATGTACCCCTTACCAATTCACATAGGGGGGGCTGGGATCTGGGGGTCCCCTTTGTTAAAGGGGTCTTCCAGATTCAGATAAGCCCTCCGCCCGCAGACCCCCACAACCACCGGGCAAGGGTTGTGGGGATGAGGCCCTTGTCCCCATCAACATGGGGACATCCTCCCGATGTTGAGGGCATGTGGCCTGGTATGGTTCAGGAGGGAAGGGGGGCCGCTCTCTCGTCCCCCCCTTTTCCCCTGTGGCCGGCCAGGTTGCGTGCTCGGATAAGGGTCTGGTATGGATTTTTGGGGGGACTCCGCGCCATTTTTTTTTAAATTTGGGGTGGAGTTCCCCTTAAAATCCATGCCAGATCTGAAGGGCCTGGTATGGATATTTGGGGGAACTCCACGCATTTTTTTTTTATCTGTGGCGGGGTTCCCCTTAATATCCATTCCAGACCTATAGGGCCTGGTAATTGAATTCTGGGGGACCCCCATGCTTTTTTTAAATTCATTAATAACCGCGAGTGAGTTTTAAATGACTTTTTTTCCTTCAAAAATGTCATTTTTTGCAGGGACAGTTCTAAGCACGGGAAACATGCTCCACTTTACATGCATATCATACACACCCCCTAGGTACGAAATTTAAAGGAATATTTCACTTTTATTTTTTCATTTTAAGCATTATTAAAATCACTGCTCCCAAAAAAACGGACATTTTTAAAACTTCTTTTTGCATTGATACATGTCCCCTGGGGCAGGATCCGGGTCCCCAAACACTTTTTATGATAATAACTTGCATATAAGCCTTTATAATTAGCACTTTAGATTTCGAACGTTCGAGTCCATTGTATTTATTAGGGTTCTAAAGTTCACACAAACATTTTGTCTGTTCACAGGTTCTTGTGCGAACCGAACAGGGGGGTGTTCGGCTCATCCCTGATACAGTGTAGTCTTCACAGTTAGACAGTTAAATCAGGATTGTTCAAAAGCACCTCGCTGACTGTTGGCAGATGTGTAGTTTCTAGACTTGTGCACAACGGAAAAATTCGTTCCGTTTCGGTTCGTTTCTTTCCGGTCCTGTTGATTCGTAATCATTCGTAATTTTGCTAGACGGGATTTTTCGTGTTCGGACTCATTCGTATTTTTGCAAGCGACATTTTTCGTTGAATTTTTTGTTGCTTTATAATTCGTACTTTCGGTAGAGTACGTTGTTTTTCGTTGATTCTGGACACAACTCCTACTTTCGTAACTTTTTTTGGGTTCGTTGATTCGTAATTTTCCGTGTCTCTCTCACAACGACGCTGCCTATTATGCCTAATGTGCTTCGAATGGATTTGTACTTTTCTAAATACATAGCGGTTATTTGTAACGATTCGAAATCTCGTATTTTACTTTCGTTTTTTACATGCGGCTATAGGCTCCGCCCCTGTACACCATTTTGAGAGGGTTCAGCACGGTGAGGGAGAAGCAGAGAGCAGAGCAGAGTGTTATTGTGCTTCGAATGGATTCGAAATCTCGTATTTTACTTTAGTTTTTTACATGCGGCTATAACCTCCGCCCCTGTACACCATTTTGAGAGGGAGTTCAGCACGGTGTGGGAGAAGCAGAGAGCAGAGCAGAGTGAGTGTTATTGTGCTTCGTATGGATTCGTACATTCGTAACTTTTTCATAATGAATTATGCCGAAGACATTCGGGCATTCGCTATTTGCGGTATAATTTATTTCGGATTCGGTCTTATTCGTAATTGCTTTGTTCGGAAATTCGAATGCTTCCGAATGTCCGAAAGTTGCTAAATTCGGACGAATTTCAATTCGTTACGAAACGAATTGCACAAGCCTAGTAGTTTCCATCTTCATCACTTCAAAGCAGTCACGGGGGATGTCATGAGGATCATTTCCCCCCTCGAGAAGTGGGAACAGAGTGGATGGATGGAGGATTTTGCACCTGAGAAAGGTAATATTGTCCAAGAGGAGTAAGGCACATTGGAGTCTTAAATGTCTTGCGGTTTTGTCCAGGAGAGCTTGAGCTGCAAAAATGGCTGAGCAAGAGGGTCCCCCCCTGGCCACTGCGTTTAATCGGCAGGAGTAATAACCGATGGGTCAGAGTCTGTGGCCGTGGGCCTGGGCCAAAACTCCCGTGGCATGTCCTTGTTTCTCAGGGACAAACAATTCTAAAGTATTTTCTCAGTTTGGGAGGCAGAGAGCAGAAACTGTGGATCTCCTTCAGAATTTCAAAGTTGGTCAAGTCTTCAGGGGGCAACAAGAAGGAGTCAGATTTCAGGGCATCATAGAGGGGTTGTAACAAGAGAGAGAGAGACTGCTGGAGCGACAGTAGGAGATCAATCCTAGAAAGGCATGCAGGGGCTTTTGGCCTTGAGGCAAGTGGATGGCCTTGATTGCAGCAACTCTCTTGAGTGAGATGCCGAGTGCCTTGGGAGATGCAGTTTCCTAGGATAAGCACTGTCTCTTTACACCATTGGATCTTTTGCTTCTAGGCCTTGCAGCCCTGTTTGGCTAGGTAGTAAAGGAGACTCTCAGAGAGGACCAAGGCATCTTTTTTAGTACTGTATTTTATTTGCACAGAGTAGAAGATCATTCACATACTGGAGCAGCACAATCTCTGGGTGAAGCTTGATCCACATGTCTAGAATGAATGTCTTTGTCTTGGCAAATTGGGATGGAGAGTTCTGGGCCCTTTGTAGAAAACAGTTCATGTATGGCCCCACCTCTCGTGGGTGAAAGCAAACAGGAATTGGCAGCGGGTTCACTCCTTCACTGGAAACAATAGCATGTTACATGGGGATGCAGGGTATCAGAGCTCCATTTGACAAAAGGGCGGTGACTTGCTTGAAATGGATGTAGATTGAGCTGGTTTCAAGGGGTATTGCAGCTTTCTGTTCTGGGCAAGGGAGCCCCAGGTTTCAGTTGCACCATGACTGGTGGCACCTTCAAGTGTCCTATATCTTCAGGCTCTGTGGACCACAAGCATGGAGGGACTTCCTTTGGAATACCAGCTTATTCTTGTGCATTCAAGGATAACAAAAGGTGGATGGAGCATAGCGCTGAAGCGTCATCGATGGTTAATGGTGAAGAGAATAGAACACCATCATCGGGCTAGAAAGAGACACAGGCTGCTTGCAGGAAATGCTAGCGGACTATATCTACGTGGTCCTGGGCAGGGCCGGGCCTATAGAGCTTGTCAGGGGGGTAGGCCTCTTGACTCCGCCGGTGGCCGGGGTGCGATCTTGCGGACGGCTTTGGCGGCCAGCTGCCTGCGGGGAGCCTTCCCTCCGGTGGACTTGCGGGCGGTGTACTTCTTGGTTCTTGTCATCGGCAGATTACCATCAAACAGTTTGCCCATCATTGGTTCATGGGAATTTATCATAGACCCTTGTGAGGCGTAATAGGGGAGCGTAGCGGTGGGTCTGGTTTGCGGGGCCATAGTCTCAGTCTGCATGTTGGATACACCTCTGGATGTCACAGGGGCGTTACTTTGGTCGGGGCTGTCTGCAACAGATTGCGCCACATTCCCACTGTCTACCCCATGGCCTCTCTGGAGGTTACGGTCAGTGTCTTTTAATTTTATTTTGATCTTATCTTCTGTGTAGAAGAGTGCCATCAGTGGAGTTTGTTGGGCTTGGTAATATGCTCCGGAAGATAGGTCTATCACCGGGTGTATGTGGGTAGGTTCAGGAGTGGGCGGTTCAGGGGTTGGAGGACGAGGTACCGCAGGGGGAGGCACCACACGGGGAGGTGCCATAGGGCGGGGGTACCACCGAAGGAGGTGTCACTGGGGGAATTGTCACCATGGGAGGTGTCGCTAGGGGAGGCACCTCATGGGGAGGTGGTGGAGGTGCCAACTGTAGCAAAGGGGCGGTAGACGAAGGGCGGTGTCTACTTCCTGAAGACCCAGCGCCGCCATTATAGGGCGGTGGCTGGCTGGCTGGCTAGTGCCAATTTTAACCCTTTTTCTGCTTTTTATGTTTTTTTATACACATATACAATACAACCAACTTGGCTAATCTCTTGTTCTGTCCACCTCTCTTCATGAACAGCTTTTGCAACTTTGAACCAAGAATTTGCTGCATTCATTAGCCCGTTGTCTGATAATAAACCCCTTTTGCTTCTCAGCAAACTACGCCATTCTTCTGGTTGTCACCGACCACCCGTATGCACAGTAATTCCACATACTTTTGATAACTTTTTCCCTTTTCTGACAGCATCTTCCCCTTCCTGTTCCAACACTAAATCACAAGCCAAACTGACGTCTTTTGGCCTCTGCAACTTTTGCCCCATTTTAGTTTGCTCCTCGTAGACAGAAAATGACACACAAAGGAGAAACTTGTACTTTTTTTCTTTTAAGGAAGTACAATAATAACAGTACTAAAACGACAGTCGCCCAGCTGCCGCGGGAGATAAGATTTTAAGAGAGACAGAACAGAGAGGGAGGAAGAGAAGGAAAGAGAGAGAGAGAAAAAGAGTGAGGAATGTCTACTTCCCAAATTGTAGACTAGTCACGGTCCTGTCCACCCGACGTGGCCGCAGGAAAGGATCGAGGCGAGTAATACGTGACCACTTATTACTCTCAACAAGACATAACAGGTAAGATAAAATAAAATTCAATGCACTACTTCAAATGCTAAACGTTACCTTTTTTCCTCTTTTTTTTTCACATGCTTCCGGCTGCTTCAGTTGTAATGGGCACCTTTAAACTGTGCACCCCCTTATCTTGACCTCAGCCTCTACAACTTACAATGATTTCCCAACAGCAAGTTTCATCGTTTCACCGGATAATGCACATTTAATCTGAATATTAACACATCTGGGGTCTCTGGTAGCAAGAGTTTGTAACCAAGAGTTTCCTTCTTATATCCCCCCACTACCACCTTAATTAACCCCCAGCCTTCTTTGTGTATACCAAAAAGCAATCCAGAAATACACTTAGGACATGACATTACTGACTCGCTTGATAATGTGACAAAAAGTGAGTGGGATTCAGAGTATCTGTCACAGGATCCCCCGCGTCCAGCACATTTCCCCTGATGCCTCCTCTCAGTCACCACACCCATGCAATACCGCACTGTCAGTTCTTCCAAGAGGAATTTTAACCACGTCAGTAAATTATTCCGTCTGTAACAACTACCCCTCTTATCTCAGCACCCCGTCACGAGTCAGCAGTACATATAACAAGGTGATGACCGTGAAATGGATTTTTCCAGATCCTCATGGGTTCGTCTTGGTCTCCTCTTGATCGGCTATCCTTTGGATCAGAACCCAGAGTCCTGGGTTTTGGCACCAACTGTTTTGGATTGGATCAGAACCATCCAAACTATTATATCTGTCCCTGTCCAAATTAAATGTAAAGTGTGCACACTTAAAGAAATAAAGAAATGTCACACTGACACACACGAACACAGAGTGAACATTTATTGTTCCTCTTTTCATGGCTTTTATAAGCAAGTTGCCGGACTTGTGATTTGAAGCAAGATATATGTAAAACATAGCGTTATGACAATGTATGACAGTGTATTAGATTTTGGCTAGTTCATGTCCATATAGGGGCAGCAATTGATTATAGACATATATCATGGACATATAGGGTAATCTTCTTTTGATGTTCTGTCTTGTGGCGGACGTCTCGAAATAGGCACAATCTTGTTAACTCTTCGCAGTCCAGTTTCGCAATAAGGGAGGAGTGAGGAGTGGGTGAGCAGCCAGCATCCATCTTATGATCTGAAGTTAAGGCTCAATAAGCTAAGCGATTTAAGCAAACAGTGATATCATATATATTACACATTGAAAATAGGCATTTTGTTATAATACCTGTAATACCTTAGTCACATCCCCTACACTATTATGTTAGTAAATATGAACTGCTAAATACCTTTTCTCATTAGCAGTATATAGCAGTCTTGTGACTTCTATCAGTGTTCAGCCAAGTACTGGTTAAAGCTTGTAGGAGGAGTTTTCTGACTGTCCTATGAGACTGCAAGACCCTTGACCCTCTGTCTTGACAGTGCTAATGGGCCCTGTGCTGATCGCATGCACTTTCCCAAGAAAAAAAAACATCTCTAGCAATACACACCAAACTGAGCATGTGCAGCCTGACTCCATAGACTCTGTGTTATCAGGAAATTTAAGTAGCTGGGTATGTTCCTGTATAGTCAGCTATAAATAACATTGCAGGAGAACATGAAAAAATAATAAAATAAAAATATACAAGCCAAAACCAATAAAAAACATAAAACCAATGACAATAAATCACTTTAGTGAATTCTCCGGTAATTACTTGTAATTAAAATGCAGAATTTTCAGCTGCTTTTCAGTTTTTCTACAAATACAACAAAGGGTTGATTAACCAGGGGAAGGGCAACTGTTAACTCAGCAAGTGTATGTACCGTTCACTTAGATTAGCGAATAAGTTAAAGCTGTGTTCACTTTGAATACTCAATCATGTATGAGGGTAAGGCCTGGTTCACACTGGGGCGACAAACGCTCCGACATTGGGAGCTCATGTCGCATGACGTGTGAAAATCAATGTTTCCCTATGGGAGCCGTCTTAACTGGTCCGACACATGTCGGTCCGACTTTGAGAATGCTCCCTGTACTACTTTGGTCCGACTTTGATCCGACTTCAGCCCATTGACTATCATTGAAGTCGGATCAAAGTCGGACCGCAGTCTTGTATGATCCGACTTTGGCATGCGACTTGTGCTGTACTGCTCTTGAGGGGGAACTCCACGCCAAATTTTAAATAAAAAACCGGCATGGGTTCCCCCTCCAGAGGCATACCAGGCCCTTGGGTCTGGTCTGGATTTGAAGGGCACCCCTACGCCGAAAAAACGGCGTGGGGGTCCCCCCCAAAATCCAAACCAGACCCTTATCCGAGCACGCAACCTGGCCGGCCGCAGGGGAAGAGGGGGGGGACGAGAGAGCGGCCCCCCCTCCCTCCTGAACCGTACCAGGCCGCATGCCCTCAACATGGGGGGTTTGGTGCTCTGGGGCAGGGGGGCGACCTGCGGCCTCCCCACCCCAGAGCACCCTGCCCCCATGTTGATGAGGACAGGGCCTCTTCCCGACAACCCTGGCCGTTGGTTGTCGGGGTCTGCGGGCGGGGGGCTTATCGGAATCCGGGAGCCCCCTTTAATAAAGGGGCCCCCGGATCCCGGCCCCCCCACCCTATGTGAATGAGTATGGGGTACATCGTACCCCTACCCATTCACCTGGTGGAAAAAAATTGCAACAAAAAAAAACACACAGCTTTTTAAAGTATTTTATTGCACAGCTCCGGGGGTCTTCTTCCGACTTCGGGGTCTCCGGTGTCGTCGCCGCACTCTCCGGTTCTTTCTTCTGCCGGGCCTCCGCTAACTTCTTTTTAGCTCTTTTGCTAGCAGAGGCCCGGTCTTCTCCGTCGCTTTCTTCTTCTCCCGCTCTCCGGTTCTTCTCCCGCTCTCCGGTTCTTTCTTCCGCCGGGCCTCCGCTAACTTCTTTTTAGCTCTTTTGCTAACGGAGGCCCGGTCTTCTCCGTCGTCTCGTCCGGCTCTCCGTCGTCCTTCTGCCGGCCCCTCCACTAACTTCTTTAGCTCTTTTGCTAGTGGAGGAGCCGGTCTTCCCGTCGTCGCCGTCTGCGTCTTCTTCCCTCTTCTCCTCGATGTTGACGTGTCGCTTCCTCCCGCTGTAATACTGGCTGTCCGCTCTGCTCCGCATTAATATAGGCTTCTCATGATGTCACAGTCACATGTTCCCATGACGTCACAGTCACATGCTCCGGAGCCATGTGCCCCGGAACATGTGACTGTGACGTCATGAGAAGCCTATATTAATGCGGAGCGGAGCGGACAGCCAGTATTATAGCGGGAGGAAGCGACGCGTCAACATCGAGGAGGAGAAGAGGGAAGAAGACGCCGACGGCGACGACGGGAAGACCGGCTCCTCCACTAGCAAAAGAGCTACCAAGAAGTTAGTGGAGGGGCCGGCAGAAGGACAACGGAGAGCCGGACGAGACGACGGAGAAGACCGGGCCTCCGCTAGCAAAAGAGCTAAAAAGAAGTTAGCGGAGGCCCGGCGGAAGAAAGAACCGGAGAGCGCGGCGACGACACCGGAGACCCCCGAAGTCGGAAGAAGACCCCCGGAGCTGTGCAATAAAATACTTTAAAAAGCTGTGTGGTTTTTTTTGTTGCAATTTTTTTCCACCAGGTGAATGGGTAGGGGTACGATGTACCCCATACTCATTCACATAGGGTGGGGGGGCCGGGATCCGGGGGCCCCTTTATTAAAGGGGGCTCCCGGATTCCGATAAGCCCCCCGCCCGCAGACCCCGACAACCAACGGCCAGGGTTGTCGGGAAGAGGCCCTGTCCTCATCAACATGGGGGCAGGGTGCTCTGGGGTGGGGGGGGGCGCAGGTCGCCCCCCTGCCCCAGAGCACCAAACCCCCCATGTTGAGGGCATGCGGCCTGGTACGGTTCAGGAGGGAGGGGGGGCCGCTCTCTCGTCCCCCCCTCTTCCCCTGCGGCCGGCCAGGTTGTGTGCTCGGATAAGGGTCTGGTTTGGATTCTGGGGGGGACCCCACGCCGTTTTTTCGGCGTAGGGGCGTCCCTTCAAATCCAGACCAGACCTAAGGGCCTGGTATGCCCCTGGAGGGGGAACCCATGCCGGTTTTTTATTTAAAATTTGGCCTGGAGTTCCCCCTCAAGATTCATACCAAACACAGTGCCTGACATTGGCGGGGATCCAAGTCGGATCCCCGTTCATTGAAAGTCGGACATATGTCGGCTTCATGTCGCAGGGCAAAGTTTGCACATGATAGGGTAATTTAAGTGAGCTTCACCTCATTCACTAAGGACATCGGCCACAGCCTCTATTTCTTTAGTAAAGAGCAGTTTAGTTAGTATCTTTTAAATAGTTTTTATGTGCCTGTGTAAATCTCTCTGATGTTCTAAGAATTACTAATATATGTCCCAAAAGTTGATCTTGAACTTTGAAGAAGAAAAAAACAACCATAGATTTTATATCACTATGTGTTTAATTTTATTTATTTATTAATTTTTTTCAGATGCTGTATTCACTGTGGATTTCTTAATGAGTCTTTGCTCATTGCCAATACAAGAAAATAAATTTAAGTCCTGATTCTCTTAGAGGCTGTGACAAGCGTGCAAAAGTAAAAAGAACACACATTGTACTTGTACAGCTATTGTACACAAAGGAAGTACATAAAAATGTAGGGCTTTCAAAACTAATTTACTAATCAATCATAGCACAGAGGAAGTAGTTCTGAAAGAAAGTTGGCTGGGTGCCCTGCTATGTTCTAAGATGACTTCAACTCAAGAAATTGAGTTTTGTACTGTATTCTTAATTAGTCTTTGCTCAAATATATTCTATTCAAGTCTGTAAATTTACGTCTCTATTTTTCATTATATAAAATACAATTATAAAACACAGGTAAATATCAATTGAAAAGATGCTATTTTAAATTACCTTAAAGTATATTGTTTGGGCTGTATTGTATTTATCAATTATGTTCAATAATAAAAAAGTAAAAGAAAAAAAAAAGCTTTAAATATTAAATATTGCATATTTATATGTCAGCCAATAGACAAAGTTTTTTCCATTTACCAGAATAATGTTAACTGCACTTCTGAAAATAAGACTGTTGTTTACTGAGCTCAAAAGCTCAAGTTCAGATTGCTCAAAGAGCTGAATAAGCAAAGGAAAGACTCATCCCTCACCCTATATAGCTCTGGACAAAAAGTCTGGAAAAAAAATCAGTTACTAGAGAAAACACAAGTAAGATATTCTTATATGAATTTCTTTATTTTAGTCAAAATACTACAGCTTGTAAAACACTGAACGTTGAAATAGTTTTTCAGTACCTAAAAGTGCACAGGTCTGCATTACTACTTCTCTGTATCAATGTTAAAGGGGTTGTAAACCATCCTGTTTTTTCACCTTAATGCATCCTATGCATTAAGGTGAAAAAACATCTGACTATTACTGGCCCCCCAGCCCCCCCGTTTCACTTACCTGAGCCCTGGAAAGTCCCGCGTCGAGAACACGCTGGATCTTTGCCCGGGGCTCACAGCTCTTCATTGGATAGATTGATAGCAGTGATTCAAATCCAATGACGCGGGAGCGGGGCCAAGTCCTGCATACGCCAAATACAGGACTCGGGAGCACGCCCGCAAGGTAACCCCCTTCCCAGAGAGGTTTATCTGATGGGGGGAGGAGCCGAGAGAGCCGCCAATGGACCCCAGAAAACGGCGTTTGGGGGCCACACTGTGCAAAACCAACTGCACATTGGAGGTAAGTATGACATGTTTGTTATTTAAAAAAAAAAAAAATAATTACTTATATGCCGCGTGCACATGATCGGAAATTCCGACAAGAAAACCGTGGATTTTTTTCACACAAATGTTGTCGGAAATTCCGACCGTCAAGAACGCAGTGACGTACAACACTACGGCGAGCCGAGAAAAATGAAGTACAATGGTTACGAGCATGCATCGAATTGACTCCAAGCATGTGTAGGATTTTTGTGCATTGGAATTGCATACATACGATCGGAATTTCCGACAAGAACTTTTCTTGTTGGAAAATTTGAGTACCAGCTCTCAAATTTTTGTTGTCGGAAATTCCGACAAAAAAATGCCTGATGGAGCCTACACACGGTCAGAATTTCTGACCAAAAGCTCACATTGAACTTTTCTTGTCGGAATTTCCGATTGTGTGTCACGCGGCAATAGTGTCACTTTAAATTACCAAATTTTTCGGACCATAAGACGCACTTTTTTCCCCAAAAAATATGAGGAAAAATGTCTCTGCGTCCTATGGTCCGAATGTACATCAGGCTCCGCCCCCCGCCGCCGCTGTCAACGCCCCCCTGCCTGCAAAAAAAAAGCCGCCACCGCATGATACCCCCCCCCCCACCTGTACTCCGGAGTCCTGGTTCCCACGGCCTCCTCCCGCACAGATGCCCAGCTTATTGCTTCAGCCGCCGCTGCAGCCACGGAGGTGACTGCCTGGCCAGTGATCTGCAGCCTTGTGTGCTGCGGGTAGGAGAATTACGGTATACAGAACACCGGGGTCTGGGAGCCGGGACATGTCTTGAGAGAAGGGGAAATCATGTCCACTGCCCCACAATGCAGCGCGACGTGCCGCCCAGACTCAGGTAGAAAACTATTGTAAGGGGAGAGTGGGGAGGAGTGGATGGAAGGCTCTGCAGTCTCCTAATGCTGTGTTTGGAGGAGAGATGACAGCCTGCTCTGCTGGGACTTGTAGTGCCTCTGTGGGGGGGCTGAAATATGGCAACCTGCTCTGCTGGGACTTGTAGTGCCTCTGTGGGGGGGGCTGAAATATGGCAACCTGCTCTGCTGGGACTTGTAGTGCCTCTGTGGAGGGGGCTGAAATATGGCAACCTGCTCTGCTGGGACTTGTAGTGCCTCTGTGGGGGGGGGGCTGAAATATGGCAACCTGCTCTGCTGGGACTTGTAGTGCCTCTGTGGGGGGCTGAAATATGGCAACCTGCTCTGCTGGGACTTGTAGTGCCTCTGTGGGGGGGGCTGAAATATGGCACCCTGCTCTGCTGGGACTTGTAGTGCCTCTGTGGGGGGGCTGAAATATGGCAACCTGCTCTGCTGGGACTTGTAGTGCCTCTGTGGGGGGGCTGAAATTTGGCAACCTGCTCTGCTGGGACTTGTAGTGCCTCTAAGGGGGGCTGAAATATGGCAACCTGCTCTGCTGGGACTTGTAGTGCCTCTGTGGGGGGGGGGCTGAAATATGGCAACCTGCTCTGCTGGGACTTGTAGTGCCTCTGTGGGGGGGCTGAAATATGGCAACCTGCTCTGCTGGGACTTGTAGTGCCACAGGTCAGGCCGCATTGTTGGCACAGGTCGGGCTGCAATAATGGCAATGGTCAGGCTGCATTATTGGCAATGGTCAGGCTGCATTTCTTTGGCACAGGTCAGGCTGCATTTCATGGGCACTGGTAAATATTTTAGTAGACCATTTGGTTCAGAATATTTTTTTTTCTTGTTTTCCTCCTCTAAATTCTAGGTGCGTCTTATGGTCAGGTGCGTCTTATAGAACGAAAAATACGGTATGTTCTGATGGCATGGAGAATTTTGCCTGAGGATTTAAAAATTTGTATGCTGCGGATAAAGCAGTTTTTTTCTCCAAACATGTAGAGTTTAGTTCATCAGTTCTTATGTCTAAAAATAGAAATATATTTTGTCAATCCAGGCCTCAATTTTCTCCTGAAAATTTTAGGATTTTAGTATGTCTACTATAGACAGTCAGCTCCTGGGTCTAAAACATCAATGCATGTTGTCAAAAAAGTCCTCCAATTTTTTTTTCATGAAAAAATGCAGCTTTTACAACACTAACTGTAAATCTAGACAGCCAGCTCCTGAAGAAACAAACCCGCCAGACTTGCCACTCCTGACCCTATTTATTTCTAAAATGCGTGTTTCGTCTATAGTTATCCTGCAATTTTCCTCTGAAATAACAATTACTTATCTTATGTTGATAATAGACGCCATCAAGCATAGCAGGGAAATGTATTTTGATCATAAAAATGTCATACGCCTGTTGACAGGGGATTGATTAAAGTTTTGATGTTGATGCTTTCTTAAATATCCATAGTGAGGTCATATACTGTAATTTCATATTAAAATTGATTCTGCCTGGATATTTAACTCAGATATACAAGAAGTAAATTTCAATCGATATAGTTGTTATATAACCGCATAAGAGAAAATGGGAAGACTGAGTTTTCAGTTATATTTTCTGATCACAGATACATATACTCACCAATGAAGCCATTAAACCTTTCTTTGTTTTTGAATTGTACAAAAAATGAGAATGAAATATAAATCAACCAAGACAGCATGTGGTGGCAAAGAACAGCTGTTATAGAACAAAATAATTCAACGGCAGACAATGGTAATAAGAATTGCCAGTTATCTTGCAAGCAGTAATGTACATGATATTGTCCATTTAATAGTAGCCTATAATATTTAATGCCCATTAAATGTTGCTGCATTTTTGTTCTCTGGTGTCTAGTGGGTGCTATCGCTGGCTGCTAAACTTGCCAAATATTTTTTTACAATAACTAAACACAGAAAAATGCAAAAAAATAATCACCACTAGCCAATAGGTGAAGCCATATTGTACAGTTTTCATATTTTCCTGTATTGAGTTTTTTATTTTATTTGACATAGCTTTTTGTAGGAGAACTGTGCAAACTGGTGAATGTACTCAGGACATCTCTAAATGATTCTGTCTAATCATTACAAGAGCACCAAGTTGTAATTAGAAATATGTGATATTCTACATCTTAAAAGGAACCATAGTGTAGCTGTGATTGTTTGTATCCTCGATGTAGAGTTTTATAAATAATGTCCAATCCACTGTAGACTGACTGGTCCAGTGTTGGTTCAGTGCTGTTCCAATCTAAGGTTGATCCAATACCAATATTCATACATTCTTCTTTCTAACTTTTTTTGTTATATACTAAAAAAATGTCCACAGAACCACCCCTGCACACCAGTTATATGGGCTAGTATCTCCATAACTAATAAGTTGCAAGCCTTCATCACTAGACCTCCATCCCCAAACAGCAGCCTAGTGCTAACTGACAACAGACTTATCCATGGTTTTCTGGACCCATTAACTGTTCACTATAAAGCAAGTGGTGGTGTCAGCGGGGAATGTCGATAATTTCAAAAAACTTTTTACAAATGCAATATACAGGGATATGGGAAATGGTAGGGGCATAAATGCATACACACACATACACCCACATAGGTTATACTGGATGAACTTGTGTCTTTATTGAACCTCACCAATTATGTAAGTAATGGGGGAAAAAAAAGAGTTGAGCACGTGGTTAACCGGTTAACGACCGGCTCATGCATTTATACGTCAGCAGACTGGCAAGGCTGGGCAAAGAGCCCCCTGCCGCGAGCTCCGTGACCGTGACTCGATGTCCGCCGTGTCCTGCGATCGGGTCACAGAGCTGCAGAACGGGGAGAGGCCAGTGTAAACAAGCACTGATCGTCTGCTCCCTCTCATCGGGAGAAGCGATCAGTGACTTGTCACTTGTAGCCACGCCCCCTAACAGTTAGAATCACTCCCTAGGACACACTTAACCCCATCCTAGCCCCCTAGTGGTTAACCCCTTCACTGCCAGTCACATTTATACAGTAATCAGTGCATTTTATAGCATTGATCGCTGTATAAATGTGAATGGTCCCGAAATAGCGTCAAAAGTGTCCGATATGTCTGCCATAATGTCGCAGTCACGATAAAAATCGCTGATCACCGCCATTACTAGTAAAAAAAAAAAATATTAATAAAAATGCCATAAAACTATCCCCTATTTTGTAGATGCTATAACTTTTGCGCAAACCAATCAATAAACGCTTTTTGCGATTTTTTTTCCAAAAATATGTAGAAGAATCTGTATCGGCCTAAACTGAGAAAACATTTGTTTTTTTATGTATTTTTTGAAGATATTTATTATAGCAAAAAGTAAAAAATATTGCTTTTTATTGTCACTCTATTTTTGTTTATAGCGCAAAAAATAAAAAAATGAAGAGGTGATCAAATACCACCAAAAGAAAGCTCTATATGTGGGGAAAAAAGGATGTCAATTTTTTTTGGGAGCCACGTTGCACGACCACGCAATTGTCAGTTAAAGTGACGCAGTGCCGAATTCCAAAAAGTGGTCCGGTCATTTGGCAGCCAAATGGTCCGGGGCTGAAGTGGTTAAAAACTGCTTTAATAAAAATAATAATGAGACAACCCTTTCCTTTATTTTTAAAACATCCTAAACTCATTAGAGTCTTCTGTCTTCAACCGTCCCACACTAGGTTGGAGGTGAAAAGGTCTTCTGTCTTCTGTCTTCACACTGGAGTTTGCAATACTTGCTAAATCAAATGATGATTCAACGTAGTAGTAATTTCGCTCTGCAAATTTTGTGCTATGGAATTATGCATTGAATAAGGGGGGAGTTTTGGGACTTTAAGTGAGGCAATTGAAAATGCGGAGGCAAGAAAAAATGTAATGTTTTATTCATGACATGGATTAATGTCCAATAAAGAAATGATTCCATATATATATACATACATATCTAGCACCAATTGTAAACATATACAATAAATAGTTATACACATAAATACATGGTCATAATAGCAATGCATAAAATGGTGTAAATAAATACATAGGTGGAATGGCCAACTAGAAACTAACAGCAGCGTGCCCAATACTTGTAGCAGTAGTCACATGGTGTGTCAAAGTATGCTGGGTCTTGATGGCATCGTCAAATAGGATACTGTATGGATAGCTTTCCATGTATAATGTAACTGTGGCATCAAGTGTAGCTCGACGCGTTTCGTGGAAATTTCCACTCATCAGGAGCAGATGCGACAGGAATTCCTATGGAATATATAATTATAATAAACCGCACTCGGTATAGAGAGGGACATATAACAGAAAAATGACTATATATGAGTAATTAATGGAACACACTCACCAAGCAGTACAGTGCATGCGGCATGCGGTGACCAGCACAAGGTGGGCCGAGAGCATGTACCCCGTCGCGGGAGATGAGGTGGCAATATATGACGATGCAGCAATGGATGATGTGAAAAATGTGTGAATGTGAAAAATGTATCTCCATTAGGCAGAGTATTGGGTGTATAGCATCTGGGAACAATAAAAAATTTATATTATTATTATTAACTATTAATTAAATTGAATTTATATATTGTATATTATATATGATTTTCACAGTATGAATAAGTCATGATGATAATTCATAAAAGGTAAGCCCAGTATGGCAACCATGAATGTATATAATTATTGGTTATAACAGTGTTAAATATACATGTATGTAATTATATATAGTAATATCAAGAAAGATGGATTGGGGTTAATAATTGATAATTATTGAGCCCAGGAGGACTCCATGAAGAGTGATAATGAAGGTAAGTAAAATAAGTAATGCCAGTGACAGTGAATAAATCTAGTGTGGCTGCAAAATAATTTGCAAATTATAAGTATATTAGTGGATGCTCAACGAATGAGCAGCAACTTCTGAGTGAAAAGGAAATGACTGAACAAACTCTTTTGTCCAGAGAAGTGAGGTGGGGAAAGATAGGACCGAAAAACTATGTCACCAAAATGAACCTAAACCGAAAGAAAACTTACCCCAAAGCTGCATCCCTGCATCACGAGCAAGGTATGTGACTGGTGTGCAGAAACCCCAGGAGGAGACTAGCCGCCTGAGCAGCTCGCTCGAAATGGGGAGTATATGTGTATATTGCCACCAACGCCACGCATGTGAACCAATTGAGGGAAGGCGTCAACACCTGAGCCAAGGAATCACTCAGTGGGCGGCGCCATGCTCCCTCACACGGAACATGAGATGTGGAATTATCCATTAAACAGAAAGCAATGTGGTGACAGGACAATAATATAACCAAAATATCTCCAATCACTGCAGCACTCCAATATGAAAATGTGACTACGACCAAAAGTCTAGAATGGCTGCTGACCAGGCAGTTGGAACCTAAATAATCAGATGCCAGAATTTGCTTAATTGTAATAAAACGACCCAGGACCTTTGGAAATTAATGTTGGTAAAAGAGAGAAGGAATACTCCAATGGTACAGTAGGGATGATTTACTAAAGGCAAATTGACTGTGCACTCTGCAAGAGCAATTGCTCCAGAGCTTAGTAAATGAGCAGAAGCTCTGTTGACTTCCATCAAACAATGCAAAAAATGCTTTTTTTTTCCTTGCATGTGATTGGGTATTCTTTGCAAAGTGAAACTTCACTTCATTTACTAAGCTCTGGGGCAACTGCACCTGCACAGGCATTGTTGTGGGGCCCAAAGCAGCTGCCTCATACTTGCCAACTATCCCAGTTTAAATTCCCTTGTCCCTTTAAGTTTTAGTCCTGTGCTGTGTCCTGATATCTCAGTGTGACATGCTGCTACAAATGCTGCCCAGCTCTGCCCTATTGTTGTGTAAAGACTCACCTGCAGACCCTGTGTTTACATGTAAATAACTGCCATGCATATGTAAATAACGGGAGCATTCATATGTAAATAGCGGCGGCATTCATATGTAAATAGCTGAGGCCGGCGGCATTCATATGTAAATAAAGGCGGCATTCATATGTATATCATGCCCCTCTGCAGTGAAGAAATTATGTGCTGTAACCTCTAGCAACCAATCAGTGAGCAGTATTACTGTACAGTAATCTCTAGCAACCAATCAACAAGAAATCATTTTCTGTAACCTCTAGCAACTGATCAGTAAGCCGTAATGTGTGATGTAACTTCTAGCAACCAATCGCAATCACTGCCTGATCTGATACCGTAAACTGATTTTAAGTCTATCTGATATTTATTGTATGTCTCAGAGCAGGTGGAGAGCAAAATTGCATGGGGGGGCCCCAAGAATTTTTTTCCCCAGGGTCCAATCAACATTAAAGTTGGCCCTGCACCTGCAGAGTGCAACTGCACTTTGAAAAGTGCAACGTCTATTTGCCTTTAGTAAATCAACCCCAGTATGTCTTTAAAACTTTTATTAAAATCTCTATACATAAAACTGCTACCACCCACTGTGAGCTGTGCTGATAGCTTGAGGACATAGGTACATAAAGCTCCACCCCTAGATTATGGGAAGCCTTCATGTATCCACCGTGCCTTAAAATTATGACTGATCAGGATCCAGAAACCCAGATCTTATGTGACCAGGCAACACAAGCATCTACCTATTTAATCACAACTATTGCAACATCAGGTGAACCTTAGCCTGGAATTTGCTGAGATGTCTTGGAAAGGCCATGCATGCTTGGATAAATGATTGATTTATTTTAGGAACAATATCTTCCAATGGGAATAGTTGATCTATACTGGGACAACCCATTTGATCGATATGAAACACACATGAAAGAGGATTTCAAATGATAATGGAGATATGATGTGAACTTTTGATTGTAAGTTATCGCATCTCTGTTTCTATTATGTAATCTCATAATCTGATCTATAGGAATATGATCATATAAATGATCAAAGTATTTCAGGGCTGTTGACAATGCAATTTAACCAAAACTTTTCCACCCTGACCATTCAACTTAGTTTGATGGAATCCAACCTAAATTAAGTCTAAATTGAGTCAGAAGTGAAGTTATGGGTATTTTATTGTTTGAGGATTTGATTGTTCTGATTGAAGTGCACATCGATCAGATCATACAAAACATGTGTGGCCACCATAAGATAGGGCAGACTCTGCACCTAGCAAATACGGCACACGTTTCCCTTTGCAAAATGAAATTTGCAGCAAAAATATGGGAAACAACAGAAATGAATTCTCAATTATTAAAAATTTTATTTATTACTGTTACTGTTTCCCTAATATAGTGTATGTAAAAATGCAAAGATGCTAATAAGTTGCAGTCCTAGCCTCTCTAATGTCTCGATAATGGTTTTAAGATTCCTATGTGAATCCTTTGTAGGCATTAGTCACATTGCAATACTGTATTTGTAAACATCTGCTTCATCTTAATGTGCACATAACTTTTGCATGAATGATTTTTCTTCAAAAATGACTTCTAATTAGTTTTTAATGGAAATATAATTTATGTCTTAGAAAAACACAGAACAATGAATCAGAACATTATTAATTCTGCTGTGAGCATATTCGGGAGGGCATAAGTACTGACACACTCAAAATTCTGCAGCCTCAATGCAGAACATAACAGAGTGGGCACAAGTGAATCACAGCAAGAAGCATGATTCACTGGACAGAATGCTCTTCAGCGCAGTCACTCTTACTTTGTGAGTTTTCATTCCAAGTACTTAACATCATTTATAACTGTCCAGAAAAAATATCATTTACTGGAAAGAAATGGAAGATGTGGTAGACACCCACGGACTTGTTATTCCTCCAGGTTTCCTCTAGTTCTTTCTAAGATTGATGTCTTTTTGTACATTTAGAAAATCTCTCTGGGGCATGTATGTAGTGGGGGCAAATCATTGCTGAAAGCTGCATAAGATTTTAAATACCCAACTGATCTTCTGTAGATAGACCTTTATTCATATAAGGTTTTCACAAACAATGCTCAGATCAGTTGTACTAGTTCCATGTAGGACAACGTTTATAACTAAGTTCTAAAGTTTTACATTATGCCTATTGTATTCACATTTAGATGATCCAAAGGCAAGAGCACCTCTCCAGACACTAGACACCCTTTTGCCTCGTACACACGACCGGGTTTTCCGACGGGAAAACTGCGATGAGAGCTTATGCTCCCTCGCAGTTTTTCCGATGGGAAAACTGCCAAAAACCACTGGCAAAAAAAGAGAACCAGCTCTCTTTTTTCCCGTCGGGATTCCCGACTGACCTTTTCCCGTCGGAAATCCCAGCCGTGTGTACAAGGCATTAGTCCTTCATGGTAATGTCAGGTGCTGGCCAAGTAGCCCATCCTTGCTTCTAGTACAGTGACTATAGTAGATCAAGGGCCACACATCAATCACATCACATCCACATAAAACTTTATTCAACCCCAGATGGCTAGCTGGTCTTAGGAATTGCCACAGAGTTTGCACTTTAGTACAGAGTGCAGAGCCACACAACTCAAGCCTTTCAACCCTGTTGTCAACTCTGCATTTGGAATTGCTGGTTTATAGCACAGATGCAATCTTAGAAAAAGAAGTGCACCAAGTGAGTACACCCCTCACATTTTCGTAAATATTTTATTATATCTTTTCATGTGACAACACTGAAGAAATTACACTTTGCTACAATAGAAAGTAGTGAGTGTAAAGCTTGTATAAATGTGTAAATTTGCTGTCCCCTCAAAATAACTCAACACATTGGAAGCCTTCCAAAGCAGTCTTTACTTATCTGAGTTCATTTTCAGGTGGTCTACTGCTTCGGCCAGTGATCCAGTGCTACAATATATGTCTTAAGCTCACTGGGCATTGGGCCTTAGGCCACTGCACTCTTCTGGAGCCTAAGGCAGACCACAGAAGGAGCACATTTTTTTCCTGCAACTCGTAAAATTGCTTGATTCCCCCTTCAACACAGACAGTGTTGACAGGGGAATCCCTCCCATGGAGCCTGTCTATTCTCCGTGGGGGGGCGCAGGGGAAGCGTTCCCCACTGAAACAACACAGTGCTTTTTGCTAGTGGCTATAATCGCTTGTAAAATCTGTCAGACTGGTTGTACCCAAGTTGATCGATTAATACATTCAGCCTGCCAATGGTTTGAATATCAGCTGGTTTAACAGGATTCAAATCGTCTATGGCTGGCTTAACCACTTGCCGACCGATGTACACCGATATACGTTGGAAGAATGGCAGCGGTTGGCAAATGGATGTACCTGTGTGTCCCCTTTAAGAAGCCGCGCGCCCGCTGCACTCTCCGTGCCCGTGCCCGCGGGCCGAACAAACTCGATGTTCGCCGGGTGCCCGCGATCGTGTCACGAACAGGCAGAACGGGGAGATGTAAACACAGCATTTCCCTGTTCTGCCTAGTGACAGGACAGAGATCCATTGCTCTCTGTCATCGGGAGCAGTGATCACTGTCATGTCACTTGTAACCCAGCCCCCCCACAGTTAGAATCATTACCACTTAACCCCTTCATCGCCCCCTAGTGTTTAACCCCTCCCCTGCCAGTGTCATTTACACAGTAATCAGTTAATTTTTATAGCACTGATCGCTGTATAAATGACAATGGTCCTAAAATAGCGTCCAAAAGTGTCCGATGTGTCCGCCATAATGTCGAAGTTATGATAAAAATCGCAAATCGCCGCCATTACTAATAAAAAATAAAATAATAAAAAAAATGCCATAAATCTATCCCCTATATTGTAGACGCTATAACTTTTGTGCAAACCAATCAATATACGCTTATTGCAGTTTTTAGTACCAAAAATATGTAGAAGAATACATATCGGCCTAAACTGAGAAAAATAATTTTATAGCAAAAAGTACAAAATATTGTGGTTTTTTTTCAAAATTTACGCTCTTTCTTTTGTTTATAGCACAAAAATAAAAATCGCAGCGATGATCAAATACCACCAAAAGAAAGCTCTATTTGTGGGGAAAAAAATTACGTAAATTTTGGTTGGTTACAGCGTCGCACAACCGCGCAATTGTCAGTTAAAATGATACAGTGCCTAATCGCAAAAAATGGCCTGGTCATTCAGCAGCCAATTCTTGCAGGGCTGAAGTGGTTAAGAGAGACCTGCTGCTGGACAGCCAGTAAGAAGTATTCACCTCACCCAAACAGCCACCAAGGCATCCAAAGAAGGACCTTCTTAGTTATTAAATTTTTTTACTTAGCTTAGTTTTTTGTTATTGAGTTGAGAGTTGAGTTGAGAGGTATCTTAATATAGTGCGGTCTTACCCCGAAGGGTCCCGACACGCATAGCAGAGTTCCTGGGAAAAGAGAACCCAGGAACCAAGAGCAGCACAGAGCGGCAGAAAGGGTGGAAGAAAAAGGCTACACAGGAAAGGCTTGCTGCAATTAGAAAAAATTGTGTTTTTAATATTAATCATATAACATTTATTGCTAAAGTTGTCATTAAAGTCCCATTTCTATAAAGTAACCACTCATATATAATTAATATATATAATGAAGCAGCGCTAAATGTCAATAGAAAGTGCTAATATTAAGAGTGCTATTAATAAAGTCTAATTTCTCATAAATAAAATGGGGTGACAAAATCATCAATAATGGAATAAAATTAAAACGTCCAAACAGTGACTAAGAAAATAAAGTGCTAAATAGCCAAAATGGCAGTCCAAATGGCAGCAGCTTATTGCAGAGAGAGAAGCAAAGATGGGTGTGGGAATACACCTTATCACATCAGAAAAAAACTGGATCAGATGAACAAATGATATATAAATAATCCTCCCCCATAGACACCAGCCTCTCACCTCTCTGATGGACCCCATGGGGTCAGTAATAGCCACAAAGATCTCCACTGCTCACAATGAGAACTCCCAATCCTTTTGCGTGACCCGAAACCACTGTAGGGATCTCCACAGCTTACCAGTGTTCTTCCTTAAAGCGAATCTTCCCAATGGACCCCACGAGGTCAATAATGGCCACAAAGATCTCCACTGCTCACAATGAGAACTTCCAGTCATTTTGGGTGACCCGGAACCACTATAAGAATCTCCACAGCTTACCAATGTTCTTCCTTAAAACGAATTTTACTCCATAATATTCAGGAAAAAACAAAAAGGGACTCCATAGTGAAGCATGTAAAGGAAAGCCCCAAGAGAGGCGTTTATTCACATAAAAAACAACTAAAAAACACGTTAAAAACCTAGAGGTAAAAAACGCCAAACAAATTGTTCATAAAATACTAACTTCCGGTCTACGGCCGCAAACAGGAAGTGGACGTCACTTAGGCTCCACCTGCCGACGCGTTGCGTCACTACACACGTGACTTCATCAAGGGCGTAGGTGCCAAGTGACTAATAGGAGCTTATATACACTTCTGATCATCATATGCAAATTAATACCAAGCAATGGATTCTGGGAGGTCAGTCAGGTCATTCATGGTCTCCATAACCTAGACAACTACTGCCCAGAACAAGGTATAAATACAAACTAGATAAACTAGTGAAAAAAAGAAAAACAATATACATTAAAGTGGCTAGCGTCAAGACATTAAAACTAAATATTGCACAAACATAAAAACATATATAAATAGATATATATATAAAAAAAAAAAAAACATTGGAACTAAATATTACACAAACATAAAAAGATATATATATTGTGAGGGGGTTAGCTCGGCAGCGGGTGTGTGTGACCCCCGGGATGGGCTCCCCACACAAAAACAGGCCCAGCAAACGGAGGTTGTGGTTTTCAAAATCAAAAAGGTGCGGTTTATTTTCTATTTACAGTGACAAAACACAGCAAAGCAAAAGAAACATAAATAAAATAAATCCTGGTCAACTTGACCTCTGACTAAACATACAGGTTTCCTAACTAACAACTGGGATCAGCCTAGTGCTGTCCTAGTCCCTAAGTCCCTGGTTTTAAATGTCCAAGCAAATAGCCACACAGGCTTTTTCTCACCGCACAGGGGTTCACTCTCCCTAGACAGTCCACACAGGTCTGGTTCCAGGCATGAGCTAACACCTAATGAATCTGGGAGTTCTTATAGAGGCCTAAATGAGCTGACAAGCTTCAGCTGGTCTCATCAACTCCCTGTCTGCACGACGCCCCACACTCTCCCTAGAGGTATGAGTCATCCATGAGCCCACTAGCCTCAGCTGGGCTTATACAACTCTCCACCTAGTTGTATAAGTCGGCGTAAAGCCTGAATCTGGGCGAAATATATCTACCCCCTGGATGCAACCAGGTGACTTTACCTTCCTGCTGTCACAATATATATATATATATATATATATATATATATATATATATATATATAAAAAATTATATATTGACGTAACTACTAAAATACACATCTAATAATTGGAAATAAAACAATTAAGATCAAACTCAATATTTAAACCTAGAGGGGTAAGCGACTGTAACTCAAAAATCCAACGAGACTCAGCTTGACTGAGAGTGATGACCTTGTTACTTCCTCTCCAATGGGGTCTATACTTTTCAATACCCCAAAAGGAAAGGGAACTGGGATCTTTCCCATGAACTTCAGCAAAGTGCCTAGATACACTATGCTTGGGAAAGCCAGATTTAATATTTTGAACATGTTCCCTCAACCGTTTCCAGAGGGGCCTTTTCGTTCTGCCCACATACTGGAGTTTGCATGAGCACTCCAGTAAGTAGACAGCCCCTTCAGTCCTACAGGAAATAAACTCTTTAATAACATAATTTTTTCCTGTGGAGGTGGCTACAAAATCATCTTTCTTGGACTTCTTAAACTTAGTATGCCTACACGCATAAAAATACTTGCACGGGTAGAAGCCCTTTCCTTCAAAAAAGGAAAAAGGCTTCTTAGTTGGAGGATCCAAAACATTCTTGGCTAGTATATTGCGAAGGGTAGGGGCCCTTCTATAAATTAATTTAGGAAATGGAGGTAATACTTGAGACAAATGGCGGTCTGCTTTTAAGACATTCCAATGTTTTCAGATGATGGATTCTAATTTTTTGAACTGCATATTGTAATCGAGGATCAATGGAACCTCTACATAGTTGACCTTTTCTTTTTCTCTGTCTCTAAGGAGATTGATTCGTTCCAAGCTACCTACTTCATCGATCTTCTTTTGGAGGAACCCCTGATCATATCCTTTATCACGAAAACGTTCCCCAATGAATTCGGCTTGCTGTCTAAACTCAGACTCAATAGTACAATTCCTTCTCAGCCTCACTAGCTGTCCCTTAGGAATATTCATTAGCCAGGGTGCATGATGACAGCTATCAGTGGGGAGGTAGCTATTCCTGTCAACTGTTTTGAAAAAGGTTCTGGTTTTGATGGTTGTGTCTTCTTTCCAAATTTCCAAGTCCAAAATATTAATTTTTACTTCATCTATATTCCAGCTCAGCCTGATATTTTTATCATTTTCTTCAAGTTCCTGGCTGAACTCTATCAGGCTCTCTTTTTCTCCTTTCCAGATAAGGAATATGTCGTCGATAAACCGCTTATACATAATCAATTGGGAGGGACTATTCTTATAAATCGCATCATCTTCCCATAATGCCATATGAAGGTTGGCGACACTGGGGGCAAATATGGCCCCCATGGCCACCCCTTTAATTTGTTTATAGTAATGGGAGTCAAACCAGAAATAATTATGATTAAGACAATAATCTAAGCATTCCAAAAGAAATTTTCTCTGTTTACACTTCAAACTACTGGACTTCCTCAGAGCCCATCTAGTAGCTGCTAAAGCGTCTTCATGACTAATATTGGTGTATAGCAAAGCTACATCCGCCGCAGCGAAAAAAATCTGTTCATCATCCAGGGTAGTGGCTTCAAGTAGTTGGATAAGGTGCTTAGTGTCTTTTAGATATGCTTGTGTTTCTTTTACTACTGGTTGTAGGAAAAAGTCCAAATATTCTCCCAATCTTGCTCCCACTGAATTAATCCCATTTAAAATAGGTCTACCGGGAGGATTTTCCTTATTTTTATGCACTTTTGGCAGAATATATATCACTGGTATCCGGCATGTGTTTGGAACCAGGTATAGTGCTTCTTTTTCTTTCAAAAGTTTTTTCTCTTTTCCTTTTTCTACCAATTTCTCCAAATCCTTTTTATATTGTAAAGTAGGATTACTGAGTAATTTCAGGTAAGTCTCTCCATCCTCAAGCTGTCTCTCCATTTCCTGTTTATATAAATCCTTAGATAAAATAACTATAGCCCCACCTTTATCTGCCGGTCTTATTACGATATTTTTTCTTTCTTCCAATTGCTTTATTCCCTTTCTTATTTCGATTGGATCCCATGCTTTCTTGACTTGTAGTTTATGGAGATCTTGTATCACCATTCATTTCATTTCAGGGGTGGACTGAAAAGCGATTTATTTTTCAAAGTGCTGTGTGCATATCGGTCAGGTTTAATCACATTCCTTGATACCTCTCCAGGTTTTGATAGCATATATTTTTTTATATTTAATAATTTAACTTAATGGAGAAATAGAAGGGATTTTTAGAAAGATGGGGCATCTCATGGAGAAAAAAATGAATTCTTGGTGGGATATTGTCTCACATGAGAAATATATCAAAGACAAAATAGTCCCAAGAAGACTCCATTGGGATGTACCCATAAATGATGGACTATTGGATGATGATTCTATAGAAGAATGGTTTAGCTTCTTCAATGCAAGAGGTTTGGATTTGCTACATTTCCTCATTAAAAGGAAACAGCGTAAAATCAAAGCAATAGATGTGCAAATCACGGATTTAAAAGAAAAGCTTGATCCGGTCAAAGATTTGCCTGAATTTGCGACACTATCCGCCCAACTTAACAAAGATATGGTAAAGAAAGATAAAGACACCGCAGCCAGGAAAAAGAGGAAATTCCTTAGAGATATTAAGGACTATCAAGATGAAACAGCCTATAAATGGCAAATCAATGCAGTCACAACTGCATCCAACTTATCTACCCCAGAGAGGGAGGAAAGATGTGTACCTATTAATACCACCGTAGAACATCCAATGAATCCCAACCAATGGGTTGAACAACCAAAAACTCCCCGAAATTCAAGAAAATAATCGACCACCCGTGTACAGAACCCCTAATGGACATGGACAAAATAATCAAGGGAAAAAATCGCATTGGAAGAACAATGGGAGAAAAACGCCATATAAGGGCCCCCACTATCAACAATCTCAAGTCCAATATGGACAGTATCATGAAAAGAGAACTCCAGATCGTGGACAATATTGTGATACAAGAAATCAAGCCCCCTACTGGCAGGATCAATATCCACAAAATAGAGGTGGAGTTTATCAATATGATAGAAGGAGGAGCCCAATACCAACTTCGAATAGGTATGATGTTCTCAGAAGGGATGGTGACTCCTTTGGAGCACCATACCCTTATCCATCCCAAGAGGGGAGACACCATGAGACCTATGAATATAATTCTCAGCGTTTTTTAGAAGAGCGCTATCCAAGACCCCCAAGAAATCCAGATGGAGGAAACGGAGGAAGGAGATCACCAAGAAGATCCCCGAAACCAGAAACAAGGAGGAAATAAGACGGAAAAGAATTAGAGGATGTAGAGGAGGTTTGAAGAAACAATTGAGGAAAAAGAGGAAGGAAAGACCTATAGGAGAGGGCATTATTAACATTAGTGGCATTACGTTAACTCAGGAAGAACTAAGAACCTTGGATAAAGGATTGAAATTTGCGCCAAAGAAGAATCTCAATAAATTTAGTGCGTATGTTGATGTGCAGAAATTCACCAGGAAATTAAATATAAAAAAATATATGCTATCAAAACCTGTAGAGGTATCAAGGAATGTGATTAAACCTGACCGATATGCACACAGCACTTTGAAAAATAAATCGCTTTTCAATCCACCCCCTGGAAATGAAGGTCACATAGATGTCTTTAAAAGAATGGTGATACAAGATCTCCATAAACTACAAGTCAAGAAAGCATGGGATCCAATCGAAATAAGAAAGGGAATAAAGCAATTGGAAGAAAGAAAAAATATCGTAATAAGACTGGCAGATAAAGGTGGGGCTATAGTTATTTTATCTAAGGATTTATATAAACAGGAAATGGAGAGACAGCTTGAGGATGGAGAGACTTACCTGAAATTACTCAGTAATCCTACTTTACAATATAAAAAGGATTTGGAGAAATTGGTAGAAAAAGGAAAAGAGAAAAAACTTTTGAAAGAAAAAGAAGCACTATACCTGGTTCCAAACACATGCCGGATACCAGTGATATATATTCTGCCAAAAGTGCATAAAAATAAGGAAAATCCTCCCGGTAGACCTATTTTAAATGGGATTAATTCAGTGGGAGCAAGATTGGGAGAATATTTGGACTTTTTCCTACAACCAGTAGTAAAAGAAACACAAGCATATCTAAAAGACACTAAGCACCTTATCCAACTACTTGAAGCCACTACCCTGGATGATGAACAGATTTTTTTCGCTACGGCGGATGTAGCTTCGCTATACACCAATATTAGTCATGAAGACACTTTAGCAGCTACTAGATGGGCTCTGAGGAAGTCCAGTAGTTTGAAGTGTAAACAGAGAAAATTTCTTTTGGAATGCTTAGATTATTGTCTTAATCATAATTATTTCTGGTTTGACTCCCATTACTATAAACAAATTAAAGGGGTGGCCATGGGGGCCAAATTTGCCCCCAGTGTCGCCAACCTTCATATGGCATTATGGGAAGATGATGCGATTTATAAGAATAGTCCCTCCCAATTGATTATGTATAAGCGGTTTATCGACGACATATTCCTTATCTGGAAAGGAGAAAAAGAGAGCCTGATAGAGTTCAGCCAGGAACGTGAAGAAAATGATAAAAATATCAGGCTGAGCTGGAATATAGATGAAGTAAAAATTAATTTTTTGGACTTGGAAATTTGGAAAGAAGACACAGCCATCAAAACCAGAACCTTTTTCAAAACAGTTGACAGGAATAGCTACCTCCCCACTGATAGCTGTCATCATGCACCCTGGCTAATGAATATTCCTAAGGGACAGCTAGTGAGGCTGAGAAGGAATTATACTATTGAGTCTGAGTTTAGACAGCAAGCCGAATTCATTGGGGAACGTTTTCGTGATAAAGGATATGATCAGGGGTTCCTCCAAAAGAAGATCGATGAAGTAGGTAGCTTGGAACGAATCAATCTCCTTAGAGACAGAGAAAAATAAAAGGTCAACTATGTAGAGGTTCCATTGATCCTCGATTACAATATGCAGTTCAAAAAATTAGAATCCATCATCCGGAAACATTGGAATGTCTTAAAAGCAGACCGCCATTTGTCTCAAGTATTACCTCCATTTCCTAAATTAATTTATAGAAGGGCCCCTACCCTTCGCAATATACTAGCCAAGAATGTTTTGGATCCTCCAACTAAGAAGCCTTTTTCCTTTTTTGAAGGAAAGGGCTTCTACCCGTGCAAGTATTGTTATGCGTGTAGGCATACTAAGTTTAAGAAGTCCAAGAAAGATGATTTTGTAGCCACCTCCACAGGAAAAAATTATGTTATTAAAGAGTTTATTTCCTGTAGGACTGAAGGGGCTGTCTACTTACTGGAGTGCTCATGCAAACTCCAGTATGTGGGCAGAACGAAAAGGCCCCTCTGGAAACGGTTGAGGGAACATGTTCAAAATATTAAATCTGGCTTTCCCAAGCATAGTGTATCTAGGCACTTTGCTGAAGTTCATGGGAAAGATCCCAGTTCCCTTTCCTTTTGGGGTATTGAAAAGTATAGACCCCATTGGAGAGGAAGTAACAAGGTCATCACTCTCAGTCAAGCTGAGTCTCGTTGGATTTTTGAGTTACAGTCGCTTACCCCTCTAGGTTTAAATATTGAGTTTGATCTTAATTGTTTTATTTCCAATTATTAGATGTGTATTTTAGTAGTTACGTCAATATATAATTATTTTTATTTTTTTATATATATATATATATCTTTTTATGTTTGTGTAATATTTAGTTTCAATGTTTTTTTATATATATATATATATATATATCTATTTATATATGTTTTTATGTTTGTGCAATATTTAGTTTTAATGTCTTGACGCTAGCCACTTTAATGTATATTGTTTTTCTTTTTTTCACTAGTTTATCTAGTTTGTATTTATACCTTGTTCTGGGCAGTAGTTGTCTAGGTTATGACCATGAATGACCTGACTGACCTCCCAGAATCCATTGCTTGGTATTAATTTGCATATGATGATCAGAAGTGTATATAAGCTCCTATTAGTCACTTGGCACCTACGCCCTTGATGAAGTCACGTGTGTAGTGACGCAACGCGTCGGGAGGTGGAGCCTAAGTGACGTCCACTTCCGGTTTGCGGCCGTAGACCGGAAGTTAGTATTTTATGAACAATTTGTTTGGCGTTTTTTACCTCTAGGTTTTTAACGTGTTTTTTAGTTGTTTTTTATGTGAATAAACGCCTCTCTTGGGGCTTTCCTTTACATGCTTCACTATGGAGTCCCTTTTTGTTTTTTCCTGAATATTGTGGAGTAAAATTCGTTTTAAGGAAGAACATTGGTAAGCTGTGGAGATTCTTATAGTGGTTCCGGGTCACCCAAAAGGACTGGAAGTTCTCATTGTGAGCAGTGGAGATCTTTGTGGCCATTATTGACCTCGTGGGGTCCATTGGGAAGATTCGCTTTAAGGAAGAACACTGGTAAGCTGTGGAGATCCCTACAGTGGTTTCGGGTCACGCAAAAGGATTGGGAGTTCTCATTGTGAGCAGTGGAGATCTTTGTGGCTATTACTGACCCCGTGGGGTCCATCAGAGAGGTGAGAGGCTGGTGTCTATGAGGGAGGATTATTTATACATCATTTGTTCATCTGATCCAGTTTGTTTCTGATGTGATAAGGTGTATTCCCACACCCATCTTTGCTTCTCTCCCTGCAATAAGCTGCTGCCATTTGGACTGCCATTTTGGCTATTTAGCACTTTATTTTCTTAGTCACTGTTTGGTCATTTTAATTTTATTCCATTATTGATGATTTTGTCACCCCATTTTATTTATGAAAAATTTGACTTTATTAATAGCACTCTTAATATTAGCACTTTCTATTGACATTTAGCGCTGCTTCATTATATATATTATTTTTATTGTTTGTTGGTCACATTATAGAAGTTAGCTGCTAGTTGTCTCCTATTTAACTTTTTTCAGCATCATTTGCATTTCAGTGTTTCTTTTTTATTTTATTTTTACTGAGTGGTAAGCGCACAAGCACCTTTTTTCTTTACTCATACAGGTCCTTCTCAAAAAATTAGCATATTGTGATAAAGTTCATTATTTTCTGTAATGTACTGATAAACATTAGACTTTCATATATTTTAGATTCATTACACACAACTGAAGTAGTTCAAGCCTTTTCTTGTTTTAATATTGATGATTTTGGCATACAGCTCATGAAAACCCAAAAATCCTATCTCAAAAAATTAGCATATTTCATCCGACCAATAAAAGAAAAGTGTTTTTAATACAAAAAAAGTCAACCTTCAAATAATTATGTTCAGTTATGCACTCAATACTTGGTCGGGAATCCTTTTGCAGAAATGACTGCTTCAATGCGGCGTGGCATGGAGGCAACCAGCCTGTGGCACTGCTGAGGTGTTATGGAGGCCCAGGATGCTTCGATAGCGGCCTTAAGCTCATCCAGAGTGTTGGGTCTTGCGTCTCTCAACTTTCTCTTCCCAATATCCCACAGATTCTCTATGGGGTTCAGGTCAGAGAGTTGGCAGGCCAATTGAGCACAGTAATACCATGGTCAGTAAACCATTTACCAGTGGTTTTGGCACTGTGAGCAGGTGCCAGGTCGTGCTGAAAAATGAAATCTTCATCTCCATAAAGCTTTTCAGCAAATGGAAGCATGAAGTGCTCCAAAATCTCCTGATAGCTAGCTGCATTGACCCTGCCCTTGATAAAACACAGTGGACCAACACCAGCAGCTGACATGGCACCCCAGACCATCACTGACTGTGGGTACTTGACACTGGACTTCAGGCATTTTGGCATTTTCCTCTCCCCAGTCTTCCTCCAGACTCTGGCACCTTGATTTCAGAATGACATGCAAACTTTGCTTTCATCCGAAAAAAGTACTTTGGACCACTGAGCAACAGTCCAGTGCTGCTTCTCTGTAGCCCAGGTCAGGCGCTTCTGCCGCTGTTTCTGGTTCAAAAGTGGCTTGACCTGGGGAATGCGGCACCTGTAGCCCATTTCCTGCACACGCCTGTTCACGGTGGCTCTGGATGTTTCTACTCCAGACTCAGTCCACTGCTTCCGCAGGTCCTCCAAGGTCTGCAATCGGTCCTTCTCCACAATCTTCTTCAGGGTCCGGTCACCTCTTCTCGTTGTGCAGCGTTTTCTGCCACACTTTTTCCTTCCCACAGACTTCCCACTGAGGTGCCTTGATACAGCACTCTGGGAACAGCCTATTCGTTCAGAAATTTCTTTCTGTGTCTTACCCTCTTGCTTGAGGGTGTCAATGATGGCCTTCTGGACAGCAGTCAGGTCGGCAGTCTTACCCATGATTGCGGTTTTGAGTAATGAACCAGGCTGGGAGTTTTTAAAAGCCTCAGGAATCTTTTGCAGGTGTTTAGAGTTAATTAGTTGATTCAGATGATTAGGTTAATAGCTCGTTTAGAGAACCTTTTAATGATATGCTAATTTTTTGAGATAGGAATTTTGGGTTGTCATGAGCTGTATGCCAAAATCATCAATATTAAAACAAGAAAAGGCTTGAACTACTTCAGTTGTGTGTAATGAATCTAAAATATATGAAAGTCTAATGTTTATCAGTACATTACAGAAAATAATGAACTTTATCACAATATGCTAATTTTTTGAGAAGGACCTGTATATAATTGTTTTGATATGGCATATTTAATCCCATAATAAGACTAAGCTGTCCTCCAACAATTCACTTAATAATAACTAAATATGTGATATGAAACAAAACGCATGAATTGCCATGCTGGTATTATTGATGGTTATTGATGGTCCATAAACAAATTCAGGTCAGGGCAGGTGGCATCCCAGAAGGAAGCCTCTTCTAAAGATAATGCACAAGAAAGCCCGTAAACAGTTTGCTGAAGACAAGCAGACTAAGGAACCATGTCCTGTGGTCTGATGAGACCAAGATAAACTTATTTGGTTCAGATGGTATCAAGCGTGTGTGGCGGCAACCAGGTGAGGAGTACAAAGACAAGTGTGCCTTGCCTACAGTCAAGCATGGTGGTGGGAGTGTCATGGTCTTGGGCTGCAAGAGTGCTGCTGGCACTGCAGAGCTACAGTTCATTGAGGGAACCATGAATGCCAACATGTACTGTGACATACTGAAGCAGAGCATGATCCCCTCCCTTAGGAGACTGAGCCGCAGGGCAGTATTCCAACATGGTAACGACCCCAAACACACCTCCAAGATGACCACTGCCTTGCTGAAGAAGCTGAGGGTAAAGGTGATGGAAGCATGTCTCCAGACCTAAACCCTATTGAGCATTTGTGGAGCATCCTCACGTGGAATGAGGAGGAGCGCAAGGTCTTTATCATCCACCAGCTCTGTGATGTTGTCATGGAAGAGTTTAAGAGGACTCCAGTGGCAACATGTGAAGCTCTGGTGAACTCCATGCCCAAGAGGGTTAAGGCAGTGCTTGAAAAATAATAGTGGCCACACAAAATATTGACACTTTTGGCCCAATTTGGACATTTTCACTTAGGGGTGTACTCACTTTTGTTGCCAGCAGTTTGGATACTATTGGCTGTGTGTTGAATAAATTTGAGGGGGCAGAAATATACACTGTTATACAAGCTGTACACTCACTACTTTACATGGTAGCAAAGTGTAATTTCTTCAGTGTTGTCACATGAAAAGATATAATAAAATATTTACAAAAATGTGAGGGATGTACTCACTTTTGTGAGATACTGTATATATATATATATATATATATATATATATATATATATATATACATACTGTATATATATATATATTTATTTTATATATACATATTGTGAGGGGGTTAGCTTGGCAGCGGGTGTGTGTGACCCCCGGGATGGGCTCCCCACCCAAAAACAGGCCCAGCAAACGGAGGTTGTGGTTTTCAAAATCAAAAAAAAGGTGCGGTTTATTTTCTATTTACAGTGACAAAACACAGCAAAGCAAAAGAAACATAACCAAAATAAATCCTGGTCAAGTTGACCTCTGACTAAACATACAGGTTTCCTAACTAACAACTGGGATCAGCCTAGTGCTGTCCTAGTCCTTAAGTCCCTGGTTTAGTAAAAGTCCAAACAAATAGCCACACAGGCTTTGCCTCACCGCACAGGGGTTCACTCTCCCTAGACAGTCCACACAGGTCTGGTTCCAGGCATGAGCTAACATCTAATGAAGCTGGGAGTTCTTATAGAGGCCTACATGAGCTGACAAGCTTCAGCTGGCCTCATCAACTCCCTGTCTGTACGACGCCCAGCCCTCTCCCTAGAGGTATGAGTCATCCATGAGCCCACTAACCTTATACAACTCTCCACCTAGTTGTATAAGTCGGCGTAAAGCCTGAATCTGGGCGAAATATATCTACCCCCCTGGATGCAACCAGGTGACTTTACCTTCCTGCTGTCACATACCCCCCCCTCTTGTTTTAACCTCGGGGTTGGAACACCAGCAATCAGGCATTCATGTACTCGAGACAAAGCATCCACATTCCCCATTTGAACGCCAGGGCGATGCTTTACTGTGAAGTTGAATTCCTGGAGGGCCAGAAACCACCTATTCACTCTTCTATTTGTTTCCTTGTTTTGAGCCATCCACTTTAACGGAGCGTGATCCGTAACCATGTCAAAGTGCCTACCTAGCAGGTAGTACCGAAGGGAATCTAGAGCCCACTTCACCGCTAAACACTCCTTTTCAACGGTGGCGTAATTTACCTCATGGGACTTCAACTTCCTGCTGAGGTAAATGACTGGGTGCTCTTCCCCGTTCCAGACCTGGGACAATACTGCTCCTAACCCCACATCTGACGCATCACTTTGTACGACAAAGTCTTTAGAGAAGTCGGGTGAGTACAACACTGGCTGGCTACATAAGGCTTGTTTCAAGAATTGGAATGCTGCCTCAGCCTCGGGGGTCCATTTAATCATGACCGACCCTTTCCCCTTCGTTAGGTTGGTTAGGGGCACAGCCTTAGAGGCAAAGTGGGGAATGAATCGCCGATAATACCCAGCGATTCCCAGAAAGGCTCGTACCTGCTTCTTGCTGTTGGGACGTGGCCAACTCTGGATGGCCTCGACTTTGTTGAGTTGGGGTTTTATTACTCCCCTCCCAATGGTGTACCCAAGATATTTGGCCTCCTCCTGCCCAATGGTACACTTCTTGGGGTTAGCCGTAAACCCCGCTTCCCGAACAGAGTCCAGGACTGCTTGCACTTTTGGCAGATGTGAGGCCCAATCTGTGCTATGGACAATTACGTCATCCAGGTAAGCCGCAGCATACTTCCGATGGGGCCTCAGCATCTGGTCCATTTTCCGCTGGAATGTGGCCGGCGCATTCTGTAACCCGAACGGCATTCTTTTATATTGGAACGCCCCGTCTGGGGTTACAAATGCGGTTTTCTCTTTGGCCAATTTGGCCAGGGGGATTTGCCAATACCCTTTTGTGAGGTCAAGAGTCGTCATGTAACGGGCTGTTCCCAGCCGGTCGATCAACTCATCTATACGTGGCATGGGGTAGGTGTCAAATTTTGTAACTTTGTTCAACTGACGAAAATCGTTACAAAACCGCCAGCTCCCATCCGGTTTAGGCACCAACACAATGGGACTAGACCAATCACTTTGGGACTCCTCTATCACCCCTAAGTTCAGCATTTTCTGTACTTCCTCCCGTATTGCCTCCCGTCGGGCCTCTGGGATCCGATAGGGTTTTAACTTCACCCTTTCACCGGGCGGGGTAATGATGTCATGCTCTACCCCAGAGGTTTGTCCCGGCAGCTCAGAGAATACCTCCTTGTTGCGAAGCACAAACTCCTTAACCTCCTGTTGTTGGGGTTGTGACAAGGTGGCTGCTATTCCAACCTCAGGAATCACGCAACCAGTTTGAGCTGGTGACCAAGTGTCTGCGACTAGGGACTCTCTATCCCTCCAGGCTTTCAACAGATTAACGTGATAGATCTGTTCGGGCTTTCGCCTTCCTGGTTGTCTGACCTTGTAATTCACTTCGCTCACTTTTTCCATTATCTCGTAGGGGCCTTGCCATTTGGCAAGGAATTTACTTTCAACCGTAGGGACAAGTACCAGTATCCTATCCCCCGGGGAAAAGGTACGGGTCTTGGCTCCACGGTTGTACACTCTCTGCTGTGCTAACTGCACTTGGGCCAAATGTTCCTTCACGATGGGCATTACCTGTGCAATTCGGTCTTGCATCAGGGCGACATGCTCAATCACACTCCTGTGGGGAGAACTCTCACTTTCCCAAGTTTCCTTGGCAATATCCAACAGCCCTCTTGGGTGTCTCCCATACAGCAACTCAAAGGGGGAGAATCCCGTAGAGGATTGGGGCACCTCCCTAATAGCAAACATCAGATAAGGAAGTAGACAGTCCCAATCCTTTCCATCTCTATCCACCACTTTCTTCAACATTTGCTTTAGGGTTTTGTTGAATCTTTCAACCAGCCCATCGGTTTGGGGGTGATACACAGATGTACGTAATTGCGTCACTTTGAACAATTTACACAGCTCCTTCATAACCCGGGACATAAAGGGTGTACCTTGGTCCGTAAGCAGTTCTTTACAAATACCCACCCGGCTAAAAACAAGAGATAGCTCTTTGGCTATGGTTTTGGCCGAGGTATTTCTGAGAGGGATCGCTTCTGGATAACGGGTGGCATAGTCCATTATAACCAATATGTACTGGTGCCCCCTAGCGGACTTGATTATAGGACCTACCAAATCCATGGCGATCCTCTCAAACGGGACCTCAATGATGGGTAGAGGGACCAGCGGGCTACGGAAATGTGGCATCGGGGCCGACCTCTGACACACAGGGCAGGAGGAACAATAATTTTCTATGTCCTTTATCACCCCCGGCCAATAGAATCTCTGTAATACCCTCTCTCGGGTTTTCTCTGTCCCCAGATGACCTCCAAGAATGTGCCCATGGGCCAACTCCAACACCAACTTCCTGTAAGGTTTGGGCACCACAAGCTGCTCAACGGTTTCTTCTGCCCTTTTTGCCACCCGATACAGTAGGTCCTTCTCTACGCTGAAGTATGGGTAAGTGCAGGTATTATCTGGGTTCACTAACTCGCCATCTATTTTCACTACGTTTTCCCGTGCCTTTATTAGGGCGGGGTCTTTCAACTGTTCTGTGGCAAAGTTTTCCCTGTGAACCTCAAGATCAGAAAACTCCACAGACGGTAGGTTTTCGTCTGAGGAGGTGGGCTCCTCTCCAGTTTCTTGAGTCTCCCCTGCCAATACTGATAAGGGAAATTCCGGAGAGTCCTCACCACTCTCAGGGGAGTTCTGGCTATCCCATTCCTGGTACATAGGGGCACCAGTGGGGGGCTCAGGGTCATCCCACAGTTCCCAGAACTTCGGAAAATCCCTTCCCACAATGGCGTCATGCGGTAACTGAGATACTAAGCCCACTGGATGAGAGAGGGTACCTTTGGGGGTCTCGAAACACACTGTAGTCACTGGATACTCTCGGGTGTCCCCATGCACACAAATAACAGCTACCTTGCTATTCCCAGAGACCTCTGTTTTAACTAACTCAGCCTTTATCAGGGTCACAAGGCTACCTGAATCCAGCAATACCACAACATTTCTACCATTAACACACATTTTGCATAAATGTTTCTCAGTTCCTCGAATGGCAGTGCATGCGACTGTCGCACACAGCGACTGACGTCTGCCCATCAGAAAGTCACACTGCATGGGTTCCTCCACAACCGGGCAATTGGCTGCAATATGTCCCGCTTGCCGGCAGCGGTAGCAAACGATCCTTCTTGCCGCCTCTTGAGCCGCTGATTTCCCAGGCTGTTCTCGCCAAACTTGGGGTAGAGCTCCCACCCTCTCACTCTCTCCACCCTCACCCCTTGGAATCCTCTTATCCGCCCCTGGGGATGGTCTGGTCTTAGGGTGGAAAGTCCGAGTGTCTCTGGAAGAGGCCGTCAGGTTCTCTGTAGCCAAGTATTTCTCCACACGATCCACAAGACCATCGGCCGTCTCTGGGTCTCCATGGCTTACCCACTTTTGGATGGCAGTAGGAAGAGCTCTCAAAAACCGATCCATTACAACACGTTCCACAATCTTTGGTGCGGACAAAGTCTCTGGCTGTAGCCACTTTCTGCTCAGGTGAATGAGATCATACATTTGAGACCTGGGGGGTTTTCCAAGCTGGAAAGTCCAGTTATGCACACGCTGAGCCCGGACAGCCTGGGTGACACCCAGCCTTGCCAATATTTCAGCTTTTAGCATCACATAGTCTTTTGCTTGGTCAGGCTCTAGGTCATAGTAAGCCTTCTGCGATTCACCAGTTAACAGAGGAGCCACCAGTCCAGCCCACTGCTCCTCAGGCCACTTTTCTCTTTCAGCAGTCCTTTCAAATGTGGTCAAAAATACCTCTGGATCATCCTCTCCAGTCATTTTTGTCAATAAACGACTCACCCCAAAGGACGCGGTATTAGTGGGACGGCTTTCCTCACTGGTCTGCGGACGTTGCTGCATTACTGCTTCCATTTGTTGTAGTCTCTGCTCTTGCTTCTGTAACAGGTCTATGAAGCGGGCCTCAGATTGCTGCTGGGCTTGTTGCTGAGCTTCCAGACTCTGTTGGTGAGCTTGCTGCTGGGCTGCGAAGTTCTGTTGTTGAGCTGCAAGGCTCTTTTGCAAACCTGCATTTGTCTGCTGTTGATTGGCATTTGCTAGAGCCAGCTGCTTCAGTATCTCCTCCATGCTGGCTTAAAAAAAACTGCCACTGGTTCTCCACCAACTGTGAGGGGGTTAGCTTGGCAGCGGGTGTGTGTGACCCCCGGGATGGGCTCCCCACCCAAAAACAGGCCCAGCAAACGGAGGTTGTGGTTTTCAAAATCAAAAAAAAGGTGCGGTTTATTTTCTATTTACAGTGACAAAACACAGCAAAGCAAAAGAAACATAACCAAAATAAATCCTGGTCAAGTTGACCTCTGACTAAACATACAGGTTTCCTAACTAACAACTGGGATCAGCCTAGTGCTGTCCTAGTCCCTAAGTCCCTGGTTTAGTAAAAGTCCAAACAAATAGCCACACAGGCTTTGCCTCACCGCACAGGGGTTCACTCTCCCTAGACAGTCCACACAGGTCTGGTTCCAGGCATGAGCTAACATCTAATGAAGCTGGGAGTTCTTATAGAGGCCTACATGAGCTGACAAGCTTCAGCTGGCCTCATCAACTCCCTGTCTGTACGACGCCCAGCCCTCTCCCTAGAGGTATGAGTCATCCATGAGCCCACTAACCTTATACAACTCTCCACCTAGTTGTATAAGTCGGCGTAAAGCCTGAATCTGGGCGAAATATATCTACCCCCCTGGATGCAACCAGGTGACTTTACCTTCCTGCTGTCACAATATTTTATATAGTTTTTGCCCGTTCTAGGAGCACAAGAAGGAAAATATAGCTGCATGAAGTAGGTTTTGGGATTTACCAACCTAGGATAGCTTGTCAGTTTATGACAACATGTGTAAGTCCAAGCCCTACTTCAGACAGCTTGTTATCCACCCTTGGCAATAACAACGGCTATAAAAAATCTCTTTCCACAACTTCCTGGACTCACATGCTGTGAAGCTTCTCCTCTGCTGTTTACTTTCAATATCTAAGGATTACATATCCCATGGTACCTTGCTGCCTGCAAGCTTGGATTCCTCTACTGACTCCGCCTCCCAAAACTCCTCTTTTCAGCATCTCTGTAGTTCAGAAGGTAGGCTCTGTGAATTTGCGTAGTAAATACGTGTCACAGAATTCAAGGAAGTAAATATGTGAGATTTTTTAAACAGCAAGTTTACAAATATCAAGACCATTGAGACTTATATTAGTATGCTAGAAAAAACTGAAATTTAATATGTTAATTGATAAAATGATTTTACGTTCTGACTAGGGATGAGCTTCGTGTTCGAGTACACGCCCCACACTATAAAAGGCCGACAGCGCGACGGCCTTGTCTAGTGTGTTCCAGCGTGCAGGGAAAGAGCTTGATAGGCAGGGACAGTGTTTTTGACATCCTTTGAAACCTTGTGCATTTACAGTGTGTTGGCGTGCAGGGACAGAGAAGGATAGGCAGGGAGAGTGTCAGTGACATCCTTTGAAACCTTGTGCATTTACAGTCTGTTGGCGTGCAGGGACAGAGAAGGATAGGCAGGGAGAGTGTCAGTGACATCCTTTGAAACCTTGTGCATTTACAGTCTGTTGGCGTGCAGGGACAGAGAAGGATAGGCAGCGAGAGTGTCAGTGACATCCTTTGAAACCTTGTGCATTTACAGTCTGTTGGCGTGCAGGGACAGAGAAGGAAAGGCAGGGAGAGTGTCAGTGACATCCTTTGAAACCTTGTGCATTTACAGTCTGTTGGCGTGCAGGGACAGAGAAGGATAGGCAGGGAGAGTGTCAGTGATATTCTTCGCTAAACCTCCTGCACAGTAAACACCTGAAGCTACCCCTTATTGCTCGTCGTGGTGTTGTCCTGTTGTGTAACACAGACAGGCATCTGCAAGCAGTTACAGTGGGTGTAGGTGCCTCCTGCACAGTATAGGCTACTAGTGTTGAGCGGACCCGAACTGTAAAGTTCGGGTCCGTACCGAATTTTGGCTTTTTCCCGACCCCGGACCCGGACCCGGATTTTGCGCTAAAGTCCGGGTTCGGGTCCGGATTCGGGAATTTAATGGCGCAGTTAGAAATGCTTCAGGGGCCAGCCAATCACCATTTGATTAGCTGGTGTGCCCTTAGAAGCCATCATAGCCATGCCTACTAATGGCATGGCTGTGATTGGTCAGTGCAACATGTGACCCAGCATGTGACCAGCTTCTATATAAGCAAGAGGCACACAGCACAGATCGTCACTCTGCTTTTAGACAGTGTAGGGAAAGGATCCTGGCTGCTGTTGCTGTGAGGGAGAGAATTATATGATAGGAGTTAGTCCTGATTCTGCAATCTACTGATAGAAAAGATAGAGAGACAGTGTAGTGTAGTGTAGTGTAGGGGCAGGATCCTGTTTGTGCTTTCAGGGAGAGAGATTTCGATAGGAGTCCAGATTGAGAGATATAATAGCTCAGCGATCTGCATAGGTTTATCTGTTTGTGTTGCAAGCTCAGTGCACCAGCACTGCATTACGTTGAGTGATACACCTATTCCATACTGTGGCTGTATTGTGCTCTTGCTAAAAGACCCATTTCGGGCAGAAAAAAACAAAAAAAAAAAACAAAAACAAAAAAAGGCACTTTATTGTGCTTTTGCTAAAAAGACCCATTTTTGGGCCCAAAAAAAAAAAAAAGGCACTTTATTGTGCTGTTGCAAAAAAAAAAAAAGGCACTTTGTTGTGCGCAAAAAAGACCTATTTTTGGGCAAAAAAAATATTTTGCAGTGTATATCTCTAGTTGTGTGAAATAACCAATTTCTATATATTTTTCTTGTACTATGCTATACTAAAAAAAAAAAAAAAAACTTTTTTTTGAATAGCATTCTCTGCAGCTGTGCGATTCAGCAGTTATATACTGTGGGTGTGTTGTGCTCTTCCAAAAAACGCCATTTAGGGCCACAGAAAATATTTTGCAGTGTGAAATACACATCTGGAGGTGTGTGAAAAAAACAACATTATTTTTGAATAGCATTCTCTGGCCTCTGCAGCTGTGCGATTCAGCGGTTATATACTGTTGGGGTTGTTGTGCTCTTCAAAAAAACGCCATTTAGGGCCACAGAAAATAAATTGCAGTGTGAAATGCACATGTGGAGGTGTGTAAAATAAACAATTTCTATATATTGTACAGTGCTATACTAAAAAAAACAACATTTTTTTTGAATAGCATTCTCTGCACTTCTATAGCTGTGCGATTCAGTGGTTAAATACTGTGGTTGTGTTATGCTCTTCCAAAAAACGCCATTTAGGGCCACAGAAAATATTTTGCAGTGTGAAATACACATCTGGAGGTGTGTGAAAAAACAACATTATTTTTAAAAAGCATTCTCTGGCCTCTGCAGCTGTGCGATTCAGCGGTTATATACTGTTGGGGTTGTTGTGCTCTTGCAAAAAACGCCATTTAGGGCCACAGAAAATATTTTGCAGTGTGAAATACACATCTGGAGGTGTGTGAAATAAACAATTTCTATATATTGTACAGTGCTATACTAAAAAAAAAAACATTTTTTTTGAATAGCATTCTCTGCACTTCTATAGCTGTGCGATTCAGTGGTTAAATACTGTGGTTGTGTTGTGCTCTTCCAAAAAACGCCATTTAGGGCCACAGAAAATATTTTGCAGTGTGAAATACACATCTGGAGGTGTGTGAAATAAACAATTTCTATATATTGTACAGTGCTATACTAAAAAAAACAACATTTTTTTTGAATAGCATTCTCTGCACTTCTATAGCTGTGCGATTCAGTGGTTAAATACTGTGGTTGTGTTGTGCTCTTCCAAAAAAACGCCATTTAGGGCCACAGAAAATATTTTGCAGTGTGAAATACACATCTGGAGGTGTGTAAAATAAACAATTTCTATATATTGTACAGTGCTATACTAAAAAAAAACAACATTTTTTTTGAATAGCATTCTCTGCACTTCTATAGCTGTGCGATTCAGTGGTTAAATACTGTGGTTGTGTTGTGCTCTTCCAAAAAACGCCATTTAGGGCCACAGAAAATATTTTGCAGTGTGAAATACACATCTTGGAGGTGTGTAAAATATACAATTTCTATATATTCTTCTTGTACAGTGCTATACTAAAAAAAACAACCTTTTTTTTTGAATAGCATTTTCTGTAGCTGTGCGATTCAGCGGTTACGTGCTGTGGGTGTGTTGTGGTCTGGCAAAAAACGCCATTTAGGGCCACAGAAAATATTTTGCAGTGTGAAATACACATGTGGAGGTGTGTAAAATAAACAATTTCTATGTATTGTACAGTGCTATACTAAAAAAAACAACATTTTTTTTGAATAGCATTCTCTGCACTTCTATAGCTGTGCGATTCAGTGGTTAAATACTGTGGTTGTGTTGTGCTCTTCCAAAAAACGCCATTTAGGGCCACAGAAAATATTTTGCAGTGTGAAATACACATCTGGAGGTGTGTTAAATAAACAATTTCTATATATTGTACAGTGCTATACTAAAAAAAACAACATTTTTTTTGAATAGCATTCTCTGCACTTCTATAGCTGTGCGATTCAGTGGTTAAATACTGTGGTTGTGTTGTGCTCTTCCAAAAAACGCCATTTAGGGCCACAGAAAATATTTTGCAGTGTGAAATACACATCTGGAGGTGTGTGAAAAAACAACATTATTTTTAAAAAGCATTATCTGGCCTCTGCAGCTGTGCGATTCAGCGGTTATATACTGTTGGGGTTGTTGTGCTCTTGCAAAAAACGCCATTTAGGGCCACAGAAAATATTTTGCAGTGTGAAATACACATCTGGAGGTGTGTGAAATAAACAATTTCTATATATTGTACAGTGCTATACTAAAAAAAAAAAACATTTTTTTTGAATAGCATTCTCTGCACTTCTATAGCTGTGCGATTCAGTGGTTAAATACTGTGGTTGTGTTGTGCTCTTCCAAAAAACGCCATTTAGGGCCACAGAAAATATTTTGCAGTGTGAAATACACATCTGGAGGTGTGTGAAATAAACAATTTCTATATATTGTACAGTGCTATACTAAAAAAAACAACTTTTTTTTGAATAGCATTCTCTGCACTTCTATAGCTGTGCGATTCAGTGGTTAAATACTGTGGTTGTGTTGTGCTCTTCCAAAAAACGCCATTTAGGGCCACAGAAAATATTTTGCAGTGTGAAATACACATCTGGAGGTGTGTAAAATAAACAATTTCTATATATTGTACAGTGCTATACTAAAAAAAACAACATTTTTTTTGAATAGCATTCTCTGCACTTCTATAGCTGTGCGATTCAGTGGTTAAATACTGTGGTTGTGTTGTGCTCTTCCAAAAAACGCCATTTAGGGCCACAGAAAATATTTTGCAGTGTGAAATACACATCTTGGAGGTGTGTAAAATATACAATTTCTATATATTCTTCTTGTACAGTGCTATACTAAAAAAAACAACCTTTTTTTTTGAATAGCATTTTCTGTAGCTGTGCGATTCAGCGGTTACGTGCTGTGGGTGTGTTGTGGTCTGGCAAAAAACGCCATTTAGGGCCACAGAAAATATTTTGCAGTGTGAAATACACATGTGGAGGTGTGTAAAATAAACAATTTCTATGTATTGTACAGTGCTATACTAAAAAAAACAACATTTTTTTTGAATAGCATTCTCTGCACTTCTATAGCTGTGCGATTCAGTGGTTAAATACTGTGGTTGTGTTGTGCTCTTCCAAAAAACGCCATTTAGGGCCACAGAAAATATTTTGCAGTGTGAAATACACATCTGGAAGTGTGTGAAATAAACAATTTCTATATATTGTACAGTGCTATACTAAAAAAAACAACATTTTTTTTGAATAGCATTCTCTGCACTTCTATAGCTGTGCGATTCAGTGCTTAAATACTGTGGTTGTGTTGTGCTCTTCCAAAAAACGCCATTTAGGGCCACAGAAAATATTTTGCAGTGTGAAATACACATCTGGAGGTGTGTGAAAAAACAACATTATTTTTGAATAGCATTCTCTGGCCTCTGCAGCTGTGCGATTCAGCGGTTATATACTGTTGGGGTTGTTGTGCTCTTCAAAAAAACGCCATTTAGGGCCACAGAAAATAAATTGCAGTGTGAAATACACATGTGGAGGTGTGTAAAATAAACAATTTCTATATATTGTACAGTGCTATACTAAAAAAAACAACATTTTTTTTGAATAGCATTCTCTGCACTTCTATAGCTGTGCGATTCAGTGGTTAAATACTGTGGTTGTGTTGTGCTCTTCCAAAAAACGCCATTTAGGGCCACAGAAAATATTTTGCAGTGTGAAATACACATCTGGAGGTGTGTGAAAAAACAACATTATTTTTAAAAAGCATTCTCTGGCCTCTGCAGCTGTGCGATTCAGCGGTTATATACTGTTGGGGTTGTTGTGCTCTTGCAAAAAACGCCATTTAGGGCCACAGAAAATATTTTGCAGTGTGAAATACACATCTGGAGGTGTGTGAAATAAACAATTTCTATATATTGTACAGTGCTATACTAAAAAAAAAAACATTTTTTTTGAATAGCATTCTCTGCACTTCTATAGCTGTGTGATTCAGTGGTTAAATACTGTGGTTGTGTTGTGCTCTTCCAAAAAACGCCATTTAGGGCCACAGAAAATATTTTGCAGTGTGAAATACACATCTGGAGGTGTGTAAAATAAACAATTTCTATATATTGTACAGTGCTATACTAAAAAAAAACAACATTTTTTTTGAATAGCATTCTCTGCACTTCTATAGCTGTGCGATTCAGTGGTTAAATACTGTGGTTGTGTTGTGCTCTTCCAAAAAACGCCATTTAGGGCCACAGAAAATATTTTGCAGTGTGAAATACACATCTGGAGGTGTGTAAAATAAACAATTTCTATATATTGTACAGTGCTATACTAAAAAAAAACAACATTTTTTTTGAATAGCATTCTCTGCACTTCTATAGCTGTGCGATTCAGTGGTTAAATACTGTGGTTGTGTTGTGCTCTTCCAAAAAACGCCATTTAGGGCCACAGAAAATATTTTGCAGTGTGAAATACACATCTTGGAGGTGTGTAAAATATACAATTTCTATATATTCTTCTTGTACAGTGCTATACTAAAAAAAACAACCTTTTTTTTTGAATAGCATTTTCTGTAGCTGTGCGATTCAGCGGTTACGTGCTGTGGGTGTGTTGTGGTCTGGCAAAAAACGCCATTTAGGGCCACAGAAAATATTTTGCAGTGTGAAATACACATGTGGAGGTGTGTAAAATAAACAATTTCTATATATTGTACAGTGCTATACTAAAAAAAACAACATTTTTTTGAATAGCATTCTCTGCACTTCTATAGCTGTGCGATTCAGTGGTTAAATACTGTGGTTGTGTTGTGCTCTTCCAAAAAACGCCATTTAGGGCCACAGAAAATATTTTGCAGTGTGAAATACACATCTGGAGGTGTGTAAAATAAACAATTTCTATATATTGTACAGTGCTATACTAAAAAAAACAACATTTTTTTTGAATAGCATTCTCTGCACTTCTATAGCTGTGCGATTCAGTGGTTAAATACTGTGGTTGTATTGTGCTCTTCCAAAAAACGCCATTTAGGGCCACAGAAAATATTTTGCAGTGTGAAATACACATCTTGGAGGTGTGTAAAATAAACAATTTCTATATATTCTTCTTGTACAGTGCTATACTAAAAAAAAAAACCTTTTTTTTTTAATAGCATTTTCTGTAGCTGTGCGATTCAGCGGTTACGTGCTGTGGGTGTGTTGTGGTCTGGCAAAAAACGCCATTTAGGGCCACGGAAAATATTTTGCAGTGTGAAATACACATCTGGAGGTGTGTGAAATAAACAATTTCTATATATTTTCCTTGTACTGTGCTATACTAAAAAAAACAACCTTTTTTCTTTTGAATAGCATTTTCTGCAGTTCTGTAGCTGTGCGTTTCAGCGGTTAAATACTGTGGGTGTGTTGTGGTCTTCCAAAAAACGCCATTTAGGGCAAGATCCTAAATTTGGAAAATATGAGGGGAAGGTCAAAGGGACGTGGTGGCCCCGGTCGTGGTGCTGCTGGTGGAGCTCCTGTTGCAGGGAGAGGACGTGGTGGATCTGTGCCAGCTACACGCACAAGTGAAACACCTTCCTCAGGTGCGAGTAGGCGACCGAGCCTGCGGCGGTATTTTGTCGCGCCTAATGAGGCTGTACCAATGTTTAGGCCAGGACAAGTACAGGCGATAGTAGATTGGGTTGCTGACAGTGCCTCGGGTTCCTTCACATTGTCTCCCACCCACTCTTCTGATGAAAGATCAGAGTTGGCACCTGAAGCCCATGTCCATCAGTCTTTCACCTCACCCCCTTGCAAATCAGCCAAGCAGTCTGAGCCCCAAATCATGCAGCAGTCTCTTCTGCTTTTCGATGACTCTGTTAGCAGGGTTTCCCAGGGCCATCCACCTAGCCCTGCCCCAGAAGTGGAAGAGATTGAGTGCACCGATGCCCAACCACTTATGTTTCATGATGGGTACATGGGAGGACCATCGCAGCACGTCTCGGATGATGACGAAACACAGGTGCCAACTGCTGCTGCTTTCGCAATTGTGCAGACAGACATGGAGGGCAGGGGTGAAGACTGGGTGGAAGATGATGTGGAGGACGATGAGGTCCTCGACCCCACATGGAATCAACGTTATGCAGGTGACCAGTGTAGTTCGGAGGAAGAGGCGGTGGTCGCACAGAGCCACCAGCACAGCAGAAGAGGGAGCAGGGTGCAAAAACGGAGCATTCGTCCCCTAGACAGTACATCTGCTACTGCCCAACGCAGCAAGGGACCGAGCACACCAAAGCCAGGTCCAAGGACTTCCCTAGCGTGGCAGTTCTTCACACAGTGTGTTGATGACAAGACACGAGTGGTTTGCACGCTGTGCAATCAGAGCCTGAAGCGAGGCATAAACGTTCTCAACCTGAGCACAAGCTGCATGACCAGGCATCTAAGTGCAAAGCACGAGCTGCAGTGGAGTAGACACCTCAAAAACCAAGAAAGGTCTCTGGCTCCTCCTGCTTCCTCTTCTGCTGCAGTCTCGGCCTCTTCATCCACCTCTGTAGTGACAGTGGCACCTGTCACCCCGCAAACAGAGGATCTGCCAGCAACACTACCACCTGGGTCACCAACCATCTCCACAATGTCCCATGGAAGCGTTCAGCTCTCTATCTCCCAAACATTGGAGCGGAAGAGGAAGTACCCCCCTAGCCACCCGCGATCCCTGGCCCTGAATGCCAGCATTTCAAAATTCCTGGCCTTTGAAATGCTGTCATTCCGTCTGGTGGAGACGCAGAGTTTTAAAAGCCTGATGGCATTGGCTGTCCCGCAGTACGTCGTGCCCAGCCGCCACTACTTTTCCAGGCGAGCCATCCCTTCCCTGCACAACCAGGTGGGGGACAAAATCAGGTGTGCACTGCGAAACGCCATCTGTGGCAAGGTCCACCTAACTACGGATGCGTGGACCAGTAAGCACGGTCAGGGACGTTATATCTCCCTAACAGCACACTGGGTAAATGCAGTGGCGGCTGGGCCTGAGGCAGATAGCGGTTTGGCGCATGTCCTTCCACCACCGAGGATTGCAGGGCGCTTCAGTTTGCCTCCTGTTGCTAACTCCTCCTTCTCCGCTTCCTCATCCTCTACCGCCTCCTCATCCATTCAGCGTAACACCTTCACCACCAACTTCAGCACAGCCAGGGGTAAACGACAGCAGGCAGTTTTAAAACTTTCCTGTTTGGGGGAAAATCCCCACACCGCGCAGGAGTTGTGGAGGGACATGGAACAACAGACCGATGAGTGGTTGCTGTCAGTGAGCCTCAAGCCCGGCCTGGTGGTGTGCGATAATGGGCGAAATCTCGTAGCAGCTCTGGGTCTAGCCGGTTTGACGCACATCCCTTGCCTGGCGCATGTGCTGAACTTGGTGGTCCAGAGGTTCCTTAAAAATTACCCCAATATGCCAGAGCTGCTGCAGAAAGTGCGGGCTGTCTGTGCACACTTTCGGCGTTCTCACCCTGCTGCTGCTCGCCTGTCAGCGCTGCAGCGTAACTTCGGCCTTCCCGCTCACCGCCTCATATGTGACGTGCCCACAAGGTGGAACTCCACCTTGCACATGCTGGCCAGACTGTGCGAGCAGCAGCAGGCAATAGTGGAGTTTCAGCTGCAGCAATCACGCGTGAGTCGCTCTGCGGAACAGCACCACTTCACCACCAATAACTGGGCCTCCATGCGAGACCTGTGTGCCTTGTTGCGCTGTTTCGAGTACTCCACCAACATGGCCAGTGCCAATGACGCCGTTCTCAGCGTTACTATCCCAGTTCTATGCCTCCTTGAAAAAACGCTTCGTGCGATGATGGAAGAGGATGTGGCACAGGAGGATGAGGAGGAGGAGGAGGAAGCGGGATCATTTCAAAGGCTTTCAGGGCAGTCTTTCACAAGTGGCTACAAGGGTGGGTTCCTGCACCAACAAACGCCAGGTACACAATTGTCCGGCAGAAAGGGCACAGTTCTGGAGGATGACGAGGTGGAGGAGGAGATGGAGGAGGAGGAGGAGGAGGAGGAGGAGGAGCCATGTTCACAGCAGGGTGGCACTCAGACCAGCTCGTGGCCATTACTGGTGCGTGGCTGGGGGGATACAGAGGACACAGACGATACACCTCCCACAGAGGACAGCTTTTCTTTGCCTCTGGGCAGCCTGGCACACATGAGCGATTACATGCTGCAGTGTTTCCGCAACGACAGCCGAGTTGCCCACATTTTAACTGGTGCTGATTACTGGGTGGCCACCCTGCTGGATCCCCGTTACAAGGACAACGTACCGTCCTTAATTCCCTCACTGGAGCGGGATCGTAAGATGCGCGAGTACAAGCGCACGCTGGTAGACGCGCTGCTGGTGGCATTCCCACCTGACAGCGGGCGTACGGTGGAAGCACAAGGCGAAGGCAGAGGAGGAGGAAGAGGTCGCCAACGCAGCCGGGGCACCGGCAGCACCTCAGAAGGCAGGGTTAGCATGGCCGAAATGTGGAAAAGCTTTGTCAGCACGCCACAACAACCAGCACCACCAGCTGAGATGGAACGTCTTAGCAGGAGGCAGCATTTCACCAACATGGTTGAGCAGTATGTGTCCACAGGCCTACACGTACTGGATGACGGGTCTGCCCCCTTTAACTTCTGGGTCTCCAAATTGGGCACATGGCCTGAGCTTGCCGTTTATGCCTTGGAGGTGCTGGCCTGCCCTGCAGCCAGTGTATTATCTGAACGTGTATTTAGCACGGCAGGGGGCGTTATCACAGACAAGCGCAGCCGCCTGTCCAGAGCCAATGTGGACAAGCTCACGTTCATTAAAATGAACCAGGCATGGATCCCACAGGACTTGTCCGTACCTTGTGCAGAATAGACATGTATACCGGTGTTGTGACAAACTGTCCGGCCATCGGATTGTGCCCGGCCCGTACTGCGCAGGCGCAGCGCTTGCGCAGTACAGAGGACAAGGAGATTCACAAAATCTCCGAAGATGAACGGCGCCTGCGCTGTGAGTGCAGGTTCAAGCCCCACCATCCAAGAGGACATACGGTAGCACATAGTAACAGGGCCCCTCACGGGCTCGCTTCGATCGCGGCCTTGCTTGGCTCGGCTTGAACCACGGATGGTGTGGCCTTCACCTGAACTCAACACGCAGGCGCCGTTAGTCTTGGGAGATTTTTGAAATCCCCTTGTCCTACATACTCAGCAAGCGCAGTACAGGGCGGACACTATTCGACAGGGGACAGAATTCGACACATCACCGGCCTTACCCAGCCATTGTTGTATTTTTGAACCAGTGTTGGCTACCTCGTCCTCCTCCACCGCCGCTTCCACCTACACAGCCACATCCACCGCCACCTCAACCTCCTACTCCATATGGACCTTGTCCTGCTAGGCCAAGATTAAAATTTTTATTTTATTTTTTTGTAGCGCACAGATCCTTTCCCCCTTACCTGCCTTTATGTTGTTGGCTCTTCGCAGGAGGGAGAAAGGCACACCGCACTACCAGCCCGTATCCTCCTATATAAAGAGGTTGAGCGGTGTACTTGACGGGCCGTGTCCACAGCCGGAGTCAAAACTCCTCCAGAGGATGATTCTCACCTCTACTGTAGGTAGAGGCAAGTCCTTTAATTGCCAGTAAAGTCAATGTCCACACCAGCTGAAACTCCAACTCTTATTCTCTCATGGCAAAATAAACTGTACTCAGATAGAAAAGGTTAGAGCAAAGAAACAGGACAGCTTAAGGTGTGGAGGAGGTCCAGGCACAAACGTAGCACATTCACTTCACTGCTTAGGTTTCTCAAACAGTTTTTGGCGCACGGTCTCTGCCACAGACATTGAGGTTGGTCTCTGCCACAGACCGGGTGTACAAGGCCCCTGCCACAGACCTGGAGAACTTTGGTCTCTGCCACAGACTAGGGTGTATAAGGCCCCTGCCACGGGCCTGGAGAACTTTGGTCTCAGCCACAGACCAGGGTGTATAAGGCCCCTGCCACGGGCCGGTTGAATAAGGCCTCTGATACAGTCAAGGTGACCTTGAGCTTCTCCTTCTACGAACCTAGCCCATATCAAGGGGAAGACATCTCTCCAGGGAGTCAACAGACCATTCCTTCACCGTGACTCCCGCATCGGTCCATCAGAATGATCCTCCCTTCCCTGGAACAGGGTCCCCTACACGAGGCGGCTCTGGACTCCAGGCTTTACTCCCGCCCCTAGGCCTCCATACCCAGGGCAGCAAGAACTCCAGGATAGTACCTCACCCCGGGCTAAAGGTGCCCGAGATGGAACAGGAACACATGCACCCAGGCCGAAGGCACCTGGGCGCGGACCCCACTGGACATCAGCCCCCAGGCCAAAGGTCTGCCCCTTTTATATGCTCTCCTGGTATGCACAGCAGGTTCCCCGCCCCGCTGTACTACTGCCAAGAGGGGACACAAAAGGCGCCACCTGTAGGCCGCAGGGAACTGCACACCAATACTGTCCCCCGAGGACAAAATGGTCCATGAATCCTACAGAATTAGGGTATTTGAGCCTATTTACCACTCAAACACTTTCCTTAAATTTAGCACCCCGCTACATTTTTATTTCAAAGTATTTTATTTTCCCACTAGCTTATCCATTAAATTAAATAATTTATTCCAGAAAGGGCGTATTCTGGGGCATTCCCACCATATGTGTCGCATCGTGCCGTTGAGTTTCTGAGGTTCTTAATGACTTCCTGTACCTCTTCTGCTGAAAATCGGGCCTCCAGCATATTTTTTTATTTTTTAATTTTTTTATGTTCTTTTAAGTTATTTCCTATCCACATTTGTTTGCAGAGCACTTGCCATGTTCTTAACAACATTTTGCTGCCATTTGCAGCCCTCTAGCCCTTTCCATTACTTTTTTAGAGCCTTTTTAGTCGTCAGAAGTCCGGGTCCCCATTGACTTCAATGGGGTCCGGGTCCGGGTCCGGGTTTGGGTTAAAGTTCGGTCCCGAATCCGAACTTTTTTCCGAAGTTCGGCCGAACCCGCCAGACCCGAATATCCAGCTACCCGCTCAACTCTATACGCTACCCCTTATTGCTCTTGGTGTTGTTCTGTTGTGTAACACAGACAGGCATCTGCAAGCAGTTACAGTGGGTGTAGGTGCCTCCTGCACAGTATACGCTACCCCTTATTGCTCGTCGTGGTGTTGTTCTGTTGTGTAACACAGACAGGCATCTGCAAGCAGTTACAATGGGTGTAGGTGCCTCCTGCACAGTATACGCTACCCCTTAATGCTCGTGGAGTTGTTCTGTTGTGTAACACAGACATGCATCTGCTAACAGTTACAGTGGGTGTAGGTGCCTCCTGTACAGTATACGCTACCCCTTATTGCTCGTGGAGTTGTTCTGTTGTGTAAAACAGACAGGCATCTGCTAACAGTTACAGTGGGTGTAGGTGCCTCCTGCACAGTATACGCTACCCCTTATTGCTCGTGGAGTTGTTCTGTTGTGTAACACAGACAGGCATCTGCTAACAGTTACAGTGGGTGTAGGTGCCTCCTGCACAGTATACGCTACCCCTTATTGCTCGTCGTGGTGTTGTTCTCTTGTGTAACACAGACAGGCATCTGCAAGCAGTTACAGTGGGTGTAGGTGCCTCCTGCACAGTATACGCTACCCCTTATTGCTCGTGGAGTTGTTCTGTTGTGTAACACAGACAGGCATCTGCTAACAGTTACAGTGGGTGTAGGTGCCTCCTGCACAGTATACGCTACCCCTTATTGCTCGTCGTGGTGTTGTTCTCTTGTGTAACACAGACAGGCATCTGCAAGCAGTTACAGTGGGTGTAGGTGCCTCCTGCACAGTATACGCTACCCCTTATTGCTCGTGGAGTTGTTCTGTTGTGTAACACAGACAGGCATCTGCTAACAGTTACAGTGGGTGTAGGTGCCTCCTGCACAGTATACGCTACCCCTTATTGCTCGTCGTGGTGTTGTTCTCTTGTGTAACACAGACAGGCATCTGCAAGCAGTTACAGTGGGTGTAGGTGCCTCCTGCACAGTATACGCTACCCCTTATTGCTCGTGGAGTTGTTCTGTTGTGTAACACAGACAGGCATCTGCTAACAGTTACAGTGGGTGTAGGTGCCTCCTGCACAGTATACGCTACCCCTTATTGCTCGTGGAGTTGTTCTGTTGTGTAACACAGACAGGCATCTGCTAACAGTTACAGTGGGTGTAGGTGCCTCCTGCACAGTATACGCTACCCCTTATTGCTCGTGGAGTTGTTCTGTTGTGTAACACAGACAGGCATCTGCTAACAGTTACAGTGGGTGTAGGTGCCTCCTGCACAGTATACGCTACCCCTTATTGCTCGTGGAGTTGTCCTGTTGTGTAACACAGACAGGCATCTGCTAACAGTTACAATGGGTGTAGGTGCCTCCTGTACAGTATACGCTACCCCTTATTGCTCGTCGTGGTGGTGTTCTGTTGTGTAACACAGACAGGCATCTGCAAGCAGTTACAGTGGGTGTAGGTGCCTCCTGCACAGTATACGCTACCCCTTATTGCTCGTGGAGTTGTTCTGTTGTGTAACACAGACAGGCATCTCCTAACAGTTACAGTGGGTGTAGGTGCCTCCTGCACAGTATACGCTACCCCTTATTGCTCGTGGAGTTGTTCTGTTGTATAACACAGACAGGCATCTGCTAACAGTTACAGTGGGTGTAGGTGCCTCCTGCACAGTATACGCTACCCCTTATTGCTCGTCGTGGTGTTGTTCTGTTGTGTAACACAGACAGGCATCTGCAAGCAGTTACAGTGGGTGTAGGTGCCTCCTGCACAGTATACGCTACCCCTTATTGCTCGTGGAGTTGTTCTGTTGTGTAACACAGACAGGCATCTGCTAACAGTTACAGTGGGTGTAGGTGCCTCCTGCACAGTATACGCTCCCCCTATTGCTCGTGGAGTTGTCCTGTTGTGTAACACAGACAAGCATCTGCTAACAGTTACAGTGGGTGTAGGTGCCTCCTGCACAGTATACGCTACCCCTTATTGCTCGTCGTGGTGTTGTTCTGTTGTGTAACACAGACAGGCATCTGCTAACAGTTACAGTGGGTGTAGGTGCCTCCTGCACAGTATACGCTACCCCTTATTGCTCGTGGAGTTGATCTGTTGTGTAACACAGACAGGCATCTGCTAACAGTTACAGTGGGTGTAGGTGCCTCCTGCACAGTATACGCTACCCCTTATTGCTCGTTGTGGTGTTGTTCTGTTGTGTAACACAGACAGGCATCTGCAAGCAGTTACAGTGGGTGTAGGTGCCTCCTGCACAGTATACGCTACCCCTTATTGCTCGTGGAGTTGTTCTGTTGTGTAACACGGACAGGCATCTGCTAACAGTTACAGTGGGTGTAGGTGCCTCCTGCACAGTATACGCTACCCCTTATTGCTCGTCGTGGTGTTGTTCTGTTGTGTAACACAGACAGGCATCTGCAAGCAGTTACAGTGGGTGTAGGTGCCTCCTGCACAGTATACGCTACCCCTTATTGCTCGTGGAGTTGCTCTGTTGTGTAACACAGACAGGCATCTGCAAGCAGTTACAGTGGGTGTAGGTGCCTCCTGCGCAGTATACACCTGAAGCTACCCCGTATTGCTGGTTTTACCATCTCCCTGCAGGCCATCAGAATTTCTGGAAGGCCAACAAAGAGAGGCAGACAGTCACAAGCCAATAAAAGAGGGCAAGCAGGCTCTGTGTCTGGGGGCAACAGTGTTGGTCATGGACGCGGTGCATTGTCATCAGCACGTGGCCATGGGACACGCTTGTCCTTATTTTCGGCAGCTGGACGTGTTGAGCCGCATCATGCCGAAGACTTGGTAGAGTGGATTACCAAGCCCTCCTCATCCTCCTAATCCTCTCTCACCCAGGCTCAGGGTACTGGTAAAGCAGCTGCCAAAGCGTCCTCTTCCCTCGTATCAATGCCATCATCAGTCACTCCTTCCCTAGACCCACCGTGTCCTCCTGAGGAGTCCCCCGAACTGTTTGAGCACAGTGTTGGGTACATGCTCCAGGAGAATGCCCAGCGTTTTGAAGGGTCTGATGATTATACCCAGCTAGAGGAAGGCAGTAGCGTGAGTGCAGAGAGAGGGGATGCTCAAGAAGGACAGCAATCTGGCAGTCAAGTTCCAGCAGCTGCAGCATACTGCCAGATTGGCTCCAGTGATGAGGAGGGAGGGGATGATGAGGTCACTGACTCCACGTGGGTGCCTGATAGGAGAGAGGAGGAGGAGGAGGATGAGGAGGAGGCACATCTCCAACGAGGCAGGATGCCCTCTGGGGGCCAGTGTAAGGGCAGCACACCGACTGAATCACACCGCAGAGCTCTGCCTGTGCAGGGCGCTGCCTCTGCCCGTTATTTCAAAAGTTCTTTGGTGTGGGCCTTTTTTGAGTCGAGTGCATCAGATCGCACCGCTGCTATTTGCAACATATGTCTCAAGCGTATCTCGCATGGCCAATACATCAGCCGCTTGGGCACCACATGCTTGACCAGACATATGTTGACCTGCCATGCAGCTCGTTGGCAAGCGTACCTTAAAGACCCACACCAAAGAACAAAGCAGACCTCTCCTTGCTCCTCATCAGCTGGGATCTCCAACCCCACTATATCTTCAGTCCTCTCTGAAACTTGCACTGAGAGGAATGAAGGTGTAGAATTAGGTGTGTAACAGCCAAGTACCTGCGGGCACTCTGCTAGCAGTACACTGACGTCCGATTGTAGCAGGCAAATTTCCCTGCCCCAGCTGCTGGACCATCGAAAGAAGTTCACTCCCAACCATCCACATGCCCAGCGGTTGAATGCTAGCTTGGCTAAATTGCTAGCACTTCAACTGCTGCCTTTTCAGTTGGTAGACTCGGCCCCCTTCCGTGAGTTTGTGCAATGTGCGGTTCCTCAGGAGGAGGAGGAGGATTGTGTCAGCATGGAGGTGGAGCCTGGCACTCAGCATCAACAGCAGCAGTCTTTTAGGGATGATTTACAGTCCCAAGAAACCCGTGCACTTGTACGTCGCTGGGAGGAGGTGGCTGCGGATCATGTCCTTAGTGACCCAGAGGACTCCGGACCGAATGCCTCAGCTAACCTACGCTGCATGGCCACCCTGATCCAGCAAAGTCTGCGGAAGGATCCTCGTATTCTTCGGATCAAGGAGAGGGACCATTACTGGCTGGCCACTCTCCTTGATCCACGGTACAAGGATAAGGTTGTGGACCTTATCTTACCATCGCAGAGGGAGCAGAGGATGAGACATCTCCGGGAGGCCTTGCAGAAAGGTCTGTGCAACGCGTTCCCAGAGACTGGGAGGTTACAAACTCCTGGTCCTGGACAACGAGTTGCTAAGGCTTCGGTCAGTAGCAGAAGGAGCGGTGGGGAAGGTGGCCATCTGACCGATGCGTTCAGACAATTTTTTAGTCCGCAGCCCCAAGGTATGATCGGTTCCAGCAACCATCGCCAGCGTCTGATATACATGGTGCAGGAATACCTAGGGGCAAGGTCAGACTTGGACACCTTTCCCACTGAAAATCCTCTGGCTTACTGGGTCTTGAGGATGGATCACTGGCCAGAGCTTGCACAGTATGCAATTGAGCTACTGGCCTGTCCTGCATTCAGTGCTGCTGGAGGCTTTGTCAAGGATCACAGGGTACGCCTGTCCACCGACTCGGTTGATCGACTGACCTTCATAAAGATGAACCAGTCTTGGAATACCACCAGCTACCAAGCACCTGAAGCTGATATAACAGAATAATTTATTTAGAAATGTCACATCCCTTCAAGACTGCCTATGCTGATGCTGAGTGACTGTCCTGTTATGTTGACTGACTATCCTCCTCCTCCTCAATGATCTGATTCATGATGATAGCTTGGAAGAACATTTTTGTTTCTGGGTGCCACCACCAGTGGCTAAGGCCCAATTTTTCAGCCCCTGTTTAACAGGGGCATGTAATTACAATTTTTTAATGCAATGCTTTGCAGCAGGGCTCATTCCTGCACTCCAACTAGAGTATCTGGGAGAGGTTGCAGTGTTGTGGCACCAGCACCAGTGCCTAAGGCCCAATTTTTCAGCCCCTGTTTAACAGGGGCGTGTAATTACAATTTTTGATGCAATACTTTGCAAAAGGGCTCAATACTGTGCTCCAAGTACTGTATCTGTGAGGGGTTGCAGTGTTGCGGCACCAGTGCCTAAGGCCTAATTTTTCAGCCCCTGTTTAACAGGGGCGTGTAATTACAATTTTTGATGCAATACTTTACAACAGGGCTCATTGCTGTGCTCCAAGAACAGTATCTGTGAGGGGTTGCAGTGTTGTGGCACCAGTGCCTAAGGCCCAATTTTTCTGCCCCTGTTCAATGGGGGCATGTAATTACAATTCTTGATCTAATAAATGAATGAATGAATGACTTGTATAGCACTCACATGCGAACTGTTTAACTGTTGCAAACTGTTTAACAGTGCCTAAGGCCCAATTTTTCAGCCCCTGTATAACAGGGGCGTGTATTTACAATTTTTGATGCAATACTTTGCAACAGGGCTCATTGCTGTGCTCCAAGTACAGTATCTGTGAGGGGTTGCAGTGCTGTGGCACCAGTGCCTAAGGCCCAATTTTTCAGCCCCTGTTTAACAGGGGCGTGTAATTACAATTTTTGATGCAATACTTTGCAAAAGGGCTCAATACTGTGCTCCAAGTACAGTATCTGTGAGGGGTTGCAGTGTTGCGGCACCAGTGCCTAAGGCCTAATTTTTCAGCCCCTGATTAACAGGGGCGTGTAATTACAATTTTTGATGCAATACTTTACAACAGGGCTCATTGCTGTGCTCCAAGAACAGTATCTGTGAGGGGTTGCAGTGTTTTGGCACCAGTGCCTAAGGCCCAATTTTTCTGCCCCTGTTCAACGGGGGCATGTAATTACAATTCTTGATCTAATAAATGAATGAATGAATGACTTGTATAGCACTCACATGCGAACTGTTTAACAGGGGCGTGTAATTAAAATTTTTGATGCAATACTTTACAACAGGGCTCATTGCTGTGCTCCAAGAACAGTATCTGTGAGGGGTTGCAGTGTTGTGGCACCAGTGCCTAAGGCCCAATTTTTCTGCCCCTGTTCAACGGGGGCATGTAATTACAATTCTTGATCTAATAAATGAATGAATGAATGACTTGTATAGCACTCACATGCGAACTGAATCGCCTCTAGGCGCTTTTTGCAGCCAGTGTCTGCTTGGCTGGTGCGGTCATTTTACCCCGTAGGATCTCGACACGCTTGGGACACACAGTCGTACACACATATATACATATATACTGGGCCAATTTGGACAAGATCCATTTAACCTACCAGCATGTCTTTGGAGTGTGGGAGGAAACCGGAGTACCCGGAGGAAACCCACATGGGCACAGGGAGAACATGCAAACTCCAGGCAGATGGTGTCGTGGTCAGGATTCGAACCAGCGACCCTTTTTGCTGCTAGGCAAAAGTGCTAACCACTACACCACTGTGCTGCCCTTCACAGCAGGGCCCATTCCTGCGCCCACCAAGAGTAACTGTGAGGGCTTACAGTGTTGTGGCAACACCACCACCACCACTACCACCAAAGGCTCAATTTTTCTGCCCCTCTGCAACAGGGGCATGCAATTTCAATTCTTGATCTAATAATTTACAGTAGGGCCCATTCATGCGCCCACCAAGAGTAACTGTGAGGGCTGACAGTGTTGTAGCACCAGCACCACCACCAAAGGCCCAATTTTTCTGCCCCTCTTCAACAGGGGCATGCAATTACAATTCTTGATCTAATAATTTACAGTAGGGCCCATTCATGCGCCAACCAAGAGTAACTGTGAGGGCTGACAGTGTTGTAGCACCAGCACCACCACCAAAGGCCCAATTTTTCTGGCCCTCTTCAACAGGGGCATGCAATTACAATTCTTGATCTAATAATTTACAGTGGGGCCCATTCATGCGCCCACCAAGAGTAACTGTGAGGGCTGACAGTGTTGTAGCACCAGCACCACCACCAAAGGCCCAATTTTTCCTCCCACTGTTCAACAATGGCATGTAATTACAATTCCTGATATAATAGTTCACAGCAGGGCATTCCAGCGCCCACCAAGTGTAACTGTGAGGGCTCACAGTGTTGTGGCAACACCAACATCTAAGGGGCAAATTTCAGCAGAGTATATACGGCAGGCCCCTACTTTCAAACATCCAACTTAGAAACGACTCCTACTTGCAAACGGAAGGAGACAACAGGAAGTGAGAGGAAATCTACCCCTAGGAAGGGAAATTCTCTCCTGTAAGAGTTAATATGGGAAAAAGGTGTCTCCTCGCTACTGATGCTTTATCACCAATCCTTGTTTCAATAAAAACCCCACTTTTCAAAAACATTTGTCATTGGGACTGAAAGTGAGGTGAAATGTTCTGAACAGGTGCACAGACAGCAAAACAAATGTTACAGGGGTGATAACCCTTCCCTATGTTTTCCAAAAAGCTTAAAAATAGATTTTTTGGGCTGGAGCTACACTTAAACAATGTACCTGTTCACAATTACAAACAGATTCTACTTAAGAACAAACCTACAGTTCCCTGTCTTGTTTGCACCGTCTGTATACTGCTGTTCAGAGTATATAGGGCCTTTTTTTATTTTGGGTGCGGGGTTCCCCTTAATATCCATACAAGACCCAAAGGGGCTGGTAATGGACTGGGGTGGGGTGATGGGGTAGCCATGCCATTTTTCTCAAAGATTTTCATCCATATTACCGGGACCAGACATGACATTAAAGCCGCAAGCAGTTTTAAATTGCTTTTTTCCTTTAGAAATGTCATTTTGTGCAGGGACAGTTCTAAACACGGGAAACACATGCCACTTCACAGGCATACTTTAGACACCCCCCAGGTACGATATTTAAAGGAATATTTCACTTTTTTTTTTTTCACTTTATGCATCATTAAAATGACTGCTCCCGAAAAACTGCGGTTTTTAAAACTTCGTTTTGCATTGATACATGTCCCCTGGTGCAGAACCCGGGTCCCCAAACCCTTTTTAGGACAATAACATACATATTAGTCGTTATAATTAGCACTTTAGATTTCGAACATTCGCGTCCATTGTATTTAATAGGGTTCTAACGTTCGCGCAAACTTTCAGTCCGTTCGCAGGTTCTGGTGCGAACCGAACCGGGGGGTGTTCGGCTCATCCCTAGTTCTGACCATATATATGCGTTGAATTATTTTGTGATGTCTATCTATGTGCTAACCAAGAGTTCTGACATGACTTTGACTTCATTCGATGCATGCTTGTTCAAGATTAGTGATGAGCCGGACACCCCCGGGTTCGGTTCGCACCAGAACCCGCGAACGGACCGAAAGTTTGCACGAACATTAGAACCCTATTAAATACAATGGATGCGAACGTTCGGATTCTAAAGTGCTAATTATAACGACTATTATCCATGTTATTGTCCGAAACAGAGTTTGGGAACCCGGGTTCTGCACCAGGGGACATGTATCAATGCAAAAAGAAGTTTTAAAAACGGACGTTTTCCGGGAGCAGTCATTTTAATGATGCATAAAGTGGAAAAAAAAGTCAAATATTCCTTTAAATATTGTACCTGGGGGGTGTCTAAAGTATGCCTGTGAAGTGCCACGTGTTTCCCGTGTTTAGAACTGTCCCTGCACAAAATAACATTTCTAAAGGAAAAAAAGCCATTTAAAACTGCTTGCGGCTTTAATGCAATGTCTGGTCCCGGTAATGTGGATGAAAATCTTTAGGAAAAATGGCATAGCTACCCCATCAACCCCTACCCCAGCCCATTACCAGCCCCTTTGGGCCTTGTATGGATATTAAGGGGAACCCCGCACACAAAATAAAAAAGGCCCTATATACTCTGAACAGCCGTATACAGGCGGTGCATACAAGACAGGGACTGTAGGTTTGTTCTTATGTAGAATCTGTTTGTAATTTTGAACAGCTGCATTGTTTAAGTGTAGCTCCATGCCAAATTCCTTTTTTTTAGCTTTTTGGAAAACATAGGGAACGGTTATCACCCCTGTCACATTTTTTTTGCTGTCTGTGCCCCTGTTCAGAACATTTCACCTCACTTTGCGTCCCAATGACAACTGTTTTTGAAATGTGGTGTTTGTATTGAAACAAGGATTGGTGATAAAGCATCAGTAGAGAGGAGACACCTTTCTCCCATATTAATTCTTACAGGAGAGAATTTTCCTTCCAAGGGGTAGATTTCCTCTCACTTCCTGTTGTCTTCTTCCGTTTGCAAGTAGTAGTCGTTTGTAAGTTGGATGTTTGAAAATAGGGACCTGCCGTATATACTCTGCAGAAATTGGCCCCTTAGGTGTTGGTGTTGGCACAACACTGAAAGCACTCACAGTTATTCTTGGTGGGTGCTGGAACGCCCTGCTGTCAACTATTATATCAGGAATTGTAATAACATATAATTGTTGATCAGTGGTACTAAAAATTGATTGGGCCTTTGATGGTGGTGCTGGTGCCACAACACTGTAAGGCCTGACAGTTACTCTTGGTGGGCGCAGCAATGGGCCCTGCTGTGAATTATTAGATCAATAATTATAATTGCATGCCCCTGTTGAATAGGGGCTGAAAAATTGGGCCTTTGGTGGTGGTGGTGGTGGTGGTGGTGATGGTGGTGCTGGTGCCACAACACTGTAAGGCCTGACAGTTACTCTTGGTGGGCGCAGCAATGGGCCCTGCTGTGAATTATTAGATCAATAATTATAATTGCATGCCCCTGTTGAATAGGGGCTGAAAAATTGGGCCTTTGGTGGTGGTGGTGGTGGTGATGGTGGTGCTGGTGCCACAACACTGTAAGGCCTGACAGTTACTCTTGGTGGGCGCAGCAATGGGCCCTGCTGTGAATTATTAGATCAATAATTATAATTGCATGCCCCTGTTGAACAGGGGCTGAAAAATTAGGCCTTTGGTGGTGGTGGTGGTGGTGATGGTGGTGCTGGTGCCACAACACTGTAAGGCCTGACAGTTACTCTTGGTGGGCGCAGCAATGGGCCCTGCTGTGAATTATTAGATCAATAATTATAATTGCATGCCCCTGTTGAATAGGGGCTGAAAAATTGGGCCTTTGGTGGTGGTGGTGGTGGTGATGGTGGTGCTGGTGCCACAACACTGTAAGGCCTGACAGTTACTCTTGGTGGGCGCAGCAATGGGCCCTGCTGTGAATTATTAGATCAATAATTATAATTGCATGCCCCTGTTGAACAGGGGCTGAAAAATTAGGCCTTTGGTGGTGGTGGTGGTGGTGGTGATGGTGGTGCTGGTGCCACAACACTGTAAGGCCTGACAGTTACTCTTGGTGGGCACAGCAATGGGCCCTGCTGTGAATTATTAGATCAATAATTATAATTGCATGCCCCTGTTGAACAGGGGCTGAAAAATTGGGCCTTAGGCACTGGTGGCACAACACTGCAACCCCTCACAGATACTGTACTTGGAGCACAGCAATGAGGCCTGTTGCAAAGTATTGCATCCAAAATTTTAATTACACGCCCCTGTTAAACAGGGGCTGAAAAATTGGGCCTTAGCCACTGGTGGCGTCACCCATAAACCAAAATGATCTTCCAAGCTATCATCATTAATCGTATCATTGAGGAGGAGGAGGAGGATAGCCAGTCAACATAACAGCACAGGCACTCAGCATCAGCATCAGTCTTGAAGGGATGTGACATTTTAAAATCAATTAGTCTGTTATATCAGCATCAGGTGTGTGGTAGCTGGTGGTGATCCAAGACTGGTTCATCTTGATGAAAGTCAGTCGATCAACCGAGTCGGTGGACAGGCGCACCCTGTGATCCGTGACAAATCCTCCAGCAGCACTGAATGTGCGTTCTGAAAGAACGCTGGATGCAGGACAGGCCAGTAGCTCAATTGCATACTGTGCAAGCTCTGGCCAGTGATCCATCCTCAAGACCCAGTAAGCCAGAGGATTTTCGGTGGGGAAGGTGTCCAAGTCTGACCTTGCCCCTAGGTATTCCTGGACCATGTATATCAGACGCTGGCGATGGTTGCTGGAACCGATCATACTTTGGGGCTGCGGACTAAAGAATTGTCTGAACGCATCGGTCAGACGGCCACCTTCCCCACTGCTCCTTCTTTGACTGCCCGAAGCCTCAGCAACTCGTTGTCCAGGACCAGGAGTTTGTAACCTCCCAGTCTCTGGGAACGCGTTGCACAGACCTTTCTGCAAGGCCTCCCGGAGTTGTCTCATCCTCTGCTCCCTCTGCGACGGTAAGATAAGGTCCGCAACCTTACCCTTGTACCGTGGATCAAGGAGAGTGGCCAGCCAGTAATGGTCCCTCTCCTTGATCCGAAGAATACGAGGATCCTTCCGCAGACTTTGCAGGATCAGGGAGGCCATGCAGCGTAGGTTAGCTGAGGCATTCAGTCCGGAGTCCTCTGGGTCACTAAGGACGACATGATCCGCAGCCACCTCCTCCCAGCCACGTACAAGTCCACTGGTTTCTTGGGACTGTAAATCATCCCTAAAAGACTGCTGCTGATGATGCTGAGTGCCAGCCTCCACCTCCATGCTGACACAATCCTCCTCCTCCTCCTCCTCCTCTTCCTGTGCGATGGGTGGGACAGAAGGAACACTGTCTGGGTAAAGGGGGCCTTGAGAGGCAAGGAAGTCCTCCTCTTCCTGCCTCTGTTCTGCCTCAAGTGCCCTGTCCATTATTCCACGCATCGTGTGCTCCAACAGGTGGACAAGAGGTACAGTGTCACTGATGCATGCACTGTCACTGCTCACCATCCTCGTGGCCTCCTCAAATGGTGCCAGGACAGTGCATGCATCCCTGATCATGCCCCACTGGCGTGGTGAAAAAAACCCGAGCTCCCCTGACCCTGTCCTGGTGCCGTAGTCGCACAGGTACTCATTGATGGCCCTCTGCTGCGTGTGCAGCCGCTGCAGCATGGCCAACGTTGAGTTCCACCTGGTGGGCATGTCACATATTAGGCGGTTCTTGGGCAGGTTCAACTCCTTTTGCAGCTCAGCCAGGCGAGCACTGGCATTATAAGATCTGCGGAAATGCACACAGACTTTCCTGGCCTGCCTCAGGACATCCTGTAAGCCCGGGTACCTGCCCAAGAACCGCTGCACCACCAGGTTAAGGACGTGAGCCATACAGGGCACATGGGTCAGTTGTCCCTGTCGGAGGGCGGAGAGGAGGTTGGTGCCATTGTCGCAAACCACCATTCCTGGCTTAAGCTGGCGTGGCATCAACCACCTCTCGGCCTGCCCCTGCAGAGCAGACAGTACCTCTGCCCCAGTGTGGCTCCTGTCCCCCAAACACACCAGCGCAAGCACGGCATGGCATCTTTTTGCCTGCGTACATGCGTAGCCCCTTGAACGCCTACGGAGCACAGCTGGTTCCGAGGACAAACCACAGGAAAGGCCATGGAGGAAGAAGAAAGGAGGGGGGGGAGGAGAGAGGTGTGTCACAACCAGTAGTAGCATTTTGGAGGCGTGGCAGTGGAACAACCTCCAACACTACTGCACCTTGTCCTGCATCCTTCCCAGCTGCCAAAAGAGTGACCCAATGGGCCGTGAAAGAAAGGTAACGTCCCTGTCCATGCCTGCTGGACCATGAGTCAGCGGTAATATGCACCTTACCGCTGACCGCCCTGTCCAGCGAGGCCAAGACATTGCCTTCCACATGCCTGTAGAGAGCCGGAATCGCCTTCCGTGCGAAAAAGTGGCGTTTGGGAACCTGCCACTGAGGAACCGCACATTGCACAAACTCACGGAAGGGGGCCGAGTCTACCAACTGAAAAGGCAGCAGTTGAAGCGCTAGCAATTTAGCCAAGCTAGCATTCAACCGCTGGGCATGTGGATGGCTGGGAGTGAACTTCTTTCGACGGTCCAGCAGCTGGGGCAGGGAAATTTGCCTGCTAGAATCGGACGTTGGTGTACTGCTAGCAGAGTGCCCGCAAGTACTTGGCTGTGACACACCTAATTCTACACCTTCATTCCTCTCAGAGCAGGTTTCAGAGAGGACTGAAGGTATACTGGGTTGGAGATCCCAGCTGATGCGGTGCAAGAAGAGGTCAGCTTTGTTCTTTGGTGTGGGTCTTTAAGGTAGGCTTGCCAACGAGCTGCATGGCAGGTCAACATATGTCTGATCAAGCATGTGGTGCCCAAGCGGCTAATGTTTTGGCCACGCGATATACGCTTGAGACATATGTTGCAAACAGCAGCTGTGCGATCTGATGCACTCGCCTCAAAAAAGGCCCACACCAAAGAACTTTTGGAATGACGGGCAGAGGCAGCGCCCTGCACAGGCGGAGCTCTGCGGTGTGATTCCGTTGGTGTGCTGCCCATGCGCTGGCCACTCAAGGGCATCCTGCCTCGTTGGAGATGTGCCTCCTCCTCATCCTCCTCCTCCTCCTCTCTCCTATTAGGCACCCACGTGGAGTCAGTGACCTCATCATCCCCTCCCTCCTCATCACTGGAGCCAATCTGGCAGTATGCTGCAGCTGCTGGAGCATGACTGCCAGATTGGTGTCCTTCTTGAGCATCCCCTCTCTCTGCTCTCACGCTACTGCCTTCCTCTAGCTGGGTATCATCATCAGATCCTTCGAAACGCTGGGCATCCTCCTGGAGCATGTACCCAACACTGTGCTCAAACAGTTCGGGGGACTCCTCAGGAGGAGGACATGGTCGGTCTAGGGAAGGATTGACTAATGAAGATAATGATACCAGAGAAGAGGACGCTTTGGCAGCTGCTTTGCCAGTACCCTGAGCCTGGGTGAGAGAGGATGAGGAGGATGAGGTGGGCTTGGTCATCCACTCTACCAAGTCTTCGGCATGATGTGGCTCAACATGTCCAGCTGCCGAAAAGAAGGACACGTGTGTCCCATGGCCATGTGCTGATGACAATGCACCGCGTCCACGACCAGCACTGTTGCCCCCAGACACAGAGCCTGCTTGCCCTCTTTTTTTGCCTCCTGACTGTCTGCCTCTCCTTGTTTGCCTTCCAGACATTTTAATGGATGGCCTGCAGGGAGATGGGAAAAAGAGCAATAAGGGCTACCTTCAGGTGTATACTGTGCAGGAGGCTTAGCAACAATGACACTGACACTGTCCCCTGCCTATCCTTCTCTGTCCCTAAACTCAAGGATTTCAAATATGGTTCAGCAAAATTGGTTTAGAACAGAATAGCACACTGACACTTTCCCTCACTGTCCTACTCTGTCCCTCCCTACAAACAAGATTTAGCACAGAATAGCACACTGATAGTTTCCACGAGTGTCCTTCTCTGTCCCTAAACTCAAGGATTTCAAATATGGAACAGCAAAATTGGTTTAGAACAGAATAGCACACTGACACTTTCCCTCACTGTCCTACTCTGTCCCTCCCTACAAACAAGATTTAGCACAGAATAGCACACTGATAGTTTCCACGAGTGTCCTTCTCTGTCCCTAAACTCAAGGATTTCAAATATGGAACAGCAAAATTGGTTTAGAACAGAATAGCACACTGACACTTTCCCTCACTGTCCTACTATGTCCCTCGCTACAAACAAGATTTAGCACAGAATAGCACACTGATAGTTTCCACGAGTGTCCTTCTCTGTCCCTAAACTCAAGGATTTCAAATATGGAACAGCAAAATTGGTTTAGAACAGAATAGCACACTGACACTTTCCCTCACTGTCCTACTCTGTCCCTCCCTACAAACAAGATTTAGCACAGAATTGCACACTGATAGTTTCCACGAGTGTCCTTCTCTGTCCCTAAACTCAAGGATTTCAAATATGGAACAGCAAAATTGGTTTAGAACAGAATAGCACACTGACACTTTCCCTCACTGTCCTACTCAGTCCCTCCCTACAAATAAGATTTAGCACAGAATAGCACACTGATAGTTTCCACGAGTGTCCTTCTCTGTCCATAAACTCAAGGATTTCAAATATGGAACAGCAAAATTGGTTTAGAACAGAATAGCACACTGACACTTTCCCTCACTGTCCTACTCTGTCCCTCCCTACAAACAAGATTTAGCACAGAATAGCACACTGATAGTTTCCACGAGTGTCCTTCTCTGTCCCTAAACTCAAGGATTTCAAATATGGAACAGCAAAATTGGTTTAGAACAGAATAGCACCCTGACACTTTCCCTCACTGTCCTACTCTGCCCCTCCCTACAAACAAGATTTAGCACAGAATAGCACACTGATAGTTTCCACGAGTGTCCTTCTCTGTCCCTAAACTCAAGGATTTCAAATATGGTTCAGCAAAATTGGTTTAGAACAGAATAGCACACTGTCAGTTTCACTCACTGTACCTCTCTGTCCCTAAACTCAAGGATTTCAAACATGGTTCAGCAAAATTGGTTTAGAACAGAATAGCACACTGACACTTTCCCTCACTGTCCTACTCTGTCCCTCCCTACAAACAAGATTTAGCACAGAATAGCACACTGATAGTTTCCACGAGTGTCCTTCTCTGTCCCTAAACTCAAGGATTTCAAATATGGAACAGCAAAATTGGTTTAGAACAGAATAGCACACTGACACTTTCCCTCACTGTCCTACTCTGTCCCTCCCTACAAACAAGATTTAGCACAGAATAGCACACTGATAGTTTCCACGAGTGTCCTTCTCTGTCCCTAAACTCAAGGATTTCAAATATGGAACAGCAAAATTGGTTTAGAACAGAATAGCACACTGACACTTTCCCTCACTGTCCTACTCTGTCCCTCCCTACAAACAAGATTTAGCACAGAATAGCACACTGATAGTTTCCACGAGTGTCCTTCTCTGTCCCTAAACTCAAGGATTTCAAATATGGAACAGCAAAATTGGTTTAGAACAGAATAGCACACTGACACTTTCCCTCACTGTCCTACTCTGTCCCTCCCTACAAACAAGATTTAGCACAGAATAGCACACTGATAGTTTCCACGAGTGTCCTTCTCTGTCCCTAAACTCAAGGATTTCAAATATGGAACAGCAAAATTGGTTTAGAACAGAATAGCACACTGACACTTTCCCTCACTGTCCTACTCTGTCCCTCCCTACAAACAAGATTTAGCACAGAATAGCACACTGATAGTTTCCATGAGTGTCCTTCTCTGTCCCTAAACTCAAGGATTTCAAATATGGAACAGCAAAATTGGTTTAGAACAGAATAACACACTGACACTTTCCCTCACTGTCCTACTCTGTCCCTCCCTACAAACAAGATTTAGCACAGAATAGCACACTGATAGTTTCCACGAGTGTCCTTCTCTGTCCCTAAACTCAAGGATTTCAAATATGGAACAGCAAAATTGGTTTAGAACAGAATAGCACACTGACACTTTCCCTCACTGTCCTACTCTGTCCCTCCCTACAAACAAGATTTAGCACAGAATAGCACACTGATAGTTTCCACGAGTGTCCTTCTCTGTCCCTAAACTCAAGGATTTCAAACATGGTTCAGCAAAATTGGTTTAGAACACAATAGCACACTGACACTTTCCCTCACTGTCCTACTCTGTCCCTCCCTACAAACAAGATTTAGCACAGAATAGCACACTGATAGTTTCCACGAGTGTCCTTCTCTGTCCCTAAACTCAAGGATTTCAAATATGGAACAGCAAAATTGGTTTAGAACAGAATAGCACACTGACACTTTCCCTCACTGTCCTACTCTGTCCCTCCCTACAAACAAGATTTAGCACAGAATAGCACACTGATAGTTTCCACGAGTGTCCTTCTCTGTCCCTAAACTCAAGGATTTCAAATATGGAACAGCAAAATTGGTTTAGAACAGAATAGCACACTGACACTTTCCCTCACTGTCCTACTCTGTCCCTCCCTACAAACAAGATTTAGCACAGAATAGCACACTGATAGTTTCCACGAGTGTCCTTCTCTGTCCCTAAACTCAAGGATTTCAAATATGGAACAGCAAAATTGGTTTAGAACAGAATAGCACACTGACACTTTCCCTCACTGTCCTACTCTGTCCCTCCCTACAAACAAGATTTAGCACAGAATAGCACACTGATAGTTTCCACGAGTGTCCTTCTCTGTCCCTAAACTCAAGGATTTCAAATATGGAACAGCAAAATTGGTTTAGAACAGAATAGCACACTGACACTTTCCCTCACTGTCCTACTCTGTCCCTCCCTACAAACAAGATTTAGCACAGAATAGCACACTGATAGTTTCCACGAGTGTCCTTCTCTGTCCCTAAACTCAAGGATTTCAAATATGGAACAGCAAAATTGGTTTAGAACAGAATAGCACACTGACACTTTCCCTCACTGTCCTACTCTGTCCCTCCCTACAAACAAGATTTAGCACAGAATAGCACACTGATAGTTTCCACGAGTGTCCTTCTCTGTCCCTAAACTCAAGGATTTCAAATATGGAACAGCAAAATTGGTTTAGAACAGAGTAGCACACTGACACTTTCCCTCACTGTCCTACTCTGTCCCTCCCTACAAACAAGATTTAGCACAGAATAGCACACTGATAGTTTCCATGAGTGTCCTTCTCTGTCCCTAAACTCAAGGATTTCAAATATGGTTCAGCAAAATTGGTTTAGAACAGAATAGCACACTGTCAGTTTCACTCACTGTACCTCTCTGTCCCTAAACTCAAGGATTTCAAACATGGTTCAGCAAAATTGGTTTAGAACAGAATAGCACACTGACACTTTCCCTCACTGTCCTACTCTGTCCCTCCCTACAAACAAGATTTAGCACAGAATAGCACACTGATAGTTTCCACGAGTGTCCTTCTCTGTCCCTAAACTCAAGGATTTCAAATATGGAACAGCAAAATTGGTTTAGAACAGAATAGCACACTGACACTTTCCCTCACTGTCCTACTCTGTCCCTCCCTACAAACAAGATTTAGCACAGAATAGCACACTGATAGTTTCCACGAGTGTCCTTCTCTGTCCCTAAACTCAAGGATTTCAAATATGGAACAGCAAAATTGGTTTAGAACAGAATAGCACACTGACACTTTCCCTGACTGTCCTACTCTGTCCCTCCCTACAAACAAGATTTAGCACAGAATAGCACACTGATAGTTTCCACGAGTGTCCTTCTCTGTCCCTAAACTCAAGGATTTCAAATATGGTTCAGCAAAATTGGTTTAGAACAGAATAGCACACTGACACTTTCCCTCACTGTCCTACTCTGTCCCTCCCTACAAACAAGATTTAGCACAGAATAGCACACTGATAGTTTCCACGAGTGTCCTTCTCTGTCCCTAAACTCAAGGATTTCAAATATGGAACAGCAAAATTTGTTTAGAACAGAATAGCACACTGACACTTTCCCTCACTGTCCTACTCTGTCCCTCCCTAGAAACAAGATTTAGCACAGAATAGCACACTGATAGTTTCCACGAGTGTCCTTCTCTGTCCCTAAACTCAAGGATTTCAAATATGGAACAGCAAAATTGGTTTAGAACAGAATAGCACACTGACACTTTCCCTCACTGTCCTACTCTGTCCCTCCCTACAAACAAGATTTAGCACAGAATAGCACACTGATAGTTTCCACGAGTGTCCTTCTCTGTCCCTAAACTCAAGGATTTCAAATATGGAACAGCAAAATTGGTTTAGAACAGAATAGTACACTGACACTTTCCCTCACTGTCCTACTCTGTCCCTCCCTACAAACAAGATTTAGCACAGAATAGCACACTGATAGTTTCCACGAGTGTCCTTCTCTGTCCCTAAACTCAAGGATTTCAAATATGGAACAGCAAAATTGGTTTAGAACAGAATAGCACACTGACACTTTCCCTCACTGTCCTACTCTGTCCCTCCCTACAAACAAGATTTAGCACAGAATAGCACACTGATAGTTTCCACGAGTGTCCTTCTCTGTCCCTAAACTCAAGGATTTCAAATATGGAACAGCAAAATTGGTTTAGAACAGAATAGCACACTGACACTTTCCCTCACTGTCCTACTCTGTCCCTCCCTACAAACAAGATTTAGCACAGAATAGCACACTGATAGTTTCCACGAGTGTCCTTCTCTGTCCCTAAACTCAAGGATTTCAAATATGGAACAGCAAAATTGGTTTAGAACAGAATAGCACACTGACACTTTCCCTCACTGTCCTACTCTGTCCCTCCCTACAAACAAGATTTAGCACAGAATAGCACACTGATAGTTTCCACGAGTGTCCTTCTCTGTCCCTAAACTCAAGGATTTCAAATATGGAACAGCAAAATTGGTTTAGAACAGAATAGCACACTGACACTTTCCCTCACTGTCCTACTCTGTCCCTCCCTACAAACAAGATTTAGCACAGAATAGCACACTGATAGTTTCCACGAGTGTCCTTCTCTGTCCCTAAACTCAAGGATTTCATATATGGAACAGCAAAATTGGTTTAGAACAGAATAGCACACTGACACTTTCCCTCACTGTCCTACTCTGTCCCTCCCTACAAACAAGATTTAGCACAGAATAGCACACTGATAGTTTCCACAAGTGTCCTTCTCTGTCCCTAAACTCAAGGATTTCAAATATGGAACAGCAAAATTGGTTTAGAACAGAATAGCACACTGACACTTTCCCTCACTGTCCTACTCTGTCCCTCCCTACAAACAAGATTTAGCACAGAATAGCACACTGATAGTTTCCACGAGTGTCCTTCTCTGTCCCTAAACTCAAGGATTTCAAATATGGAACAGCAAAATTGGTTTAGAACAGAATAACACACTGACACTTTCCCTCACTGTCCTACTCTGTCCCTCCCTACAAACAAGATTTAGCACAGAATAGCACACTGATAGTTTCCACGAGTGTCCTTCTCTGTCCCTAAACTCAAGGATTTCAAACATGGTTCAGCAAAATTGGTTTAGAACACAATAGCACACTGACACTTTCCCTCACTGTCCTACTCTGTCCCTCCCTACAAACAAGATTTAGCACAGAATAGCACACTGATAGTTTCCACGAGTGTCCTTCTCTGTCCCTAAACTCAAGGATTTCAAATATGGAACAGCAAAATTGGTTTAGAACAGAATAGCACACTGACACTTTCCCTCACTGTCCTACTCTGTCCCTCCCTACAAACAAGATTTAGCACAGAATAGCACACTGATAGTTTCCACGAGTGTCCTTCTCTGTCCCTAAACTCAAGGATTTCAAATATGGAACAGCAAAATTGGTTTAGAACAGAATAGCACACTGACACTTTCCCTCACTGTCCTACTCTGTCCCTCCCTACAAACAAGATTTAGCACAGAATAGCACACTGATAGTTTCCACGAGTGTCCTTCTCTGTCCCTAAACTCAAGGATTTCAAATATGGAACAGCAAAATTGGTTTAGAACAGAGTAGCACACTGACACTTTCCCTCACTGTCCTACTCTGTCCCTCCCTACAAACAAGATTTAGCACAGAATAGCACACTGATAGTTTCCACGAGTGTCCTTCTCTGTCCCTAAACTCAAGGATTTCAAATATGGTTCAGCAAAATTGGTTTAGAACAGAATAGCACACTGTCAGTTTCACTCACTGTACCTCTCTGTCCCTAAACTCAAGGATTTCAAACATGGTTCAGCAAAATTGGTTTAGAACAGAATAGCACACTGACACTTTCCCTCACTGTCCTACTCTGTCCCTCCCTACAAACAAGATTTAGCACAGAATAGCACACTGATAGTTTCCACGAGTGTCCTTCTCTGTCCCTAAACTCAAGGATTTCAAATATGGAACAGCAAAATTGGTTTAGAACACAATAGCACACTGACACTTTCCCTCACTGTCCTACTCTGTCCCTCCCTACAAACAAGATTTAGCACAGAATAGCACACTGATAGTTTCCACGAGTGTCCTTCTCTGTCCCTAAACTCAAGGATTTCAAATATGGAACAGCAAAATTGGTTTAGAACAGAATAGCACACTGACACTTTCCCTCACTGTCCTACTCTGTCCCTCCCTACAAACAAGATTTAGCACAGAATAGCACACTGATAGTTTCCACGAGTGTCCTTCTCTGTCCCTAAACTCAAGGATTTCAAATATGGAACAGCAAAATTGGTTTAGAACAGAATAGCACACTGACACTTTCCCTGACTGTCCTACTCTGTCCCTCCCTACAAACAAGATTTAGCACAGAATAGCACACTGATAGTTTCCACGAGTGTCCTTCTCTGTCCCTAAACTCAAGGATTTCAAATATGGTTCAGCAAAATTGGTTTAGAACAGAATAGCACACTGACACTTTCCCTCACTGTCCTACTCTGTCCCTCCCTTCAAACAAGATTTAGCACAGAATAGCACACTGATAGTTTCCACGAGTGTCCTTCTCTGTCCCTAAACTCAAGGATTTCAAATATGGAACAGCAAAATTTGTTTAGAACAGAATAGCACACTGACACTTTCCCTCACTGTCCTACTCTGTCCCTCCCTACAAACAAGATTTAGCACAGAATAGCACACTGATAGTTTCCACGAGTGTCCTTCTCTGTCCCTAAACTCAAGGATTTCAAATATGGAACAGCAAAATTGGTTTAGAACAGAATAGCACACTGACACTTTCCCTCACTGTCCTACTCTGTCCCTCCCTACAAACAAGATTTAGCACAGAATAGCACACTGATAGTTTCCACGAGTGTCCTTCTCTGTCCCTAAACTCAAGGATTTCAAATATGGAACAGCAAAATTGGTTTAGAACAGAATAGCACACTGACACTTTCCCTCACTGTCCTACTCTGTCCCTCCCTACAAACAAGATTTTGCACAGAATAGCACACTGATAGTTTCCACGAGTGTCCTTCTCTGTCCCTAAACTCAAGGATTTCAAATATGGAACAGCAAAATTGGTTTAGAACAGAATAGCACACTGACACTTTCCCTCACTGTCCTACTCTGTCCCTCCCTACAAACAAGATTTAGCACAGAATAGCACACTGATAGTTTCCACAAGTGTCCTTCTCTGTCCCTAAACTCAAGGATTTCAAATATGGAACAGCAAAATTGGTTTAGAACAGAATAGCACACTGACACTTTCCCTCACTGTCCTACTCTGTCCCTCCCTACAAACAAGATTTAGCACAGAATAGCACACTGATAGTTTCCACGAGTGTCCTTCTCTGTCCCTAAACTCAAGGATTTCAAATATGGAACAGCAAAATTGGTTTAGAACAGAATAGCACACTGACACTTTCCCTCACTGTCCTACTCTGTCCCTCCCTACAAACAAGATTTAGCACAGAATAGCACACTGATAGTTTCCACGAGTGTCCTTCTCTGTCCCTAAACTCAAGGATTTCAAATATGGAACAGCAAAATTGGTTTAGAACAGAATAGCACACTGACACTTTCCCTCACTGTCCTACTCTGTCCCTCCCTACAAACAAGATTTAGCACAGAATAGCACACTGATAGTTTCCACGAGTGTCCTTCTCTGTCCCTAAACTCAAGGATTTCAAATATGGAACAGCAAAATTGGTTTAGAACAGAATAGCACACTGACACTTTCCCTCACTGCCCTACTCTGTCCCTCCCTACAAACAAGATTTAGCACAGAATAGCACACTGATAGTTTCCACGAGTGTCCTTCTCTGTCCCTAAACTCAAGGATTTCAAATATGGAACAGCAAAATTGGTTTAGAACAGAATAGCACACTGACGCTTTCCCTCACTGTCCTACTCTGTCCCTACAAACAAGATTTAGCACAGAATAGCACACTGACACTTTCCCTCACTGTACCTCTCTGTCCCTAAACTCAAGGATTTCAAATATGGTTCAGCAAAATTGGTTTACAACAGAATAGCACACTGTCAGTTTCACTCACTGTCCTACTCTGTCCCTACAAACAAGATTTAGCACAGAATAGCACACTGACACTTTCCCTCACTGTACCTCTCTGTCCCTAAACTCAAGGATTGAAAATATGGTTCAGCAAGATTGGTTTAGAACAGAATAGCACACTGACACTTTCCCTCACTGTACCTCTCTGTCCCTACAAACAAGGTTTAGCACAGAATAACACACTGACACTCTCCCTACCTATCCTTATTTGTCCCTAAACACAAGGAATCCAGGATTAGTAAAGGAAAAAAAATGACACTGTCCCTGCCTATGCTTCTCTTTCCCTGCTCCGGAACACACTACACAAGGCCGCCGCGCCGGCGGCCTTTTATAGTGTGGGGCGTGTACTAAACCCCCTCAGCAATAATTGGCCACAGGCATCCTGCCTGTGGCCAATCATTGCTCTCCTCGCTGCCGGCGCTGTGATTGGCCAAGCATGCGGGGTCACAGTGCATGCTTGGCCAATCACAGCGCCTGGATGACACTGCAATGGCGTAGTGCATTGTGGGCCGTTCGCGTCACTCGAATTTGGCGCGAATGGCCCAAATCGTTCGATCTTCGTCGAACGATCGAACAGCCGATGTACGAGTCGAACGTATGTTCGACTCGAACACGAAGCTCATCCCTATTCAAGATCAGTCTCTCAGAAAGTCCTCAGACCCCAACTTCAGAACTTTTCATTTTTTGTAAAGCGTAGGTAAGGATTAGAACTACTAATTGATTTTATTATAATCTGTGGCCCAAGTGAGGAGATTTCCCTTGTTTTCTGTCAGGGCTAAAGGTAATCTATCCAAAAGGAACACAGACCAAAAACAACAGCACATTTTGGGAAAGGATTATAACTTCTGACAATGCTTTTATTGTCGTTCCATTTCTTGTAGGAGGTCAGAGATACATGAAATGAGTTAGAATCTTCCTTACGTGGATCACAGACAGAAACAAAAACCTGACAAGAATTTCAACTTTTCCCCCACACTATCCAAAACGAAAAAAATAAATAAAAATAGTCTGGAGTTGGACTTGATGCTGGACCCAGCCAGACAACTACTATTTTCTAAAGTAGGTCAGCAATGGCTACCTATTTTGTTCCTTAGTAAAGGTTTCCATCAACCACCATGCTACACTCTTGTTGCTACGCAGTAACTGTCATGGGTCTAATATGCTACTGATTGTCCATTTTCACTGGAAGCTTCTCACACAGCTATTTTTTTTAATGCCCTTTACATAGTGCCTGCTATTTTAAACTTAATACAATGATAATAATATTATATGTTTTTGCAAAATGCATTCTTTTTAGTTTGCGCTTAAAATCCAAATCCTGTCAGTGTCAGATTTAATATTTCATTTAAAAAGCTTTTTACAATGTTATTTTATCAAACCTACAATTTCCGAAAGGCTTTGGAAAGGATTTTGCAGTGTTTTAGTCACCAGGGAGGTCCAACAATGGCTGCCAAGATGCTCAGCAGTTCAAGCTTATGCACACTTCCAAACACATAAAACATTCTTGCTGTTAGAATCTTTTTTTTTTTTCACTCTTAATCTCGAGAACATTCTAATGAGTTTGGGCAAAACTTGTTTGCTCTAATAGCTAATGCTTTATGTAATGAAGGCATATATTGTTTGGAAATATATCTCCCAGCAGAAATCTCTCCCTCTTCTAAATGAAAGATTGTAGTATAATGTCTATTTATTATATTGCTTTATTTCTCCTTTTCGAGGGCCATAAAAAGTGACTGGCAGGAGAATTATTGCTCCTTCATGACAATAATTGGGAAACCACAACAAATGAAAGCTTACCCTGTTCTTTTTCCCTCCCTAGGAAATGCATTTCCATGCTAGTGCCCATCTATTATTAATACAAACGTACTTTGCATTTCTTAAGGCAGTGCTTTGTATTATGATGATGATGAGCATGTAAAGTGCCAGTAGTATTGTGTTTATACAAGAGTTGAAGCTGCCGACAGTGCCGAGGTATAAATAATAAAATCTCTCTATCTATCCATCTATCAAACCTCAAATTTAGCACATATTTTACATTTAATGCTAATGAAGGCTCCTTGACCACCCCCTAAGGAAAGGGAGTATTGACTGCTGGAAACTTGGCATCTATGTGGGTGTCTACCTAAACAGGGAATTTAAGTGGTTCCTTTGGGATTGGCTATGTAGGCATGAGGTGACTGGGTGGAGCGTGAACTCTAGAAAAGGCTACGCAGGGGAACGTTCCACTACTTTAAGGAGATTCTGATGTCACAAGAGTTGCCCATCCACCCGCTCGTTGTGAGTTTTGTCACAGCTATTGGCGTTTTACCTTGCCAGCGATTGATTTTGCTTTATGGGCTATGCCCTCAAGTTTAATTCTGGGTCAGTTTAATGCCTGTCTCGCACTGATGGTGGAGACAGGCCTCTTATGCGGCGTACACACGATCGTTTTTCATGCCATTTTTTAAACCAACGTTTTTCTCATCGTTTTTTTTTTCATGTTTCCTCTCAAGCCTGTCTTGCGTACACACGATCATTTTAAAAAACGTTCAAGTAAAGTGCAGTGACGTACAACACGTATGACAGCACTATAAAGGGGAAGTTCCGTTCGGATGGCGCCACCCTTCATATTAGTAAAGTTTGTTGAGCGACGATTCGCGCTTTTCAGCCTCGTGCTTTTCAGTCCGTTACAGCGTGACGAATGTGCTATCTCCATTACGAACGCTAGTTTTACCAGAACGAGCGCTCCCGTCTCATACTTGATTCTGAGCATGCGCGTTTTTTTTCACCTCGTAAAAGCATACACACTATCGTTTTTCACGTCGTTAAAAAAAACGACATGAAAAACGACGTGAAAAAATAGAGCATGTTCGAAATTTTTAATGCCCGTTTTTCACGTCGTTAAAAATGCTCTGGAGCATACACACGATCGGTTTTAATGCCCATTTTTAAAAATGGCAATTTTAACGGCATGAAAAACGATCGTGTGTATAGGGCATTAGACTATCCATGTTTTTGTTATGGATGCTCACGGTATAACTGTGTAGCGGGGTATCGTTTTACCCGCAGGACTACATTTCCCGGCATGCTTTGCAGCACCCAGGGTGCCATTCCCCGCGCAGGGACTGCTGGGGTGGACTTTAAAAGGGAGGGGCGGGGCTCGCTTCTTTCTCTTGGAATGCCGCCCTCCTTGCAAGAGGATCCCCTGCACTCACCTGCTGCGCACGCTAGGCCTGAAGCCCGGGTCTTGCGTTCTTTGTTCCAGAGAGCCTTCCGGGAGTCCGCAAAGCATCTGATCCATTTGAGGTGCCATCATCTTCCGAAGGACCAAAGACTCGGTGCATCGTGGGCCACTGTGATGCCATTCACAGTAGCGGAGGAGCTGGACAGGAGTCGGTCCGGTTTGGGTGAGAGAGGGCCAGCTTGGAATCTTAAATCAATAACTTTGCCTAGGCCCTCCATAGAACATACTTATACTTTGGAGAGACCATTGTCCTGAACTGAGTTTGCCAGCCTCTCCAGTTGCCAAGTTAGCGGTTATCTACAACCCCCCTTTATTGGATTATAATTTTTTTCTCTATGTTCACCACCGACAGTTGCTAGCGAAGATTCCTCAACAAACTATACCCACAGTTATAGTCAGGCCTGACTGGGTAGTTAGGACATTGCTGGGCGCCATTTCTTTGCTCACGAGGGAGGATAGCTGCAGCAGGGTTAATACAGTTTATTGTCTAACTGAATGTCATAGGCATATAATGTGTACACCTTTATTGCAGGGATCTGCATAAGATATTGTATTCAAATTACCCTTTCATATTGCTGCTTGCAGTAAACCGTTATAGTTAAGTACTTGGTTGTGAGTGTCAATTATTGTGCTGGTATACAAAGGGGGTTGTACTGTATAATATGTGTATAGAAATAGTACAGTTATACCACTACTTTCCCTCTTTTATCTAACTGTGTCCCGAGAGAAGTCAGAGTCGATTGCCAGGGGTTGGTAGCAGTGCATTACAGGGCCCAAGCAAACCAGCAGCCCTCTTAATCTGAGGGTATCGCTACAACTGTGACTGGCATTGTTATTTGTTTTTTTTTGTAAGGTTGTTATATTTGATAAGTTCAATATAGCTGTGGTCTTGCCCTACTTCCAACTTAAAGTAGTCTTTGTGTCTTTTTTGGGGGGGGGAAGGTTTGGTCTCAATAATGGTTTAAGACATGCCTATGCTTCTCAGCAGTCACGGGGTATTTTTTGAGGGGAAGGGGAAGTAGGGAAACTTCTATATCTGACTCATGTAATGTGTCATCAATAGTGGAGTAACAGAATTGTATATAATATACTGTGAGCAAAATATGAGAAAAAACATATTGTTTATAGTCCTGTTTCTCAGCTATAGAACATGATAGTGGTCCCTTTCGAGTTCTTCCAGTGGTCCCTCCCTGCTACTACTATTACCAATCACAACATGACAGGAAATCTTACCTATAGGTTGTTCTTTCTCATCCTTATGTTTGTAGCATACACAAAATATCAGTTACAAAAAGGGTAGGGTATGGACAAAATTTGGAGCAGACTCTGCTATCAGTGAGCAGTGAGATAAAACTATAATTCTACTGCTCTACAAAACTCTGGTTTGGACACATCTTGACTATCCTGTCCAGTTATGGTCACCAGTCTTCAGGAAGGATGTGCTGGAACTAGAGAAGGTCCAGAGAAGGGCAACAAATCTAAAAAGGGAGCTGGAAGACCTCAGTTATGAGGAACGCCTACACACATTAAACTTTTTTTCACTGGAGAAGAGACACTTACGAGGTGACATGATCATAACGTACACATATCTTAATGGTGACTCTAGCATAGGGAAAAAACTACCCAGTATCAGGTTGCTTAAGAAGACACAAGGCCATTCAAAGAAGCTGGACGAGAAGCAGTTTAACCTTAGACTGCATAGTTTTTTTTACTGTTATAGCGGTAAGGATGTGGACCCACCACACTCAGTGGTGTCAGCAGGAAGTGTAGATAATTTCAAAAAACTTAGATGGACATTATCGTACACAATATGCAGGGATATGGGAAGGGGTAAAGACAAAAAAATATACACACACCGACACAGGTTAAACAGGATGGATTGGTGTATTTTTTCAACCTAACTAACTTTTTAACTTTGTATCATATAGGGTAGACTATGATCAAAATTGGTAGCGGACTTTGCTATCACACCAGCATTTGCTGCAGGTCTGAATAGTTCTTAAGGACTATTCTGAACTGCCAAAGTTGAGTTGAGTTGAGTTGAGAGGTATCTTAATATAGCGCGGTCTTACCCCGAAGGGTCCCGACGCAAAGCAAAGCAAAGCGGATGTATGAAGTTCCTCAAAGATGGGCCTTGATGTTGAATATACAGATGTCACTGGCATGTAGCCTATTTGGGACATTGAGGGGTTAAGCAGAAATCTTTGACGAGTGTTTCAAAACAGCACCACATAACTCCAGGTACTCAACACTCAGAAACAAGGAACTAGAGGAAAACAATAAACATCCAGCCTTATCTGTGCTTGATTAGCTACACTGGAGGGTGGGGGAGACAATGGGGTTCTAATAGACCCCTGATGTCTCCATAAAGAGAGCCTTTCAATTGTTAGCCCCCCTGGTAATAGCAATAAAATGTAATGAAAATAGTGTAAATTAAAAAAAGATTGTAATAAACTTAATAAAAAAAGTAAAAGCACCCCTGCTTCCTCCTTGCCTCATGTATACATGTGAATGTAAATGCACACATAGGGCCTACACATGTATACAAGCACCGATTGCACCACACGTGTGAGGTAAACAAACATCGAAATGAGAGCAATAATTCTCTCAATAATCAGGGGACATACAAAATGCAACTGCAACCATTTTATTCTACAGGACCTCTGCTTTTAGAATATATATAATTATGTGGGAATTCTAAGTCATTTTCTAGCAAAAAGACTAATTTTAACATGTACAGTAGGTGAAAATGTAATTTGTCATGAATGCAAAATGGTTAAGATAACTGTCTTGCCAAGACTTTTATACCTCTTTAGGATTCTTCACACTTTATTTACAGAAATTTTTATTTGGAAGATCAAAAGTAAAATTTCGATACAGTGAAGGTGATATCATTCAGTAATACAATGTTGTACATTGGTTATACAATAAGTGGCATCAATTCCTTTGGTTTTCAAATTGTATTATAGGCACAACATATATGATAAGAAAACATTGTAGTGTTAAAAGAAGATATGTAGCAGATAGTAATATAAGAATTGGATATACTGGGGTGACTGTAATTGATTTTACATTAAAGATGCATCTCATGTTTGTAAGTGATTATGGTAAATTCCAATAAATCTTTTTTTGTTGAAAATGTGCATACTATCATATAAGGTATGGTGGACTCTTTCAGACAATTTGAGCATTTCCATCCTGGACAAGACTCTTCACATTTTAAATATCTAGGTGGGAGATTATATTATTTCAATATCATCTTCTTGGACCTTTTAGTGTTAAGGTAAATGTTTGCGGATAAAATGTGTAATGATAGTATTCAGAATACCAATTAATTTTTATGCCACATTCCTTCATTTATATTGTTGTGCATATTTAAATGTGGACTAAGCTGTCCAGCAGCTACATAAATAAAGTAATAAATAAATAAAATTGAAATAATTTAAGTAAAATTGAGTCATTGGGGTTGCTTTACTATTTTGAAAAGTTATTGTTTAGTAACTTTAGTAAGGGAGATGAGCGTATGTCCACTTATATCAACCAATCTTATGCTAGCAAAAATCCTTTTTTTTTTTCTTCACACGTGATTGTGTATTTAAAGTGAATCCATAGATTTGCTCAGATTTCACATTATGTGCAAACCCTAGCTCGTACGAGCGACCTAGCAACCCTAACTCCCATGGAACATCTATGCAGTAATTATGATAAAATCAGGGGTCACATATCTGCTATATATTCGATATTGCTGAGCGCATCGACGAAGTTGAACTATATGGTCCACTGGGAAACCAATTTGCAGGAAACCCTAGATTTGGACGAATGGCATAAGATAGCAGAGACAGCATCTCGTTCGCTCATTAACACTTCAATAATAGAGAATAATTATAAGGTTTTGCTGAGGTGGTATATGGGGCCGGCCAGACTGGCAACTTTTGTGTCGGGGGCTACCCCGCTATGCTTTAGGGGATGTGGCCAGGTTGGAACCACCTATCATATCTGGTGGACATGCCCCAAGGTTAGGAGGTTTTGGATCAGGGTTTATAATTTCATTTACTCCCTCACCCAGATAAACCTGATTAAATCAGCTAAGCAAGCGTTACTGGGGAGCGGAGAAGTGGAGGCCTCCAAGTTTCGCAGGCGGCTGTTGACATTTATTTTCATTTTAGCCAAAATAACCATCGCTAGGAACTGGAGATCGGCTGCCCTACCATTCTAAAGGTAAATTGTCTTGGTTGATGCTAAACGAACGGTTGACAGCATTGGCTCAAGATAAAATTAAATTAAATTATTTAAATTATTTCATAAAGTGTGGGACCCATGGCTTCATTACCTTACGAATGACCCCAGGATGCTTGCAGCCTAGCTTTAGCTTTCATTTAGGGGTATCCGGGTGCTGAATCGGGGCTCCTTCCCCCTCTTCCCCTTCCCCCCTTCTCAACTATTCTTTCCTCGCTTCTATTTCATTGCCTGTATTTTCTTTTTGTTTGTTTACTCTAGGAGTCGGATCCTGACCTTAAAGGTTTGTACGACTCCCAGTTTTCTTTGGTCTGTGCGCTCTTAGAGGATCGTTGTTAGTCTGAACTGATTTGAGAGACGCCCGCACGGTCTGAGGAGTTGAGCCCCCTAGAGAAGCAGATGGGGGACGGCTCTTCTAGGCGGGCAGTTCACTTGACGAGACCTGGGATGTAAAGAGGGGCCTGAGGTTCTGAGGAGCAGTAGACTAATATGGGATATTTAGAAGTGCTATTGTGTTCCAGCCCATGCTTGAGTTTTTCTTTAGTGTTTATAGATGCTATAACATGGACCCCTGCACGCCGGGACACTACATGTTTGAATCCTAAATGCTGTATTGAGACTGTACAATGACAAGTTGTGACTTTTATACTTTTTGTATCGCAAAACTTTAATAAAAAAATATTGAAACATGAAGTGAATCCATAGAAGTCCAAGCTTTCTCACTCACCAAAAAATGTATGCAGATTAGTTATTCCAGATTTCCTCTGCTTTAGTCACCATTCGCATGGGAGTTTTGCCACACTGCAAATCCCAGCAGTAATAATCGACTGATTCCTGCTGCTGGGATTGTCATCTGTGTGCAGATAGCAGTGGCTACCAAGTCCATACACTGCAATGTCAAGGCTGTTAGCAGCCCCAGCTATTCTTGCCTAATCACACAGCCAGTAATTACCTGTGGTACACTGACTGCTGCTATCCACATACAGCTTTTAATTGCAGCAGAAGGAATAAGAAAGGTTTTGCCATTGGGATTCGCAGTACGTCAAAATGTTTGTGCAAATGATGCCTTACTCTCTGCCTATTTGTTTCAGGTCCGTGGAATTGGAACCAGAGACATCCAGGCAATTAACATTTCAGTAGGAGGTTAGTAGTGGCAGCATATGCATTTTCTCATTACAGCTTCTACTTAAATGTAACCTGTTTTAAACAAACATTAAGCTTGTTATGCCTGTGCTCTGAAAGTATTAGTTGCCTGGCTGTCATGCTGATCCTCTTAACACTTCAAAGTGATACTAAAGTCTTGTTTTATTTTTTCTTTAAAAATAACAAACACGTTATACTTACCTCCTTTGTGCAGTTGGTTTTGCACAGAGAAGCCCAGATCCTCCTCTTCTTGGGTCCCTCTTCAGCGCCCCTAGCCCCTCCGTTCTGTCGAGTGCTGCTTGCTCTGGGGGCACCCGAGCTGAGCTGCAGCTCCATGTGTCCATTAAGACACGGAGCCGTGGTTCGGCCCCGGCCCCTCTCTCCTGATTGGCTAACTGACTTTGATTGACAGCAGCGGGTGCCAATGCTGTGTCTCAGCCAATCAGGAGGGAGAGTCCCAGACGGCCGAGGCACTGGTGCACATCACTGAATAAATGGAGGGCTCAGGTAAGTATTAGGGGGGCTAAGGGGGGGGTGCTGCACACAGAAGGCGTTTTATCTTAGTGCATAGAATGCATTAAGATAAAAAAAACTTCTGCCTTTACAACCACTTTAAGTTACTGACCAGGAACAAGCAGGCAGAGAAGGAATTGTGACTTTTACTAGACTGTCCTGATCTAAATACCTGCTGTGGGTCAGTAACCAAGAATGTGTTGCAGACAATGGGTCAGCATAATTTAAATAGTAATTTTAGAATAGGATCAGCAATAGCAGGCCTCACATGCCCAAAAAGACATATTTACTATAAAACTGAACTCCAGGCTGACCATCCCCTACCTCCCAGAATACAAGTAGGTTGATTTCCTAAAGGCAAAGAGACTGCACACTCTGCAAAGTGCAGTTGCTGCAGAGTTTAGAAAATGAGCAGAAGCTGTGCTGACTTCCATTGTCCAATCATGTGCAAGCAAAAATTTATGTTTTTTTTTTTACATTTTCCTTACACGTGATTGGGTATTCTTTGAAAAGTGAACCTTTAACTAATTTACTAAGCTGTAGAGCAACTGCACTTTGCAAACTGCACATGACCAGTGTAGCTCAGATGTCCCCACTCCCCACCTTCTTTAGAACTGCCCAACCACTCATACTCCACCATCCCCTTCTTACCATTCTAAATTAACGAGACCACACCTGAATTTGGAGTATAAATGGCCGTAGCAGCCTTTTATTAACAAATATAAATAACTCAACATCTTTAAAACATAAACATCTGTAACGACAACTTTCCACCCTCAGTCTTTTGGTCTTTGACGGCACCCCGAGCTTTACACTTCTTCCACCACTACACTGCAGGACCTTTTGCCATGATAGGCCTCCAGCCGTTCCACCTGCTCGAAAACAATCCCTTCCTGCAGTGCAACCATTCCCGTATTCCAGCTAACCATCTCCTGGAATACACCAGAGGGGCACATACTACGATGAGCCCCCCAACACTTTCACTTGTATGTTTCCTGCCACCATCAAAGACCAAATACCACCGCCATTACCATCACTGCTACGACAAACCGACATCCATGGACCTGAAATAAAAGAACACAGACAAACACGGACAACCAAACAAATATAGGGAGGGAGGGTGAGAAACGGCTTCCTCCTCACTGTCCCTTCCACTGCTGACCGGCCTCTCCCTTAAGTAATACCCCACCCCCTTCAGACTTTCTTCCAGACCGTCCAGCCCCTTCAGACTTTTTTCCAGACCGTCCAGCCCCTTCCTGTTCCTTCCCAGTTACCATCATAGTAACCCTTTAGTTGCTCCCCTTCCACACTGTCATGCCCGGCCCTGCACTATTCTATTCTTTCTTTATTCCGGGCCTCACTGTCTATTTGCCTTTAATAAATCAATTTTTCTAGGGACAATATAATGCAAAGGATAATTTACCTTAACCAATGGCCCCACAACAGGCAGCACACTAATCTTTTCTCCAGTGCCAGAATGTTTGCGGGCCCTCTAGGTCAGTGTTTCTCAACTCCAGTCCTCAAGGTGCACCAACAGGTCATGTTTTCAGGATTTCCCTCAGATGAAACAGCTGTGGTAATTACTAAGGCAGTGAAACTGATTACATCCCCTGTGCAAAATAATGGAAAGCCTGAAAACATGACCTGTTGGGGCGCCTTGAGGACTGGAGTTGAGAAACCCTGCTCTAGGTCATCATATATATTACAGGACTGGTGGTGGTAACTGGACCAAGATTATATGTGATAGACCTGGTCAGAGACCAGGTCAGAGAAGGAGAACTGCAGGAGAGTAGATTAAAGTAAGTATTACTCTCTGTTAAATCATACCCTGGAGAAATAGGCATTATATTCTGCATCTATTTTGGTGGGGAACAATAAATATTTTTGGCCATCCTAGAGTTTGCATTAAGAGTCCTTTCATGTGACTGTCATCGGTACTGTTATGAGAACTGGTAAAAGAAAAACAAAAAAAACATGAAAACAGAATGTCTTCAATTGAATTCAGTTTACTTTAGTGTCCATCTGTTTTTGACTGTCTGTGTTTTTCAGTTGTTGAGGAAAATAGTCATACTTGGACAAAAGTATATAAAAAAAACATGTTTCTTGTCTAAAAATTAATCTAAACAGAATAGACGTAAACGTGAATGTAAGCGTATGTAAACAGATGTTCATACGTTTACACCCCCCCCCCCCATAGATATACATTATGGTTCAGTCTGGATCCAGACAGATTTAGACTAAATACTCCTGTGAAAGTGGCCTTGTATGTAAAAAATATTGTCATGATACAACCAGCCATGTAGGAATTAGTTTAAAAGCAAAAAGAAAGAAAAAATGAATGATTAAACTGTTAAACAGCATTTGCTAGACAGCTTCAAGAGTTTACATCCAATATTTATTTCACCTGAGTAGGAAAGGAAGATGGGAATAAATGTAACCTTTATAATACTGCCTTAGAGACACTAACTGGTATAAGGCCCAAAAGCCACTGAATAATGAGTGCGCATAATGTGTGAACAGGGAGTGGTGCGTTAGATGGACCCAAATCATCCAATACCTGATTTATATTTTTTAATTAAAAATACCCAGCACTGGGTATTTTTATTTTAAATGCATTGATTATCCAGAGGTATAATATAACCTAGCTGCTTTGCTCATAGAATAGGGGTAGCAAGGTAAGTAATTGGTTATCTTGCAAATACGGTATTCTGCAATCTTACTCTACACGGGGACTTTGCCTGAGCAGTACACTAAGCACTCTTATGTGAATGACAGGAAATTGATCTGTGATGCCTAACACCCTTCTCCGCATAGTTCAGCATACAATTGCTGGGTGCAGGTGCATTTGCTGATGACTTGCTGATAGTAAATGTAAGTGAGGAAGTCTTATTCCCTTTCCCTGATGAAGAAACACATTGTCATTGATATGAATGATGCCCGGCGTGCTTCACATTCCACAATAATAAAAATACTGAATTGAAGAGCAGGAGAAAATGAGGAAAAATCACTTTTTCCTTTCCAGTGATGGTAATGAACTTAATGCAGGTGCAATATTTTTTTTGAACAAAGAGAGTTTTGTTTCACGTACATTCTGAAGAATGAAAACGAACCTTGTGTGCACTAGATTAAAATGCTGATACTCATTCTTGGCAAAAGCATGTTTTTATAGTTCTTACAGATGCTGATGGAAAAGGATTTACTACATCAGGAGTAACTTAATAAAATAACATGTTATTATATTCCTTTTTATTTGTACAAGCTTTGTATCACTCCAATCAGGTTGGTTTAAGGAATAGGAAAATTAGCTTTCAATTAAAACATACAGAATGCCGGTATCATTTACTTATGGAAGTTCAGAAACTGATAACATGGCAAGATATTAGGCAATAACCAACAATGGCAATGTGAGCCACGGTCAGATAAATTGAGGGAACGCCCAAGCAAGATTAAAATAAAGCTTGTATTGTACTGGGGTGTTTCCATCTACAGTTGTAGAAACTATTTGACTAACGTCTTCAAGAAAGAAGCTGTACAAGAGATGAGCTGTACAGAAAGACATACATTGTTTTCCTAAAGCTATACAAAGAGAAAGGTTTCTGCACAATTGAAATTACTTTCATGCCATTGTGATAAAAAGTAACAAAATGTGAACAATATGTTGGTTTTTTTTTGGGCTCTGTGAAACTACCTCACTTCTTTGTGGCCTTCAGTAGTTTAAGAGTTAAAACTCAAACAGGCTCATGCTATTCTTCATTTGATAAAGTCTGTACTACGTAGGCAGTTCTGCAGCTCAATACTTCAGGAAGGTTTCAAAAAAACACTGCCATCTTGTTATTCTGCAGGACAAAGTGACAGTGTTCCTTCAAAGGGCATCGCTTGACCTTCATATACTTCCCTTACTTGCTCCTTCCCAACCAATACTGAAATCGGTTATGCCATTGACACTTGACAGTGCTTGGGCCTACAAATGATTCCTAGACACGGGCACCATCACGGGGGGAGTAGGTCACATGCTGTCCCATACGCCGAAGAGCTGGAAATTCTCGCTAGAAGAAAAAAAACTGTGGGGAAGCACAGGCAATGTGAGTACATGGCAGAAAAATTGGACTATAATAAACATAAACTGATATAAGTGACCAGAAATAATGATACAAAATTAAAACATGAGCAATTCAAAATATTCCACAGTGAAAAAATTATAAGTGATCAGTCCCCTTTAGGAAGAGCATAGTAACTCTTCTCTCTTCATCCAATATCACTAGTGAACCCTTCACCACAGTGAAAATTGAAAGACCGCCCTATTCAGAGTGGTCTATCAACACTTAAAATGCTCAGGCATAGCAGCAGCCTTCCACTCAGATCAAAATGTTGTTCCTCTCCACTGCTCTTAGATACATAGTAAAGGCAGCACAAGCAAGTAAATAAACACTCCTCAGTGTAGATGTCATTAGTAACACTTATTTATCCCACTTACAAGTATATTATAATATATTATAGTACTGTATATATATATATATATTTACGCACTTACAAGTATAAAAACAACATGTGCATATCGATATATTCACCAAGTCAGCAACAATCACAGTGTTCCGTGCTACATCTTCCAGGGCTGTGCACAGTTTTGCACGGTTCTCATTTTGCTATTATCAGAAAAATTAGGCTGGAGTTGGTTTTAAAAAGAAGAACTCCAGGAAGTTGTTTGTGCAATGTATAATTTACAATTATTTCAGTGAAGTCCAGACAGAGAGTTGAAAACACTTGTTTGTCGTTGCTGCTCTTTCATTGCCGGCTGATTTCAACATCCAAGACTAAAAGTTTGAGGGCAATGGGGGTGTAGTGAAGAGAGTCAGTTATTATAGCACTCTGTTAGGGGAATGGCACCACGGAAGTAGATGTCAATTACACCACATTATCTATGACATCCTTTAATTAAATATCTTTCTTGGTGATTCTGTATTCTGTAATAACAAAACTGCCATATGAACTTAGAATCATTTAGAGCTATAGCATATACAGTACATAACTCAAAAATTTATTTTTCAACAAATACTGTGCAGATTTTGTTACACTGTTCACAGCTCACAACTTTGGCAGCCTTGTTGGGACACGTGGGGGTTATTTACGAAAGGCAAATCCACTTTGCACTACAAGTGCAAAGTGTACCTGAAATTGCACTAAAAGTGCACTTGGAAGTGCAGTCGCTGTAAATCTAAGGGGTAGATCTGAAATGAGGGGAAGCTTTGCTAATTTTATCATCCAATCATGTGCAAGCTAAAATGCTGTTTTTTATTTTCCTTTCATGTCCCCCTCGGATCTACAGTGACTGCACTTCCAAGTGCACTTTCAGTGCAATTTCAAGTCTACTTTGCACTTGTAGTTTGCACTTGTAGTGCAAAGTGGATTTGCCTTTAGTAAATTACCCCCATGGTATGTTACTGACCATACAAAACCAAAGTATATGACTGATATACAAATATTTATTTTGGAATGAGAGAAGTTGAGAGTATTTAGCAAAATCTAGAGGTTCCAGACAAATTTTACAATTTCTGCAAAAGATATTCAAATCAATAGGAAATGCCAATTTAATGTACATCTTTTAAAATAAATACATTTAAATAGTGAATTGTGTTCTAATTGCCTTACCCCCCCCAGTTTGGATTCCAATCTCTTCCATAGCCAGGCTGCAGCGTAATGGCTCAAAGTCACATTTACCTCTATGGATCAAGATAGTTGCCTACCCTGGAACCAAGCGTGTTTCCATGCTCTTTCTGTTATTAGGCACTGGTCCCCCCACCCCCTGGAATTCACCTGCCTTTGGAATCTATGAGAGAGGATCCAGCCACTGAAAGCCTTGCCATGCAGGAGGTGTCCACATCATGGAGGCAGTGATGTGGATGTGACAGTGGGGTCACTTTGGACACAGGGTGAATAAAAGAAACCCCCGATATGGTCTGTGATAGCCATATTCAAGGCTGTATATACATTGTATATAGATTGGATGTATACTGTATGTGGGGGTTAAGTAATCATTGCTGTGAGGAATTAAGTTGTTTTGCATTCTATTGTTCATTATGACTGGGGAAGGTCTGGTATGAATAGAGATTAAGTCCTTGTGTGTATTGTAAAGTGCCAGACAGACTGGCTGCCAACCCTTTGTGAGAAGATGTGTATTGGGTGGGATCTTTTGAAGCCTAGCAGACGTCAGGATGAGGTGTTGAGTCTTAGGAGGTGTGGGTGGAGCTGGGCCCTTGTTCATGTCAAATCCTGTGTATTGAATTGTGTATAAAGTTACAATGTTTCTCAATAATAAATTCATTCCTACTACAGAAGAAGACAGAGTGCGTCTCGTTTTCTTCCAGAGGGATCGGCCCCTATGGGAAAGGGTCGTTTAGCTGTGGATATTGGTAGCGAGTGGATGTGTGTCTAGGAGAGGGAACATCGTAAACGGCGTTATACCCCTTTATATTGGGGGTGCCGTTACATTGGTTGGCAGCAGCGGGATCTTCCCTCCAGTTCCTGGGACACTCCAAACCACCACAGTGAAGGACCAGCTATGCAGCCTGCAGGAAAGTCACGCTGAAAGACCTACTTGAGAGCCGAGATGGACCAGAAGAAGGGTGATGCAGGACCCCGGTCAGTTGAAGATTTGTTTCAGCAACGAGTGCGGCAGCGGTTGGCATTATATGGGGCTAACCCATCAGAGACCGCCATACAGGAAGCCATTAAAGGCATTCAGCTGCAGGATGCCCGACAAGAGAGAGAACGAGAGCGACAAAAGAGAGAACTAGAGCGGCAACATGAGTGGAGAATGGCGCAAATACGGCAATCGGGGGACAACGCCTAAAGAACCAGCCGCCAGGGAAGAGGAATTCGGAAGGAGGTTGCGAGAGATGCAGGGAGGAGAAGCAGGCCATCTTCCCCCCCAACAGTTAACCAGAGCAGATGGTGCGGAGTCCCCAGCAGAAGTGCTGGCAACAGGGCAGAGTGATACCCACCTCTGCCCAGCACCGGAAACCACTGGGGAGTTTCAGGGAGCCGGGGCAGTTGGCCCCTCTCCCCAGCAACAAGCTGAGGTGGTAAAGCTTTTACCCCCAGCTGAATCACTGGCAGCAGGGCAGAATGCTACTGGCCGCTGCACACAACTGCCACTTGAGCGGATATCGGTGGATGGGACTGCGGTCTCCACTCACAGCAACCCAGCAGAAGAGCTGGCAACAGAGCCGAGCGCCACGGGCCTCGGCTCCCAACTAACAGAAGAGGGAGTTCCTGTGGTATTGGATGGGACTTCAGTCCTCACTGACACAACCCCAGAAAATGGTGTGACACTGAGACAGGAGGATGTCAGCCTTGCTTTGCAAGCACTGGGAGATTTTCACCTACCACAAGTGGATGGGACTTCAGTCTCCACTTGTATACCCCAGGGAGGCCGGGCAGTCGACCCAGATCCCCAACAGCATGACGGACTGAGCCCAGTCACCCTGTCTTCTCTCCAGCAGCAGAAAGGACTCCAGGGAGAAGGGCCAGTCCAGGCCTCTCCCCAGCGGCGGGTGTGTTCTCTGAGAGAGGCAGAGGTTGGCTGGGTAAGTGATTCTCTGTTTGGAGCAATTTGTTTGGGGTACTGTGTGGATACCGGCATTGGGGGAATAGAACTATGGACTAACTTCTGAGTCAACCCGTCTGGGGTCCCCTCCTCTGTTAGTCCCCTGCCGAAAGGGGAGATGTGTGACAGTGGGGTCACTTTGGACACAGGGTGAATAAAAGAAACCCCCGATATGGTCTGTGATAGCCATATTCAAGGCTGTATATACATTGTATATAGATTGGATGTATACTGTATGTGGGGGTTAAGTAATCATTGCTGTGAGGAATTAAGTTGTTTTGCATTCTATTGTTCATTATGACTGGGGATGGTCTGGTATGAATAGAGATTAAGTCCTTGTGTGAATTGCAAAGTGCCAGACAGACTGGCTGCCAACCCTTTGTGAGAAGATGTGTATTGGGTGGGATCTTTTGAAGCCTAGCAGACGTCAGGATGAGGTGTTGAGTCTTAGGAGGTGTGGGTGGAGCTGGGCCCTTGTTCATGTCAAATCCTGTGTATTGAATTGTGTATAAAGTTACAATGTTTCTCAATAATAAATTCATTCCTACTACAGAAGAAGACAGAGTGCATCTCGTTTTCTTCCAGAGGGATCGGCCCCTATGGGAAAGGGTCGTTTAGCTGTGGATATTGGTAGCGAGTGGATGTGTGTCTAGGAGAGGGAACATCGTAAACGGCGTTATACCCCTTTATATTGGGGGTGCCGTTACATTGGTTGGCAGCAGCGGGATCTTCCCTCCAGTTCCTGGGACACTCCAAACCACCACAGTGAAGGACCAGCTATGCAGCCTGCAGGAAAGTCACGCTGAAAGACCTACTTGAGAGCCAAGATGGACCAGAAGAAGGGTGATGCAGGACCCCGGTCAGTTGAAGATTTGTTTCAGCAACGAGTGCGGCAGCGGTTGGCATTATATGGGGCTAACCCATCAGAGACCGCCATACAGGAAGCCATTAAAGGCATTCAGCTGCAGGATGCCCGACAAGAGAGAGAACGAGAGCGACAAAAGGGAGAACTAGAGCGGCAACATGAGTGGAGAATGGCGCAAATACGGCAATCGGGGACAACGCCTAAAGAACCAGCCGCCAGGGAAGAGGAATTCGGAAGGAGGTTGCGAGAGATGCAGGGAGGAGAAGCAGGCCATCTTACCCCTCAACAGTTAACCAGAGCAGATGGTGCGGAGTCCCCAGCAGAAGTGCTGGCAACAGGGCAGAGTGATACCCACCTCTGCCCAGCACCGGACACCACTGGGGAGTTTCAGGGAGCCGGGGCAGTTGGCCCCTCTCCCCAGCAACAAGCTGAGGTGGTAAAGCTTTTACCCCCAGCTGAATCACTGGCAGCAGGGCAGAATGCTACTGGCCGCTGCACACAACTGCCACTTGAGCGGATATCGGTGGATGGGACTGCGGTCTCCACTCACAGCAACCCAGCAGAAGAGCTGGCAACAGAGCCGAGCGCCACGGGCCTCGGCTCCCAACTAACAGAAGAGGGAGTTCCTGTGGTATTGGATGGGACTTCAGTCCTCACTGACACAACCCCAGAAAATGGTGTGACACTGAGACAGGAGGATTTCAGCCTTGCTTTGCAAGCACTGGGAGATTTTCACCTACCACAAGTGGATGGGACTTCAGTCTCCACTTGTATACCCCAGGGAGGCCGGGCAGTCGACCCAGATCCCCAACAGCATGACGGACTGAGCCCAGTCACCCTGTCTTCTCTCCAGCAGCAGAAAGGACTCCAGGGAGAAGGGCCAGTCCAGGCCTCTCCCCAGCGGCGGGTGTGTTCTCTGAGAGAGGCAGAGGTTGGCTGGGTAAGTGATTCTCTGTTTGGAGCAATTTGTTTGGGGTACTGTGTGGATACCAGCATTGGGGGAATAGAACTATGGACTAACTTCGGAGTCAACCCGTCTGGGGTCCCCTCCTCTGTTAGTCCCCTGCCGAAAGGGGAGATGTGTGACAGTGGGGTCACATTGGACACAGGGTGAATAAAAGAAACCCCCGATATGGTCTGTGATAGCCATATTCAAGGCTGTATATACATTGTATATAGATTGGATGTATACTGTATGTGGGGGTTAAGTAATCATTGCTGTGAGGAATTAAGTTGTTTTGCATTCTATTGTTCATTATGACTGGGGAAGGTCTGGTATGAATAGAGATTAAGTCCTTGTGTGTATTGTAAAGTGCCAGACAGACTGGCTGCCAACCCTTTGTGAGAAGATGTGTATTGGGTGGGATCTTTTGAAGCCTAGCAGACGTCAGGATGAGGTGTTGAGTCTTAGGAGGTGTGGGTGGAGCTGGGCCCTTGTTCATGTCAAATCCTGTGTATTGAATTGTGTATAAAGTTACAATGTTTCTCAATAATAAATTCATTCCTACTACAGAAGAAGACAGAGTGCGTCTCGTTTTCTTCCAGAGGGATCGGCCCCTATGGGAAATGGTCGTTTAGCTGTGGATATTGGTAGCGAGTGGATGTGTGTCTAGGAGAGGGAACATCGTAAACGGCGTTATACCCCTTTATATTGGGGGTGCCGTTACATTGGTTGGCAGCAGCGGGATCTTCCCTCCAGTTCCTGGGACACTCCAAACCACCACAGTGAAGGACCAGCTATGCAGCCTGCAGGAAAGTCACGCTGAAAGACCTACTTGAGAGCCAAGATGGACCAGAAGAAGGGTGATGCAGGACCCCGGTCAGTTGAAGATTTGTTTCAGCAACGAGTGCGGCAGCGGTTGGCATTATATGGGGCTAACCCATCAGAGACCGCCATACAGGAAGCCATTAAAGGCATTCAGCTGCAGGATGCCCGACAAGAGAGAGAACGAGAGCGACAAAAGGGAGAACTAGAGCGGCAACATGAGTGGAGAATGGCGCAAATACGGCAATCGGGGACAACGCCTAAAGAACCAGCCGCCAGGGAAGAGGAATTCGGAAGGAGGTTGCGAGAGATGCAGGGAGGAGAAGCAGGCCATCTTACCCCTCAACAGTTAACCAGAGCAGATGGTGCGGAGTCCCCAGCAGAAGTGCTGGCAACAGGGCAGAGTGATACCCACCTCTGCCCAGCACCGGACACCACTGGGGAGTTTCAGGGAGCCGGGGCAGTTGGCCCCTCTCCCCAGCAACAAGCTGAGGTGGTAAAGCTTTTACCCCCAGCTGAATCACTGGCAGCAGGGCAGAATGCTACTGGCCGCTGCACACAACTGCCACTTGAGCGGATATCGGTGGATGGGACTGCGGTCTCCACTCACAGCAACCCAGCAGAAGAGCTGGCAACAGAGCCGAGCGCCACGGGCCTCGGCTCCCAACTAACAGAAGAGGGAGTTCCTGTGGTATTGGATGGGACTTCAGTCCTCACTGACACAACCCCAGAAAATGGTGTGACACTGAGACAGGAGGATGTCAGCCTTGCTTTGCAAGCACTGGGAGATTTTCACCTACCACAAGTGGATGGGACTTCAGTCTCCACTTGTATACCCCAGGGAGGCCGGGCAGTCGACCCAGATCCCCAACAGCATGACGGACTGAGCCCAGTCACCCTGTCTTCTCTCCAGCAGCAGAAAGGACTCCAGGGAGAAGGGCCAGTCCAGGCCTCTCCCCAGCGGCGGGTGTGTTCTCTGAGAGAGGCAGAGGTTGGCTGGGTAAGTGATTCTCTGTTTGGAGCAATTTGTTTGGGGTACTGTGTGGATACCAGCATTGGGGGAATAGAACTATGGACTAACTTCGGAGTCAACCCGTCTGGGGTCCCCTCCTCTGTTAGTCCCCTGCCGAAAGGGGAGATGTGTGACAGTGGGGTCACATTGGACACAGGGTGAATAAAAGAAACCCCCGATATGGTCTGTGATAGCCATATTCAAGGCTGTATATACATTGTATATAGATTGGATGTATACTGTATGTGGGGGTTAAGTAATCATTGCTGTGAGGAATTAAGTTGTTTTGCATTCTATTGTTCATTATGACTGGGGAAGGTCTGGTATGAATAGAGATTAAGTCCTTGTGTGTATTGTAAAGTGCCAGACAGACTGGCTGCCAACCCTTTGTGAGAAGATGTGTATTGGGTGGGATCTTTTGAAGCCTAGCAGACGTCAGGATGAGGTGTTGAGTCTTAGGAGGTGTGGGTGGAGCTGGGCCCTTGTTCATGTCAAATCCTGTGTATTGAATTGTGTATAAAGTTACAATGTTTCTCAATAATAAATTCATTCCTACTACAGAAGAAGACAGAGTGCGTCTCGTTTTCTTCCAGAGGGATCGGCCCCTATGGGAAATGGTCGTTTAGCTGTGGATATTGGTAGCGAGTGGATGTGTGTCTAGGAGAGGGAACATCGTAAACGGCGTTATACCCCTTTATATTGGGGGTGCCGTTACAGTGGACATCTAAAACAAGATTTTTTTGTTTGTCATACCAGCAATTATTTAGAGGGTGTGTGTGGGGAGGGGGGTTGGGTAGAAAATGGGTTGCTAACATCCCAGAGTTGGGCTTTAGGGTGTTTTTTGGTGTTTTTTAAGGGTACATTAGGCCAGCCTTTTCCAACCAGGCTGCCCAGGCACTTTGAGGTGCCTTAAGGGTTTCCTGAGGGGTGCCTTGGCAAAATGCCCAAAAATTTATCAACATTTTTATACAAACCAGCAGGTGGATCAAGCCTGCCTTTTAGTTACACGAAGACACAGGTTTTCATTATGCACCATTATGACTTTCTAGACACTGGCATCCTAGCAACCAATGACATTATCAGTTAAAAAGAAGGATGTCTGTTGCCTCTACAGCATCCTTATTTGACCCCCATGTGCCCCTCTCCCTCAACACCGAGGTGACATTAGTTGACTGATAGAGAGAAATTGAGGGAGAAGAGAAACATTGGAATACTAGTCAGTACCAGTGTGCAAAAGTGTATTTGCTGTGGAAGAATAAATCACCTCTTACGTTGAGTGTCCTACATGTGGATGTTGCTGCATCATGTAAAACTATTAGAATAGTATTTTACATTTTAGAATGGGGTGCCTTGAGATTGTCTATAATTTTAAAGGGTGCCTTGACTAAAAAAAAAAAAGTTGAGAAACAGTGCATTAGGCTTTAAATAGCTCCTGAGTGTTATGCCGCATACACACGACCATTTTTCACGACGTTAAAAATGCAATTTTTTAAATTGGGCATTAAAAACAATCGTGTGTAGGCTCCAGAGCATTTTTAACGACGTGAAAAATGGGCTAAAAAAAATGAGAACCTGCTCCATTTTTTTACGTAGTTTTTCACGTCGTTTGTTTTAACAACATGAAAAACGGTAGTGTGTATGCTTTTACGAGGGGGAAAAAACGCGCATACTCAGAATCAAGTATGAGACGGGATCGCTCGTTCTGGTAAAACTAGCGTTCGTAATGGAGATAGCACATTCGTCACGCTGTAACGGACTGAAAAGCACGAGGCTGAAAAGCGCGAATCGTCGCTCAACAAACTTTACTAACTTTACTAACTTTACTAACATGAAGGGTGGCACCATTCGAACGGAACTTCCCCTTTATAGTGCCGTCGTACGTGTTCTACGTCACTGCGCTTTGCTCAAGCGTTTTTTTTAATGAACGTGTGTATGCAAGACAGGCTTGAGAGGAAAGAAGAAAAATCACGTCGAGAAAAACGTCGTTTTTGAATGAATGAATGAGTGACTTGTATAGCGCTCACATGCGAACTGAATCGCCTCTAGGCGCTTTTTGCAGCCAGTGTCTGCTTGGCTGGTGCGGTCATTTTACCCCGTAGGATCTCGACACGCTTGGGACACACAGTCGTACACACATATATACATATATACTGGGCCAATTTGGACAAGATCCAATTAACCTACCAGCATGTCTTTGGAGTTTTTGAAAATGACATTAAAAACGATCGTGTGTACGCGCCATTAGGGAATCTTTTTTCAACTATCCTGCAAAAAACAGTCCCAGATTAGCCTCATTATTTTATTTTTTCACAGGGGGAAAAAGAGAGCACAAATAACAAATACAACACAGCTGAACAAATTTTGTTGGAAGTTTCTAATACTGTATGTTCCACTTATTTAAATGTTTTCCCTTTCCAGACAAGGGAAAAAACATTTGAAGATTCTATTTAAATGAAACAGTCTTTTTTTCTTTTTGGATATCAGTTGGTTACCCGTTGCCATGTGTCTGTAGTAGGGATGAGCTTCGTGTTCGAGTCGAACATACGTTCGACTCGAACATCGGCTGTTCGATCGTTCGACGAAGATCGAACGATTTGGGCCGTTCGCGCCAAATTCGAGTGACGCGAACGGCCCACAATGCACTACGCCATCGCAGTGTCATCCAGGCGCTGTGATTGGCCAAGCATGCACTGTGACCCCGCATGCTTGGCCAATCACAGCGCCGGCAGCGAGGAGAGCAATGATTGGCCACAGGCAGGATGCCTGTGGCCAATTATTGCTGAGGGTGTTTAGTACACGCCCCACACTATAAAAGGCCGCCAGCACGGCGGCCTAGTGTAGTGTGTTCCGGAGCAGGGATAGAGCAGCATAGGCAGGGACAGTGACTTTTATTTCTTTCTTGCTTAACCTGGATTCCTTTAGTTTAGGGAAAGAGAAGGATAGGTAGGGAGAGTGTCAGTGTGTTTTGTGCTTGTGCTATATTGTGCTTAAAAAAAACATTTTTTCTAGGGACAGAAAACTGTAGGTAGGGAGAGTGTGTCAGTTTCTTTCACTGTCAAAGTCCTTGTTTCCAGGGACCTGGAAGGACAGTGAGTGAATTCTCCTTGTGCTAAATTGTGCTTAAAAAAAAACATTTTTTCTAGGGACAGAAAACTGTAGGTAGGGAGAGTGTGTCAGTTTCTTTCACTGTCAAAGTCCTTGTTTCCAGGGACCTGGAAGGACAGTGAGTGAATTCTCCTTGTGCTAAATTGTGCTTAAAAAAAACATTTTTTCTAGGGACAGAAAACTGTAGGTAGGGAGAGTGTGTCAGTTTCTTTCACTGTCAAAGTCCTTGTTTCCAGGGACCTGGAAGGACAGTGAGTGAATTCTCCTTGTGCTAAATTGTGCTTAAAAAAAACATTTTTTCTAGGGACAGAAAACTGTAGGTAGGGAGAGTGTGTCAGTTTCTTTCACTGTCAAAGTCCTTGTTTCCAGGGACCTGGAAGGACAGTGAGTGAATTCTCCTTGTGCTAAATTGTGCTTAAAAAAAAACATTTTTTCTAGGGACAGAAAACTGTAGGTAGGGAGAGTGTGTCAGTTTCTTTCACTGTCAAAGTCCTTGTTTCCAGGGACCTGGAAGGACAGTGAGTGAATTCTCCTTGTGCTAAATTGTGCTTAAAAAAAACATTTTTTCTAGGGACAGAAAACTGTAGGTAGGGAGAGTGTGTCAGTTTCTTTCACTGTCAAAGTCCTTCTTTCCAGGGACCTGGAAGGACAGTGAGTGAATTCTCCTTGTGCTAAATTGTGCTTAAAAAAAACATTTTTTCTAGGGACAGAAAACTGTAGGTAGGGAGAGTGTGTCAGTTTCTTTCACTGTCAAAGTCCTTGTTTCCAGGGACCTGGAAGGACAGTGAGTGAATTCTCCTTGTGCTAAATTGTGCTTAAAAAAAACATTTTTTCTAGGGACAGAAAACTGTAGGTAGGGAGAGTGTGTCAGTTTCTTTCACTGTCAAAGTCCTTGTTTCCAGGGACCTGGAAGGACAGTGAGTGAATTCTCCTTGTGCTAAATTGTGCTTAAAAAAAAACATTTTTTCTAGGGACAGAAAACTGTAGGTAGGGAGAGTGTGTCAGTTTCTTTCACTGTCAAAGTCCTTGTTTCCAGGGACCTGGAAGGACAGTGAGTGAATTCTCCTTGTGCTAAATTGTGCTTAAAAAAAACATTTTTTCTAGGGACAGAAAACTGTAGGTAGGGAGAGTGTGTCAGTTTCTTTCACTGTCAAAGTCCTTGTTTCCAGGGACCTGGAAGGACAGTGAGTGAATTCTCCTTGTGCTAAATTGTGCTTAAAAAAAACATTTTTTTTAGGGACAGAAAACTGTAGGTAGGGAGAGTGTGTCAGTTTCTTTCACTGTCAAAGTCCTTGTTTCCAGGGACCTGGAAGGACAGTGAGTGAATTCTCCTTGTGCTAAATTGTGCTTAAAAAAAACATTTTTTCTAGGGACAGAAAACTGTAGGTAGGGAGAGTGTGTCAGTTTCTTTCACTGTCAAAGTCCTTGTTTCCAGGGACCTGGAAGGACAGTGAGTGAATTCTCCTTGTGCTAAATTGTGCTTAAAAAAAACATTTTTTCTAGGGACAGAAAACTGTAGGTAGGGAGAGTGTGTCAGTTTCTTTCACTGTCAAAGTCCTTGTTTCCAGGGACCTGGAAGGACAGTGAGTGAATTCTCCTTGTGCTAAATTGTGCTTAAAAAAAACATTTTTTCTAGGGACAGAAAACTGTAGGTAGGGAGAGTGTGTCAGTTTCTTTCACTGTCAAAGTCCTTGTTTCCAGGGACCTGGAAGGACAGTGAGTGAATTCTCCTTGTGCTAAATTGTGCTTAAAAAAAAAAAAATTCTAGGGACAGAAAACTGTAGGTAGGGAGAGTGTGTCAGTTTCTTTCACTGTCAAAGTCCTTGTTTCCAGGGACCTGGAAGGACAGTGAGTGAATTCTCCTTGTGCTAAATTGTGCTTAAAAAAAACATTTTTTCTAGGGACAGAAAACTGTAGGTAGGGAGAGTGTGTCAGTTTCTTTCACTGTCAAAGTCCTTGTTTCCAGGGACCTGGAAGGACAGTGAGTGAATTCTCCTTGTGCTAAATTGTGCTTAAAAAAAAACATTTTTTCTAGGGACAGAAAACTGTAGGTAGGGAGAGTGTGTCAGTTTCTTTCACTGTCAAAGTCCTTGTTTCCAGGGACCTGGAAGGACAGTGAGTGAATTCTCCTTGTGCTAAATTGTGCTTAAAAAAAACATTTTTTCTAGGGACAGAAAACTGTAGGTAGGGAGAGTGTGTCAGTTTCTTTCACTGTCAAAGTCCTTGTTTCCAGGGACCTGGAAGGACAGTGAGTGAATTCTCCTTGTGCTAAATTGTGCTTAAAAAAAACATTTTTTCTAGGGACAGAAAACTGTAGGTAGGGAGAGTGTGTCAGTTTCTTTCACTGTCAAAGTCCTTGTTTCCAGGGACCTGGAAGGACAGTGAGTGAATTCTCCTTGTGCTAAATTGTGCTTAAAAAAAAACATTTTTTCTAGGGACAGAAAACTGTAGGTAGGGAGAGTGTGTCAGTTTCTTTCACTGTCAAAGTCCTTGTTTCCAGGGACCTGGAAGGACAGTGAGTGAATTCTCCTTGTGCTAAATTGTGCTTAAAAAAAACATTTTTTCTAGGGACAGAAAACTGTAGGTAGGGAGAGTGTGTCAGTTTCTTTCACTGTCAAAGTCCTTGTTTCCAGGGACCTGGAAGGACAGTGAGTGAATTCTCCTTGTGCTAAATTGTGCTTAAAAAAAACATTTTTTCTAGGGACAGAAAACTGTAGGTAGGGAGAGTGTGTCAGTTTCTTTCACTGTCAAAGTCCTTGTTTCCAGGGACCTGGAAGGACAGTGAGTGAATTCTCCTTGTGCTAAATTGTGCTTAAAAAAAACATTTTTTCTAGGGACAGAAAACTGTAGGTAGGGAGAGTGTGTCAGTTTCTTTCACTGTCAAAGTCCTTGTTTCCAGGGACCTGGAAGGACAGTGAGTGAATTCTCCTTGTGCTAAATTGTGCTTAAAAAAAAACATTTTTTCTAGGGACAGAAAACTGTAGGTAGGGAGAGTGTGTCAGTTTCTTTCACTGTCAAAGTCCTTGTTTCCAGGGACCTGGAAGGACAGTGAGTGAATTCTCCTTGTGCTAAATTGTGCTTAAAAAAAACATTTTTTCTAGGGACAGAAAACTGTAGGTAGGGAGAGTGTGTCAGTTTCTTTCACTGTCAAAGTCCTTGTTTCCAGGGACCTGGAAGGACAGTGAGTGAATTCTCCTTGTGCTAAATTGTGCTTAAAAAAAACATTTTTTCTAGGGACAGAAAACTGTAGGTAGGGAGAGTGTGTCAGTTTCTTTCACTGTCAAAGTCCTTGTTTCCAGGGACCTGGAAGGACAGTGAGTGAATTCTCCTTGTGCTAAATTGTGCTTAAAAAAAACATTTTTTCTAGGGACAGAAAACTGTAGGTAGGGAGAGTGTGTCAGTTTCTTTCACTGTCAAAGTCCTTGTTTCCAGGGACCTGGAAGGACAGTGAGTGAATTCTCCTTGTGCTAAATTGTGCTTAAAAAAAACATTTTTTCTAGGGACAGAAAACTGTAGGTAGGGAGAGTGTGTCAGTTTCTTTCACTGTCAAAGTCCTTGTTTCCAGGGACCTGGAAGGACAGTGAGTGAATTCTCCTTGTGCTAATTTGTGCTTAAAAAAAACATTTTTTCTAGGGACAGAAAACTGTAGGTAGGGAGAGTGTGTCAGCTTCTTTCACTGTCAAAGTCCTTGTTTCAAGGGACAGAGAAGGACACCTGAAGGTAGCCCTTATTGCTTTTTTCCCATCTCCCTGCAGGCCATCTATTAGAATGTCTGGAAGGCAAACAAGGAGAGGCAGACAGTCAGGAGGCAATAAAAGAGGGCAAGCAGGCTCTGTGTCTGGGGGCAACAGTGCTGGTCGTGGACACGGTGCATTGTCATCAGCACATAGCCATGGGACACGCTTGTCCTTCTTTTCGGCAGCTGGACATGTTGAGCCACATCATGCCGAAGACTTGGTAGAGTGGATGACCAAGCCCTCCTCCTCCTCCTCATCCTCTCTCACCCAGGCTCAGGGTACTGGAAAAGCAGCTGCCAAAGCGTCCTCTTCCCTGGTATCAATGTCAGACTCATCATCAGTCACTCCTTCCCTAGACCCACCATGTCCTCCTCCTGAGGAGTCCCCCGAACTGTTTGAGCACAGTGTTGGGTACATGCTCCAGGAGGATGCCCAGCGTTTCGAAGGGTCTGATGATGAAACCCAGCTAGAGGAAGGCAGTAGCGTGAGAGCAGACAGAGGGGATGCTCAAGAAGGACACCAATCTGGCAGTCATGTTCCAGCAGCTGCAGCATACTGCCAGATTGGCTCCAGTGATGAGGAGGGAGGTGATGATGAGGTCACTGACTCCACGTGGGTGCCTAATAGGAGAGAGGAGGAGGAGGAGGATGAGGAGGAGGCACATCTCCAACGAGGCAGGATGCCCTTTGGTGGCCAGCGTAAGGGCAGTACACCGACGGAATCACACCGCAGAGCTCCGCCTGTGCAGGGCGCTGCCTCTGCCCGTCATTCAAAAAGTTCTTTGGTGTGGGCCTTTTTTGAGGCTAGTGCATCAGATCGCACAGCTGCTGTTTGCAACATATGTCTCAAGCGTATATCGCGTGGCCAAAACATCAGCCGCTTGGGTACCACATGCCTGACCAGACATATGTTGACCTGCCATGCAGCTCGTTGGCAAGCCTACCTCAAAGACCCACACCAAAGAACAAAGCGGACCTCTCCTTGCACCGCATCAGCTGGGATCTCCAACCCCACTATAACTTCAGTCCTCTCTGAAACATGCACTGAGAGGAATGAAGGTGTAGAATTAGGTGTGTCACAGCCAAGTACTTGCGGCCACTCTGCTAGCAGTACACCGACGTCCGATTCTAGCAGGCAAATTTCCCTGCCCCAGCTGCTGGACCGTCGAAAGAAGTTCACTCCCAGCCATCCACATGCCCAGCGGTTGAATGCTAGCTTGGCTAAATTGCTAGCGCTTCAACTGCTGCCTTTTCAGTTGGTAGACTCGGCCCCCTTCCGTGAGTTTGTGCAATGTGCGGTTCCTCAGTGGCAGGTTCCCAAACGCCACTTTTTCTCACGGAAGGCTATTCCGGCTCTCTACCGGCATGTGGAAGGCAATGTCTTGGCCTCGCTGGACAGGGCGGTCAGCGGTAAGGTGCATATTACCGCTGACTCATGGTCCAGCAGGCATGGACAGGGACGTTACCTTTCTTTCACGGCCCATTGGGTCACTCTTTTGGCAGCTGGGAAGGATGCAGGACAAGGTGCAGTAGTGTTGGAGGTTGTCCCACCGCCACGCCTCCAAAATGCTACTACTGGTTGTGACACACCTCTCTCCTCCACCCCCTCCTCTTCTTCTTCCTCCATGGCCTCTTCCTGTGGTTTGTCCTATGAACCAGCGGTGCTCCGTAGCCGTTCACGGGGCTACGCAAGTACGCAGGCAAAAAGATGCCATGCCGTGCTTGCGCTGGTGTGTTTGGGGGACAGAAGCCACACTGGGGCAGAGGTCCTGTCTGCTCTGCAGGGCCAGGCTGAGAGGTGGTTGACGCCACGCCAGCTTAAGCCAGGAATGGTGGTTTGCGACAATGGCACCAACCTCCTCTCCGCCCTCCGACAGGGACAACTGACCCATGTGCCCTGTGTGGCTCACGTCCTTAACCTGGTGGTGCAGCGGTTCTTGGGCAGGTACCCGGGCTTACAGGATGTCCTGAGGCAGGCCAGGAAAGTCTGTGTGCATTTCCGCAGATCTTATAATGTCAGTGCTCGCCTGGCTGAGCTGCAAAAGGAGTTGAACCTGCCCAAGAACCGCCTTATATGTGACATGCCCACCAGGTGGAACTCAACGTTGGCCATGCTGCAGCGGCTGCACACGCAGCAGAGGGCCATCAATGAGTACCTGTGCGACTACGGCACCAGGACAGGGTCAGGGGAGCTTGGTTTTTTTTCTCCACGCCAGTGGGGCATGATCAGGGATGCATGCACTGTCCTGGCACCATTTGAGGAGGCCACGAGGATGGTGAGCAGTGACAGTGCATGCATCAGTGACACTGTACCTCTTGTCCACCTGTTGGAGCACACGCTGCGTGGAATAATGGACAGGGCACTTGAGGCAGAACAGAGGCAGGAAGAAGAGGACTTCCTTGCCTCTCAAGGCCCCCTTTACCCAGACAGTGTTCCTTCTGTCCCACCCATCGCACAGGAAGAGGAGGAGGAGGAGGAGGAGGAGGAGGATTGTGTCAGCATGGAGGTGGAGGCTGGCACTCAGCATCATCAGCAGCAGTCTTTTAGGGATGATTTACAGTCCCAAGAAACCAGTGGACTTGTACGTGGCTGGGAGGAGGTGGCTGCGGATCATGTCGTCCTTAGTGACCCAGAGGACTCCGGAGCGAATGCCTCAGCAAACCTACGCTGCATGGCCTCCCTGATCCTGCAAAGTCTGCGGAAGGATCCTCGTATTCTTCGGATCAAGGAGAGGGACCATTACTGGCTGGCCACTCTCCTTGATCCACGGTACAAGGGTAAGGTTGCGGACCTTATGTTACCGTCGCAGAGGGAGCAGAGGATGAGACAACTCCGGGAGGCCTTGCAGAAAGGTCTGTGCAACGCGTTCCCAGAGACTGGGAGGTTACAAACTCCTGGTCCTGGACAACGAGTTGCTGAGGCTTCGGCCAGTCAAAGAAGGAGCGGTGGGGAAGGTGGCCGTCTGACCGATGCGTTCAGACAATTCTTTAGTCCGCAGCCCCAAAGTATGATCGGTTCCAGCAACCATCGCCAGCGTCTGATAAACATGGTGCAGGAATATCTAGGGGCAAGGTCAGACTTGGACACCTTCCCCACCGAAAATCCTCTGGCTTACTGGGTCTTGAGGATGGATCACTGGCCAGAGCTTGCACAGTATGCAATTGAGCTACTGGCCTGTCCTGCATCCAGCGTTCTTTCGGAACGCACATTCAGTGCTGCTGGAGGATTTGTCACGGATCACAGGGTGCACCTGTCCACCGACTCGGTTGATCGACTGACTTTCATCAAGATGAACCAGTCTTGGATCACCACCAGCTACCACACACCTGATGCTGATATAACAGACTAATTGATTTTAACATGTCACATCCCTTCAAGACTGATGCTGATGCTGAGTGCCTGTGCTGTTATGTTGACTGGCTATCCTCCTCCTCCGAGTCCTCAATGATACGATTGATGATGATAGCTTGGAAGATCATTTTTGTTTATGGGTGCCGCCACCAGTGGCTAAGGCCCAATTTTTCAGCCCCTGTTTTACAGGGGCGTGTAATTACAATTTTTTTAGCAATAATTTGCCATAGGGCTCATTGCTGTGCTCCAAGTACAGTATCTGTGAGGGGTTGGAGTGTTGTGGCACCAGTGCCTAAGGCCCAATTTTTCAGCCCCTGTTTAACAGGGGCGTGTCATTACAATTTTTGAAGCAATACTTTGCAACAGGGCTCATTGCTGTGCTCCAAGTACAGTATCTGTGAGGGGTTGTAGTGTTGTGCCACCAGTGCCTAAGGCCCAATTTTTCAGCCCCTGTTCAACAGGGGCATGCAATTACAATTCTTGATCTAATAATTCACAGCAGGGTCCATTGCTGCACCCACCAAGAGTAACTCTGAGGGCTTACAGTCTTGTGGCAACGCCACCACCACCACCACCACGAAAGGCCCAATTTTTCAGCCCCTGTTCAAAAGGGGCATGTAATTACAATTCTTGATCTAATAATTCACAGCAGGGCCCATTGCTGCACCCACCAAGAGTAACTGTCAGGGCTTACAGTGTTGTGGCACCAGCACCACCATCAAAGCCCCAATTTTTACTACCACTGTTCAACAATTATATGTAATTAAAATTCCTGATATAATAGTTGACAGCAGGGCGTTCCAGCACCAACCAAGAGTAACTGAGTGCTTACAGTGTTGTGCCAACACCAACAACTAAGGGGCCTATTTCTGCAGAGTATATACGGCAGGTCCCTACTTTCAAACATCCAACTTACAAACGACTCCTACTTGCAAACGAAAGAAGACAACAGGAAGTGAGAGGAAATCTACCCCTAGAAAGGAAAATTCTCTCCTGTAAGAATAAATATGGGAGAAAGGGGTCTCATCTGTACTGATGCTTTATCAGCAATCCTTGTTTCAAGAAAAACACCACATTTCAAAAACAGTTGTCATTGGGACGGAAAGTGAGGTGAAATGTTCTGAACAGGGGCACAGACAGCAAAACAAATGTTACAGGGGTGATAACCCTTACCTATGTTTCCCAAAAAGTTTAAAAATAGATTTTTGGGCTGGAGCTACACTTCAACAATGTACCTGTTCAAAATTACAAACAGATTCTACATAAGAACAAACCTACAGTCCCTGTCTTGTATGCACCGCCTGTATACGGCTGTTCAGAGTATATAGGGCCTTTTTTATTTTATGTGCGGGGTTCCCCTTAATATCCATACAAGACCCAAAGGGGCTGGTAATGGGCTGGGGTAGGGGGGGGGGGTCATGGGGTAGCTATGCCATTTTTCTTAAAGAATTTCATCCATATTACCGGGACCAGACATTACATTAAAGCCGCAAGCAGTTTTAAATGGCTTTTTTTTCCTTTAGAAGTGTCATTTTGTGCAGGGACAGTTCTAAACACGGGAAACACGTGGCACTTCACAGGCATACTTTAGACACCCCCCAGGTACGATATTTAAAGGAATATTTGACTTTTTTTTTTCACTTTATGCATCATTAAAATGACTGCTCCCGAAAAACGACCGTTTTTAAAACTTCTTTTTGCATTGATACATGTCCCCTGGTGCAGAACCCGGGTTCCCAAACCCTATTTATGACAATAACATGCATAATAGTTGTTATAATTAGCACTTTAGAATTCGAACGTTCGCATCCATTGTATTTAATAGGGTTCTAATGTTCGTTCGAACTTTCGGTCCGTTCGCGGGTTCTGGTGCGAACCGAACCCGGGGGTGTTCGGCTCATCACTAGTCTGTAGTATCATTAACGTAATAACTTTGTATTTATTGTAATAGAGGGGCTAGAACATTATTTCCACAGGAACTAAGCTTTGGTTCTTGAGCTAAAATAAACATGAGAAATACTGATGTAAACCAAGCTTATGGGTGAGAACTGTTTCACAATAAACAGTCTATCCCCGCACATATATTGATCATAATGACCAGTCAGAAACCTAAAAATTGATTAAGAGTTCAGTGAAAATAGGAAGTTCTTGTGGTTATATAACTCACATGGCTGCACTGGAAACCTCTCAACTACTTCCTGTGGTCAGCGGAATTCCATGGGCTTGCTCAGCTGTTTGAGAGCTGAAATAAAGGATGCCTTAGAAAATGTGCTTACAGTATTCGGCGGCACTGTAAATACCATGTGACTCAAAATTGGATGATTTCAGTTCCTTGAGCAAACTTGATGTATAACTGAAAATGTCCTGTTGCCTAACCTGAAAAATTCCCATAAATGTGTAGGATTTCAGTATGTTGTTGCAAGATTTGCAAAATGCTGTGTTAAATTTTTATGTAAATACATATACATGCATTAAAATGTGTATTCCAAGACCTTGCGTAAACCCTTATTTCAGTTACAATTTCTGATTCCTTAATTTCTTCTCCACATTAATAACAGCTTGCAAGCATGATGTTTGCAGTGGAGTCAACGAATGAAGTGAAGACTCAGTTACTGCACGCACCATTATTTTCAGCAACGATAGGAAATGAGAACTGAAATCAGACACAAAGTTCCTTGAGCGCTAAAAGCTGTCAGGCATATACATGGGTATACAAACCCTGGGAGATGTAGGATGGACTAAAACCCAGTGCAGCTGCCATCCACTGGAAAAATGGATAACAGAAGACAAAAACAAAGAAGCAGCGCTCTATGGGTAAAGCATAAAAACTTGTAGACCTTTGGCTAAGTAAAAAGTTAATTTATTGCACTTATGAGAAATAAACAACAACTGTCAATGATAAAACTTGCAGAGGTTGCAAAAACCACTCATAGAAGCATATAGCCAATATAGATACTGATAAAAAAAACTGTTATTAAAACAAACGAAACCACTATAACATCCGGGTAGGGAAGGGTCAACATCATCCGGTCAGCTTGTGGGTCGAGCATGGAAAGGGATGTAATGATCCATGTAGATAGTGATGGAAGCCCGGTGAACAGAGGGGGATGATTGTGTCACGACCCTCTACCTTTGGCTGGTGGTCAAGCTCTGCTGGTGTCCAGGATAGAGACCGCAATGGCCGGGGACCTTTGTGGAAAGCAGTAAACGCTGTAGCTGGTCACAGGTATGAGCCCCGCTAAGCCGCAGGCAGTGTGGTATGGTGTCCACCGCTGAGGATTAGGACCGGGAGAGCCGAGCAAACTAGCTGGAGCCTGGCACACTGGATGACGTCAGAGTCGCGCCAGAAACAAAGGGAAATAGGAAGCCCGTCTGTGGTGGTGAGAGCTGAAATAACTTTCACATGGCTGAAAATATAGTCATTTGCGAATAACACATGCATTAAAACTTAGTGACTTTAGTCTAATCTCTTACAACACCCAAAAGTTATGGTATGGCTAAGACTTTCAGTGAAAACAAGAACAGGAGATGAGTGACCCAATTCATAATACAGGAAAGAGTAAGATGAGATGGTAAATATTAACATCACCACTTATTTATTAACAGATTAACACCCCAATGTATCTTTCAAAAAACTGACAGCCCTTCTCTACTCTATCCAAAACAAGCAAGAAAAGTTTGGAATTACCTAAAGGGTAGCTTGTACCTTTATATTAACCCTATCTAAAACAAAGTCCACCCCTTTCCCCAAAGACATAATCTCCCCCAAGTTACACTGCTTTAACCCACCTCTGCAGTTGTTTACTATCCTCCATTTCTGTGCTGCAGCCTCCTCCATTGTTTACATCCTTTCCAATTGTGTCGATAGAGGCTGTGCCACCTAAAATGGAGGTAAGTACTGTAGCTGTAGATGGGAGGGGGAAACATTAGGTTAGAGCTGTGTAGCTTGGGTAGGGGGGCATGAGGGTGTGTTAAGGTAAAGGTAACATTTTAAGTATTGTTTATTTTTAAGGATTGATGTAAATTCAACTGATTATCTGTTTTATATATAACTAAACATAAAAAGATGTGTAATATCATGCTGACTTTATGTGCTGATACATCCTTTTATCAGGGACATTTACCCAATTGTAGTCATTTGCAAATAATGTGCTGTAGTTGCTTGTACTCTTCATTCTGTTATCCTGCCAAGTTAAAAAAAAAAAAAAGATTGTACATCTGAAGGTGTTATTTGGTTGTAAGGAACAGAGAGTCCTTTTTTCTTTTAACGTAAGATACTTCCCTTTTGCCATGTGCCTGTAGTATCATTAACGTAATAACTTTGTATTTAGTGTAATGGAGGAGTTGGAATATTATTTCCATGGGAACTAATCTTTTGTTCTTGAGTTAAAATAAACAGGAGAAATACTGATGTAAGCCAAGCTTAAAAGCGAGAATTGTTTTTGAGTAAACAGCCTATCCACACAAATATTGTACATTGATTTTTAATGAACAATCGATTAAAAGGGTTCAGAATAAAGGGAAGTTCCTGTGGGGAGACAACTCACATAGCTGCATTGGAAACCTATCATCTACTTTCAGTGGCCTACTGAATTCCCGGAGCTTGCTCAGCTGTACAAGAAGGATTTATTTTTAAAATGTGCTTACAGTATCCAAGAGTGCTGTAAATACCATGTGCCTTAACCCAAGATGATTTCATTTCCTTAAGCAAAGTCATCCAGTTTCTGTAGTCTGTCTTGTGTCTATATGAAATAACATTCTTACAGGAAGCATGAAAAAATGTAGCTATCTATTCCTATATTCTGTTTCTAGGGCCTCATGCACACAGGATGTAAAAAAAAAAAAATCACCTCTTTTACAGGCGTTTGGAATTTTTTTTAAGCCTGTAAATGCACCTCTATGTTAGCCTATGTGGCAGACATAGCATTTTACTGGCGTATTAGAAGATGAGCTTTTATTTAAAGGCTAAAAAAAAAAAGCACCACCAGTGCATTTAGAAGAAGAGTTTTTGGGCCGAAAAAATGCTGAACGTGCCAAAACACGTGCTTATGCATCTAAACACAATGTGCATTTGGCGTTTGAGCATTCATTCATTCCAATGGCCAGAATAAACTAATATACAGTATATACTGACCAATGGAATCAATGAACACCCAAATGCTTGAACGCACCTGAATGTGCATGTAAAACATGGCTATAGGCATGTTTTTTACGTTTTTTTTTTGTTTTTTTTCAGGTGCAAAGGCATCCAGTAGAGGGAAAAAAAAGTGCTGTGTGCTTGAGGGATAACTTAGATATGATTTCATACCTGTGTGCACTTTAGCATGTAGTTGGATACAGTGGAATTGTTTATGGAGTACAACTTTGGTATGTGAGAGAAGCACTGTACTTCATTCCTCCAATTATGAAGCTTTAAAGTACAGTAGATCTAAACACTAACTAGATGACATTTAGATAAAACACCATGGGGTTGATTTACTAAAGGCAAATCCACTCTGCACTACAAGTGCACTGCAAGTACACTTGAAAGTGAACTTGTAAGTGCAGTCGCTGTGGATCTGAGAGGAAGCTCTGAAATTAGGAGAAGCTCTGCTGATTTTATCATCCAATCATGTGCAAGCAAAAATGCTGTTTTTTATTTTCCTTGCATGCCCCCCTCAGATCTACAGCGACTGCACTTCCAAGTGAACTTGTAGTGCAAAGTGGATTTTCATTTAGTATAATTATTTTTCCTATAAAACGCTGTTTACAACCTTTTTTATCTTTTTTTTTTTGCATCCTGATAATTTCCATGCATGTGACAGCAGGGTGTCCACACACTAGCACAATTAGGAAATGGTTGTCACTTCATGAAAGAAAGTGCCTGAACAAACATCTAAACGGCAGGATAATGGGGTATTTTTTTGCTGTAGATTTAAAGCTCATCTCCTGGGAAAGTCTAAAGTGTTCCCATCCCTCCCATTGGAAGCCTTCCAAAGCAGTCTTTACGTATCTGAGTTCATTGTCACGTGGTCTACTGCTTCAGCCAGTGATCCGGCACTACACTTTATGTCTGTAGCTCACTAGGCATTGGGCTTTAGGCCAATGCATTCTTCTGGAGCCTACGGCCGACCACAGAAGAAGCACATTTCTTTCCTGAAACTCATTATTATTATTTAGGTACTTATATAGCACCGTCAATTTACGCAGCACTTTACATATACATTGTACATTCACATCGGTCCCTACCCTCAAGGAGCTTACAATCTAAGGTCCCTAACTCACATTCATATACTAGGGCCAATTTAGACAGAAGCCAATTAACCTACCAGCATGTCTTTGGAGTGTGGAAGGAAACCGGAGCACCCGGAGGAAACCCAGGCAGGCACAGGGAGAACATGCAAACTCCAGGCAGGTAGTGTCGTGGTTGGGATTCGAACCAGCGACCCATTTTACTTAATAAGACTAAGCTGTCCTCCTACAATTCACTTTATAATAACTCAATTTATGTGATATGAAACAAAACCCATGAATTGCCATGCTGGTATTATTGACGGTTATTGATGGTCCATAAACAAATTCAGGTCAGGGCAGGTGGCATTCAGGCAGTTATAGCACACAGAGAAATCAGAATAGGAAGCAAAACAAGAGAATTCAGGAAACAGGTTGTGATCATAAATAATAAGACAAAAGAAATCGTAGAATACTGAGTCACAAATGACCAGGGGAATGTTTATTTTGAGCACTGAGCACAATTAACATCTGCCTCCTGGAATTGCAAAGAGTATAAGGAAGCATGGCTTTCAGAGTTTATTTCAGTCAGTTGATGAGGTGGGGACACACATAAAAACCCATGAGATCAGCCAGAAGAGAAGGATGCCATCAAGAGAGCCAGCCTTGTCAACAGCAAGGAAGTAAATAGGGTCTGCCGGTCCCTTAAACATTTTGGGGTGGATTTACTAAAGGCAAATAGACTGTGCACTTTGCATGTGCAGTTGCACTCATTTGTCCAAGAGCTTTGTTATTGTGGTGAAGCTTTATTTTGTAATAAATACCCTATCAGGTGCAAAGAAAATTAGAAAAAACATAATTTTTGCTTGCACCTGATTAGATAATGAAAATCAGCAGAGCTTCACCACATTCACTAAGTGGAAAACTTCAAAAGTACACAGGCTATTTGACTATAGTAAATCAACCCCATCATGTAGTAAAAATATTATATAGTGTGTATAGTGTAGTTCAGGATTGCTCAATAAGAATGTTAAAAAGGGCAACAGTCCACTTGGTCTGTATTATAAATGTGCCTGTACACTAACTGTCCTGATCCTGATCTATGCTTGTGTTATATAGGGATGAGCCGAACACCCCCTGATTCGGTTCGCAGCAGAACATGCGAACAGCCAAAGAATTTGTTTGAACAAGCGAACACCGTTAAAGTCTATGGGACACGAACGTGAAAAATCAAAAGTGCTAAATTAAAAGGTTATTATGCAAGTTATTGTCATAAAAAGTGTTTGGGGACCTGGGTCCTGCCCCAGGGGACATGTATCAATGCAAACAAAAGTTTTAGAAACGGTTGTTTTTTCGGGAGCAGTGATTTTAAAAATGCTTAAAGTGAAACAATAAAAGCGAAATATTCCTTGAAATTTCGTACCTGGGGGGTGTCTATAGCAGGGTTGCCAACTTTCAGTAAATTTACAAACAGTTTGTAAAATCCATAATTGTTGCATCTGTCCATGAATGTCAGTTACGGACATGCAGCCTACATGTACGTAATGGACATTCAAGGACAGATGCAAAAAGTACAGATTTCACAAACTGTTCGTAAATTTACTGAAAGTTGGCAACCCCGGTCTATAGTATGCCTGTAAAGTGGCGCATGTTTCCCGTGTTTAGAACTGTCCCAGCACAAAATGTAATTTCTAAAGGAAACAAAGTAATGTAAAACTACTCGCGGCTATAATGAATTGTCGGGTCCCGGCAATACAGATAAAAGTCATTGAAAAAAACGGCATGGGTCCCCCCCCCCAGTCCATTACCAGGCCCTTTGGGTTTGGTATGAATATTAAGGGGAACCCCGAACAAAAATGTAAAATAAAATTGTGTGGGGGTCCCCCCAAATTCCACACCAGGCCCTTAAGGTCTGGTATGGATAATAAGGGAAACCCTGCGCCAATTTTTTTTTTAAATGGCGTAGGGGTCCCCCTCAAAATACATACCAGACCCTTCAGGTCTGGCATGGGTTTTAAGGGGAACCCCGCGCAAAAAAAAGTGTGGGGTTCCCCCAAAAATTCCATACCAGACCCTTATCCGAGCACGCAACCTGGCAGGCTGCAGGAAAAAGAGGGGGGACAAGAGAGCGCCCCCCCTCCTGAACCGTACCAGGCCACATGCCCTCAACATGTGGAGGATGTCCCCATGTTGATGGGGACAAGGGCCTCATCCCCACAACCCTTGCCCAGTGGTTGTGGGGGTCTGCGGGTGGGGGGCTTATCGGAGGTCCGATAAGCCCCTTTAACAAAGGGGACCCCCAGATCCCAGCCCACTATGTGAATTGGTAACAGGGTACATTGTACCCCTACTATTTCACCCAAAAAAGTGACAAAAATGGTAAAAAAACACAGACACAGCTTGGGACAAGTCCTTTAAGAAAAATAAATAAATTCAAGCAATGTACATCCTTCCACGACCTGACGTGCATGCTCGGATAAGGGTTTGGTATGGATTTTTGGGGGGAACCCCACGCCATTTTTTTATTTTAGAGCTGGGTTCCCCTTAAAATCCATACCAGACCTGAAGGGCCTGGTATGGAATTTGGGGGGACCCCCACAATTGTTTTTTCCTTTTGGTTCAGGGTTCCCCTTATTATTCATACCAGACCCAAAGGGCCTGGTAATGGACTGGGGGGGGGACGCAAGACATTTTTTTCAATGACTTTTATCTGTATTGCCGGGACCTGACAATTCATTATAGCCACAAGTAGTATTCAATTACTTTTTTTCCTTTATAAATTACATTTTGTGCAGGGACTGTTCTAAACATGGTAAACATGCGCCACTTTACAGGCATACTATCGACACCCCCCCAGGTATGAAATTTAAACAAATATTTCACTTTTATTGTTTCACTTTAAGCATTTTTAAAATCACTGCTCCCGAAAAAAACTTCAGTTTTTAAAACTTTTTTTGCATTGATACATGTCCCCTGGGGCAGGACCCGGGTCCCCAAATGCTTTTTATGACAATACAATGCATATTAACCTCTAAAATTAGCACTTTTGATTTCCCCCATAGACTTTTAAAGGGTGTTCCGCGGCTTTCGAATTTGCCGCGAACACCCCAAATTGTTCGCTATTCAGCGAACACGCGAACACCTGATGTTCGACTCGAACTTACGTTCGACTCGAACATTGGGCTCATCCCTAGTGTTATAACTGTCAGAGCTGACCACCGCTTGTTATACAGATCATTACCAAATGTATAGCCAAAATGTTTTTTTTAATCTAATTTTGGATAACGTATTGTAGTATTGAATAATAACTAATTTTTCATTATTGTTTGTGTTCCCATTAGGCAGATTCATCCTCTCCATTTGTCCTGTAGACCAGTGGTTCTCAATCCTGTCCTCAAGTACCCCCAACAGGCCATGTTCTGGCAATTTTTTTTAGATGCTGCAAACATGTCCTGTTGGGGGTACTTGAGGACAGGTTTGGGAACCACTGCTGTAGACCACTGTTTTTATTATAGAAAGTGAGGGAAAATCACAAGTTTTTGCCAGAACAAGAGGTGAGGGTAGTTTTTCCAATTCCAATTTGCAGAGATTTCCTGTTGTGTCTTTGGGACATGAAGTAAAGGGAAAGCTTCCCAACAGATCACAGGCAGGGTGAAAGGGGAGTTAACCATTCACCACTTAAAAAAACAACAACAAAAAAACGAAGACATTTTTTTTGTCATACATGTATTCTAGGTAGGGCAATTTGTGCAACTTGTGGCAATATAGCTTTCAATTTACTGTTGTCAACTAGATAAATGCTTATTGGGGGTTTGAGGTTCTGCCATTGGCATATGCTCTTTCCCTTGCTGAGTAAGCCTGCATGTCTTCCACCCTTAGTTTTATTTTTTTTGATTATTATCATAATTATCATGTTTTTTTTTTTTTTTGCTGACATCAAGACTTGAGATTTTCAGATGTCTGTAGTTATAAGGTTATTTTTCCAATGTGGAGGAGGCAGAAAATGAAAATCATGTGTACCGGCATTGTGTGTAATTAATGTGATTAACTTGGATGGGTTTATATTTGAATATGCCAGTTCATTCGCTGTCAACTGGAGGCAACATTTAATGAATCATTCTTAATAAGAGATTAAATGGGACTCTTAGGGACAGCCGATGCATTTTCCAAGTCTGTTTTTTAAGAACTTTCCTGCCCTTAATTATGCATCTTCACCACAGTTGTAATGCTGCTCTTGGGATTGTTGATCCTGAAGTGGCACTGAAAGTAATATGTGTGAAAATGTTTGAATAAAGACAGAATGTTTACCCACAAAAGTTTTTATTCTGTGAATTGCCTATCAGAATAATTTCAGCTGTACATTATATAAAGATTGTGAGAAAGAAATGCACTAAAGCTTTTTATGCAAAAAGGTCTACCGGGCTAACTTTTTTCAATTTTAAACAAGATCATTTTGCTTCTCAAGCATATAATAATATAAAGGTTATGAAAAGAACTTTTCATTTATAACCATGTTTTTATTTTTTTTTCAGATTCACATTAAGATTTTGGCAAAGTGCATTTTGTCTTTATGTTCACTCTTAAAGCAAGTGACTCATGATGACTCGGAAGCCCCTTTATATTCATTAAGAGTGAACACTGTAATCAGACAGCCAAGGTGTTAGTCAGAGTTTATGGGGAGGAAATCCCTCTTGCACAGTTATGACAGACCATGGAATTCCAAGATTGGAATGTTTTTCGGAACAGCGTACGTTTTTGGAACATGTGGTTGCAACAGCCTCAAAATGATGACACATTAAAGTGTGTATAAAGGAAAAATTCACGAGCAGCAGAAGGTTGTTTTGTTAATGTAATATGTTCCTCCCGTAAAGTGGATGTGCATATAACTCTAAAAGGCAGATTCTGAGTTCTGGTGTCAGGATTGGCCACTTAGCATGACAGATGTCAATTGATTTCTTAAGAGCTTTGCAGTCAGTAGAATTTGTCTGTTTTGTCAGGTCTAAAAATGTCTTCATCATAGACATCTGAAGGCAAACAGTTAAATTACATTTTTTTTTTCATTGCTTCCAGGAATATGGCAAGATCATTTGCAAGTATGCAATCATTTATTTTATTATGCATTGGATCGGTCTGATTTATTGAAGTGGTATTCTTATTTTTTGGATATGTTAAAAAAGATGAGCATTGTTTGAGATTACAAAGCATCTCTGAAAGTTATAAAAACATAATTTGCATATACAACTATGCTGCATAAAGAAGGAAAAGTAAAAATGGACTTTAAACTAAAGTAACTCATATAGCCAAATATTTTAAATTATAAAAAGCAATAACGCTAAATAATTGACCATAGAGGATCTCAGCCACTCTCTGTACTTCTGCCATCTGCCAGACTTTCCATATTTTGGTTTTGGTATCCCATATATAAGAATTGTACTGGCCATAATTCTTATTTTAAGTAAACCCTTCCTAACTTTTATTACAGTTTTTTTAAAGATGTAAAGTAAAAATTTGGCCCAATATAAGAATCTTAAATAGGTATTGTGCTGCAAATACATATAGGGGTTGGTTTACTAAAGGCAAATAGTCTGTGCACCGCAAGTGCAGTTGCTCTAGATCTGCAGGGAACTTTCAAGAAAAAACAAAACAGCATTTTTGCTTGCACTTGATTGGATGATAGAAATAAACAGAGCTTCTCCTCATTTCAGAGCTTCCCCTCAGATCTAGAGCAACTGCTCATTAAAGTGTAAGTAAACCCTACTATCATTTTCAGCCAAGGAAGCTGCCATCTTTGCCTCTGTTTAATCTACAACTGCCATGATGCTGCACATGTGATCAGTTATGGCAACAGCCATTGGATGGTTTGACAGTTTGGTTGAGAGCACAACCAATGGGAGTGTTATATTTCCGGCACGTGCCGTAAATGAAACTGTTTTATGGATGGGTTTACGTTTGCTTTAAGTTCACTTGCATTGCACAGTATATTTGCCTTTAATAAATCAACCTCATAGTTTGTATTGTACAGGCATACCCCACTTTACGGACACTCACTTTACATACACTCGCGAGTAAGGACACACCCGCGAGTGTACGTAAAGTGCCTCACAAGTACAAACATTCCCGCACCATCAGCCGCAGTATAAGGAACTGAAGCTCTGAGCATGTAGCCTGCCCTGTTCCAGTGTGCTCTTCCTCTATCCTAGCCACCTCCCCACCTCCAGTGACATCACATCCGCTCGGTGGTTCTTCCAGCTTCCCTGTCAGCCACAGAATGCCTCCACAGCACTGTCCTCTGTGCACAGCGCGATGTCTAGGGGATGAATTGGAGCGCCCCCCCCCTTGATGGATTAGAGCGCCCCCCCAAAATAAAGTGGAAATAATAAAAAAAAAGAAACAGATGCAGACACTGAGTAGAGTAAGGGGAACTGACAATTACCCATTCTGTGTCCTACTGCTGTTTCTTGCATTTTCACCAGGATATGTTGGCTTAGAAAATAGAGAGCAGAAAGATAATTCCATATTTTATTTTGGATTGAGCAGAGAAAAAAGTGCATTAACTACACCCTGCAGCCATTAAAAACCCATTTCTCTTTTTGTAAGCCAGTGATAGTAGATCTTCCAAGGACTATCACAAAAAAGGTAAAGCCACTATGCACTATCCTGGTGGCCATTTTAGGAAAGGGCAGAGGATTCAATTTCCTCTTATGCTTTCTGGAGTTATAGTCTGCCCCCCTTTACCATGTGACACAAGACATCATTTGAGTAAATGTATTTTCCAGAAATCTTGCAAAATCTCCTAGTGTATGCAAGAGATTTCCCAGGAAGGAGCTGGATGGGATAGCCTTCACAAGATGCCTTGGTAAGGCCCTGGCTATATCATTAGCACCTCTAGATACCAGAATTGTTTTTTGTTTTTTTAAGGTTTTCTTTCTTGTATTTTCATCTGGTGGTCCAGCCAGTAAGTATGTTGTTTTTCAAAATAAAAGCTTGCAGTTACAGGGATGAGACAACCATTTGACATTGGCAGGGATGCTTACAATGATCAGCTTTTGTTTATGTATGTAAAACCTTTATCCCAAAGGGAAAAAAAACTGTTTCTTGTAACTGATTATGACGTATTAGCTGGAGGTCAGCTTCAATTTGTTTGTGTATTTAAATCTGCTAGTACTTCTAACACTTCTGTCCCCCCAGACTGACAACACTACTGTCCAAATCTGCCCCCTGTGCTCATACCTCCGGAGTTGTGTCTGTATAATACAGGAAGTGTGTTACTGGCAAGATCATGTGAAAGCAGAGGAGAAAAAAACCTTAAGAAAGGAAACAAATACAGCCACCACATCTAATGATTGGTAAGCTATCAATATATAAAATTTGGGGTTAAATACCGCTTAAAGCGGAGTTCTACTCAAAAGTGGAACTTCCACTTATCTGGTGTCCCCCCTCCAGTACCACATTTTTTGACAGGTACCGTTCCCCACTTCTGGTAGTCGGGGTGGCGGCCTGGTCTCCAGGAAGTTCGGCCCCCTCCTCCTTCCTCCGCCGCTGGACCAATTAGAAAGCGCAGCGTGCTGCACGCATGTGCAGTAGGGAATTGGCTGTGAAGTCGAAAGGCTGCACTCGACATCCGATCTGAAGATCGGCTTGGGCGCCAGCATCGCGGGCTCCCTGGACAGGTAAGTGTCCATATATTAAAAGCTACAAATACTGCAGCTGCTGACTTTGAATTTTTTATGGGGGCGGCTGGACCTTCTCTTTAAGGAGAAGGAAATTGCTGGAAATTGCTCAGGAGCTCCTCTCGCTTACCCTGGCAATATCCAGTTCCTGCAAGCACAAACCCTCCCTTTAAACCAAAAGTCACGTTGTGCTCAAAAGAATAGCAGACACCAATGTCAGAGGAACAAAGACTTCTGTAGTGTGCTTTGGACTGGAGCTGGTGGAAAATAAGTCTTCTACTATTTAGTGTCAACATATAAATATTTACCCCATAGCTGACCACACTCCCCTATTTTATCTTTTTTTTTTTTGCTAGGCTACTCAGAATGTATATCAGGGATTTGCATGATCTAATAATTTACTATTTGACACAAAAACAAAGCTGCATAAAGTGAGATGGATTCAGCAGTTTAAACTTTTGCAAAATATTTGTACAGCAATAAACCATTAAACTCAGTGCAATGAGGTAAGTCGTTTTTACATGTCTCACTCATCTAACCCTCTACAAGCGATGCTTTTTGTTGGAGTTTCACTTTAACAAGTCTGGCAAACTATTTTGTGTGGAATAAAATTCATTTTGGCATATAGCAATTTATTTAAATAACAAGCTGCAGATCCACATCCCGATATGTCATAAGACACAAATGTAAGCAGCATTCAAGAGCAACCGTATGTCTCCGGCTGGTGCCCAGTTTCGGAGTGATATTTGTAAAGTGTAATGCTGACTTGTTTTTCTGTTTTCCTTGGAAAAGTCTTAATTTCCCTTGATGGAAAAGTTGGTAGCGTACTTTAATTTAAAAAGCAGAGTTAAGCCTTTTTTATAATTAAATAAACAACTCTTAGGGAATGAAAAGGATATGAATACATGTTACTAAAGTAGATTTTTATCCAAGAAATGTGTTAAATGAATTTACACTGACTCTACAGTTTCTGAAGTCTGTAATATTTATGTTTGGCATCACAAAGACTGCCGTTGAGAACGGTGATATATGGGTAAGATAGTATAGTTTACAATTCGTATTTTTCTTAGCTTTTGCATGCCAAGCACTTTAATGTGAGATGGTCTAATCATAAAGAAGAAAGTGAATTTTACTCAGTAGAGAATAGGCATGTTCTATGTGCTTATCCTTTTGCTTTATTTGTGCATTATACTCTGGGTTGATTTACCTTTTCCTTCAAAGAAAAATGTAACCAGGTCAAACCTGGGTAATGTTTTCATTTTAAAGAGCATCTACCACTAGGATATACACTTACCGGTCACTTTATTAGGTAGATCTGTTTAATTGTTTGGTAACACTAATTGCTAATTAACCAATCACATGGTAACAACTCAATGCATTTAGGCATCTAGACGTGTTCAACCTAAGAATCAGAATGGGGAAGAAAGGGGATTTAAGTGACTTTGAACGTGGCATAGTTGTTGGTGCCAAATGGGCTGGTCTGAGTAGATGGTGATAATACCATATAAAAAATAATAAAATGCAATGTGCAAATAGGTAAAAGTGTCCAGTAACTCCAAGGCTGGAACCTTCCACAAGAAAAATATCTGTAAATACAGAGCAACACTCGTGTGGTAAGACAGCCCAGGTGTAGAGAATTGAAAGCAAGATCCGTTCCCCGCATTGGTTGTAACAGACAATCAGTGTCCACTTAAAGTGATTGTAAAGGTTTTTTTTTTTTTTTTTAATAACAAACATGTCATACTTGAGTGTAGTATTTAGAGTGCACAGTTCATTCATAGGATTAAAAACACTCACAAGAAAAAAGTTTAAATAAGCTCATCTGGTGCTTGTGGGGCCTCTCCGGTCCTTCTCACGGACATCATGCTGTATCCAGGGGGCACAGATGTAGTATTTGGCAGTGTGTGTACTAGCTGGCATCCCAGGAAACGGGAAGAAGCACCGTGGACGGCAAAAGCGGATTTGATGTCACCGGAGAAGAGGAGACGGCCAGGAAGCACAAGGAGAGATGGGCTGACTGGAAATTCTGGCTACGCGCTAGGAGCATCAGCGCTTCTCAGATGACGCCACATACGCTTTTGCGTTCCACAGTGGTTCTTCATGCTTGTGTAGCGGCCTCACCCTCTCTCTCTTCTTTAGTGGATACTTTGGCTTCGGTCTAGGGGTACTTTGAAGGGGAGAGAGAGGTGCGCCACGGCCCATGTCCTCTAGATTACTGTGTGTAGAGGTGAAGGCCAGAATCAGATTACACCCGGGCTGTGTATACGCTCAGAGCCAAGTCTGTTCTGCTGATAACCCCCTTTGCTCCCAGTAATTGGAGTACCACACACTGAAAAGGTCCAACACTTATTTATTACATAACGGCAAACAAATAATCCTTTGCGAGCAGACAGTTTGAGACCCATAGAACAGTCCAGTATTGGTGGGGAGTAGGTCAAGGCACAATCCTCAAAGAAACTAAACCGTTGAGATTTCACCAACGGTTGCTAAGCACAGGGGCTGTTAAATGAACTTTTTGGCTTCAGAGTCTCTTCCAGCGACTCTAGTGAACAGGAACTGGAGTTACCTTCGCTACGTTGCAGCCCCTGTCAGGGGGAAGACATCCCTCCAAGGGAGTTACCAGAGGCCCCGCCGTCACCGGATTAATGCTGTACCGGGCTATCCGGAAGGGTTACACTCCCCGGCCTCCTCGCCTAAGATACGGGTCCCAACACCTTAGGGCCCCTTGGACTCCTCCACCCTCGCGGAACCCAGTCGAAGTTACTGGGCTCCAGGCCTTAAGGGCTTAAGGTGCCTGGGATGGACTCCATCCCTCGCTCCGGCCAGGTCAAGGGCACCTGGGCCCGGATCTCCGGAACACCAGCACCCAGGCCGAAGGTGCCTGGGTGTGGCCGCGTCCTCCAACTCTGAACCCCGAGGTCAGAGCGTCCGCCCCTTTTATCTCCTCTCCCTTTGCGTCACAGCGGGTTCCCCGCCCCGCTGTACCGGCGCCAGGAAAGGACAAAAAGGTACAGTCTTGCGGTACAGGTTCAACTCCGGCCCAGGGCGACAACGCCACCTGCAGGCCACAGGGAACCTTGCACCACCAGAGTCCCCCAAGAACCACAAAAGGGATTCTCAGATTCCCTAACAATCAGTACATCTGGGCCAACCAACCCAGATGCTCCCCCCCAAATTCAAACACCCGCTACACTTGTTTGACTCATTTGAGTCCATACATTCTGGTAAGCGTGTTTACTCTCTCTCCTGGGTGGTGGATGCACGTTTCATGGTGACTCCTTAAGTGGACACTAATTGTCCATTACAACCAATACACCTGGATTGTCTCACCACCAGTGTTAATTTTGTCGACTAAAATACAACTAAAATTAAAACAACTCAGCTGACTGAAATACTACTAAAACTAAAATTACATTTTAGTCAAAAGACTAAAATACGACTAAAACTAATATGGTATTTTAGTCAAAAGACTATGACTAAAACTAAATTGAATTTATATCACAACGGCTAAAGTTGTGTCTATACTGAATGTTTAAACCTTAATACCAGGGCTTTTTTTCAGGTGGAACTTGGTGGAACTCAGTTCCACCACCTCTGGCTCAGACCCTTTGGTGACTGCTCACCACAATCATTTATAAACACAGAAGTCCGGTTTCTGTGTTTACAAGTGACAGCTCTGCACTCTGTGTGCAACCCCCCTGAACTCTGCACTCTGTATGTAATGCAATCCTGGTATTTAATGCCCATTTAAGACCCTCCTACTGTTTGAGTTCCAGCACGTATTGTTTGAGAAAAAAAGCCCTGCTTAATACCATAAATAATAACATGTTATAAGTTTTTTTACTCCAGGAGTATATAATGTTTGATAGTGTTAAAGAGATAATGCATTAAATTGTAACTAAACTCATTCGATTTTATACGACTAAAATGTACTGGAGATTTTGGTCGACTTAAATACGTCTAAAACTAAAACAACTCAGATGACTAAAATTCAACTAAAACTAAAATGGCATTTTAGTCAAAAGACTAAAATACGACTAAAACTAAAATGGCATTTTAGTCAAAAGACTATAACTAAAATGAAGTTGAAATTTTATCTCAAAATTAATACTGCTTACTACACGGTTGTTTCTCTGTATTTACAGTTCTATTTCTTGTGGAAGGTTCCAGCCTTGGACTTACTGCACACACTTACGTATTTGCACATTGTACTTTATTATTTGTTATATGGTATTATCATAATTTACCTCTGTATATTTGCTTGCAATTGTTATCACATTTAGCGCAGCACTTTTTATTCATTAATTGCTACACAAAGTTCTGTTAGATTTTAGTGCTAGCCGCTGGCTTTTATATGACTTTAGCGCAGTCATTTTTATATGGTTTTATACGCTGAATGTTTCAAAAATCTACTGAGATTTTCACGCACAACCATCTCAAGCCTTTACAGAGAATGGTCTGGAAAAGAGAAAATATCCAGTGAGTGGCAGTTGTGTGGACACAAATGTCTTGTTGATGTCAGAGGGGAATGGGTAGACTGATTTGAGATGATAGAAAGGCAACAGTAACTTAAATAACCACTCGTTACCACCAAGAATACCATCTCTGAATGCACAACACATTGAACCTTGAAGCAGATGGGTCATAGCAGCAGAAGACCACACCCGGTGCCACTCCTGTCAACTAAGAACAGGAAACAGGCTACAATTCACACAGGTTCAACAAAATTGGACAATAGAAGATTGCAGAAATGTTGCCTGGTCTGATGAGTCTCGATTTCAGCTGCGACATTCAGATGGTAGGGTCAAAATTTGGCGTAAACAGCATGAAAGCAGCAGTTCAGGTTGGTGGTGTAATGGTGTGGGGGATACTTTTTTGCCACACTTTGGGCCCTTTAGTACCAATTGAGCATTGTTTAAATGCCAAAGCCTACCTGAGTATTGTTGCTGACCATGTCCATCCATTTCGACTACAGTGTACCCATCTACTGATGGAAACTTCCAGCAAGATAATGCACCATGTCACAAAGCTCAGATCATCTCACCACTGGTTTCTTGAACATGACAATAAGTTCACTATACTCCAAAGGCCTCCATAGTCAACAGATTGGGGTTTCCTTGTTTTCTTAAGAGACCCTGTCCCCAGAATATTCTATATAGAACAAGTATTACTAAGTATTACGTAACCAGGTCAAACCTTGATCAGTTTTACATTTTCAAGTATTTACCACTAGGATATATACTTGACTGGGAAGTCCTAAGATAATTATTATTATTATTCAGGATTTATATAGCGCCAACAGTTTACGCAGAGCTTTATAATATAAACGGGAGACAATACAGTTATAATACAAAAAAAACAAGAGGATAAAGAGGGCCCTGCTCAGAAGAGCTTACAATCTAATAGGATGGGGCAGGTGCTACAAAAGGTTGTAACTGTGGGGAATGAGCTGATGGAAGTGGTAAAAGATTAGTTGGAGACGTGATAGGCTTCCCTGAAGAGATGAGTTTTCAGGAATCGCCTGAAGGTAGCAAGAGTAGGGGATAGCCGGACAGGTTGAGGTAGCGAGTTCCAGAGGATGGGAGAGGCTCTGGAGAAATCCTGTAGACGAGCATGGGAGGAGGAGACGAGCGAGCTGGACAGTAGGAGGTCTTGAGAAGAACGGAGAGGACGGTTTGGGATAAGATGCAGGTTATCAAGTCAAGCGGCACACAGCTCAAAACAGTTTTTGGTTTCCTTGCTTTCCTAAAGAGACACTGTCCCCAGAATATTTAATTTAGAGCAAGTAATACTATAGTTATGCATATTTGTGTACCTTATTTTTGCTTAAAATGTCACCTTCCTTTCCTTATATAGTTGATAGTACTGCTATCTTGCCATGACATCAGTGGCCCCAGTGCGTCACTGCCAGTCAGACTGGGGGCATTGTCCCGCTGTTGACAGGGACATTGTTGTCTATGTATCACAGCTGACAGCTTTAGGAATGAACACATGTAAACAAATCTGCTGAGCCAGAAAGCCTTTGGGGATCCGTAGACACTGATACAGGTTGCAGCTAAGCTTTGGAGGCTTGCAGCTGCTGGTACAGATTGATGACAGCCTTTGGTGACTTGTGGTCCCTGGTACAGCATGCTGGCAGCCCTTGAAAATTTCTGCCCACTGATACAAGTTGCTGTCAGCCTTTGGAGATTTTAGCGGCTGGTTCAGGTTGTTGGAAGCTTTTGGAGATCTACAACTGCAATTGTGTAAAAACACAACCCTGCATGGTCCCCCTTCCCACAAGGCTGTGGTGGAATCTGTTAAATAATAGCTGGGCGTTGGGTAAGTAGTTACAAGTAGCCAAGAGGGGAATCCAACACTTCCTGGAAGAAAGAAATTAACAGGGCTTAACACTGCTAAAATAAGCAACACATTTTTAGACGTGAAAAGTTTGTGAGAAATGTTAGTGGATATATTTCTCTGCTGACATAACAATTGCAATTTGTGAGTGTGGTGCGATGACAGGATCTCTTAATTAAAAGGTAGCAAATGCATTGATTGCACCATATGTAAATAAAAGAGCAAACATGTCATCGGGAATTGCAAAGAAAAAAAACATAATCATAGCGCTATTTACACTCTGAGCAGAAAGATCCTCTATATTCAAATTACAAACATGAAATCACAGAAAATGAAACATCTCAAACATGCAGCCTGATTTAAGACAATTCCAAACAAATGAGTGATTTGTATCTACATAAATAAATAAAGATCAAAATACCTATTTCATTTTTCTGGGATGTAGAAAAGACAGCTTGTTTATCTGCCAGACTTCTCTCTTTTTAAGAGCCAGAATTCTGTCACTGCTCTTTTTTCTATCGATGTAATCAATAACCATAAAACATAATTCAGGTACAACACACAAAAGATCCACGCTGCTCACAGGTGAGTCGGCTCCAACTGGATGATCTTCTCACTGCAGGGTGCTCGACCAGTCGCAGCTGAAGCAATAATGAAAGGAAAGTCCAGATGGCTGCACACCAAACTGGAATCCAAATGCCTTTATTCACACAAAACCCACGAAGAACATGAAGAGCACTACATATACAAGCAAGGGAGGAATGGCTTACGTGTTTTACAAACAAAGCCCCCAAAGCTTTGATAAAGTGCAATTTTTGCATGAAATGCATAAGGTGTTCCTCCCATGCTTGTACATGTAGTGTTCTTCATGTTCTTCATGGTTTTATGCGAATAAAGGCATTTGGATCCCAGTTTTGTGTGCAGCCATCTGGATTTTCCTTTCCTATCATTAAAACATAATTCAGATTTTGAATATGAACATATTGTAAAGTACATTCCTGGAAACAGGTAATGACCACTGATGTTGGTATATAGAATATACTGTATGTGTAATGCAATGTGGTCTTTAACCCCTTAACGACCGCTCGCGGCATATATACGTTGGCAGAATGGCTCCTACAGGCACAATCACATACCTGTACGTGGCCCTTTAACTGCCTGCCGCGTGGTCGCGCGCACGCCGCCGGTGCGCTCACGACCCTACATTCCTTCCCGTGAGTCGGACCGCGGGTCCCGCGGACTCGATCGCCGCAGGGATCCCCACGATCGTCTCACGGAGGGATGGAGCGGGGAGATGTTAGTGTAAACACAACACAACTCCCCGCTCGCCTACTGACACTGTCACCGATCTCCGCTCTGTGTAATCAGAGCGGAGATTGGTGACGTGTCACTCGTAGCCACGCCCCCACACAGTAGCAATCACTCTCTTAGGCACACTTAACCCCTTCAGCGCCCCTAGTGGTTAACCCGTTCACTGCCCCTAGTGGTTAACCCCTTCACTGCCAGTGTAATTTTTACAGTAACCAGTGCATTTTTATTGCACTGATCGCTGTAAAAATGACAATGGTCCCAAAAATGTGTCAAAAGTGTCCGATGTGTCCGCCATAATGTCGCAGTCACGGAAAAAAAATTGCTGATCACCGCCATTACTATTAAAAAAATAATAATTAATAAAAATGGCATAAAACGACCCCCTATTTTGTAAACGCTATAACTTTTGCGCAAACCAATCAATAGATGCCGATTGTGATTTTTTTACCAAAAATATGTAGAAGAATATGTATCGGCCTAAACTGAGGAAAAAAAATGTTTTTTTTATATATTTTTTGGGGATATTGATTATAGCAAAAAGTAAAAAATATAGAATTTTTTTCTAAATTGTCGCTCTATTTTTGTTTATAGCGCAAAAAATAAAAAAACGCAGAGGTGATCAAATACCACCAAAAGAAAGCTCTGAGAAAATCATTGAGAAAAATGGCATGGGTACCCCCCCCCCCCCAGCCCATTACCAGCCCCTTTGGGTCTTGTATGGATTTAGGTGCACACTGCGCAAAGGACACTAAAGCAAAATACTGCAGATCCCTGCTGTATTTGTATCAGAACACCAGCAATTGTATTGAGGTAAGCTTTAGGTGCACACTGCGCAAAGGATACTAATGCAAAATACCGCAGCTCCCTGCCTGTATTTGTATCAGAACACCAGCAATTGTATTGAGGTAAGCTTTTGGTGCACACTGTGCAAAGGACACTAAAGCAAAATACTGCAGCTCCCTGCCTGTATTTGTATCAGAACACCAGCAATTGTATTGAGGTAAGCTTTTGGTGCACACTGTGCAAACGACACTAAAGCAAAATACTGTAGCTCCCTGCCTGTATTTGTATCAGAACACCAGCAATTGTATTGAGATAAGCTTTTGGTGCACACTGTGCAAAGGACAGTAAAGCAAAATACTGCAGCTCCCTGTCTGTATTTGTATCAGAACACCAGCAATTGTATTCAGGTAAGCTTTTGGTGCACACTGTGCAAAGGACACAGTACACTAAGTGAAACACTGCAGCTAGCACAATCACCTGCCTGCCTGTCAGTATAGAGAATAATAGGAACGGATCTAGCTAAACGGAATACAATGTGTAAATATATATACAACACCTAGGATGTATATATATCCTCTACACATTGTAACTGCAGCTAACTGACTCGCCTGCCTGCTCTATCTAACTCAAATCAAATTACACTGTCTCTCTCTCTTTCCTTTAACCAACGTCGCAACACACTACACAAGGCCGCCAAGCCGGCGGCCTTATATAGTGTGGGGCGTGTACCTACTCCTCTGAGCCATGATTGGCCAAAGTCACCCTGGCTTTGGCCAATTACGGCTCTCTGTACTTACGGCGCTTTGATTGGCCAAGCATGCGGGTCATAGTGCATGCTTGGCCAATCATCAGTCAGCAATGCACTGTGATGCCGCAGTGAATTATGGGCCGTGATGCGCCACTCGAATTTGGCGCGAACGGTCCATAATGTTCGAAATTCGACGAACAGTCGAACAGGCGTTGTTCGAGTCGAACATGGGTTCGACTCGAACTCGAAGCTCATCCCTAGTTTTCACTGACTAACCTCTCACTGAAATCAAGAAGCTGTGGCAGTGAGTGATTTGCTCTTGCTTGTACAAATTAATCTTCTTTAATAGGCCATCCTCAAATACAGATTATGTGTTCCATTTTTGACCACAAAATGACCTTGATACATCAATATCACTCAAGTAGTGCAAAATAGTTCTTAAACTGCAATTAAAGGCAAACTTTTTTCTTTAGTTTTGGATAGAGTAGAAAGGGATTGGAATACCTGTCATGTTTTTACTACTGCATGTGATCCCATTATGGAGATATACCCTCTTTATTTGTCCTGTTTACCGTTATCACAGAGCGTGAAAGGAAAAGAAAATACCCAGTTTTGGGTTGTCACCAGGACGAGAACAGATGGAAAATCTTTTAATAGAGACACTAGTTTTGGTGATCCTGGTGACAACAATGGTTTCCTTCACTTTGTAGGGATTTTGTTTTACTTCCTGTTTTGGCTGTATGACAGGAAGAAGTAAAGGGAAATTCCCCCAATGGGACAGAGATGGAAAAAAACTGACAGGAGTCACACTCTTCCTTGCTCTATTCAAAATGAAAAGTTTTGCCTTTAGTTCTGCCTTAAACCAGGTCACTCTAAAAAGTTTTGTTTGTCCAGTTTGGCTCAAATGAATGGTTACTGTTGCAGAAGTCCTACACACTTCCCTTCTGCACCTGGAAAGAAAAATAGTCGGTCCTACAGCATCTCAGAACAATAAAACATTCTCTGATTGGCTGAAATGGAGATCGGGACATCATCCACCCAACCTCTTCTGCATGTATAACAGCCTCCACAGCAGCCAGACCTTTTTGTTAACAGTAAGCATGCGTTTGAACCATGCTGGCCCAATAAAACTTTTTTGGGCCCTTGCACACAGTGCCATCCTGGTACAGTGCTTTTCTCCCAGCATTTTATGAGCACAGGAGGAAAAGGTGCTGCATTCAGGGATGAATGCATGGAACGCAGGTACCACTTAGTGCAGTGTTCAGCCCCATCCAGCCACAATCTGCCATAGACTTTGACAGGCAGCAGAGCTGGATGCTGCAGCCGTCCCTCCCAAGTGCATTAAAACACCAGGAGGAACGCACTGCACTTAGATGGTCCTGTGTTCAAGGAGTCTTAAAAACATTGGAGTTCTAGTTTATGACATTTTAAAATGACATGTGATAACATTGGTTGAGAGGGCATTTTAGCATGCCTTGAAGAGGAAGTAAACTTCCCTCTAATGTGTGTACCTATAGGTAAGCCTATAATAAGGCTTACCTATAGGTACTGTAAATATCCCCTAAACTTGTACTGTTTGTGAGATATTTACTGTATATTGCACCAATTACGTCATCTGCGCATACGCTCTGAAGGAACGGCCCCCCATGCCGTTTCTTCAGAGCCCTGTGCCGTGACCGGCGGCTCCCACGCTCCGACCACTCACAGAGCCAGTGTCCGCGGACCCGAAAGGAAGATGGGTGAAGATGGATGTGGCCTCCAGCGGGAACGACGAGGGCTTCGTTTGCAGGTAAGTGTCCCATAATGTGCTAGTATGGGATGCATACTAGCACAATCTAACTTTACTTTGCAGGTAAGAAAAAAAAACAGAGTTTACTTCCTCTTTAAGTAATATTTAGCACTTCTTGAGCTACAGCTTGATGAATCTGGCTGATTGCCTGCAAATGCTCGATCTCTCAAAAGTTAGAACGATTCTAAGAGCCCATTCACACAGAGGCGGCACGACTTGTGCCGCGACTGTGCTGGGCGATCTCAAGACGACTTCAAAGCAGACTTCCTAAATGACTTCTGTATTGAAGTCAATGGAAGTCGCCTTGAAGTCGTCTTGAAGTAGTACAGGAACCTTTTTCTAAGTCGGAGCGACTTCAGTCGCTCCGCTTACAACGGTTCCATTGTACAGAATGGGACGCGACTCGTCAGACGGCTGAGACGCATTCTTGTGTGAATGGGGTCTCAAGGTTTTTTGCTTTTGCTTTTTAATAACAAAGATGCTATACTTACCTGCTCTGTGCAATGGTTTTGCACAAAGCAGCCCAGATCCTCTTCTTCTCATGTCCACCACCGGTGCTTCTGGCTTCTCCCCCCATTGACCAGTGCCCCCAATAGCAAGCTGCTTGTTATGGGGGCAATGGCACATGCTCACTCCTGAGCCCCACTATGGGTCCATAGGACACATAGAGCTGCAGCACGAGCCCACCCCCCGCTCTCCCCTCATTGGCTCACTGCATGTTACTGACAGCAGCTGCTGTGTCTCAGCCAATGAGAAGAGAGACACCCAGGACAGCCAAAGCTCCCATGCACATCACTGGATTGAGAGGGGGCTCAGGTGAGTATTAGGGGGGGCTGTGGGGGGAGCAGCACACAGAACATTTTTTACCTACATGCATAGAATGTATGCAGGTAAAAAACTTTCAGCTCTTACAACCACTTCAACTCCTATATGGCTCAGTTGTAAACAAGGCTCAATCTAGGTTCATCACCTAATATATTGCTAAGTATGGCAAAGAGACATCCAGCTTTATTCTGGTATATATCATAAATTTTAGAAGAACACACCATATTTCCATCATGAGTCTTTCTGGCAAGACAGGTATCAACAGACTCCATAGATTTATTTTCACTCAGAAATTCTCTTTTGTATTCATTTATTTCATGCCTAAGCAATAACTATCATAAAAAGCATTCAGTGTTTGTCATATTGAAAATTATTTTGTCTAGAGCTACAATTACTCTTTAGAACAATTCTAGATATGCACTGACAAGCTAAATGGACTCTACTTGTATAGCATTTAAACAGCTTTGCATGAAATGTCACAATGACGGTGAAACTAGACAAGAGATTCATTCTCCCTCTTAGACATTAATATATCTTTCTAATTAAAGACTACACAGCGATAAAACAATCTTAATATATTACAGCCTACAAGTGCTGGCATCTTGGGACTAGATGTGGTTCCCTGCTGTTTGTGCCTACTGCAGTAAGCAGAGACAGTACTGAATACTGACCTTAGCAAGAGTCTGCAAACTTTTTTTTTTTATGAATTATACATTTATAAATAAATGATAAAATATTAAATTATTACATTTCTGTGTTAACTGGTTATTAAAAGTGCCTGTAAATAGGTAGTAGGGATGGGCGAATTGGACAGATCCAATTTTCCCAAAATTTTGATGAAAACTTTAACTTTTCAGTAACATTTTGCCAGTTTAGATACAAGCATTGGAGTCAATAGGGAGAACAATCCTAAGGCGGTTTTAATGTTTTTTAAAGGCAATTTAAATTGTTACAAAAGCTACTTTCAACTATCCCAGACCTGTTCTTCTAAGAACAAAAACTGTACCTAGTAGACTCATTATTAGGCAAGGTGTAGTCAAGCTAATTTTGCTTAAGCAATGAGAAAAACTGAGAGCTTCTTCTTAAAATTTGTAATTTTGCTGCAAAATGTACAATATTTTATCCCTAAAAGCAGTGCCGGCCCAAGACATTGTGCTGCCTGGGCCCAGGATCAAAATGCTGCCCCCCTCCTCCGTACCGCCACCCCCAAAAAAAATTATAATCACGCCCACCAAAAGGCCCCCACATTTATTATTTTATATCATGACAATTAAAACCAAAATAACATTTATTAGGAAGACAGATTTACACGCAACAGTGGTGGTGGGGATCAGACAGAGGCAGCGGCGGTTGTAGTGAGAGGGGAGGGGGGTTAGACACAGGCAGGGGTGGTAGGGAAGAGGTTAGACACAGGCAGGGGTGGTAGGGGGGTTAGACACAGGCAGGGGTGGTAGGGGGATTAGACACAGGCATAGGTGGTAGGGGGATTGGACACAGGCATAGGTGGTAGGGGGATTAGACACAGGCATAGGTGGTAGGGGGATTAGACACAGGCATAGGTGGTAGGGGGATTAGACACAGGCATAGGTGGTAGGGGGATTAGACACAGGCAGAGGTGGTAATGGGGATTAGACACAGGCAGAGGTGGTAATGGGGATTAGACACAGGCAGAGGTGGTAGGGGGATTAGACACAGGCAGAGGTGGTAGGGGGATTGGACACAGGCATAGGTGGTAGGGGGATTAGACACAGGCAGAGGTGGTAATGGGGATTAGACACAGGCATAGGTGGTAGGGGGGTTAGACACAGGCATAGGTGGTAGGGGGATTGGACACAGGCATAGGTGGTAGGGGGATTAGACACAGGCATAGGTGGTAGGGGGATTAGACACAGGCAGAGGTGGTAATGGGGATTAGACACAGGCAGAGGTGGTAGGGGGATTAGACACAGGCAGAGGTGGTAGGGGGATTAGACACAGGCAGAGGTGGTAGGGGGATTAGACACAGGCAGAGGTGGTAGGGGGATTAGACACAGGCAGAGGTGGTAGGGGGATTAGACACAGGCAGAGGTGGTCGGGGAGGTTAGACACAGGCAGAGGTGGTCGGGGAGGTTAGACACAGGCAGAGGTGGTGGAGATGGGATTAGTGACACTTACTTTCTCTCAGTGTCAGCCGCGCCTATAGCGATCCCTCTTCCATAATGGGGTCTCTGCTCAGCCGAAAGCTCCTCCCCCTTTACGCTGTTGGCCGTCAGCCTGTCAGCTGACTTTCTCGTCAGCAGCAAAGGGGGGGGGAGACGCGGAGAGGATGGGCGGGCCAGCTGTGCGGGTATGGCAACGAGTGCTCTGCCAATACCTCCAATAGCAGCGGCGCCGGGGCATCCACATAGTGGGATGAAGAGCGGAGTCCAATCGGGTGGGACCACTGTATTTATGGGCGTCAATGTGCCGCCCCTCAGAACCTGCCGCCTGGGACCAATGGTCCCATCGGGTCCCATGGTAGGGCCGGCCCTGCCTAAAAGGCAGCTACTGCACCAAGAGTTGTGAGTAGTTACTGTATATACTCGAGTATAAGCCGAGTTTTTCAGCACACTTTTTTGTGGTGAAAATGCCCCCCTCGGCTTATACTCGAGTCAACCTTTTGCGCCTGATCTCCCGGATTTTGGGGACCCGCCACTGGCCGGCCGTAGGTCCCCTGGACCCCAAACCTGGCACACATGTAGCCCCATTCTTCCTCTATATGTGTGCAAAGTTTGTTGCCCGGGGGACCTACAGCTGGGGAGCACCAATTTTTCAAACCCGGGCACACCTTCCATAGACTCCCATGTTAAACATCAGTCTAGTCATGGACACAGTGAGGCATGGACACAGTGAGGCTTGGGCACAGTGAGGCTTGGGCACAGTGAGGCATGGGCACAGTGAGGCATGGACGTGAACACAGTGAGGAAAATCGAGGCACAGTGAGGCATGCAGATGGACACCCTAGGCTTATACTTGAGTCAATACGTTTTCCCATTTTTTTGTGGTAAAATTAGGTGCCTCGGCTTATATTTGGGTCAGCTTATACTCGAGTATATACAGTATATATAATATGCTAAAAGGAATCTAATGCAGTTTTTCTCACTGTCAATTTTTCTCTATTTGTCTGGTATATCTGACAGGAGGGGATCCCTTGGTCACACTTAGCGTGGTATAAACCCTCTCCTATACCCAGTGAAGTGAACAGCCTTTAGATGATACACAAAGATTAAACAAATTCTCCTACACAAGTTTTACATGTATATCTGCTGTCTTCCCCATTCTACACTCTTTGGAAAGTGCAGATGGTGTTACAAATCTTTCTTCCTCTTCCAGCAGTGGGTGTGGAGTTTGGGCATACACTGTGTGAGAGCTGATTGGAGGATAGGCACACCCCCACTCCACATGGGCAGAGGAACAAAGGAACATGCAGAGCTGTACTCTGAATAGACAAGCTCTTTTTTTTATCTACCTCTTAGCCCCTTCCCCCACAAAATTTTCAGCTGCTGTTATCTCATGTGTCGAGTACTTGTCAGAAGTGACTCATGCTGATAACAGAGGAACGGAGCAGCAAAAAGACATGGCACCGGATGCTGGTTTTCCAGCATGCCCAGTCAATAAAAGTGGGTCGTTAGACCAGCTTCTGTTGGACAGACTGCTGTACACAGGGGCCAAATGTCAACCTGTTTCTGTTGAACTGGCCGATACCGGCTGATATTCAGCCCCTGTGTACCAACCTTTAGATTTGTTGCTTCATTTGCAAATAATGGGTCATCCACGGTTTTGAAACACCAAAATAAATTGAGAATTATCTGTTTTTAATCTCTTAGCTGGTCCAAAAAGGGGTAGTTCAGTCATTGTATTAGTTTTGTAAACACAACACTAAATTGCATATATGGAAGCCTCCAACTCTATCATCTAGCATTCAACTGTCAAATAATTACCTAGCATCAGTTTTGGTCTTCCGCCCGAGAGCACAGCAGAGTGGCAGTAACAGTAAATATCGCTACTTTCAAGGTGGGGACTGTGTTCATTATCTGACAATGCCCACATGATCTCCTTGCAGTGGTGATAGTAACAACATATAACTTTAGAGACTGAAGCAGGAGGCACACATATGTAGATTACTCTCACGTTCAAGATATAAGCTGTATTGAAGTGTACAATTGTATATGAATAGCTGCTTACAGATTTGAAGAGACCACTAGGAGCTGCTTCAGGTGAAAGGAAAATAGATAAAACAGAAGGCTGTACCAAATGCTGAAAAACCCTGAAGAGTTTAGGTACTTCATTTTAAAATGTCAATAAGAACAAGCCAACCCATTTCATGGGCTAGCACAAAGGTATTCAAAAATAAAAGAGACAACACAACAATATAATCCAACACATATTTATTTTAACTTGGAATTTATATGGCCACGGTGTTATCCATAAGGGGTTAACATAAATCTTTTAAATAAAATTAAATAAGCCATCTTGGCCAAATTATATTATCAAAATGTAACTGGTGTCCAGCCAGTCAAAGCTGGACGACTACTCCCCCATTTGGACAACAACATGACTCCGAAGATAGGGAGGGAGGGCATCGCTGTCTGGTCAGGATAGGTCTGAGGTACACTGCTCTCGGTCCTTTGCTAGCTTCACCCGCGCGCGCTAGTAACCGCCAAAACTGCCCAATCAGCTGCTTGCCTGCATCCACCAATCCCATGGCTGTTGCTGCCCAGGGATCCTGCAGCAACCCACAGCAACCTGTGGGAATAAAATAAAGCAGAAGAACTGCAAGTTTTCTCCCTTTGAGCTAACCCATGGTGGTCCAGCTTAATGCTTAATGCTTAATGCCCTTTCATGGGCTAGCACAAAATATTCAAAAATAAAAGTGACAACACAACAATATAATCCAACACATATTTATTTTAACTTGGAATTTACATGGCCATGGTCTTATCCATAAGGGGTTAACATAAATCTTTTAAATAAATTTAAATAAGCCATCTTGGCCAAATTATATTATCAAAATTTAACTGGTGTCCATCCAGTCAAAGTTGGATGACTACTCCCCACCGGCCGGAGCCAGTAACGAAGGTACTGGCTGAGGCCCCACCACCACCGTGGCTGATTCAATCAAGTTTTGCAGACCCATATTGAAAATGTCCAGGCCTATGGGAGATAAATGGACCATATCTTTCCAAAAAAAACCTGGAAAAAACCCTTCCAATTCAGAATGGTGAAAGGAAAAACCGCCAGACGAAATTAGAAACCTATGAATTGTCCTATTAAGTCTCCTCCATATCCTATCCAAATAGAACAGGCCACCATGAGGAGACCACAAAAGCCTGGGGATCATCTCAGAAAATGTCAAGGCCGTGGATGGGAACATAAGCTTTATGGAATGCAGATCCCTCTTTATTTCACATAATAAATCCCAGGTACCCATTTTACCAATATCATTTGCACCCTCATGAATGACCAAAATAAGGGGGAAGGCCATATGCTGGCCAAATAGGATAATTGTTCCCTAAGATTCATCCAACACAAACCTCTGACACCCGACCATAAAACCATAAAAGACTTAGAGTCCAGACCTAGATTGGTGGAGTAAGTTCTAGATTTGGAATGTTTGGCCGCCCAAAACACGTAGGAGTGGCCTACTATCCAAATAATTGTCCTGAGGTGATCTGAAAAGAAGAAATTCACAAGATTAGAAGCTCAGGACGAACATATAACTTATATCTGGCACTACCCCAACGGCCTATACTTTTCAATTTTTCTTCTGAAAAACCCAAGGAATCAGCTGTAGTGGCCGCCCCAATTTGAAAAGAATGGGAAGAAAAGCGAAAACCAGACAGGTTCAGGCGTTTCAAGCAGGCGGCCAATACAACTGAGAATTGGTACCTAGTCAAAGACGATAAGTCCTTGTGAACAAAAAAGGAATCAAGAGAAACAGGTCTAACTGACATATATTTTGTAACCTGAAGGACAGGACATATGGACTCATTCGATGAGCTCGCTAAAGAGAACCATTGTCCCTTCCCGACAGGAGAAGACTTGGACCCACAAAAGGAAAAGGTGAAGAAAACCTCCTTCTATATGAACATGAGAAAACCGAAGAAAAGATAAAGATTGTTAATTTACAGCCGTAAATTCCCCAATCCTAAGGGCACCAAAGAAAGCGACTGAGAAAGCAGCTTTGAAAAGAAGGGACTCAAATTCAGATGAACAAACCTCCTGTAGAGTTCTAAGATCAGCCAACAAGGCGACTAAAATTGGACGCCTATTGTCCTGAGAAGGCCTGGCCTTCCTGAATCCTTTGAGAACTTGGGTAACCTGAAAGAAAGAGGTTAGAGCCGGTAGACCTGCAAACTTCAGAAAAAATTAGACCCCGGCTAAAATTTTGCTAATGAAAGCCGGGCTTAGGTGTGACTGGATAAGAAAAGATAAGAAAGATAAAGCAACATAAGAGGTGCTGCTCAATGGATCCAAACTCAAACCTTGACAGAAAGAACACCACCTAGACCATGAAAGTTTATAATCCGACCACGTCTTTCTTGACACTGAGTTCCTGAGATTACAGAGTATCAGTCCCAGATTAAGCCCCAGAGGAAATCTGGGCAAGGGGTCCCCTGTTGATCTGCCGCTGGAGCCAAGTCCCGAAACTTCTTGAACTGTGAACGAGACAAAGCATCAGCAATGTTATTATGTATACCCGCTATGTGCTCGGCATTTAACCAAATGTTAAAGCGCATACAATGTAAAACCAGAAAACGCAATAATTTAATCATAGGTTCAGACTTAGAAGATAAGGTATTGACAGCAAAAAGGACACCTTTGTTGTCAGTGTGAAGTAGGATCCTACGATTCATAAAGGCCTCTTTCCAAATTACCACAGAAACTATGACCAGGAATAATTCCGGAAGGACCAGATTCCGTAGAACATCCTTCTGCAGCCATTCCTCATGCCATTCGCTAGCACACCAATGACCGCTCAAAAACGCCCCGAAGCCTACAGACCCGAACGCATCTGTAAAGAATTCCAACTGAGTGCTATCTGCAAATTCTTGTTGCCATATCGTGGAACAATTAAAGTTACTCAGAAAGGCATCCCAAATTTTAATGTCCTCCCTAATCCCTTCAGAGATACGAATGTGAGCGCATGCGTGAAAAAACCCTAGCCATAGGAATAATTCTCTCTGCAAATGCAAAAAGCCCCAGCAGAGACTGGGCTTCTTTTAGAAGAACCTTCTTTCTGGATAGGAAAACTGAGATCAATGATCTCATCTTCTGGAGCTTCTGTTCCGGCAACCTGAATTCCATGCATTCAGAATCAATCGTTATTCCCAATAAGGGAGGTAGAGGGAAAAAACATTTTCTCAGATGCAAGAGGCACACCGAAGTATTTGCAAACAACGAAAAATGCCTGCAAGGTTTCTAGGCATTCAGAGGAACCTTCTGATCCAATAAATAAAAAATCATCCAGATAATGGAGAATAGCCCCGTGGGGTGAAAATTCGGACAAAACCCAATGTAGAAAAGTGGGGAATGCTTCAAAATAAAAGCAAGACAATGAAAACCCCATGGGCATACATTTGTCAAAATAGAATTGACCCATAAACTGAAAACCCAAAGAGTTGAAACCTTGGGGGTGGACCAAGAGCGAAAGGCCGATTTAATGTCAGCCTTAGCTAACAAAGAACCTTGGCCCGACCACCTTAGCATGACTAACGCCTCATCAAAAGAAGAGTAGCACACCGGGGCTACCACATCAGAGACTTCATCATTCAGTGAAAAGGTTGAGGGATAAGAAAGATAGTGTATCATCCTGTAACAGCCCGTCTCCTTTTTAGGAACTATTCCTAACGGTGAAAGGCGAAAATCCAGAAATGGCGGGACCAAAAAGGGGCCAGCAATCCTGCCGTCTGACAGTTCTTTAGATATTTTATCCTGGACCACATCAGCATGTGTATAGGCAGATAACAAATTCTGTACCTGGGTACAACCCGGACCTTGAAAAGAAGGGACCAAAAACCCATCCTGGAACCCTTCAATTAACAGAACCGCCATCCTGTGATCTGGATAGCGCTCTAACCATGGGCGCATTCTTGACAGACTCACTACCGGAGTCGGTGCTTTTCCCATGAGTGTCCCTGGGCAATGGCTGAAAAGAGGTTGCATTCGATTTACGAAAACACCTACTTGCAGCATGTGCTCCATTACAGTAGGAGAATTCATGCTTATATCTGCAATTTGTCAGAAATTTGCACTGTCCTTCATTGAAGGCAAAACAAAAGCCTTTGCGAAATGTACTTTGAGTGGTGGGTTGCAGTCTAGGAGTGAACTGCGGTTTTGTTGGTAACATAAGATTGAGCTAAAAACCCACGTCCTTTGATGGACTGCCAATTTTTGGTGAAAATTCTCATCGTATGTGAACCAAGCAGATCCTCCAAAGTGGCGAAATGCTTCGGCAATTATATCCAAGTGTTGGAACAAACCTGAGCATTTCCCAGGGAAGCGTTCACCCATGACTGCTGCATAGATGCAAAAAGCTTGCAACCAGTTCTGGAAGGTTTTAGGGATGGCCCTTCTCCTATCTTCCTCAGCCCTATCACCAGCTTGTCTATCAGACTTAGATAAGAATTCTTTGGAAGCTGGTAACAATGATAGTATATCAAAAAATTCGCCCCTCCAAATCTTGTCTTTAACCACCTTGGGTAAATGAAAACCCAGTGGTGATAAAACACATGGAAGGGGCTCTTTAAAGGAAGATTCCCCCACCGTGCTAGCCGAGGGTCTGAGAGGTAATGAGGGGTTAATAGACATTGGAAGGCTAACAGCCCTAGAGCGGGTAAGCATTTTTTCTTGGTCCTGCAACATAGGAACACTAGAATCCTGCCAAATGGCACCAACATCATTCATATAATGCATATTATCTATAGCAGCAACACATTTATTCGCTTCATTAGAAGCATTATAAATCATATGTTCAGCACCAGTCACCTGTGCCCTCTGACATTCTCCCACTGCATTACTCCGCAGCTGAATGCCTTGTTCTGCACCAATAACTTGTGCCCCTAAAAATTCACCATCACCACTGTTTCTGGATTGTAAAGTATGTTTAGCACCAGCCACCTGTGCTCCTTGTATATTCACAACATTATCAGCACCAATTAACATGTGCCCCTTTAAACTGTTGTAACACATTTGACAAAGAATCAATTAGCACTGAAAATTTTGATATAGGAGAAATAACACACATCTCACCATCAGCAAGCACCTCTTTATGCTCACTCGCCTTCTCAGGTATAGGGTGAGTAGCGCTGCTCTCCCGCGGACGAGATGCACTTTGTGACAGGACACTGTCTGCCCTCTCCTGACCTGCCGGCTGAGGAGAAGCCGCTGTTCTCTGACGTTTCTTCTTTCTTCCTGGCTGTTGTCTTTTTCCGCCCCTGCCCGAAGCCGAGCTGTCAGGGAAATCTCCCTTCCAGCAGCACCAGTCAGCTTCCAATGCGCTTGGAAACGGGGCTTCTGCGCATGCGCGTGCACGGGATGGCGCTTCGGCGCATGCGCATGCGCAATGGAACGTCGCTCCGGTGTCCATGGGTGCATGCGCCGGCGCAACGGCACATGCGTGTGCGCAATGGCGCACCAATGGGAATCCAGGCGGGCCTATTTAAAGAAGCCTAGATGCATGAACGAGTTGCTGGTTTGTGAGCTTCCTATGTACCAAAGTTATGCTAAACCTCTACGTGATCTCCTGCTTGTGACCCGGACCAACTTGGCTTCTTCTGTACTCCTCCTGGATTTGACCCCCTGGCTTGCTTACGGACTTCTGCCTTCTCCTGTGATTGACCCTCGGCCTGCATCCCGGATTTGTTGCCTGTCTCCTGCCTCCCCGACCTTGTGCCTGCACCTCGGACTTTCTCGCACTCCTTGCCCTGATCCGCTGCTAGCTCTGATCTGGACTTGTAAACCTGCTGCTAGCCTTTACCCGGACTTTTGCTTATCCTCTGCTAGCTCAGCCCTGGACTGTGCTTATCCAATGCCAGCTCCTGCCAGAACCTGTGTACCTGCTGTGTTCTGTCTCCAACCAACCCGGCACTACCAGACCTTCCAGCAAGATTCCCGCACCTGCTGGTGGCCAGTGCCTCTTGGTGCCATCCGCTCCCTGTCTCACCTCCAGGGGGCAGAGTGCACTGAGTCGCAAGGGTGAACCGCTCTCAGCATCTCGGCCTCGGTAAGTACTCACCTGATACGAGCCCTCTTCCATCACAGGGGGAGTAAATTTGGGTGGAGCCGAGCCGCTCTCCTCCTCCAGGCACCGCATCAGCCATTCTTCTCTGCCTCTACTCTCCGCCTTTTCTAACAGCTGACACAGGAGGGCCTCACGGCCGTTGAGAGAACGGCGCTTCATAATGCAGGAGCTCCGCGTCGCTGTCTGGTCAGGAACTGTCTGAGATACACTGCTCCCGGTCCTTTGCTAGCTTCACCCGCGCGGGCTTGTAACCGCCAAAACTGCCCAATCAGCTGCTTGCCTGCATCCACCAATCCCATGGCTGTTGCTGCCCAGGGATCCTGCAGCAACCCACAGCAACCTGTGGGAATGAAATAAAGCAGAAGAACTGCAAGTTTTCTCCCTTTGAGCTAACCCATGGTGGTCCAGCTTAATGCTGTGACCTTTCAGGGGTTCTAAAGAGCCCCATTTATTAGGGCTTGCTGGTAACAATCAGCTCCAACAGCAGACTGCAAAGCAGATGTCATAAGACAAAATAAACTCTTCATGGTTCCTCAACATGGACTATTGTTCCTGTTTTAGCCACATCATTCTCTGACTGGAGTATATAATAAGTGACAGTGGGTGGAGACGCTAGTGCCAAGATTTATTTATTGCATTGTTTTTCAAAGACCCTCATTTTCCGTTTTTGTATCCAATTTATTGGACAAAAAAAAACTTTTAATGCCAAAAAATTGCTTGATAAATTATCTTCATAGCTATGATCCAAATTACAGTAATTTTCAGGGGTGTTGCCCCAAGCTTGAGCTTGATAGATATACTATCCATCTGTTTCCTTTTCAGATAGTTTTTCTAGAAGTATAAATATCATATTCGCAAATGTGAGTACGCATCAAATTTTACTTTATTTCTACTTCGCAAAGATTTTTTTTTTTATAATATCTGAACTTCAGAAATAATATTAGGGCTTCCAAATCATTTCTTGAGACTTCCTGCTCACAGAAGCAATAGTTCATAAAGAAGATTTCTTTTTATAGAGTTTCTTTTATAATAAAATTGCAAACTGTGGCTAAGGTTACCATGGTATTCTTAAATGGTCCTATGCTGAGAGCTGAAATTCTTTTTTATGCCCTGATCAAAGATATATTATATTAGCTGTGCAAATTATTCAGTAAACCACTGAACTAGAATCCCTGTATCAGCTGGGAGACATGCTTTCATTAAGGAGGAGCACTTTTCAGCAAATGATGGCAAATCTTCAGATTTTTTTGTAATAAAAAATCCATATGTTTGTTCTAGCAGTTATTCTTCAGGATAATAGAATGATCATAAGTTAATTTTCTCCTTTGTTACATATTTTTGTTCGTTTACTCAGCTCTAATATTTATATGGCTTGCGGGAGAATTAACATTTGGGCAAAATAAATTAATATCATTATGTTTCCTTAGGTTACTTCTAACATAAACTTAAAATGTGCTTTTTTATTGATGCATAAAAACGGAACTTGTTTAACCACTTCAATACCAGGCACTTATACACCTTCCTGCCCAAGCCAATTTTGAGCTTTCAGCGCTGCCGCAATTTGAATGACAATTGCGCGGTCATGCTACACTGTACCCAAACACATTTTTTATCATTTTGTTCCCACAAATAGAGCTTTCTTTCGGTGGTATTTGATCGCCTCTGCGATTTTTATTTTTTGCACAACAAATAAAAAAAGAGAGCGAAAGTTTTGAAAAAAAATACGTTTTTCTTTGTTTCTGTTAATTTTTTTTGTAAATAAGTACCTTTTCTACTTCAATGACGGGCACTGATAAGGAGGCACTGACGGGCACTGATAAAGCGACACTGATGGGCACCGATGAGGTGGCACCAATGAGGTGGCACTGATGAGGTGGCACTGATGGACACTGATGATGGGCACTGATAGGCGGCACTGATATGTGGCACTGGTATGCGGCACTGATGGGCACTCATAGGCGGCACTGATTGGCACTCATAGGCGGCACTGATGGGCACTCATAGGCGGCACTGATGGGCACTTATAGGCGGCACTGATGGGCACTTATGGGTGGCACTGATAGGTGGCATGAACGGGCACTGATAGGTGGGCACTTATGGGCACAGATGGGCACGGATGGGCACTGATAGGTGGCACTGATGGACACTAGTAGGTGGCACTGATGACACTGATGCCCAGCAATGCCAGTCACGACACATTGTGGTCGTGCCATGATGGTGCCAGTCAGTGCCCATTTGTGGGCACTGATTGGCATATGTTTTTTATGTTTTACTACATGTGGATGGCCATGGGGGCCATCCACATGCTTGGGGCTTCCCTGGTGGTCCTGGGCGGCATCCTGGTGGTCTAGTGTGGGTATCCGAGGGGGGCTGCGCTGATAAACAATCAGCACGAACCCCCCCTGTCAGGAGAGTCGCCGATCGGCTCTCCTCTACTCGCGTCTGTCAGACGCGAGTGAGGAAGAGCCGATCAACGGCTCTTCCTGTTTACATCGTAATCAGCCGTGATTGGACACGGCTGATCACGTGGTAAAAAGCCTCCGCCGGAGGCTCTTTACCGAGATCAGTGTAGCGGTGTGTCAGACTGACACACAGCTCCACCGATCGCCGCGATGCGCGCCCCCCCGGGCGCGCGGCGGCTGTTATCCTGCAGGACGTCAATAGACGTCCAGTGTGGATAACAGAACCACTTCCCGGACGTCAATCTCCAATTGACTGGGCGGGAAGTGGTTAACCGCTTCTGGACCAGCCGCCGTAGTTATACTGCGGCAGGCTGGCCCCCCTGCGCGAGCCGTCGTAGCTAGACGTTGGCTCTTTAAGATGCCGCCCGAGGTCGCTATGACCACCGGTCACCCGCGATTGCTTGTTACAGGACGAGAACGGGGATGTGTGTGTGTAAACACACACACATCCCAGTTCTCTCAGGGGCGAGGAGACTGATCATGTGTTCATACAATGTATGAACACCGATCAATCTCTTCCCCTAGTCAGTCCCACCCCCCTTCAGTTAGAACACACATTAGGGAACACAGTTAACCCCTTGATTGCCCCCTAGTGTTAACCCCTTCCCTGCCAGTGACATTTTTACAGTAATCAGTGCATTTTTATATCACTGATCGCTGTATGAATGCCAATGGTCCCAAAAATGTGTCAAAAGTGTCCAATGTGTCTGCCATAATGTCGCAGTCCCGATAAAAATTGCAGATTGCTGCCATTACTAGTAAAAAAATGAATAATAATAAGGCCTCATGCCCACGGACGTTTTTACAGCCGCGTTTTTGAGTGTTTTTTACAGCTTAAAAAACGCCTGTCCGTGTTAGTCTATAGCTTCATGCCCACCTAGACGTTTTTGAGCTGCAAATAGCATAGACGTTCTTAAGCTGTAAAAAAAAACCAGGACCAGTGCGTTCCTCAGCGTCGGAGTTAGGTATAAAAAAACGCGAGCGTCAAAAAACGCGCAAAAACGCGCACTAACGCGCAAAAACGCCGCGATTACGTTTTTCAGCTCCGCGTTTTTTATTTTATTTATTTTTTTCCTTTTTTCAAAAAAAACAATACAATAACATGCACAGGTGTTTTTAAGCTGTAAAAAACGCAGCTGTAAAAACGTCCGTGGGCATGAGGCCTAAAAATGCCATAAAACTACCCCCCATTTTGTAGATGCTATAACCTTTGCGCAAAGCAATCAATATACGCTTATTGCGATTTTTTTTTACCAAAAAAATGTATAAGAATACATATCGGCCTAAACTGAGGAAAAAAGATATTGTGGGTTTTTTTCAAAATTGTTGATCCTTTTTTGTTTATAGCGCAAAAAATAAAAACCGCAGAGGTGATGTGATCAAATACCACCAAAAGAAAGCTCTATTTGTGGGAAAAAAAGGATGTCAATTTTGTTTGGGTGCAGCGTCGCACGGCCGCGCAATTGTCAGTTAAAGCGACGCAGTGCCATATTGCAAAAAATGGCCCGGTCATTGAGCAGCCAAATCTTCCGGGGCTGAAGTGGTTAAAGAACCAGTCAATCAAAACCAGTATTCCAGTAATTAGTGAATGCTGATGTGGTGACTCATTCATCCCAAAATCATGGATCTTAATTTCCTGCTGCAACAGATCTCACTCCTCATGTTATATTCTATGTAAGATATTTAAAAAAATGGATCCTGCAGAAAAGTTATTTTACCTAATAATTGGGATTATTAGGATTATAAGGAGGTGTAAGTCCAACATGTAAGTCCTGAGTGGACACCCTTTTTGGGTGGGCCCAGTAATTCTAACTAGACTGGGACAGATGAGCAAATTACCTTATTATGGAGCATGGGTGAGGACATGCCTACCTATGACCATGACTATGACTAACCTATTGCTGGGATCACATCCTGATGTGCCCTACACTATCTACTCAAATGTGAGTTGCCATTCTAATGTAGCACTACCCCCGTAGGAGCTGCTGTTTGTTTGATTTGGGTCTACATCCTGCCTATCAACCCCTGGAAGTGGCTCAAGCCTTCCCTTAGCACAACTGATATGAATAAGGAGTGTGAGACCTATTGAGTATTAGGAGACACAATCCTGCATACATCACACAATAACCTGTAAATGTTATTACCTTTGCTGGTCACTAGTCCTTCTAAGTGACAGAGATACTTCACACAAGTTATATGCTTAATCAAAGGTACCTTTACTCAGTATAAAAGGGAAGGGCAAAGAATCACATTAATACACATAGTTGACTCTGCATGCGCATTGCAGAGTCAATAAACCAATAAGGATAGGTATCACTGAGATTAGGTAATAACAGGAAATAACATCAGCTATATATATGTACATGTATCTATATGTGTCTCTGCACGGCTAACTGGTTGCTCGCGAGCTCCCCCTTTGTTGCAATACCTTGCACGTGTTCATTCCCTATAATAGGTAAGCAAGGCCTATCTGCGTCCCACTCAAAGTTCCTTTCTCCAATGAAATCTTCGCTAGCCACCGTCGGTGCACAAGTTAAATTGTAATCCACAGGGCTTCAACAAGATGCTGTAATTATCCGCAATATACCTCAGTACTCGTGTGCCTGCCACCCACTAATGACGGATGCACCAATCTCTGATCACATAGTCTCCAGTGAGATACACTAGGCCGCAAGCTGTGGCGTGATAGGTGAAGTGTGGCTGGCACTAACTAAATCACTTTCCTCTAAGGTAGTAGTCAATTCTGGGCAGGTGCCCTTCTCTCCAAACAGGCCCGACTTTCAGATAGTCTCCTCTGGCTTGTCCCGGTCACTCGATCTCCACGCTTCTGCTTCAGCTGCAGTCTCCGGACTCCGTCACTAACAGCATATGGTGATGGACGATCACAGGACGCTGTGGACGATCCTCTGCTGGAAATCACTCAGGCACTCCCGTAATTTAGGCCCAGGCTTCTGGCCTAATCCTTAGGAAGCAGGCCTCCGTGCCAACTTCCTGCTTGATTGAGAGCTGGATCCAGAGAGAGAGACGCTGGCCCCTCCCCTGGTTTAAGTAGTCTGCCCAGAATGCTTTGCGGTGTTGCAATGCACCCTGGGTAATGTAGTCTGTCTTTTACTAAAAGCAACAAAGTCTTTTCTCCTAGCTGATATCTGTCCCAAAGTGCATTAGTTGCATTGTAACACTTATACCACCGGAGGGAGCCGGATTCCTTCTTACATATGGACATCCTGCTACACTAATGTATTGCTAAAAGGGCTCTTTCACACGGAGGTCCGTCCAGGTCCGCCTGTCAGTTTTTTAGGCGGACCTGAAACGGATCCTCCATGCACCCCTATGGAAGCACGGATGTCAGCGGAGACATGTCCGCTGACATCCGCTCCGCTCCGCTCCGAAAAAGTGTGACGGAGGAAAATCCTATTTTTCCTTCCGTCTGCGGAGCGGATCGGATGACAACGGACTCTACGGTCCGTCGTCATCCGATTCCCCATAGGGGAGAGCGGCACTCTGACAGGGCGGTCCCTGCACAGTGTGCGGGGACCGCCCAGTCATCCGTCGGCTCAGCGGGGATCAACGGAGCGATCCCCGCTGAGCAAGCGGAGCTTCACGGGGCGGATCTTCACGGATCCGCCCCGTGTGAAAGAGGCCAAAGTGTTATCAAAACGTCTACACTTAGAGGTGCCTCTCTCCTTGTTTTTTATGGGTGAGGACATGACTGGTAGTGAGCAGGTTATTCAAAGCAATTTAACTGTCTGTTTCTTTAGGATCATTTATAATGCCCTTTACTATGACCAATTATTTGGACTTTGTAAACAATCCTTTATGCAAGTTACATAGTTACATAGTAGATGAGGTTGATACAAGACAAAAGTCCAACCTATGTAGTCAGTATTACATTGTATATCCCTGTATGTTGTGGTTGTTCATATGCTTATCTAATAGTTTTTTGAAACTATCGATGCTCCCCGCTGAAGCCACCGCCTGTGGAAGGGAATTCCAAATCCTTGCTGCTCTTACAGTAAAGAACCCTCTACGCAGTTTACGGTTAAACCTCTTTTATTCAAATTTTTATGAGTGGCCACATGTCTTATTAAACTCCCTTCTGCGGAAAAGTTTTATCCCTATTGTGAGGTCACCAGTAGGGATGGGCCCGGTGCTCGATTCGAACCCATGTTCGAATCGAGCACCGGGCGTTCGCTCGCTCGTCGAGCCCAGAACTATTTGGGCCGTTCGCATCACATTCGTGTGATGCGAGCGGCCCCGCAATGCATTGCGGCCGGCGCGGCCGGCGCAGTGCATTGCTGGCTGATGATTGGCCAAGCATGCACTGTGACCCCGCATGCTTGGCCAATCACAGCGCCCGAAACTCGGAGAGCAATAATTGGCTACAGGCAGGACGCCTGTAGCCAATTACAGCTCAGGGGCTTTAGTACATGCCCCACCATTTAAAAGGCCGCCATGCCATCGGCCCCGGTCACATGAGTTCCGGCTTTAGGAGAGATCAGTCTGCTGATTCTGTCTTTGCTTGATACTGAAAGATTTGCTCTTCTTTGCTAAACCATTGGCTATTTCTTTGCTAAACCATTGCTACCTAAGTCATTGATCGTTCATTGCTGCTGATTGCACAGTTAGCGTGTTATTAGCTGCTGCTGGGGATTAGTCTGGTGCGTGCTTACTGTTAGTACAGTATTGCAGTAGTACCAACCGCAGTGCTGTTAGCACAGCATTGCACCCCAACAGCACCCATAGGACTTCTAGTGTGTTAGTGGCAGCAAACAGAGCTCCTATATTTTCTTCTCAGCAGCACCCATAGGACTTCTAGTGTGTTAGTGGCAGCAAACAGAGCTCCTATATTTTCTTCTCAGCAGCACCCATAGGACTTCTAGTGTGTTAGTGGCATCACACAGAGCTCCTATATTTTCTTCTCAGCAGCACCCATAGGACTTCTAGTGTGTTAGTGGCATCACACAGAGTTCCTATATTTTCATCTCAGCAGCACCCATAGGACTTCTAGTGTGTTAGTGGCAGCAAACAGAGCTCCTATATTTTCTTCTCAGCAGCACCCATAGGACTTCTAGTGTGTTAGTGGCATCACACAGAGCTCCTATATTTTCTTCTCAGCAGCACCCATAGGACTTCTAGTGTGTTAGTGGCAGCAAACAGAGCTCCTATATTTTCTTCTCAGCAGCACCCATAGGACTTCTAGTGTGTTAGTGGCATCACACAGAGCTCCTATATTTTCTTCTCAGCAGCACCCATAGGACTTCTAGTGTGTTAGTGGCAGCAAACAGAGCTCCTATATTTTCTTCTCAGCAGCACCCATAGGACTTCTAATGTGTTAGTGGCATCACACAGAGTTCCTATATTTTCATCTCAGAAGCACCCATAGGACTTCTAGTGTGTTAGTGGCATCACACAGAGCTCCTATATTTTCTTCTCAGAAGCACCCATAGGACTTCTAGTGTGTTAGTGGCAGCAAACAGAGCTCCTATATTTTCTTCTTAGCAGCACCCATAGGACTTCTAATGTGTTAGTGGCATCACACAGAGTTCCTATATTTTCATCTCAGAAGCACCCATAGGACTTCTAGTGTGTTAGTGGCATCACACAGAGCTCCTATATTTTCTTCTCAGAAGCACCCATAGGACTTCTAGTGTGTTAGTGGCAGCAAACAGAGCTCCTATATTTTCTTCTCAGCAGCACCCATAGGACTTCTAGTGTGTTAGTGGCATCACACAGAGTTCCTATATTTTCATCTCAGAAGCACCCATAGGACTTCTAGTGTGTTAGTGGCATCACACAGAGCTCCTATATTTTCTTCTCAGCAGCACCCATAGGACTTCTAGTGTGTTAGTGGCATCACACAGAGCTCCTATATTTTCATCTCAGAAGCACCCATAGGACTTCTAGTGTGTTAGTGGCATCACACAGAGCTCCTATATTTTCTTCTCAGCAGCAACCATAGGACTTCTAGTGTGTTAGTGGCAGCAAACAGAGCTCCTATATTTTCTTCTCAGCAGCACCCATAGGACTTCTAGTGTGTTAGTGGCATCACACAGAGCTCCTATATTTTCTTCTCAGCAGCACCCATAGGACTTCTAGTGTGTTAGTGGCAGCAAACAGAGCTCCTATATTTTCTTCTCAGCAGCACCCATAGGACTTCTAGTGTGTTAGTGGCATCACACAGAGCTCCTATATTTTCATCTCAGAAGCACCCATAGGACTTCTAGTGTGTTAGTGGCAGCAAACAGAGCTCCTATATTTTCTTCTCAGCAGCACCCATAGGACTTCTAGTGTGTTAGTGGCAGCAAACAGAGCTCCTATATTTTCTTCTCAGCAGCACCCATAGGACTTCTAGTGTGTTAGTGGCATCACACAGAGCTCCTATATTTTCTTCTCAGCAGCACCCATAGGACTTCTAGTGTGTTAGTGGCAGCAAACAGAGCTCCTATATTTTCTTCTCAGCAGCACCCATAGGACTTCTAGTGTGTTAGTGGCATCACACAGAGCTCCTATATTTTCATCTCAGAAGCACCCATAGGACTTCTAGTGTGTTAGTGGCATCACACAGAGCTCCTATATTTTCTTCTCAGCAGCACCCATAGGACTTCTAGTGTGTTAGTGGCAGCAAACAGAGCTCCTATATTTTCATCTCAGAAGCACCCATAGGACTTCTAGTGTGTTAGTGGCATCACACAGAGCTCCTATATTTTCATCTCAGAAGCACCCATAGGACTTCTAGTGTGTTAGTGGCATCACACATAGCTCCTATATTTTCTTCTCAGCAGCACCCATAGGACTTCTAGTGTGTTAGTGGCATCACACAGAGCTCCTATATTTTCATCTCAGAAGCACCCATAGGACTTCTAGTGTGTTAGTGGCATCACACAGAGCTCCTATATTTTCTTCTCAGCAGCACCCATAGGACTTCTAGTGTGTTAGTGGCAGCAAACAGAGCTCCTATATTTTCTTCTCAGCAGCACCCATAGGACTTCTAGTGTGTTAGTGGCAGCAAACAGAGCTCCTATATTTTCATCTCAGAAGCACCCATAGGACTTCTAGTGTGTTAGTGGCATCACACAGAGCTCCTATATTTTCTTCTCAGCAGCACCCATAGGACTTCTAGTGTGTTAGTGGCAGCAAACAGAGCTCCTATATTTTCATCTCAGAAGCACCCATAGGACTTCTAGTGTGTTAGTGGCATCACACAGAGCTCCTATATTTTCATCTCAGAAGCACCCATAGGACTTCTAGTGTGTTAGTGGCATCACACATAGCTCCTATATTTTCTTCTCAGCAGCACCCATAGGACTTCTAGTGTGTTAGTGGCATCACACAGAGCTCCTATATTTTCATCTCAGAAGCACCCATAGGACTTCTAGTGTGTTAGTGGCATCACACAGAGCTCCTATATTTTCTTCTCAGCAGCACCCATAGGACTTCTAGTGTGTTAGTGGCAGCAAACAGAGCTCCTATATTTTCTTCTCAGCAGCACCCATAGGACTTCTAGTGTGTTAGTGGCAGCAAACAGAGCTCCTATATTTTCTTCTCAGCAGCACCCATAGGACTTCTAGTGTGTTAGTGGCATCACACAGAGCTCCTATATTTTCTTCTCAGCAGCACCCATAGGACTTCTAGTGTGTTAGTGGCAGCAAACAGAGCTCCTATATTTTCTTCTCAGCAGCACCCATAGGACTTCTAATGTGTTAGTGGCATCACACAGAGTTCCTATATTTTCATCTCAGAAGCACCCATAAGACTTCTAGTGTGTTAGTGGCATCACACAGAGCTCCTATATTTTCTTCTCAGAAGCACCCATAGGACTTCTAGTGTGTTAGTGGCAGCAAACAGAGCTCCTATATTTTCTTCTTAGCAGCACCCATAGGACTTCTAATGTGTTAGTGGCATCACACAGAGTTCCTATATTTTCATCTCAGAAGCACCCATAGGACTTCTAGTGTGTTAGTGGCATCACACAGAGCTCCTATATTTTCTTCTCAGAAGCACCCATAGGACTTCTAGTGTGTTAGTGGCAGCAAACAGAGCTCCTATATTTTCTTCTCAGCAGCACCCATAGGACTTCTAGTGTGTTAGTGGCATCACACAGAGTTCCTATATTTTCATCTCAGAAGCACCCATAGGACTTCTAGTGTGTTAGTGGCATCACACAGAGCTCCTATATTTTCTTCTCAGCAGCACCCATAGGACTTCTAGTGTGTTAGTGGCATCACACAGAGCTCCTATATTTTCATCTCAGAAGCACCCATAGGACTTCTAGTGTGTTAGTGGCATCACACAGAGCTCCTATATTTTCTTCTCAGCAGCAACCATAGGACTTCTAGTGTGTTAGTGGCAGCAAACAGAGCTCCTATATTTTCTTCTCAGCAGCACCCATAGGACGTCTAGTGTGTTAGTGGCATCACACAGAGCTCCTATATTTTCTTCTCAGCAGCACCCATAGGACTTCTAGTGTGTTAGTGGCAGCAAACAGAGCTCCTATATTTTCTTCTCAGCAGCACCCATAGGACTTCTAGTGTGTTAGTGGCATCACACAGAGCTCCTATATTTTCTTCTCAGCAGCACCCATAGGACTTCTAGTGTGTTAGTGGCAGCAAACAGAGCTCCTATATTTTCTTCTCAGCAGCACCCATAGGACTTCTAGTGTGTTAGTGGCATCACACAGAGCTCCTATATTTTCTTCTCAGCAGCACCCATAGGACTTCTAGTGTGTTAGTGGCAGCAAACAGAGCTCCTATATTTTCTTCTCAGCAGCACCCATAGGACTTCTAGTGTGTTAGTGGCATCACACAGAGCTCCTATATTTTCATCTCAGAAGCACCCATAGGACTTCTAGTGTGTTAGTGGCAGCAAACAGAGCTCCTATATTTTCTTCTCAGCAGCACCCATAGGACTTCTAGTGTGTTAGTGGCAGCAAACAGAGCTCCTATATTTTCTTCTCAGCAGCACCCATAGGACTTCTAATGTGTTAGTGGCATCACACAGAGCTCCTATATTTTCATCTCAGAAGCACCCATAGGACTTCTAGTGTGTTAGTGGCATCACACAGAGCTCCTATATTTTCTTCTCAGCAGCACCCATAGGACTTCTAGTGTGTTAGTGGCAGCAAACAGAGCTCCTATATTTTCTTCTCAGCAGCACCCATAGGACTTCTAGTGTGTTAGTGGCATCACACAGAGCTCCTATATTTTCTTCTCAGCAGCACCCATAGGACTTCTAGTGTGTTAGTGGCAGCAAACAGAGCTCCTATATTTTCTTCTCAGCAGCACCCATAGGACTTCTAGTGTGTTAGTGGCATCACACAGAGCTCCTATATTTTCATCTCAGAAGCACCCATAGGACTTCTAGTGTGTTAGTGGCATCACACAGAGCTCCTATATTTTCTTCTCAGCAGCACCCATAGGACTTCTAGTGTGTTAGTGGCAGCAAACAGAGCTCCTATATTTTCATCTCAGAAGCACCCATAGGACTTCTAGTGTGTTAGTGGCATCACACAGAGCTCCTATATTTTCATCTCAGAAGCACCCATAGGACTTCTAGTGTGTTAGTGGCATCACACATAGCTCCTATATTTTCTTCTCAGCAGCACCCATAGGACTTCTAGTGTGTTAGTGGCATCACACAGAGCTCCTATATTTTCATCTCAGAAGCACCCATAGGACTTCTAGTGTGTTAGTGGCATCACACAGAGCTCCTATATTTTCTTCTCAGCAGCACCCATAGGACTTCTAGTGTGTTAGTGGCAGCAAACAGAGCTCCTATATTTTCTTCTCAGCAGCACCCATAGGACTTCTAGTGTGTTAGTGGCAGCAAACAGAGCTCCTATATTTTCATCTCAGAAGCACCCATAGGACTTCTAGTGTGTTAGTGGCATCACACAGAGCTCCTATATTTTCATCTCAGAAGCACCCATAGGACTTCTAGTGTGTTAGTGGCATCACACATAGCTCCTATATTTTCTTCTCAGCAGCACCCATAGGACTTCTAGTGTGTTAGTGGCATCACACAGAGCTCCTATATTTTCATCTCAGAAGCACCCATAGGACTTCTAGTGTGTTAGTGGCATCACACAGAGCTCCTATATTTTCTTCTCAGCAGCACCCATAGGACTTCTAGTGTGTTAGTGGCAGCAAACAGAGCTCCTATATTTTCTTCTCAGCAGCACCCATAGGACTTCTAGTGTGTTAGTGGCATCACACAGAGTTCCTATATTTTCATCTCAGAAGCACCCATAGGACTTCTAGTGTGTTAGTGGCATCACACAGAGCTCCTATATTTTCTTCTCAGCAGCACCCATAGGACTTCTAGTGTGTTAGTGGCAGCAAACAGAGCTCCTATATTTTCTTCTCAGCAGCACCCATAGGACTTCTAGTGTGTTAGTGGCATCACACAGAGTTCCTATATTTTCATCTCAGAAGCACCCATAGGACTTCTAGTGTGTTAGTGGCATCACACAGAGCTCCTATATTTTCTTCTCAGCAGCACCCATAGGACTTCTAGTGTGTTAGTGGCAGCAAACAGAGCTCCTATATTTTCTTCTCAGCAGCACCCATAGGACTTCTAGTGTGTTAGTGGCATCACACAGAGCTCCTATATTTTCTTCTCAGAAGCACCCATAGGACTTCTAGTGTGTTAGTGGCAGCAAACAGAGCTCCTATATTTTCTTCTCAGCAGCACCATAGGACTTCTAGTGTGTTAGTGGCATCACACAGAGTTCCTATATTTTCATCTCAGAAGCACCCATAGGACTTCTAGTGTGTTAGTGGCATCACACAGAGCTCCTATATTTTCTTCTCAGCAGCACCCATAGGACTTCTAGTGTGTTAGTGGCAGCAAACAGAGCTCCTATATTTTCTTCTCAGCAGCACCCATAGGACTTCTAGTGTGTTAGTGGCATCACACAGAGCTCCTATATTTTCTTCTCAGAAGCACCCATAGGACTTCTAGTGTGTTAGTGGCAGCAAACAGAGCTCCTATATTTTCTTCTCAGCAGCACCCATAGGACTTCTAGTGTGTTAGTGGCATCACACAGAGTTCCTATATTTTCTTCTCAGCAGCACCCATAGGACTTCTAGTGTGTTAGTGGCAGCAAACAGAGCTCCTATATTTTCTTCTCAGCAGCACCCATAGGACTTCTAGTGTGTTAGTGGCATCACACAGAGTTCCTATATTTTCATCTCAGAAGCACCCATAGGACTTCTAGTGTGTTAGTGGCATCACACAGAGCTCCTATATTTTCTTCTCAGCAGCACCCATAGGACTTCTAGTGTGTTAGTGGCATCACACAGAGCTCCTATATTTTCATCTCAGAAGCACCCATAGGACTTCTAGTGTGTTAGTGGCATCACACAGAGCTCCTATATTTTCTTCTCAGCAGCACCCATAGGACTTCTAGTGTGTTAGTGGCAGCAAACAGAGCTCCTATATTTTCTTCTCAGCAGCACCCATAGGACTTCTAGTGTGTTAGTGGCATCACACAGAGCTCCTATATTTTCATCTCAGAAGCACCCATAGGACTTCTAGTGTGTTAGTGGCATCACACATAGCTCCTATATTTTCTTCTCAGCAGCACCCATAGGACTTCTAGTGTGTTAGTGGCATCACACAGAGCTCCTATATTTTCATCTCAGAAGCACCCATAGGACTTCTAGTGTGTTAGTGGCATCACACAGAGCTCCTATATTTTCTTCTCAGCAGCACCCATAGGACTTCTAGTGTGTTAGTGGCAGCAAACAGAGCTCCTATATTTTCTTCTCAGCAGCACCCATAGGACTTCTAGTGTGTTAGTGGCATCACACAGAGTTCCTATATTTTCATCTCAGAAGCACCCATAGGACTTCTAGTGTGTTAGTGGCATCACACAGAGCTCCTATATTTTCTTCTCAGCAGCACCCATAGGACTTCTAGTGTGTTAGTGGCAGCAAACAGAGCTCCTATATTTTCTTCTCAGCAGCACCCATAGGACTTCTAGTGTGTTAGTGGCATCACACAGAGCTCCTATATTTTCTTCTCAGAAGCACCCATAGGACTTCTAGTGTGTTAGTGGCAGCAAACAGAGCTCCTATATTTTCTTCTCAGCAGCACCCATAGGACTTCTAGTGTGTTAGTGGCATCACACAGAGTTCCTATATTTTCATCTCAGAAGCACCCATAGGACTTCTAGTGTGTTAGTGGCATCACACAGAGCTCCTATATTTTCTTCTCAGCAGCACCCATAGGACTTCTAGTGTGTTAGTGGCATCACACAGAGCTCCTATATTTTCATCTCAGAAGCACCCATAGGACTTCTAGTGTGTTAGTGGCATCACACAGAGCTCCTATATTTTCTTCTCAGCAGCACCCATAGGACTTCTAGTGTGTTAGTGGCAGCAAACAGAGCTCCTATATTTTCTTCTCAGCAGCACCCATAGGACTTCTAGTGTGTTAGTGGCATCACACAGAGCTCCTATATTTTCATCTCAGAAGCACCCATAGGACTTCTAGTGTGTTAGTGGCATCACACATAGCTCCTATATTTTCTTCTCAGCAGCACCCATAGGACTTCTAGTGTGTTAGTGGCATCACACAGAGCTCCTATATTTTCATCTCAGAAGCACCCATAGGACTTCTAGTGTGTTAGTGGCATCACACAGAGCTCCTATATTTTCTTCTCAGCAGCACCCATAGGACTTCTAGTGTGTTAGTGGCATCACACAGAGCTCCTATATTTTCATCTCAGAAGCACCCATAGGACTTCTAGTGTGTTAGTGGCATCACACAGAGCTCCTATATTTTCTTCTCAGCAGCACCCATAGGACTTCTAGTGTGTTAGTGGCAGCAAACAGAGCTCCTACATTTTCATCTCAGAAGCACCCATAGGACTTCTAGTGTGTTAGTGGCATCACACAGAGCTCCTATATTTTCATCTCAGAAGCACCCATAGGACTTCTAGTGTGTTAGTGGCATCACACATAGCTCCTATATTTTCTTCTCAGCAGCACCCATAGGACTTCTAGTGTGTTAGTGGCATCACACAGAGCTCCTATATTTTCATCTCAGAAGCACCCATAGGACTTCTAGTGTGTTAGTGGCATCACACAGAGCTCCTATATTTTCTTCTCAGCAGCACCCATAGGACTTCTAGTGTGTTAGTGGCAGCAAACAGAGCTCCTATATTTTCTTCTCAGAAGCACCCATAGGACTTCTAGTGTGTTAGTGGTATCACACAGAGTTCCTATATTTTCATCTCAGAAGCACCCATAGGACTTCTAGTGTGTTAGTGGCATCACACAGAGCTCCTATATTTTCTTCTCAGCAGCACCCATAGGACTTCTAGTGTGTTAGTGGCAGCAAACAGAGCTCCTATATTTTCTTCTCAGCAGCACCCATAGGACTTCTAGTGTGTTAGTGGCATCACACAGAGCTCCTATATTTTCTTCTCAGAAGCACCCATAGGATTTCTAGTGTGTTAGTGGCAGCAAACAGAGCTCCTATATTTTCTTCTCAGCAGCACCCATAGGACTTCTAGTATGTTAGTGGCATCACACAGAGTTCCTATATTTTCATCTCAGAAGCACCCATAGGACTTCTAGTGTGTTAGTGGCATCACACAGAGCTCCTATATTTTCTTCTCAGCAGCACCCATAGGACTTCTAGTGTGTTAGTGGCAGCAAACAGAGCTCCTATATTTTCTTCTCAGCAGCACCCATAGGACTTCTAGTGTGTTAGTGGCATCACACAGAGTTCCTATATTTTCATCTCAGAAGCACCCATAGGACTTCTAGTGTGTTAGTGGCATCACACAGAGCTCCTATATTTTCTTCTCAGCAGCACCCATAGGACTTCTAGTGTGTTAGTGGCATCACACAGAGCTCCTATATTTTCATCTCAGAAGCACCAATAGGACTTCTAGTGTGTTAGTGGCAGCAAACAGAGCTCCTATATTTTCTTGTCAGCAGCACACATAGTACCTATAGTGTGTTAGTGTCAGCACCCATAGGACCTACAGTGTGTTGTGAGCACACATAGGAGTTCTATTTTTTATACTATATACACTACCGACTACAATGGCTGGAAGACCGCCAAGGAGAGGCAGAGCGTGCCGAGGCAAGAACACAGGGCAGGCAGGCTCTGTTTCTAGAGACAACAGTGCTGGCCGTGGACGTGGTCGTGCATCGTCATCAGCACGTGGCCATGGGACACGCTTGTCTTTGTTTTCGGCAGCTGGACATGTGGAGCCGCATCATGCCGAAGGCTTGGTAGAATGGATGACCAAGCCCTCCTCATCCTCCTCATCCTCTCTCACCCAGGCTCAGGGTACTGGCAGAGCAGCTGCCAACGCGTACTCAATGGCATCATCAGCCACCCCTTCCCTAGACCCACCATGTCCTCCTGAGGAGTCCCCCGAACTGTTTGAGCACAGTGTTGGGTACATGCTCCAGGAGGATGCCCAACGATTCGAAGGCTCGGATGATGATACCCAGCTTGAGGAAGTCAGTAGTGTGCGCGCAGAGAGAGGGGATGCTGAAGGACAGCAATCTGGCAGTAGTGTTCCACCAGCTGCAGCTTACTGCCAGGTTTGCTCTAGTGGTGAAGAGGGAGGGGATGATGAGGTCACTGACTCCACGTGGGTGCCTGAAGGGAGAGAGGAGGAGGAGGAGGAGGATGCAGCGTCACATGTCCAACGAGGCAGGATGCCCCCTGGAGGCCAGCTAGAGGCCAGCACAGCAACTGTACCACACCGCAGAGCTCCGCCTGTGCAGGGCGCTGCCTCTGCACGTTATCACAAAAGTTCTTTGGTGTGGGCCTTTTTTGAGACGAGTGCATCAGATCGCACCACTGCTATTTGCAATATTTGTCTCAAGCGTATCTCGCGTGGCCAAAACATCAGCCGCTTGGGCACCACAAGCATGAGCAGACATATGTCGACCTGCCATGCAGCTCGTTGGCAAGCACACATAAAAGACCCACACCAAAGAACAAAGCGGACCTCTCCTTGCTCCTCATCAGCTGGGATCTCCATCCCCACTATATCTTCAGTCCTCTCTGAAAGCTGCTCTGAGAGGACTGAAGGTGTAGAATTAGGTGTGTCACAACCAAGTACTTGCAGTACACCGACGTCCGATTGTAGCAGGCAAATTTCCCTGCCCCAGCTGCTGGACCGTCGAAAGAAGTATACTCCCAGCCATCCACATGCCCAGCGGTTGAATGCTAGCTTGGCTAAATTGCTAGCACTTCAACTGCTGCCTTTTCAGTTGATAGACTCGGCCCCCTTCCGTGAGTTTGTTCAATGTGCGGTTCCTCAGTGGCAGGTTCCCAAACGCCACTTTTTCTCACGGAAGGCGATTCCGTCTCTCTACTGGCATGTGGAAGGCAATGTCCATGCCTCGCTGGACAGGGCGGTCAGCGGTAAGGTGCATATTACCGCTGACTCATGGTCCAGCAGGCATGGACAGGGACGTTATCTTTCTTTCACGGCCCATTGGGTCACTCTATTGGCAGCTGGGAGGGATGCAGGACAAGGTGCAGTAGTGTTGGAGGTTGTTCCGCCACCACGCCTCCAAAATGCTACTACTGGTTGTGACACACCTCTCTCCTCCACCCCCTCTTCTTCTTCTTCCTCCATGTCCTCTTCGAGTGCTCTGTCCTCGGAACCAGCGGTGCTCCGTAGGCGTACAAGGGGCTACGCGAGTATGCAGGCAAAAAGATGCCATGCCGTGCTTGCGCTGGTGTGTTTGGGGGACAGGAGCCACACTGGGCCAGAGGTTCTGGCAGCTCTGCAGGGGCAGGCCGAGAGGTGGTTGACGCCACGCCAGCTTAAGCCAGGAATGGTAGTTTCTGATAATGGCACCAACCTCCTCTCCGCCCTGCGACAGGGGCAGCTCACCCATGTGCCCTGTATGGCTCACGTCCTCAACCTGGTGGTGCAGCGGTTCTTGGGCAGGTTCCCAGGCTTACAGGATGTCCTGAGGCAGGCCAGGAAAGTCTGTGTGCATTTCCGCCGATCTTATAATGCCAGTGCTCGGCTGACTGAGCTGCAAAAGGAGCTGAACCTGCCCAAGAACCGCCTAATATGTGACATGCCCACCAGGTGGAACTCAACGTTGGCCATGCTGCAGCGACTGCACACGCAGCAGAGGGCCATCAATGAGTACCTTTGCGACTACGGCACCAGGACAGGGTCAGGGGAGCTTGGCTTTTTTTCCCCACGCCAGTGGAGCATGATCAGGGATGCATGCACTGTCCTCTCACCATTTGAGGAGGCCACGAGGATGGTGAGCAGTGACAGTGCATGCATCAGTGACACTGTACCTCTTGTCCACCTGTTGGAGCATACGCTGCGTGGGATAATGGACAGGGCACTTGAGGCAGAACAGAGGCAGGAAGAGGAGGACTTCCTTGTCTCTCAAGGCCCCCTTTATCCAGACAATGTTCCTTCTGTCCCACCCATCACACAGGAAGAGGAGGAGGAGGAGGAGGAGGATTGTGTGAGCATGGAGGTGGAGCCTGGCACTCAGCATCAGCAGCAGCAGTCTTTTAGGGATGATGTACAGTCCCAACAAACCAGTGGACTTGTACGTGGCTGGGAGGAGGTGGCTGGCGATCATGTCATCCTCAGTGACCCAGAAGACTCCGGACCGAATGCCTCAGCTAACCTACGCTGCATGGCCTCCCTGATCCTGCAAAGCCTGCGGAAGGATCCTCGTGTTCTTCGGATCAAGGAGAGTGACCATTACTGGCTGGCCACTCTCCTTGATCCACGGTACAAGGGTAAGGTTGCGGACCTTATCTTGCCGTCGCAGAGGGAGCAGAGGATGAGACATCTCAGGGAGGCCTTGCAGAAAGGTCTGTGCAACGCGTTCCCAGAAACTGGGAGGTTACAAACTCCTGGTCCTGGACGACGAGTTGCTGAGGCTTCGGTCAGTAGCAGAAGGAGCGGTGGGGAAGGTGGACGTCTGACCGATGCGTTCAGACAATTTTTTAGTCCGCAGCCCCAAGGTATGATCGGTTCCAGCAACCATCGCCAGCGTCTGATATACATGGTGCAGGAATACCTAGGGGCAAGGTCAGACTTGGACACCTTTCCCACCGAAAATCCTCTGGCTTACTGGGTCCTGAGGATGGATCACTGGCCAGAGCTTGCACAGTATGCAATTGAGCTACTGGCCTGTCCTGCATCCAGCGTTCTTTCCGAACGCACATTCAGTGCTGCTGGAGGATTTGTCACCGATCATAGGGTGCGCCTGTCCACCGACTCGGTTGATCGACTGACCTTCATAAAAATGAATCAGTCTTGGATCACCACCAGCTACCAGACACCTGAAGCGGATATAACGGAATAATTTATAATGTCACATCCCTTCAAGACTGCCTATGCTGATGCTGAGTGACTGTCCTGTTATGTTCACTGACTATCCTCTTCCTCCTCCTCAATGATCCATGCCACCACACCAGTGCCTAAGGCACAATTTTTCAGCCCCTGTATAACAGGGGCGTGTAAGTACAATTTTTTAAAAAGATGCTTCGCAACAGGTCTGACTGCTGTGCTCAGAGTACAGTATCTGTGAGGGGTTGCAGTGTTGTGGCACCAGCACCAGTGCCTAAGGCACAATTTTTCAGCCCCTGTTGGGGCGTGTAATTACAATTTTTAGGCAATGCTTTGCAACAGGTCTCATTGCTGTGCTCAGAGTACAGTATCTGTGAGGGGTTGCAGTGTTGTGGCACCAGCACCAGTGCCTAAGGCACAATTTTTCAGCCCCTGTATAACAGGGGCGTGTAATTACAATTTTTTAAAAAGATGCTTCGCAACAGGTGTGACTGCTGTGCTCCAAGTACAGTATCTGTGAGGGGTTGCAGTGTTGTGGCACCAGCACCAATGCCTAAGGCACAATTTTTCAGCCCCTGTTTAACAGGGGCGTGTAATTACAAATCTTGATCTAATAGTTCACAGCAGGGCCCATTCCTGCGCCCACCAAGAGTAACTATGAGGGCCTACAGTCTTGTGGCAACACCGTCCACCACCACCACCACCACCAAAGGCCCAATTTTTCTGCCCTGTTCAACAGGTGCATGCAATTACAAATCTTGATCTAATAACTCACAGCAGGGCCCATTCCTGCACCCACCAAGAGTAACTGTGAGGGCTTACAGTCTTGTGGCAACACCGTCCACCACAACCACCACCACCACCAAAGGCCCAATTTTTCTGCCCGGTTCAACAGGTGCATGCAAGTACAAATCTTGATCTATTAACTCACAGCAGGGCCCATTCCTGTGCCCACCAGTCTTGTGGCTACACCAACATCTAATAGGGCAAATTTCTGCAGAGTATATACGGCAGGCCCCTACTTTCAAACATCCAACTTACAAACGACTCCTACTTGCAAACGGCAAGAGAAAACAGGAAGTGAGAGGAAATCTACCCCTAGGAAGGAAAATTCTATCCTGTTAGATTTAATTTGGGAAAAAGGTATCTCCTCTCTACTGATGCTTTATCACCAATCCTTGTTTCAATTAAAACCCCACTTTTCCAAAAACATTTGTCATTGGGACGGAAAGTGAGGTGACATGTTCTGAACAGATGTGCAAAGACAGCAAATGTTACAGGGGTGATAACCCCTCCCTATGTTCTCCAAAAAGCTTAAAAATTGATTTTTTTGGGATGTAGCTACACTTCATAATGTACCTGTTCAGATTCTACTTAAGAACAAACCTACAGTCCATGTCTTGTTTGCACCACCTATATACTGCTGTTCAGAGTATATAGGGTTGTAGGTATAGGGTTTTATTTTGGGTGCGGGGTCCCCCTTAGTATCCATACAAGACCCAAAGGGGCTGGGGTGGGGGGGGGTGATGGGGTAGCCATGCCATTTTTCTCAAGGATTTTCAGCCATATGGCGGCCAGGACAAGACATGACATTAAAGCCGCAAGTGGTTTTAAATGGCTTCTTTTTTTCCTTTACAAATGTCATTTTGTGCAAGGACAGTTCTAAACACGGGAAACACATGCCACTTCACAGGCATACTTTAGACACCCCCCAGGTACCATATTTAAAGGAAAATTTCACTTTTTTTTTTTTCACTTTATGCATCATTAAAATGACTGCTCCCGAAAAAACTTTAGTTTTTAAAATTTCTTTTTGCATTGATATATGTCCCCTGGGGCAGGACCCGGGTCCCCAAACCTGTTTTATGACATTAACATGCATATTGGCCGTTGTAATTAGCAATTTTGATTTCGAACGTTCGCGTCCATTATAACGAATAGGGTTCGAAAATTCGCGCGAACTTTCGGTCCGTTCGAAGGTTCTGGTGCGAACCGAACTCGGGGGTGTTCGGCTCATCCCTAGTCACCAGTATGGTATTTGTAAAATGAAATCATATCCCCTCTCAAGCGTCTCTTCTCCAGAGAGAATAAGTTCAGTGCTTGTAAACCTTTCTTCATAACTAATATCCTCCAGTCCCTTTATTAACTTTTTTGCCCTTCTCTGTACTCACTCCATTTCAAGTACAACTGTCAGATAAGGGTACTCACCGAGGCCGAGATGCAGAGAGCGGCTCACTCTTGCGACTAAGCGCACTCCACCCCCTGGAGATGGGACAGAGGGGGGATGGCACCAAGAGGCACAAGCTACCAGCAGGCAGGACAGGACTTGCGTAAAGGTCTCTGAGGGCTTGTGTAGACACTGACAGGTAGCAGAGCTCAGCTGGTGTTATATAGCAGAAAGTTCAAAGCAGGCCGGGGATCAAACACCAGAGAGGAGAGGAGTCCAAGACAAGCAAAAGGATCAAGATGCTGGAGACTGGAGACAATCCGGGTCACAGGCAGAAGGTCAGGTGCAGGAGACTGAAGGCAAGTCTGGGTCACAAGGCAGAGGGTATAACACAGGAGAAAGCAGCAAAGTCCAATAAGCAAGCCAGGAGTCAGGTTTGGGAGAGATCAGGGTGGTCAAGGCAATCCGGGTCACAGCAGAAGATCAAACATGCAGGAAACAGGAACTTGGATCACAGGAAGCTGAAAGACAAAACAGCAATTTGCTTAGGGATTTGCTCAGCTTTTATAGGCAGCCAGGATGCCATGTGACACATTGAACAAATGGAAGCTGTCTACTTCCTGACAGGCAGCCAGGATGTCATGTGACACGCTGAACAGATAGAAGTTGTTTACTTCCCTGACAACATCCTTCCTGAGGACTGGTGCCCAGAACTGGACAGCATACTCCAGGTGAGGCAGGACCAGAGTCTTGTAGAGTGGGAGAATTATTGCTTTATCTCTTGAGTTAATCCCCTATTTAATACATGCCAATATTCTGTTTGCTTTGTTAGCAGAAGCTTGGCATTGCATGCCATTGCTGAGCCTATCATCTACTAGGACCCCTAGGTCCTTTTTCATCCTTGATTCCCCCAGAGGTTCTCCCCCCAGTGAGTAGATTGCATTCATATTTTTGCCACCCAAATTCATTATTTTTAATTTTTTCCACAATAAACCTCATTTGCCATGTACAGTAGGTGCCGCCGATATTGTGTTTCTATCGCGCTCCCATCGCCGAGATTCTCGGCGACAGGAGTGCCGAGATGTCGGCAGCAGGGTGGCGACATGTGTCGCGCTCGCTGCAATGGCGAGGAGACGCGACACTGTATTGAGCGGGGATCCGACGCGGATTCCCGCCAATACCAGGCACTGCGTTTGGTATGAATCCTGAGCGGGAACTCCACGCCAATTTTTAAAGAAAAAAACGGCGTGGGTTCCCCCTCCAGGGGCATACCAGGCCCTTGGGTCTGGTCTGGATTTGAAGGGGAACCCTACGCCGAAAAAACGGCGTGGGGGTCCCCTCAAGATCTAAACCAGACCCTTATCCGAGCACGCAACCTGGCAGGCCGCAGGGGAAGAGGGGGGGATGAGAACGGCCCCCCTCCCTCCTGAACCGTACCAGGACACATGCCCTCAACATGGGGGGTTTGGTGCTCTGGGGCAGGGGGGCGACCTGCGGCCCCCCCACCCCAGAGCACCCTGCCCCCATGTTGATGAGGACAGGGCCTCTTCCCGACAACCCTGGCCATTGGTTGTCGGGGTCTGCGGGCGGGGGGCTTATCGGAATCCGGGAGCCCCCTTTAATAAGGGGGCCCCCAGATACCGGCCCCCCACCCTATGTGAATGAGTATGGGGTACATCGTACCCCTACCCATTCACCTGGTGGAAAATAAATGGAAATAAAAACACAACACAGTTTTTAAAAGTATTTTATTGCACCGCTCCGGAGGTCTTCTTCCGACTTCGGGGGTCTCCGGTGTCGTCGCCGCGTTCTCCGGTTCTTTCTTCTGCCGGGCCTTCGCTAACTTCTTTTTAGCTCTTTTGCTAACGGAGGCCCGGTCTTCTCCGTCGCCTTCTTCTTCTTCTCCCACGCTCCGGTTCTTCTCCGGCTCTCCGGTGTCGTCACCGCGTTCTCCGGTTCTTTCTTCCGCGGGCCTCCGCTAACTTCTTTTTAGCTCTTTTGCTAGCAGAGGCCCAGTCTTCTCCGTCGTCGTCGGTGTCTTCTTCCCTCTTCTCCTCCTCGATGTTGACTCGTCGCTTCCTCTCGCAGTAATGGTAAATCTTCGGTCCGCAGAGATTAATCTATTCTTCACATGACGTCACAGTCACATGCTCCGGGGCACATGTGCACATGACGTCACAGTCACATGCTCCAGGGCACATGTGCACATGACGTCACAGTCACATGCTCCAGGGCACATGTGCCCCGGAGCATGTGACTGTGACGTCATGTGAAGAATAGATTAATCTCTGCGGACCGAAGATTTACCATTACTGCGAGAGGAAGCGACGAGTCAACATCGAGGAAGAGAAGAGGGAAGAAGACGCCGACGGCGACGATGGAGAAGACCGGGCCTCTGCTAGCAAAAGAGCTAAAAAGAAGTTAGCGGAGGCCCGGCGGAAGAAAGAACCGGAGAACGCGGCGACGACACCGGAGAGCGGGAGAAGAACCGGAGAGCGGGAGAAGAAGAAGACGACGGAGAAGACCGGGCCTCCGTTAGCAAAAGAGCTAAAAAGAAGTTAGCGGAGGCCCGGCAAAAGAAAGAACCGGAGAACGCAGCGACGACACCGGAGACCCCCGAAGTCGGAAGAAGACCTCCGGAGCGGTGCAATAAAATACTTTTAAAAACTGTGTTGTGTTTTTATTTCCATTTATTTTCCACCAGGTGAATGGGTAGGGGTACGATGTACCCCATACTCATTCACATAGGGTGGGGGGGCCGGTATCTGGGGGCCCCCTTATTAAAGGGGGCTCCCGGATTCCGATAAGCCTCCCGCCCGCAGACCCCGACAACCAACGGCCAGGGTTGTCGGGAAGAGGCCCTGTCCTCATCAACATGGGGGCAGGGTGCTCTGGGGTGGGGGGGCCGCAGGTCGCCCCCCTGCCCCAGAGCACCAAACCCCCCATGTTGAGGGCATGTGGCCTGGTACGGTTCAGGAGGGAGGGGGGGCCGCTCTCGTCCCCCCCTCTTCCCCTGCGGCCTGCCAGGTTGCGTGCTCGGATAAGGGTCTGGTTTGGATCTTGAGGGGGACCCCCACATCGTTTTTTCGGCGTAGGGTTCCCCTTTAAATCCAGACCAGACCCAAGGGCCTGGTATGCCAATGGAGGGGGAACCCACGCCGGTTTTTTCTTTAAAAATTGGCGTGGAGTTCCCGCTCAGGATTCATACCAAACGCAGTGCCTGGTATTGGCGGGAATCTGCGTCGGATCCCCGCCTATCGGCAATGCGTGTCGCTCAGTAACAACATGGCGCCGTAAGATCAGCGCCTAGCAGGCAGGCTCCAAACCTCCTCCAGGAAATCAGAGCAAGAAGTAAGATGTGAACGAGGATGTGAACGAGGATATGAAACAGAGGCTTTGAGGTACTGAACACCTGAATCTCTGAACACCTGAATCTCTGAACTTCTGAAAAGAGAGATGGTCTTATCTTTCCGGGACTCATTAGACCTAAATTAGATTAAATCTGTCCGGCTAATAACCCTCCGTCCCTCTATTTTTCACCTTACCTGACCCTCTGGAGAGACTCCTGAAGGGGGAGCGTTAAGAGGCAGGGATCTGAGGGAAAGCCGCTGAGATACTGAGATACTGCAAGCCGGGAGCCGGGTGAGTGTTAGACGCGCTGGATGTGGACGGAGTACGGAGACCTTAAGCGGGTCACGTCAGTATCCAGAGAGAACGAAGGACAACGCGAGACTCATCGAGACTACTACGGGATCCTCCAGGTGATCGTATGTCGGAATCCACACTCTGGCGTATTGGAGTGGCGGAGCAGCAGGTCCAGATCTGTTGTCGGGAAGTGACGGGAGCCGAGGTGAGCGGAGAGTGGATAGTAGGGAGACCTCGTACCTACAGCCGGAGGTATCCCTAAGGTGTCCCCATGAGAGCTCCTTCCAGGACAGGAGATCCGTGGGAGAGTCGTCCCGGGTAGTGAGGGGTAAGCTAAAAAAAAAAACTTATCACTCTTCCTCTTGACTCCCCCCGCTCATTGAAGGCTGTAATAAGAACAGGGAAGATTGAAGGACTGATGTAATACGAGGATATAGATGCATCAAAAAATCTCTCTATAATAAAGGGAACAGCCCAGATATATAATATAGATAGATGTAAATCATTGGATTTTGGACTTATTAGTCGTATGAGAACTGTGAAGTTCCCTGCATTTATCTATACCTGGGTCGATACCTAAGGATTTTGTCCCTTGTCCACCTTTTTTTTTTTTTTCTCATCTCCCATTTTTCCTTTGTTTTTTGGTATCAATTCTAACTGTTCCTAACCATTACTAACCACCCCTAACCATTCATGCTGAGAGAATGAGATTCTAAGACTGTGGGAACCCCCTGCCATTAGCCTGTTGAAACTGCAAATCTCCTGAATTTTCAGCTGTCGGATTGCTGTCGGATTGCTAGGAGTCTTATACTACCTTCACTCACAACCCAGTATGATGTGAACCGTACACCTATCTGCATATGCAAGGGCCTGTGGTTTTTTTTTTTGCTTTTTGTCCTTTTGCCTTTTTTTTTGGGCATGAAAATATGGAAAGAACTGAATCATTAAGAAATTAAGAAATTATATATATCAAGGGATTGAATTTTTTGTCCTATATTTATATTTATCATTATTTTTTATTTTTTTTTCCCTCCCTTTACCCCTTTTTTTTGTTTGTTTATAAGTGCTAAGTTATTACTGTGGTTGAGTTAGTTTTGGAACACTGGGATATGTATTAAGAAGGTGTTGAGACGCGACTAATGTATCAAAATCTGCATTAAGTATTAAGTTCAATTACCTTTGTGTTTCTTGCTAGCCGTAGGAAAGGGGGGGTGGGGCAGAAAGTGAAATAGTGAGACTACTTGAATCATCCGGTAATGAGCGGATATTAAGGGACTGAAAACGTATAAAGTTACAGTATATTAGTGAGAAACTACATTGAAGCAGAATTTAAACTCTCTAAATCTATAGAAATAAAGCTGAAGATTCCCCCAATTGGTGGTGCGGGAGGAGGAGGGATAGGGGTAGGATAGAGGTGGGGGGGAGAAGAAAAAGTAGATTACATTCAGCTTTGTGCTGGAGTTAAGATCCTCGGTCAAGGAGAAAATGGTAAAAAAGGGTGTCAAAGTAAATCAGGGGGAAGGAACCAGCCGGAGCACAATCAAGTCCTACTTGATTGTAGAAGGGTCTGATCAAATGTTGGAGAGTCCTAGAAATAGAGATTTAAACTCAGGAACACCAAAAAAAAATATTGGTCACCCAGAGATGAATGAGGTGAAGGAAGGGTCCCCAGGGACCTCGGGGAAAAATAAAGGAAGTAAGGCCCAAGTCTCAGAAACCAAAAGTAAGAAAACCCCGGAAAAACATCAACAAACTGATACACCCCGCGAAGATCTACAGGACCCTCCAACAAAGCAAGATATGACGGACATGATTGAAATGATATCACGTCTGGAGCGAACAATAAAAGGCGAAATGGGAGCTACGAGAAAGGATATTCAGAGTGTATTACATAGGGTAGAGGGAATAGAAGATCAGCTAGAAGAACATAAAAACGCTATAAAAGAACTTAGAGATAGGGCAGATATGGACTGGATAGAGATAAGGAACGCCCGATATAAATTAGAGGACCAGGAGAATCGGAGTAGGAGAAAAAATCTCTGGATAAGAGGACTTCCGGAAGAGGTTAAAGATACAGAAGTGGAAGAGGTTCTACAAGGGATATTTAATAAAGCTTTAAAGAATGAAACAGCGGCAGCAATGCAATTCGAGAGGGTACATAGAATACAAAGATCGTACAGCACTCAGAGAGACCTTCCAAGAGACATTATAATAAGATTTCATGAGTATGGTCAAAAAGACCTGGTCTCGCAAAGTACTAGAAACTCCTCCCCGATGGAATATAAGGGAATTAAACTATCTATTTTCTCAGACCTGGCTCCAGAGACTTTGGCGCAGAAAAGAGCATTGAAGCCTCTAACAAATTTCCTGCAGATAAATAATATACCCTATAGGTGGGGGTTCCCTGCATGCCTGGTGGTGAAAAAAGAGGGGGTATCAGCAACCGTTAGATTTCCAGAAGATATAAAAGAATTCTGTAAAAGACTGAATATAGAAGATATACAGGTAGAAAATTGGGAAAAGAGACCCCCAGTATGGAGAAAGTGGAAGGATCAGGACTGGAAACGAACTTAGTGTTAAGGAGATAAAGGGGTGGAGGAGGGAGGTAAATTGAACTGATAGAAGGGGAAGGAAGAGGGTGGGTGAAAGGTGTGGAGGGAGAGAGATGAAGGAATATAAGGTGTAGAGATTAAAAGTATGATTCTGTATGATTCTGTATTCTCCTGAGAGGGAGGTTTGGAGAGGGAATGCCCGCCTGCGCTCTGGGGCCTTTCCAATTTTGGGTAGACCCCAGGGAACGGGGGGACAGATGCGAAGCCCAGAGGCGGCTCCCACCTGGCAGATTGCCGGGATGGGATCACGCCAAAGGACTCAAAACATTGATTTGCAATGTGAATGGGGGTGGGGGGGAGGGGGGTATATGTGGTCTCGGCTTTTCCTACTGACGCTGAAATATACCAGAGAGGAGGCTGTTCATCAAAAATTTATGAGGACTAGCTCTAAGGGGTTATGGTCTGAAGGTTTGTTGGAGGTATTAGATCTGTTAATGCCCCTTCGACCCGGCACATGTCTGTTGCATAACAATTGGGTCACAATGAAAGAAATTAATTATAGAAATGGAAACTCTGAAAATAGTTACATATAATGTGCGGGGATTAAATTGCCCAAATAAGCGGTACCAGATCTTGCAAGAGATGAGGGGAGAATCGGCAAACATAGTGTTTCTTCAGGAAACACATTTAAAGTGGACATCAAAGACTAGATTGAATTCAAAAGAGTATCCTATATGGATACATAGTTATTCCTCTAATAAAAGGTCTAAGGGAACGGCGATTTGATTCGACAGGAATACATGCTTCACAGTGGATGCTGTGGAGTTAGATCCTGAGGGGCGATATACTTTTGTCAAGGGCTCTTTGTTTAATATAAGGTTCACATTGGCAAATGTATACTGCCCGAATGTACGGCCCTCAGTGTATTTAAAGAAAATCTTGAATAGACTGGAGGTCTTTAAAGAGGGAAAAGTGATACTTGCCGGGGATTTTAATTTTGTTTTTGATCCTGTCTTAGACACACAACCTATATCATTGAGGTCCGCAGGTAAACACCTGAGATCTGTAAAATCTAAAATACACCAAATGCATTTAGTTGAGGCCTGGAGAATTACACATCCAAAAGAGAAGGACTATACATATTATTCTCCAGTACATAGATCATACTCTAGAATTGATCATATTCTGATAGATCATCGGTTATTAGAAGGTCTAAGGAGGGTAGAAATAAAGACGGTAACGATCTCTGATCATGCGCCTGTCAAATTGACCCTTGCTTTAAGGGAAATCCCGGCGGGCCAGAGAGCGTGGAGACTTGATGAAACCCTGTTAAATAATAAGAAGATCTCGGAAGATCTAGAAAAGGACATGGTCTGCTTCTTCAAAGAGAATGATGTAGAAAATGTTGACCCATTGGTATTATGGGAAACACAAAAAGTATATATGAGAGGCAGATTGATAGAAGAGGGGATTAAGAGGAAAAAAAGAAGACAGGCCCAAAGACAGACCCTACTAGAAGAAATTAAGGACCTAGAATAAAAGCACAAAGTAAGTCAGGAAGGTCAAATCTTAATAACATTGACTGGGAAAAGAGAAAAATTAAAGGAGGTATTAGAAAAAGAAACTAAATGGGCATTTAATAATATGAGTAAGAAATTCTATGTTATAGGTAATAAACCAGGTAAATTACTTGTAAGGACAATTAAGCCTAGGAACACTCAAAATTTTATATCAAAGATGAAAAACAATAAAGGTGAGATGAGGCATTCCACGAAGGAGATTATAAATATCTTCCAGGATTATTATCAGGAATTATATAATGTAAACAAAGAACAGGCCCCAATAGAATCTTATAACAGAAGTAGAAAAATTAAAGAGTACTTGAAAAAGATTAAATTTCCGGAAATACCAGAAGAAAGTATTAGTAAACTGGAAACAGAAATATCGAGAGAGGAAATAACGCAAACAATTAAAAATATAAAGATGGGTAAGAGCCCCGGCCCAGATGGGTATACCTCCCTTTACTATAAAAGATATGTGGAGATTTTACTTCCGTTCTTCCAGAAGAAAATGAATTCCATAGGCGGAGGAAAGACATTACGTGAGGAAGCACTGGGGGCCCACATAGTTCTTGTAGAGAAGGAGGGGAAGGATCCCACAGTATGCTCCAGCTATCGACCTATATCCTTGATCAACGTTGACATCAAAATCTATGCAAAAATATTAGCGGAGAGATTGAAACCTCTAATGTCGGGAATAGTAGAGAAAGATCAGGCGGGGTTTGTTCCAGGGAGAGAAACAAGAGATTGCATACTTAGAACTGTCCTCCTGATTCAAAAAGTTAAAAAACATAGGACACCAACATTGTTTCTGTCAGTCGATGCCGAAAAGGCATTCGATAGGCTTGACTGGGATTATATGATATCTACTCTGAGGCATATTGGTTTGGGGCCAAGGATAGTCAGCTGGATAGCAGCACTGTACTCTAAACCCTCAGCTCAGGTACGGGTTAATGGAGCTCTTTCGGAGAGGTTCCCTTTGTTTAACGGGACCCGACAGGGATGCCCGTTATCACCCCTTCTTTTTGTTCTATCTTTAGAAGTATTTATGATAACGTTACGAGCCAATCAGGAGATAGAGGGGGTCAAGGTGGAAGGGAGGGAACATAAGGTCTCTGCGTTCGCTGACGACATGATGCTGTATATAACAAACCCAAGTCAATCACTACCCAAGATAATAAAGGAATATGAGATCTATGAGGAGATCTCAAATTTAAAAATTATTAAAGAGAAGACTGAGATTATGGGTGTATCCTTAGGTGCATCGGAGCGGAGAGACCTTGTGGACCTTTACCCATTCAACTGGAAACAGAGGGGAATGAAATATCTAGGAATAGTCCTATCTAACAGGGAAAGAGACTTATATGAAGATAATTATATCCCGCTATTAAATAAAATAAAATTAGAATTGAAGAGATATCCAATAGAAAAACTTTCGTGGTGGGGTAGGATCAACACAGTAAAAATGATGATACTACCTAAAGCTCTGTATGTATTTCAAACTCTCCCGATTAAAATCCCTGATACATTCTTTAAAATATTGAGGAAAATAATAGGGAAGTTTATCTGGAAGGAAAAGAGACCCCGCATATCTACCGAAATCTTGGCTAGTTCTAGACAGGATGGAGGATTAAACTTCCCTGACATGAAAAGATATCATGTGGCAGCTGTTTTAAGGAGGATATTAGATTGGGTCCAAGGAACCAAACAACAGGAGAAAAAGTGGGTAGAAGTTGAGGAGAGTCTGTGTAGGAAAAAACTAGGAAGGTTGATATGGATACCAAATCAATTTAGAGGCTTTACCCAAGAATTACCTTCAATAACTAAAGAAACTTTTAGAATTTGGGATAGAGTGTGTAAAGTAAAGAAATGGCAGTGTAATAGCTCGCTGATGCCCCTCACGGGAACGGACTACTTCTCTCCGGGGAAAGAGGGTGGGGCGTTCTTGCGTTGGGCAGCGGGGGATACATTGCTTTTGAAGGATGTACTGAAGGGGAACACTCTATGTCCAATTCTGGAACTTCGAGAGAAATATGGATTAGAGAGGGGAGATAGCTGGAGATATATACAAATTCAACACTTCACAAATCATTTACCTAGACCCCTCCGATCGAGAAGTGAGTTAAACGCCTGGGAAAAACTTACTGAAGTAGGAGGTACTGGAAGACAGGGAATATCAAACATATATGGGATTTTGACTCCCACAAGGGGACCTGATTTGTGTAGAGCTTTGAGTAGCTGGGAAGAGGAACTTAATCAAGCCATAACCAAAGATAAGAAGAGACAGATCTTAGAATATGTCCACTCTACGTCAATAGAGGCAAATATAAAAGAGATGAACTATAAACTGTTAACAAAATGGTATTTTGTACCAATTAAAGTACATAGAATATATAAGGAGGAGTCACCTTTATGTTGGAGGGAGTGTGGGGGGGAGGGAACTCATGCCCACATTTGGTGGCTATGCCCATTGATACAAGAATACTGGAGGGAAATATTAAAGTGGATAAAGAGAATAAGTGGACTGGAAGTAAAATTCGACCCTTGGTACTGTCTATTTCACAACACGGGGCTATCAAAGAATAAGTACAGGGAGACTCTGATCCCATATTTGTTAAATGGGGCAAAGGTGCTTATACCAAGGAAATGGAAGGAAAAGGAGGTCCCTACAATAGGTGAATGGAAGAAAGAATTAGACAGAATCAGTCTGATGGAGGAGTGGATGTCAAATCATAATGAGACGAGGAGAAAATGGGATAGGATCTGGGGGGGATGGAGGAAGTTCAGGGATTCAGAGGTGGTCGGGGAGGGAGTAATGGATGGGGAGGGATAAAAACATACATACTTTTTTTTTTTTTTTCACTATTAGGCTTGGAAGGCCAAGTCCTCTTAGGATATTATATTAATTAGGGCACTATAAAAGATTCAATTATTTTTTTTTTTTTTTTACACAAATATGCTAGGGTTTAAATAGAAGATCTGTCGGTAGGCAGTCTATAGTGGCTGCCTTTTATTGGATAACACTTAGATTGTAAATGGGGAATAATTTATCCAACTTAATGAATACCTGTTAGGCACTTTTTAATATTATTATTTTTTTCCCTCACTATTAGGCTTGGAAGGCCAAGTCCTCTTAGGATATTAGATTAATTAGGGCACTATAAGAGATTCATTTTTTTTTTTTTTTTTTATTTATTTATTATTATTTTTTTTCTTCACTATTAGGCTTGGAAGGCCAAGTCCTTGTAGGATATTATATTAATTAGGGCACTATAAGAGATTACATTTTTTTTTCTTCACTATTAGGCTTGGAAGGCCAAGTCCTTATAGGATATTATATTAATTAGGGCACTATAAGAGATTCAAATTTTTTTTTTTTTTTTTTTATTTACACAAATACACTAGGGTTTAAATAGAAGATCTGTTTGTAGGCAGTCTACAGTGGCTGCCTTTTATTGGATAACACTTAGATTGTAAATGGGGAATAATTGATTTAACTTAATGAATACTTTTTAGGCACTTTTTTTTTTTTTTTTTTCATATACACTTGGGGTTAAACAGAAGATCTGTTGGAAGACAGTCTAAAGTGGCTGTCTCTTATTTGGATGCACTTAGATTGTAAATGGGGAATAATTTAATTCATTTAATGAATATAATTTAGGCACCCGCTTTAGTTGTTCTTTTTGTAGGATAGGGGTATATTTTAGTGGATAAATGTTGTTGGTAATGCTGGCACTTAAGTCACCTTCACTTTGTTGGGGTGGATCCCTTCTTCTCTTTTCTTTCTTCTTCTTTTTTTTTTCCTCCCTCTCTCCTCCCTCTCTCTCTCTTTCTTTCTTTCTCTCTCTCTCTCTCTTTCCCTACCTCTCGTTCTCTATGTACCTCCCCGCTGAGTCAACGACCAACTAAAATCGACTGATTATATAGGGGGACAATACAATATAGAAGGATTCTTTGGGACAGGTATCCTCTAGGATAGATTAGGTAAAGATAATGAGGTGTGAAAAAGCCGAGACCGAATAAGTGGGTTTTTAAATGTATGTATAAAAATTTATTTTTAATGCTATGGTACAATTTGTAAATGTTTATTATACTGTTGAAAATTAATAAAAAAAAAAAAAAAAACAGTAAAGCCGCAAAAAAAAAAAAAAAAAAAAAAAGAACATTTTTCCCTTTCCCGATGACGAGACAGCTCGGCGCTGGCTCTCGCGACGGAGCTCATAGGGTGTCAATATCGCCGCTGGAAGCGGCAATATTGACACAATATCAGCGGCACCTACTGTAGTTGCCCACCCGATTAATTTGTTCAGATCTTCTTGCAAGGTTTCCAGATCCTGCAGAGAAGTTATTGCCCTGCTTAGCTTAGTATCGTCCACAAATAAAGAGAGTGAACTGTTTACCCCATCCTCCAGGTCGTTTATGAACAAATTAAATAGGATTGGTCCCAGCACAGAACCCTGGGGGACCCCACTTCCCACCCCTGACCATTCCGAGTACTCCCCATTTATCACCACCCTCTGAACTCACCCTAGTAGACAGTTTTCAATCCATGTACTCACCCTATGGTCCATGCCAACGGACCTTACTTTGTACAATAAACGTTTATGGGGAACTGTGTCAAATGCTTTTGCAAAATCCAAATACACCATGCCTACTGGCCTTCCTTTATCTAGATGGCAGCTCACCTCCTCATAGAAGGTTAATAGATTGGTTTGGCAAAAATGATTGTTCATGAATCCATGCTGATTACTACTAATGATATCTTTTTCATTACTAAAATCTTGTACATAGTCCCTTGTCATCCACTCCAAGAGCTTGCATACTATGGATGTTAGGCTAACTGGTCTGTAATATCCAGGGATGTATTTTGGCACTTTTTTAAATATTGGTGCTACATTGACTTTTCTCCAATCAGCTGGTACTATTCCAGTCAGTAGACTGTCAGTGAAAATTAGGAACAATGGTCTGGCAATTACTTGACTTCAGTGCAAGCCACCTGGTCCTGGTGACTTATTAATGTTACGTTTTCCAAGTCTATTTCTTATTATGTCCTCTGTTAGCCATGTGGGTGCTTCCTGAGATGTGTCATGAGGATAAACACTGCAGTTTTGGTTACTTCCCTCGTGAAAACTGAGGAGAGGAATAAATTCAATACCTTCACCATCTCTCCATCTTTTGTAACCATATTTCATTCCTCATTCTTTATGGGGCCAATATGGTCTGTCCTCCCTATTTTACTGTTTATATACTTAAAGAATTTCTTGGGCTTTTTTTTGCTCTCCTCCGCTATGTGTCTTTTGTGTTCTATCTTGGTCACCATAATTGCACCCTTACATTTCTTTTTGCATTCTTTGTAAAGTCTGAATGCTGATGATGAGGCTTGTATTTCTTTAAGGCCTTCTCCTTTGCTTTTATATGCATTTTTACATTGGAGTTAAGCCATCCAGGACTTTTGTTCGCTCTTTTAAATTTATTTCCCAATGGGATGCACTGGCTAATGCTGTTATTTAATATGCTCTTAAAGCAAACCCATCTCTTCTCCGTGTTCTTTGTTCTTAAGATTTAATCGCAATTTATATCTTCCAAAAAAGTTTGTAGTTTAGGGAAGTTGGCTCTTTTGCAATTCAGTGTCTTATGTTTCCTATTTGTGTGATTTATACTGAAGCTAATTAACTTGTGATCGCTGTTTCCTAAATTTCCCCTTATTTCCACATCCGTTATCAGGTCTGTATTGTTATGTTATGTTATATATATGTTATGTTAGTAATGCTTTGTTTCTAGTTGGTGCGTCTACCACCTGACTAATTAAATTATTCTGCAAGACATTTAGAAACTGGCGAGCCTTAGACAAATGCGTGTTTCCTTCCGCCCAGTCTATGTCTGGATAATTAAAATCCCCCATTATAATGACACTTCCCATCCTTGTTGCTAATCCAAATTGTGGACTCCTCCCTCAGGTTAGGTCCCTCAGGTTAGGGGGTCTATAGCATACTCCCAGTATTATTTTCCCCTTAGTTTCATCCCTTTGGCATTTTACCCATCAGGATTCCACCTCCTTCCTAGCTTCCTTAGTGATGTCATCTCTCACATTAACTTGTACATTATTCTTGATATACAGGCATACCCCTCCCCCTTTTTTTCCCTATCCCTTTGATATAGGGAATACCCTTGAATGGCTGCCAGTCAATCATGAGAGCTGTTGAACCAAGTCTCTGAAATTCCCACAAAATCGAAATCCTTCTCTTACAACAGTATCTTTAGTTCTCCCATCTTGTCCGCCAGGCTTCTGGCATTGGTGAACATGCCACGTCATTTAGACTGGTCGCATACTATCCTCTTATTGGTTGTTCCGAGATTGCAAATAGGACTTGTTACTATACTTACCTTGGGTTTATGTGCTTTAGTCCACCTACCACTAATGCCCCCAATACTACCCTCTGGAATATGTTCCCCGCTGACTATATCTACCTCTAGACCCTCCCCCGTTGCCTAGTTTAAAAGCTCCTCTAACTTTTCGACCATATTTACTCCCAGCAGATCTGCACCCTCCTCATTTAGGTGCAGTATGTCCCTTCTATAGAACTGGTGACCGACTTAGAAGTCGGCCCAGTTCTCCAGGAAGCCAAAGCCCTCCTTACTACACCAGCTCCTCAGCCACTTGTTTACTTCCCTAATCTCCCTCTGCCTTTTTGATGTAGCTCGGGGTACCGGTAGTATTTCTGAGAATACTACCTTGGAGATCCTTTTCCTCAGTTTAGCTCCTAAGTCCCTAAAATCTTTTTTTTAGAACACTCCATCTGCCTCTGACTTTGTCATTGGTGCCAACGTGCACATAGTAAAATCTAAAAGATAAGATGATCTTACTGGACATTCTGTAATTGTGTGTGGAGCTGGGATGCAGAGGTAGTGAACTATTCAATGGTAAAGGTGTGTGCACCCTTGAGGAGTTTGTTACTAGAGAGGGCTGGAGTAGCCGGTGTGTGAATTACCCTACAGGTACATGAATATATGGCTATTATATGGGAAGAAGTGAGTCTAGTAAAAAAGGTAATTATTCTACTAGGTCTTGGGCGACCCACAAACAGGCAGACCCCAATGGCCAACAATGTTGTGGCTAGAATACCAACTTTAAGGAAGACTAGGCCTTGCCCTACAAGTTTATCTCACACATGACGTCCCTGTAGTTATTTTGTTTCAAACATCAATTCATGCAAGTGACAAATCTCCTTAAGTCTTTACAGAGAATATGGAATTTTACCAACTTGACAAGAACTACTGGAAGCTAAACTGTACAAGATGGAACAGAAGTTGATTTCAATGTAATTTAATCGATAGAAGTGGTGCATTTTCTGGCTTTCGTGTGAACCATAAAACAGCAATAGTCGAGTTACTCCGACAGACTTTTCAACATTCCACACTTCCTGTAGGGTCAGATGCCTGTACCCCTTGCTATGTGCTGTAGTTCCTTACTCCAACTTTTACACCACTACAGAATTAGGTAAAGATATGGAGGTCAGAGTAAAGAACCAAAGCGTGTGGTGAGGGACACAAGCATTTGATCATTTATAACATGCCAAATGCTGAAGTGTCTGACAGAGTCTGCAGTACAGAGAGGTGGTAAGTGACATGGACCACCAGTGAGTTGATTATAATACTTCTTCAATTTCAGAAACTTGCTGTTTGGTATTTTTTTTTTTGGAACTGACAGGGTTTCCGTAGGTGTTTAAATATAAAAAGAGGGTAAAACATTAAGCGTAGTTCCACTCAAAAGTTGAACTTCCGCTTATCTGTCTCTTCCCCCCCCCCTCCGGTGCCACATTTGGCACCTTTCAGGGGGGAGGGGGGAATGGGTACCTGTATTTGACAGGCGGCGATGTCTCTCGGAATTTCAGCCCCCCTCCTCCTTCCTTCACCGCCGGGCCAATTGGAAAACACAATTGCCAAGTCGCCTTACCAGGAATGGCGGTGGCTGCACCCGACAGCCGATCCGAAGATCGGCTGGGGTGATGACATTGCGGGCTCCCTGGACAGGTAAGTGTCCATATATTAAAAGTCTGCTGACTTTTTGTTTTCCGTGGCTCCTTTTTAAGGCTTAAAGTGATTGTAAAGTCTCGTTTTTTTTTTCTCTAGAAATACCAAACTTATACTTACCTGCCCTGTGTAATGGTTTTGCACAGAGCAGCCTGGATCCTCCCCTCTTGGGTCCCTCTTCTGTTCTCCTGGCCCCTAACTGACTTGATTGACGGCAGCGGGAGCAAATTTCAGGTAAGTATTCAGGGGTGCTGGGGTGGCTGCTGCACACAGAAGGTTTTTTATCTTAATACATAGAATGCATTGAAGCGGAGGTCTGCCCAATTTTTTTTTTTTTAAACCAGCAGCTACACATACTGCAGCTGCAGACTTTTAATAATAGGACACTTACCTGTCCTGGAGTCCGGTGATGTCGGTACCGCAGCTGATGTTTCCATTAGCTGTCGGGTGCTGCCGCTGCCGGGAACCCTACTGTGCAAGCGTGAGGCCTGCTCCACTCTCCTACTGGTCTGGCGACAGGAAAAGGAGGAGGGAGGAGGAGGGAGCCCCAGCCATGATGTCAATACCCGCAGCTGAGACTCCTGGAAGTCCCCCCCCCGAAAGGTGCCAATTGTGGCACCGGAGGGGGGGGGGAATCAGATGAGTGGAAGTTCCACTTTTTGGTGGAACTCTGCTTTAAGATAAAAAACCTTCTGACTTTACAACCCCTTTAAGTGGCAGAGTTCCACAACAGGGTTCCCCAAATCCTGTTATAGGATTGACTTTTCCTGTGTCCACCTGACAGTGTAGTGCCAACTGACACTCTACAGTATGTGGCATAAAAAGCCCTACACCCTCTAAATAGAACTTTAACCTAAAAAAAATGAATAAAATACATGAGGTGAAAAAACCCTGAACCCTGAATACTCACCTAGGCATGGCATTCAACCATCTTTTCATTGGGATCCTGGGAAAGATGATTTTTTATTCTTAGAAGTCTTATTTAGCAGCATTTTCTTCAATCATTGGCAAAATTATAGATTTTCTTCAATCATTTCTCAAACTTTCAGCAGTCATGTATCACCATCACAGTCTGGCGATTGGACTATTGGACATTGGCATAAGTCTGTGTTTTTCCCTCTGTAGGACAAAGCCACAGGTTTACTTAAATATACCGTACCCTCATTAACTTTACTCACCTTTTCTTTTGCTTTCCATCAGCTGTGTTTATCCAGGGCACACAGGGCAAAAGACACTTTGATGCCCTTACATTACAGACCGCATGCCTGGCAATTAAGTGCTAAAGCACGAACACTACATTGTGGAAGGAAGAGAAGGTTCACATGCTCCCCACCCCCCCTATGCTTGGGAGTATCAAGTGTTTCTCTCAGTGCCAGTGTTTGAAGTGGTGAAGGAGGGAAGAGAAAGTAAGTTTATAGCCATATATCTCTCTACATTTTCCTTCCCTTTCTGCATAGCTGCAGAATCATCAGTGACTTAAATCTTCTTTAAATGTACCTTGAGGCTGGGTTCACACATGTGCGGTGCAAATTCCAGCTCGTTCTCTGTGCGAAGAGAAGAAGCAGCTGTTCAGCGCATTCCTCTGCATTGTAGGTGCGAATTAGATGAGCAGGGAGAGGGGGAATGTGCAGTGAAGAGAGGGAAAAAATGCCTGTTCAGAACGCAATGCATATGCAAATCAGATGCGTGCCCATAGAAGATAATGGGCCTGAATTTGCACCTGAGCCGCACCGCAATGCCTAGAAAACGCACACTTTTTTGGGCAATGCGCAGTGCGAATGCATCGCACATATGTGAACCAGCCTCATTAAAATCAATGTATTTTATAATGTTATGCAAATTGGATGCGGTTTAAGTCACACTACAGGCACATTTAAGATGGAATGCTTTCTGTTATGCATTACTCATTTTTATTTTTGCCTTTACATATCCTTAAAGAGAACCTGTGCTTTACCCTGTCAATGTAAAGCAATAGGTTCACTTTGATTTAGCCTTTCCCAACCGCATTAACCTATCTTTATTTCAATCCACTGCTGCTCCGTTCAGCTGCCAGGAGCTAAATGAAGTTCAATGTAAGCTAAAGAATGCTTAAAGATGGCCATACATGGATTTAATTTTGAATTATGCATGGCTGTTCCCATTCATAAGAAATCGACTGACTTCTAACGAAAGGGACTGCTGGGAAATTTCAGTTCAATCAGCGCTGCAGCCAATCAGCTCCATGCTGATCAGTGTATTCTGATAGCAGGGTGGCAAGGGAGTTTCTCTGCTCTCAGAAAACAAAAACACAGTGGGGAGGATACCCACATCCACGCAGAATGGGTGGATGGGGGAATTTGGCCATTTTTTTTTATTTTATTTTTTTTACAGTATGTAGAGTAATTGATTTACTTCCTCTCCCAGCACTGAACAAAGGAAAGGAAAATTGAGTTCATGCTTGGAAAGGGTGGGGATTAAAATAAACCTGGATGTACAAATCACAGAATTGCTTTATGGTCCATTGCTAGGGATTTATTGCATTCAGGTCATTCCAGGTGACTTCTAAATGTACAAACTTCTAGGTGCCTACTTTGCTGTTACCTGTTTAATATGATTATGCTAGTAATAGTATTACTATAAGGCCTCATGCCCACAGACGTTTTTACAGCCGCGTTTTTTACAGCTTAAAAACGCCTGTACATGTTAGTCTATAGCTTCATGCCCACCTAGGCGTTTTTGAGCTGCAAATAGCATAGGCGTTTTTAAGCTGTAAAAAAAAAAACAGGATTAGTGCGTTCCGCGGCGTCGGCGTTAGGCATTAAAAAATGCGAAGCGTTAAAAAACGCGCAAAAACGCTGAGGCTGCGTTTCTGAGCTCTGGCGTTTTTGTTTTGTTTTTTTCAAAAAAAATACGGTCGAAAAATTTATACAACATGGACAGGCGTTTTTAAGCTGTAAAAAACGCTCAAAAACGCGGCTGTAAAAACGTCCGTGGGCATGAGGCCTAACTATGCTCACTATTTGCTGACCTTTCACAGGCCTTGGCCAGGTTTCCAGCAACACTCCTGTTTCTTTTCTTTTTCTAGATAGTGGGTTTCTGTAACAAATCCCATTTCTGTTGTCAAACTAAAGGATTTTTTTAACTACTATATTTTTTAAAACAAAAATGGGGATCTCATTGTGAAATTAAAAAATTAAAAATAAAAACGGTGTTGCCGCAGCAACTATATTCTCTTTTTTATGTTTCCAAAGTAGAAACAAAAATTACAAAGAGAAGCATATGGCTTGCTACAAATGCTGTCAGTCATAGAACCTAATTTGATAATTTAGCATGTCAATAAAGAATTGCAAATATCAAAGTGTAGTAAACAAAATTATTTAAAGTATAACCAAAGGCAAAACCTTATTTTTATAGTTTTGGATAGAGTGGAGAGGGATTAAAACATGTGTCAGTTTTTATTGCTGTCTGTGCCCCCGTTAGGGGATTCATCCTCAATTTTTGTCCTGTTTTCTATTATCATTGAACGTAAAAGTAAAAGAAAATCACAAATTTTGGGTTGACCCCAGAAAATAAATTTTTCAATGGGGACACTAGTTCTGGTGACCTGGGGGGCCCCAAGAGACTCTCCTAATTTGCCAGGGATTTCCTCTCACTTCCTGTTTGGTTATGGGACAGGAAGTGATGGTAAATCTCCCCACTGGAACAAAGAGAGCAAACATAAACCTTACAGGGGTTATAACCCTCCCTACTTTATCCACAATGAAAAAAAAAGTTTTACCTATAGTTCTACTTTAAGATGGATTCTAAATGATTGCTGTGAGTTAAACAAGAATTCCAGGAATTTTTGCCATTCCCATGCAGTGAGGCTGTGCCCGCACTGCATGGGTTAACTGCTCGCTTTTGTCTAGGGATGATGAGAGCTGAGATATACCAATCCTTTTGAGTGCAAGATTGGTCCCTGCTGCTCAGGCCCCTATCCACCCCGCTTGATCTAGTGGTCTGGTGTGGTGGATTGTTCCTGATGTCATCACGCCCATAGACCGGCTCTAGATGTGAGTACCAGAGGTGGGGGACTTGAGTCACATGACTTGACTTAAGTCAGACCTGAGTACTGTACGGCAGGAACAGTCAAAGTCCACCGCTGGACGTGGGGGAGCACTGTTTTCCAGAAGATGGAAAGATTGGGTGAGTATATCCTTTCTCTACGCCCCTGGACAAAAGGAGCAGTTAACCCACTGCATGGGGAAAAAAATTCCCATTGTTCTGCTTTAAGTTGGACATACACTATGCAAGTTTAATCTGGTTCCTAATGAAAGGACAGAAATTTTTTTGTGGGTGGTGTTGTCATGACTTTCTCGGCTGACATTGTTCAAGCCAGATAAAGTTTTTGTTTTTGGTATAACAGCAGCTGCATCCAATCAGATACAGCCTCTTTGAGTATGCAATAGATCGCAGCAGGAGATTCTGCCATCCGTGCTGTGTAATATAGATAGAGGAGTTTGGTACATTTTTGTTGTTCAGCCTGCAGTGTTGCAGAGTGTATGGCCAACATCACTGTACATTGCCCATTTCTGAACATTGTATTCAAGGGCGTCCATTAGGGTTGCCCTGGTACCGCCCCCTCTTTCCAGGCCACCCCCTATATGCAATGGATAGATTCATACATAGCATGAATCTATCCATGGCTGCCGTAGCCACCTCCTATTCATGTGTCCAGCCCTTTCAGGGTACTGGGCGCATGAAGTACAGTAGCCAGAGATATTTTTTTGAAGCACCTGATTAGAGCCAGAGGCTCTAATAGGCTTCAAAATAGGGTGTGCTCGGGTCACAGAGACTGCGACCGGAGCCCACCCGGGTGTGTTACAAACAACAAAATTCGCTGTTGAAACACTGATCCTCAATCCAGCCAATCAGAAGCGGGTGTGAGAGGGAAAAAACGGAAGCCGTCGCTGTCACCGTGATGAACCGTGGAGAGCAGGAGAACTGGAGGCTGTCGCCGAGCAGGGGAAGCCACTGGTGATGGGGTAAGTGCTACTGACTGACCAACCGGGGGGGGGGAGGGTTGGGGGTGGCATACTACTTGAAAAGTAGTAAAATTCCACCGGCCACCACTGATTGTATTGCTACTAGTGCACATATTTATTTTCCTGTATACTAATGTGTTCAAAATGTAATCACAAACTCTTATACACATTTGCCAGAAAAGCTGAGCAAGAAGGAATTATGTGGGAATATGTTTTTGTTTCCATTCAGTTTGATCCACAATATGAATGCTGTAACGTCTACAAGTTTACGTTACATCACATAGTGGTATGATTTCATTCTACGTACGCAGGAGCTTAGTTTGACATCAGCAAAACTGTGGGAGAGAGGAAAAAACACGTGTTTCTCTGCCTTGACAAGCTGTCATAAAAAAGCTTACAATATGACACACACCACAGGAAATAGTGGGCTAGGAGACACCTAGAAAAAAAAAAAAAAAAATCTAAGAAAATATTTTTCAAACAACTTATTGAAGCTGTTAGTCCCATACCTTAGCTCTAGGAAGTCACTTATTAAGAATCAACACCAGGCGTGCCAAGCTAAGCTCTCGCTCTTGGTAATTTTCCAAATGAATATTCAGGGCCTAGTCTCAGCCTTGTTTTCAGGGAAGTACATGCTTGGAATGTTAGCAAGCTATTCGATGGAAAAAACTGCCCACAACAGGCCCAATGTTGATCACATTAATGCATTTGAGTGGGTATAGAGTGCAAATGATTGAAAGTGCTTCCAGATCTCCGTTGCCGGGGACAAAGCAGGCTCTGTTCTCTGATCTGATGGTCATTTTATTCAGCAGAGGATGTGGTGCAGGAAAGGGAATGGTGCCAATCACTCTCTAATGCTTCCAAACAGGACCTAGGCCTAGCTCTTTGGATGCTGATGAGTGGGAAATGAAACACAGATGGGTCAGATGGGTAAGGAGAAGGGGATTACAGGTCAGGGCAAAGAGTTGGAATAAATTAAGTGCTTATAAGGTACAGAATGGTACATTGTTGAAGTGAATGGACAGTGAAAAACAATTTCAGCATTGTCACCCGCAGCGAGCAGACAAACCACCCCTCTTCTCGAGCCACTGTAGTCCATCACATCCTCATTATTTGACACTGAATGTATGAATTACCTTTTTCAAATTCAAGCACTTCATGTCGAAGAAATTCTATGCCATCCAAAGGAAGCCACCATTCCAGTAAACACTTAGGAATAAATTTGTTAAAGCAGTATTGTATTTTTTTCCATAGACTCTATGTTAGATAGCTTTTTTGGTTCCCCGGAGACGATAGAAGAATGTGGCAACCATTACCGGTAATCTGATGTAAACATAACAAAGCTATAACAGCATCGTAATAAAAATGAATTCATATGTCAATCCTCTGGCATGGTGAGCCTGTGAGATACTCATAATCAATTAATTGATAAATATGTTTTCTTTACTGTATCAAATGTTTTCTTCATGACATTCAATTTAAAGTGACACTAAAGCTTACTTTTTTTGTTTTTTTTTAACCGCTTGCCAACCATCGCACGACGATATACCTTGGCAGAATGGCACGGGCAGGCAGATGGACGTGTATATATACGTCCCCTTTAAGAAGCAGCATTGTGGACGCGCGCGCGTCCGGCGGCAGCTCCGTGACTCCGACTGCGGGTCCCACAGACTCGATGTCCGCGGGGATACCCACGATCATCTCACGGTGAGGAAGAATGGGGAAATGCTGATAAAAACAAGCATTTCCTCAGTCTTCCTAGTGACAGGACAGTGATCACAGCTTCCTGTAATCGGAAGCGGTGATCACTGTCGTGTCACAGACAGCCCAGCCCCCCTACAGTTAGAAGCACTCCCTAGGACACACTTAACCCCTTCAGCGCCACCTAGTGGTTAACCCCTTCACTGCCAGAGTCATTTTCACAGTAATCAGTGCATGTTTATAGAACTGATCGCTGTAAAAATTACAATGGTCCCAAAAATGTGTCAAAAGTGTCCGATGTGTCCGCCATTAAAGTCGCAGTCACGATAAAAATCGCAGATCGCCGCCATTACTAGTAAAAAAATAATAATAATAAAAATGCCATAAAACTATCCCTGTTAAAGCGACGCAGTGCCGAATCGCAAAAAGTGCTCTGGTCTTTGTCCAGCTAAATGGTCTGGGGCTGAAGTGGTTAAATTACAAACAAACATGTTATAGTTACCTCCACTGTGCAGTTAATTTTGCACAGAGTGGCCTCGATCCTGCTGTTCTGGGATCCCACGGCGGCTCACTCGGCTCCTCCCCACAACAGATAACCCCCTCTGGGAAGCTCTTTCCCGAGGGGGTTACCTTGCGGGCGCACTCCCGTGCCATACAATCGGCGTCCATAGGATGCATTAAGGTGAAAAAGGTGAAAAAACACAAAGGTTTACAACCCCTTTAAGTGAGGACATTGCAGTGAACTAATAAAATTGGTATGTAGCAAGCTTATCCCCTTCTAAGCTAAATTGGGCAGATTAATTTCTGCCTTGTTCAGTAACTCTGAAAATGTTTTCATTTTGTAGCTCAAAGACCGTTTTGTTTTTATGTGAATTTTTCATGTATTTTCAGTTAAAACACATTCTGAATTATTTAAACACTTACCTAGACCTGAAACTTTTTAACTTGCTTACAGTTCTATTTTTTTTTTCTATTTCACTTGCAAGTTTGTGAATGTTTCCTCTAATTCAACCTCTTATAGCATCTATATAAATTCCTTGTTTAAAGTGAACCTGTGGCCAAAATATGGACATTCAAATAATACATTGATGAAAAAAAAAAAGACCTAACTGACCTCGGTAGCTGACCTGTCACAGTCTAGTAATTCATCCGCAATTGTTACAGCAGAAAATAGCTTAGCTATGACTAAGCACTGCATTCTGTGTGAAACGCGTCAGCGGCTGTGCAGTTAGTTTATACCCACCTATGATGCCTTGATATCTATTTTTAAACAAAAAAGGTGAATATTTGGAGTGCGGCTATCCAGCTATTTATTTTCTCTACAGCAGAAAATACTTGCAGATTAATTTTGGCAGTTCAGTAAATGCTGCTTCCCCTACCAGCAGTGACTTGGTAGCCTGCCAGCCTTTAATCCAGTTGTCGCTGGGCTTTGTGCTTTTATAGAAACACACAGCACAGCTCAGCCACACTCCTCACTCCTTCCACACTGGGTTTGAGTGCTGCTGCCTAAGTCTCCTGTGAGATCAGGAAGTAAAGGGAGAAGACATGCAAGATGGGACAGCGCTGGTTCGCTGACAGGCTCAAAAAAGTGTTTAGGCTAGGGGGTATCTGGAACAGTTAGTGGGGAGTTTTTTTTACCTTAATAAAGGGAAAACATTAATATGGTTGGAAACCCTCACATATACCCAGTAAAGTGACTAGCAACAGATGATACACATAGATTAAACAATTCCTCCTAAATAAGTTGTACTTGTTTATCTGCAGGACTTTATCTTCTATAGCCTTCAAAATCACACATTTGACACAGCATCCCTCAGAAAAGCAGGGGTCTGGGCTCTGAAGTTTCAAAGATCTCACAATGCAGATCTTAGAGCCCTTTCACATTGAGCCGTTACCGGTAAAGCGCCACTAGTTTTAGCGTCGCTTTTACCGTTGTTTTAGCGGCACTATTTGGTCGCTAGCGGGGTGCCTTTAACCCCCACTAGCAGCTGAAGAAAGGGTTAAATGTGCCCGAAAAGCAGCGCTGCCGAAGCGTTTTGCAGGTGCTTCGGCAGCGGTGCCCATTCATTTCAATGGGCAGGAGCGGTGTATACACTGCTCCTCCACTGCTCCAAAGATGCTGCTTGCAGGACTTTTTCTAACGTTGCAGTTGGGCTTTCACACTGGGGTGGCAGGGCATTTTTCAGGCGCTTTCAATGCACTATTTTTAGCCCTTTAGCGCCTGAAAAACGCCTCAGTGTGAAAGGGGTCATAGTGAGGACAGCTCTCAGCCCTGATTGGAGGGAAGGGACACACCCCCTCCTCATAGTACATGGAGAACAGAGCTATGGATATCAGTCACTAGTTGTGTCCTGGAGTTCTCCCCCTGTCACCTTTTTATCTCCTGGTGTCAGGAAAACCTTTCAGAAGTGACTCATGCTGATAGCAGAAGAATGAGGCAGCAGAGAAAAATAACACTTAGTGCTTTGATAGTGGCAAGTACACAGTATAGAAGGATGTGCATCGTAGTTCATGTCTGACCTTTACAATCACTTTAAGGTAAAAACTTTTATGCCGCGTACACACGGACGTTTTTCTCGTCGAGAAAAACGACATTTTTTCGTTTCGACGAGAAAAACGATCTTCTGTGGGCTTTCTGCCGTTTTTTTCGACAAGAAAAACGGCATTAAAAACGACGAGAAAAATTAGAACATGTTCTAATTTTTTTCGTCGTTTTTTTCGACATGTTTTCCGCGGCAGTGTTTCCCATAGGGAAACACTGCCGCGGAGCCCACACACGGTCGTTTTTTTCGACCAAAAAAAAAATGACATTTAAAACGGCCGTGTGTGGGGGGGAACAAGCTTTTCCTTGTTTTTCACGTCGATTTTCTCGACGGTGTTTTCACCGTCGAAAAAATCGATCGTGTGTACGCGGCATTAGACTTTAGAACCACTTTAAGAATGAATTGCTCCACATTGGTACAACTACAGTGATTATTGAGGGCTTGCTTTAAAGCTTATTTCCTTTTCATAACAATATAAAAATCATTGACTGTCCACACCCTAGCTACAGTTTTTCTCTGAAATTAACCTCTAACCTCCCTCATGCTGCTGACTAATCAATTACTGGGCCCAAACACTGTAGGGTCAGGGTGCATTATATGAAATATAACGCAAAGACTCATTTTCAAAAAGTCAAAATAAGCATATGACTTTAGGGAGCTCTAGCAGTGATCTATGTGTAGCAAGGTGACTAAGTAAAGGTAAAATAAAGTACCTTATAGTGCCTTCTCTGCAAAACTATATTTGAACAGTACAGGTTAATTTTAGCACTGTAGCTCAATTCAGAGGATGGTTTGTAGTGAGACATTTAGGGGTTGATTTATTAAAGGCAAGTAGACTGCACACTCTGCAAGTGAATTTACTCCAAAGCTTAGTAAATGAGGTAAAGGTTCATGTGCAAGAAATATAAAAAAAACAGCATTTTTGCTTGCACATGATTGGATGATGGAAGTCAGCAGAGCTTCTGCTCATTTACTAAACTCTGGAGCAACTGCACTTTGCAAAGTTCACAGTCTGTTTGCCTTTAGTAAACCAACCTCTTACTGTTTTGAGAGTTTTGCAGGATTGCAAGCAACAGCAAAAGGCAATGCAAAGCAATCATTTGCTGGGCTATTTGCTGAATAGGACAGTGGGTATCATTTTTGCTGCTGCCATGAAGCAAAGCATCTCAGCCTAACAACCTCCTCCATCCAGTGTGTGAGGTTGAGAGAGGCAGGAGGGTGGTAAAACTGCATATTTTTTATCTCTGCTCAGTCACATATATGAACAAGTCCTTACAGAGATAGATTCTAATGAATGCAATAACCAATTTTGCTGTTAAAGCTAGACACCAGTGAAACAGTTGAAATTGATATTTGAGAACCACTGTACCTGCCAAATTCATAAATCTGCTCAGCATAGGTGTGCGCGGCCTATTGCATTAGGATGTGCACCCCGAAGCTCAAACACATATGCGTGTGTGTGTATATATATACTGACGTTGCCAGTAGAGCAGTGCACGGTGTCATTAGAGCAGTGGATGGTGTCAGTAGGGCAGAGATTGGTATCAGTAGGGCAGTGGACAGTGTCATTCGTTTTTATTTTTATTATTTTATTTTCTATTTTTTACAATTAAATTTTTTCAATTATAAAAAATAAATACATTTGGGGTGAAAACTCAAGGGTCTAAACAGGGGGAATATGTGCCACATGGGGTAATTAGGGTGTGCCCAGGCACACCTGGCACACCCTGTGCGCACACCTATGCTGCTCAGGCAGTCTTGTGATTTACACCTCCCTGCCTTACTGCACTACCAGACAGGTGACACAATGCCATAATGCCATCTCTCAGCTTCCACCTTTCGCCTTGGACAATCAAGCACCATTACATCTCCTAATTAGAAGATATATGAACTTGGAGGCTGTAAAGTTGAACCAAAGGGTCATAGGGTGTTCTTCCTGGATATGCAATATTACAGGGGTGATTCAATCGTCATGCCGCGTACACACGGCCGTTTTTCTCGTTGAGAAAAACTACATTTTTCCCATTCAACAAGAAAAACGATAGTCTGTGGGCTTTCTGTCGTTTTTTTAGACGAGAAAAACGGCATTAAAAACGAAGAGAAAAATTAGAACATGTTCTAATTTTTCTCGTCGTTTTTTTCGACATGTTTTCCGCGGCAGTGTTTCCCATAGGGAAACACTGCCGCGGAGCCCACAGACGGTCGTTTTTCTCGACAAGAGAAAAAACGACGTAAAAACGACCGTGTGTCCGTGTGTCCGTGTGTGTGTTCCCTCGTTTTTAATGACATTATTCACGGCGGTTTTTTAACCGTCGTGAATAATGATCGTGTGTACGCGGCATAAGACTGAGAGCAGTAAATGGCAAATCATTTGGAAGGAAAAACAGTTCATATATAAGCATTTAAGGCTAAATGCACACTAGCATTTTTCATATGCTCAAAAAAAGCTAGAAAACAGCTGAGTCAAAAATCCTGATAATAGCATTTTTGTGCCAGCTTCGAGCAGCATTTTTGTCATTTTTAGAAGCATGTAGAAGCTTTTAGGAGCATTAGCATTTTATTAGGCCCCATGTACACTGCTGCTGGTAAACGGACGGTGTTTTTTTTTTTTCAGCTGCCCATGAACTCTCCTCTATGTTATCTTATCAGTACATCTACACAGGCTCGTTTATAGTCATTTTCTAGGTAGTTGAGTTTAGAAGCATTTTTTGGAACGCAAAAAAATGCGTTTAGTTCGGATATTCAGAGGCATTTGACACGCCAAATGCCTGTAACAGCTTGTAAACGCAGTAACTCGCGTTTAGACGCATTTCCTTTACAGACTTTTTCATTTTTGGGTATTTGATTTTTTTTTTTTATTTAAAACGTTTCTAAGCGCAAACGCATCAAAACGTCGCTAAACATGGCATGTAAACGCGGCAAAATGGACAGTTACTATCTATCAAGTTAAATCGTTTAGGAGAGGTTGTAAAAACGTCCCGTGTACATGAAGGCTTAAGCCCCGTACACACGATCGGTTTAACTGATGAAAACCGTCCGATGGATGGTTTTCATCAGACAAACCGATTGTGTATGGTACCCATCGGCCTTTTTTCCATCGGATGGAAAAAATAGAACTTGTTTTAAAATTTTCCGATGGATCAAGAACCGATGGTAATTTGCGATCGTCTATGGGCAAGTCCATTGGTTAAAAAACCCACGCATGCTCAGAATCAAGTCAACGCATGCTCAGAAGCATTAAACTTCATTTTTCTCGGCTCATCGGAGTGTTTTACGTCACCACGTTTGGAACGGTCGGTTTTTTGACTGATGGTGTGTGGCCAAGACTGATGAAAAACAGTTTCATCGGATTTCCGATGGTCAAATCCATCGGACGAAAATCCATAGGTTATCCGATCGTGTGTACGGGGCTTTTGTGTTTTTGCAGCACATAAAGAAAAAAAAAACAGTTTAGTAGCATTTAGAAGCAGTTAGGAGCATTCTCCCCGCAGGGATGTAGTCCCAAGGGAGGGGGCGAGCATGCTGACTAACCCCCATAGAGAATGGCTCGGATGATAGCGTCTCCTCGCAGGGATATAGTCACAAGGGAGGGGGCGAGCACGCTAACTAACCCCCAGCCAGAACGGCTCGGATGATAGCGTCTCCTCGCAGGGACATAGTCCCAAGGGACGGGGCGAGCACGCTGACTAACCCCCAGCCAGAACGGCTCGGATGATAGCATCTCCTCGCAGGGATATAGTCCCAAGGGACGGGGCGAGCACGCTGATTAACCCCCAGCCAGAATGGCTCAGATGAAAGCGTCTCCTCGCAGGAATGTAGTCCCAAGGGAGGGGGCGAGCACGCTGACTAACACCCAGCCATAACGGCTCGGATGATGGGGGCAAGCTCACTGAGGAGGAACAGGAAGTGAGAAATTCAGACAAAGAAAAAAAACATTTAGAAGGGAAATCGAAGGAAAAGGTAAGTGAACCAACAATGCACTAGCTTAAAGGAACCTATTTAGAAAATAAAAAACAAACCTTTACAATTCCTTTAAGGCACAATGCACACTAGCATTTATTTTTTATTTTTTAAGCTCCTGGAAGCTGTTACTACCATTTTTTGTGTGCAAAGTCTAGTTTCCTTCAGTAAATCAACCCCATAGGCTAACATGGAGGGGAGGTAACTCAAATGCTCAAAGAAGCAGCTTCTTTGAGCTGCAGTGTGCATGAGGCCTTAGTGCTCTGGATTGAGACAAGTACACACTATAGAAGGATATGCTTTGTTCATATTTCATGTCTGAGGTTTACAACTACTTGCACAAGCAGAAACACATATTTATACACTGGCAGTATACTAGTTACTTATTTTAGCCAAGCATTTCATTTTGAAATACATTTATCATTTGATACCACTCTTACCAGTGCACATTTCACATATTGGGGAGGTAGTTGTTTTTTTCTTTTGGCTATAAAATCGGAAAAAGAATACACAATTTTCTAAATTTTAAAGATCACCCAATAACTCTTCTTCAAACAATCTCAGACAGTAGGCATGGGGAATCTAAAGGTTATAAAGCTATGTTTTCATTTTATTTCTCCATCTCGAATCTCCATTACTGCCAGCAGTCTAGGTGTGCTGCTTATTATTATGTGTATATTACACCGGCTCTCTCTGTAAGGCAAGTGATGGAAATACAGAACAAGTACATCACACAATCTGTTCAGTTTTCTTTTATTCACAGATGATCTTTCTATGGTCACTATAGTAACATCACAGTTATTACTTCAAACTATGTATATGCAGCTAGCATGGGTCCTCACGGAAACCACAAGGAACAGATCCGGGCAGCTTTATTGCAATCCAAGTGCAAGAGTAGAAGCAACATCTTTACCTCAGACACCTCCACATTGTAACACTGTTATTTACATTTGCTCAGCAGCCTACCATTTGAAAAAAAAAAAAGATATGATAGCATATAATCAAAAATAGCATAGCTGATGCAAAACATACATTACAAGAAAATGCTATTCAAGAAAGTATTTTTAAAGCTGTAATAAGCCCAAAACCAAAACTGTAATATATTGCATCTTACCAATCCTTAGATGTAGTGGCTGCGTTTGTTTACTTTTTTTGAAATTGGTAGAAAGATTACTCTGCCATATATGGCCACATCCCCTCAATAAACTTGAGACTTTAAAGGCTCAAAGAGTAGACGTATGGTTGCATTAAAAAGTTATAATTTTATTCAAAGAACACAAGTTTGGTACAATGTAAAAAGGTCAAAATTCAAAAGCATTACATATAAAAATGGGATACATAATTACTCATGGCACAACCGCCTAATGGTACTTTTACAATACACATGCAGGGGCTACATGAGCCAAATCCAACGCATTTCATAATTCTGAGACTCTTTTTTCAGGGAAATCCCTGTATGTGATTTATAGTCTACAAAGTAATAACAATATCTGTGTCATATACAACGTCAAATGTACTCATGTATAGCACTGTCACATATCCAATGGCAATATGCATTTTGCCCATATGCATTTTGCAAAATGTGTGTTTCGAAATGTGGTACTCACAGAATGCCCCCCACCCCCCCTAGTTAGCGCTACTCCGGAGACAGGAATCTGGTTAGTGGAGGTGGACCACAAGCTCAAAGGTTGCCGTAGCTGACATGTTTCGCACGCCTGCGATTTGAGCTTTGACAAAGCGAGTTCTGACCACCGGGGAAGCTGGCAGGAACCCCTCCGCTCCTCTTCAAATTGCACAGCCAGTGAGCCTGTGTTAGCAAGAGGAAGCTCTCCATCACCCCACTCCTTCTGATTGGAGCCAGATCGCCCTCCACACATCCCAATGTGACCCTCTTCCAACTGTGAACGGTGACCTTCCCGAGAGCAGTTAACCCCTTCCTTTCAAGATTCTATGGTGGTACAGTTTTTTAAGTATTTTGATCAATTGTACAGCAACATGCTTTTTATCTTCTGCTGCAGTTTTCACCAGCATTAACGGTTTTGTCGATACTACTGGGCTACACTTTAAGTGCAATAAATTGTTTCCAAATTGAATCCAAGGTGTATATACTTTTATATATATTATCATTTTAACTTCCCCCATAGAGCGCTGCCTTTTAGATTTTTATATTGCTTTCCACTTTTCCAGTGGTCTGCAGCTGCACTGGGGGTTAACCTGGGGGTTAACCTTATCAGTATACATCCCCACTGACTGCCAGGTTTGAGCACTTCAGGAACTTGTTGAACGTCCTGTATTAAGCCTGGTACACACCTTTTTATTTTTTGTTCAACCCAGCGGGCTAAGCTAAAAAAAACTGAGGAGTTCAAGAGGAGCTCACTATACTAACTATGCGATGTTAGTACAGCAATCTCCCCGCTGAGCTATTGTGTTCTGACGGGGGGACGGCCTCCCCAACAGAACAGAAAAATAGCACCTGTAAAGCACCTGAAAAGTGCCTCTCATGCCTCCACAGTGTGAAAGCCCGAGTGGGAAAAAAAAGTCTTAAAAGCAGCATCTTTGGGGCGATTTGGGAGCGGTGTATACACCTCTCCCAAACAGCCTTGCCCATTGAAATGAATGGGCAGAGCTGCCAAATCGCCTGAAAAGCGCTTTTAGCCCCTTGTTAACCCCCTTCTTTGGGGTTAAAAGCGCCCCGCTCTGAACCCACAAAACGTCTCTGCATCGCCGGTAAAGCGCTGCTAAAATGAGGGGCGCTTTACCGGGACCTTGGGGCGGGCTAGGTGTGAAAGGGGTCTAAGATAAATTTATAAATTTAGCCAAACTCCAGCTCACACTGCGGCTACGCAAGCAGTTACAGCAACAGTTTTTTTCTTTTGGGTTGAAGGTTTTACATGAATAAATAAAAGATGATTATTGTAAGCACCCCTGTCAGTGAAGAATATTTTGTCTCAGCACTCTTAACTGATACATTTGCAATAAAAACAACAGAAATATTGGCAGGATCAACAGATGAAAATAAAGGAAAGAAAGTCTAAAAAAAGAAAACAAATGTAGCCATTACATCTAAGAATTGGTAAACTTCAATATAATGAATGTTTGTTTTTGGGTTTAATACCACTTAAACTTAACAAAGTACCTACTGTTGCTCTTAGCCTCCTTCAAATCTCAAAACTCCTTTATTTAATTTTTTTTTGCTGCTGTGATCTGACTTCCTGTTGGAGGGTGTTCATTCTTCATGTTCCTACTGTATGTTGTAACTTAGCCATCTCCTCTTTCTCACTCCCAGGATGGACACGGGACTATGGGCTTTGTAATGTGCATAGAGTAGTGCACATGAAAATAATGTGTGCTGCTGCTCATTCCAAATTAATTGAAGTGGGCAGGTGGTAAAGAGAGGTTAGGTAGCTCACAGAGGGCACTACATGGAGGTAGAAAAACGAATAGTGCCAATAATTAGTATTGTTACTACTACTGATGAGAAAATCAAATCTCTGAAATCCTCTGACAACCCTGGCCTCTTCACAGTGGAGCAGGACTGATATCTCAGCTTCTCTGTCTAGGGATAGATAAATAGATAGATAGATAGATAGATAGATAGATAGATAAATAGATAGATAGATAGATAGATAGATAGATAGATAGATAGATAGATAGATAGATAGATAGATAGATAGATAGATAGATAGATAGAAGGTAGGGATGAGCGAATATGCCTGAGTTCGTAAATATGGCTTGAAGTTTGAAGTTCACAAACTTTGCAGTGAGCCCCACTGAAATCTATGAATTCAGGTAATTTGTGAGGCTTCCAAACAATAGGCACAGAAAGCCCAGACACTGCAGTGGGAGACATATGCTAAAAAATAAAAGATAACATTTTAAAAAGTATATCTCCCTACAAAGAATTATCACCTCCCTCTAATAACTCTAACACATAAAAATAATATGGTTGCTGTGATCCATCCCTTCTATGGAAAAGAGACTGATTTATCTATTGTAGCGTCCCAGTAGGCTACTAGGTTCTAAATTAAATTTTTGGCATCTCTGTAGCCAGGGAGAGCATTTATCGTTTGGTTAAGTCTGTTAATGCCTCTTGAGCCAATCCCTGTTCAGTATGGTGACCAGCAGGGGACTGAGATGGGTATAAATGGTCTGGAAAACAGAGAAGAGGTCTATTTTTCCTCAGGGAGTGAGATCCAGCCTAAGGGCAGTGGCCTCCCTAGGAGGTCACTTGCAGCTCAAAGAATCCTTAATGGGGACCCAGCTTTGCTTTGGCTGGGGGACCTCTAGCCTAAACTCCTGAAGATTGCAGGCAGCTCTTCCAAGGATGCAGTACACAGACAATACAAGTACAAGAACTGACTGATACTGCAGGCAGCTACACAGTATTCAGCAAACAGTGAATACTAGCCTTTTGGACCTAGAGGATTTTTTGGCCTCTTATGGGAGAGCTTACTTTTATACATTCAGGACTGTATTCCTGCTGAGGGGTAGGGATGAGCCGAACACCCCCCGGTTCGGTTTGCACCAGAACATGCGAACAGGCAAAAAATGTGTGCGAACACCGTTAAAGTCTATGGGACACGAACATGAAAAATCAAAAGTGCTAATTTTAAAGGTTAATATGCAAGTTATTGTCATAAAAAATGTTTAGGGACCCGGTTCCTGTCCCAGGGGACGAAAAGTCATTTAAAACTACTCACGGCTATAATGAATTGTCGGGTCCCCGGCAATACAGATCAAAGTCCTTGAAAAAAATGGCAGGCCCCCCCCCACAGTACATTTCCAGGACCTTTGGGTCTGGAATGAATATTAAGGGGAACCCTGAACCCCAAAAAAATTGTGGGGGTCCCCCCAAATTCCATATCAGGCCCTTCAGGTCTGGTATGGATATTAAGGGGAACCCCACACTAAAATAAAAAAAATTGGCGTGGGGCCCCCCCCCCAAAAAAATCCATACCAGACCCTTCAGGTCTGGTATGGATTTTAAGGGGAACCCCGCACCAAAATAAAAAAAATGGTGTGGGGTCCCCCCAAAAATCGATACCATACACTTATCCGAGCACGCAACCTAGCAGGCCGCATGCCCTCAACATGAGGTTGTGGGGGTCTGCGGGCGGGGGGCTTATCGGAATCTGGACAAAGGGGACCCCCAGATTCCGCCCCCCCCCCCTATGTGAATTGGTAAGGGGTACATTGTACCCCTACCATTTTACAAAGAAAGTGTAATAAATAAAAAATAAACACACAGACACAGTTGGGATAAGTCCTTTATTAAAAATAAAAAAAACACCAGCGATGTAATCCAGTCTGTCCAGCGTTGTTCTCTCGTAAGAGGGAGCGGGGTCACCCGTCCACATCATAGGGAAAGCCCCGGCTTTCCCCAGCAAGCGGGGAATACCCAATGATGTCGGCAGGTGACCCCGCCCCATGACGTCACGGGGCGGGGTCACCCGCCAACGTCATTGGGTATTCCCCGGCAAGCGGGGAAAGCCGGGGCTTATCCTATGATGTGACGGGTGACCCCGCCCCCTCTTACATCATTGGGGTTTCGTGTGGAGTGGAGACTGGAGACTGCAGCATCGCTGGACATTGAATCACAGCGGGACATAGAGAACAACGCTGGACAGACTGGATTACATCGCTGGAATGGATTTTTGATTTTTAATTTTTTGATTTTTAATAAAGGACTTATCCCAACTGTGTCTGTGTGGTTTTTCTAAATTTTTTACATTTTCTTTGTGAAATGGTAGGGGTACAATGTACCCGTTACCAATTCACATGGGGGTTTGGAATCTGGGGGTCCCCTTTGTTAAAGGGGGCTTCCAGATTCCGATAAGCCCCCTGATCGCAGACCCCCACAACCACCGGGCAAGGGTTGTGGGGATGAAGCCCTTGTCCCCATCAACATGGGGACATCCTCCCCATGTTGAGGGCATGTGGCCTGGTATGGTTCAGGAGGGGGGGCGCTCTCTTGTCCCCCCTCTTTTCCTGCGGGCTGCCAGGTTGCATGCTCGGATAAGGGTCTGGTATGGATTTTTGAGGGGACCCCACGCCATTTTTTTATTTATTTTGGTGCAGGGTTCCTCTTAAAATCCATACCAGACCTGAAGGGTCTGGTATGGATTTTTGGGGGGACACCGCGCCATTTTTTTTCAAAATTTTGGGTCCGGGGTTCCCCTTAAAATCCATACCAGACCTGAAGGGCCTGATATGGAATTTGGGGGGGGGCCCACGTTTTTTTTTTTGGTTCGGGGTTCCCCTAATATTCATACTAGACCCAAAGGGCCTGGTAATGTACTGTGGGGGGGACCCCTGCTGTTTTTTTCAATGACTTTGATCTGTATTGCCGGAGACCCGACAATTCATTATAGCCGCAAGTAGTTTTAAATGACTTTTTTTCCTACAGAAATTACATTTTGTGCAGGGACAATTCTAAACATGGGAAACATGCGCTACTTTACAGGCTTATTTTAGACACCCCCCAGGTACGAAATTTTAAGGAATATTTCACTTTAAGCATTATTAAAATCACTGCACCTGAAAAAATGGCAGTTTTTAAAACTTTTTTTTGCATTGATACATATCCCCTGGGGCAGGACCCAGGTCCCCAAACACTTTTTATGACAATTGCAATAACTTGCATATTAACCTTTAAAATTAGTACTTTAGATTTCTCACATAGACTTTTAAAGGGTGTTCCGCGTCTTTTCGAATTTGACGCGAACACCCCAAATTGTTCGCTGTTCGCCAAACGGGCGAACAGCCAATGTTCGAGTCGAACTCATGTTCGACTGAAACATAAAGCTCATCCCTACTGAGGGGTCCCTATTTTGTACCATTATTATAAATTGAAGCATTAGTGCAGAGTTAATATCTCATTTGCATGTTCCTTAATTCTGGAGGCCAACCTGCAAGCTTTTTACCAAACGATAGGTGAATCTCGATCTTTGCAAAACCTGGGTTTTTGTCAAAAACTCAAGGTAATGGCAAACCCAAACCTCATGATAGATAGATAGATAGATAGATAGATAGATAGATAGATAGATAGATAGATAGATAGATAGATAGATTTATAGATAGATAGAGATAGAGATAGATTTATAGATAGATAGATAGATAGATAGATAGATAGATAGATAGATAGATAGATAGATAGATAGATAGATAGATAGATAGATAGATAGATAGATAGATAGATAGATAGATAGATAATGGCCAGGCTTACACCCCACTGCAAGTGAAATGTAAAATTGTGGATCCTGTTTCCAGTAGAACAGTAAAGCCCTGTACACATGATCGGTTTTACCGATGAAAACAGTCCGATGGACTTTTTTCATCGGACAAACCGATCGTGTATGGGCCCCATCGGTCTTTTTTCCATCGGTGTTAAAAAATAGAACATGTTTTAAATTTATCCGATGGAAAAAAAAACGATAGCAAATTACTATCGTCTGTGGGGAACTCCATCGGATAAAAAACCCACGCATGCTCAGAATCAAGTCGACGCATGCTCAGAAGCATAGAACTTGATTTTTCTTGGCTCGGAGTGTTTTACATCACAGCGTTTGGGACGATCGGTTTTTTGACTGATGGTGTGTAGGCAAGACTGATGGAAGTCAGCTTCATCGGAATTCCGATGGAAAAATCCATCGGTTTAAAATCCATAGGAAATCCGATCGTGAGTACAGGGCTTAATAGATATGTGGCCTTAGTGTTACTATATGTAGAGTGAAAATGCCTTATGAAACGGAACTGACAAGATTATAATGAAATGCTTATAGGATCCACAAACAGACCAAATCAGGCACCATCAGATCAAATGCTTGAAGCCTTCAAACTGTCTCCAAACAATCACCCCAGCCAGCACTGTTCAATGTGGTTAATGCTAGTGCGTTTTTGAGGGCTCATATGTCTAATGCTTTGAAAAGTCTTCACATCTTGATAATAACTCCTTGATTTAAACTTAGATAGGAAAAGTTCCTAGTTTTCACTTATTTTTTCTGTCTATTCTATAATACATTAATTGTAACTCCAAGGGGTGGATTTACTAAAGGAAAATCCACTTTGCACTACAAGTGCACTTTCAATGCACTTGGAAGTGCAGTCGCTGTAAATCTGAGGGGGACATGCAAGCAAAATAAAAAACATAATTTTAGCTTGCACATGATTGGATGATAAAATCAGCAGAGCTTCCCCTCATCTCAAATCTTCCCCTCAGATCTAAAGGGACTGCACTTCCAAGTGCACTTGCAGTGCACTTGTAGTGCAAAGTGGATTTGCCTTTAGTAAATCAACCCCCAAATAACAATGACACAAAGCTAAACAAGAAAGTAAATGAAAAACATTAATGGTAATGAATGTGCATATTGGCATAAAGCATGCTGTGAATAAAGAGGGTTTGTGTTTTTTTAAGCATAAATCACAAACTGAGAGCTGTTTTAATTTGATTTACTTTAATAATCCTAATAAATAATCCCACCGATTTATCTACTTCGTTCAAGCTATGAGTAACCCTCTTATTTTGCTTGCTTGATTACACTAGAACAATCTGTGCAGAAAAGTATGCTTCCAAAGACTTGACTTGGCCCCAGTTATAAACCTTTGTGCATCAACTAGTTCTTTTGATGTGATTAGGATGGTTGTAGACTGTGGACCGAACATGGAAATTTCAATACTTTTTCTTCCTTTGCTAATTAATACAAGGATATAATTAACTCTGCTGGTATTTATAAGGGTATTGTAACATTGTGGAAACACATTGGATTGCTCGTTGGCAACTCAAAGTTTTTTTTTTGGGCATTTTTGGCAAACTCAAAGGTTTCCAAAATAGAGTATATCTATTGAAAAGAAAAAGACATTGACTCAAATTGTCTTAGGACAAAACATAAATGCCGCATTTTTATTGAGGCCAAAGGATTTTAAAATTGTTTTTAAATATTCTGAAGAGAATAATGCTGTAAGACCCCATTCACACAGGGGCAACACATATAGGAGGAAGTTGGCGCTGGTACCAGAGACAATATACAAATAGGGGGGTAATGAAGATGACAGGGAATATTAAGAACAAGGAAGTTAAAAAGATGACATAAGTACGGTAATACAATTGTAAAATAAGTGGATGATGTAATTACATGAGGCTATAACAAAGTCCTTTTAGTCCACCCTAGAGCACATAGAAGGCAGCCCAGTGAAGATGTGAAGCAAATCCTGAATGAGCTGGGGGGAGAAGCACAAAAGCGCCACTCTAAGTGCAGTATCAACAGTACATTTAATGGTTTAAAACAGGGAGGGAGTATATATGTACTCACAAACATGAAGTAAAAGCAGGCCCTCCAGCAACCCGGAACCTATTGGTCTCCCAGTCACCCGGAAGTTCACGGCCAGCTACACGGCTAATGCCCGCCGAGGATCACTCCACCCCTGTTCCTTCTCGCATCGGAGTACTCACGGTCCAGCAAGCGCCGGCTTCCACCCGTCCCGCGCTACTGCTCTGCTACAGATGAGACACGGGCTTTTCCACTTCATATGCCTGCTTTTATTTCATGTTTGTGAGTACATATATACTCCCTCCCTGTTTTAAACCATTAAATTTACTGTTGATACTGCACTTAGAGTGGCACTTTTGTGCTTCTCCCCCCAACACAGGGGCAACATGACTTCCAGCGCGACTTTGGGAGGCAACTTGGACACGACTTGAGTTTAAATCACAGCGCGACTTGGGGTGACTTCAGAGCGACTTGGGACGACTTACAACACAACTGAAGTCGCCTCCAGGACAGGGGACTTTGCCAGTGGCCAATCAAAGAGTAATCAGCTCTGTGGGAGGGAGGGGGGACGGGATTGCCGAGAAAACTATTTGTATTTCCTGTAAAGTTGCTTCAGTTAAGACAGGGGATCCGACTTGGAGGCGACTTCCATTGAAATCAATGGGTGCAAGTCGCCTAGAAGTTGGATTGAAGTAGTACAGGAACCTTTTTTGAAGTTGGAGCGACTGCAGTAGTGTGCATTAAGACGGCTCCGTTCACTTATGCCCCGTACACACGATCGTTTTTAATGTCATTTTTTAAACCGACGTTTTTCTCCTCGTTTTTTTTCATGTTTCCTCTCAAGCCTGCCTTGCGTACACACTATCATTAAAAAAAACGATCAAGCAAAGCGCAGTGACGTTCAACACGTACGACGGCACTATAAAGGGGAAGTTCCGTTCGAATGGCGCCACCCTTCATGTTAGTAAAGTTTGTTGAGCGACGATTCGCGCTTTTCAGTCCGTTGTGTAATGAATGTGCTATCTCCATTACGAACGCTAGTTTTACCAGAACGAGTGCTCCCGTCTCATACTTGATTCTGAGCATGCGCGTTTTTTTTCACGTCGTGAAAGCATACACACTATCGTTTTTCACGTCGTTAAAAAAAACGACATGAAAAACGATGTGAAAAAAGAGAGCATGTCCGGAATTTTTGATGGCCGTTTTTCACGTCGTTAAAAATGCTCTGGAGCCTACACACGATCATTTTTAATGGCCATTTTTTAAAATGGCATTTTTAACGGCATGAAAAACGATCGTGTGTATGGGGCATTACATTGATTTTCTCATGCAGCGCGACTTGAGGCGACTTGGGGCGACTTGAAGTTGGATCCAAAGTCGTTCCTGTGTGAATGGGCACTAAGGGTATACCAAGACCAAAGCCCTGAGCAAGAAAGACAAATAAACAGTCTGTTTGTAAATGGATATGACTATAGCACCTAAGTCCCTATAGATGAGAGAATGGAACATTACTCTGAGTGTATATAAGGTCACATTTTATTCTAAGATATACATTTTACATTACAAAGCACCTGGAGGTGTAGAAACAAGTATGAAGATGAATCTCAAGTAATGGACCCATTTTCTCTTTGCCCTTTATTACACTGTTGGAAAGCTCACCATGCTGTTTTTGTTAGCTAGTTTGGCCATATCATAGGCTCAAAAATCTGTCTTTAGACTTCACCAGTAGTGCCATTTTCTATATTTTCTTTTAAGAAGTACTAGTTAAATAATTAGTTAGCAAAGAAGTCTGATATCCAACTGATATAATAGAGGAAGAAGCTAAAACGTGTATTTTTGGTGCAGTTAGGCCACATGCACACTGAACGTTTTGCAAACTCTCCTAGAAGCCTTTTTTTCTGGCAGGAGCGTTTCCGCAGAAAAAATGCCTGACGCTTGAAAAAATGTGTAACGCATTAGAGGTATTTACAGGAGCCAAGCACGTGGGTGTTAAATAATTTCATTGGCCAAAATAACAGTTTATTCTAGCTATTACAATAAATGAATGCTCAAGTGTTAAATGCACCTAGTGTTAACACGCATTTAGGTGCGTTTCAAGTGTCAAACGTTTTCTGACAAAACTCTGCTGTTCCTGGGTGCATCGTCAGTGTTTTTATTTCCTATCTCTAAACTCTCCTGCCACTTTTAAAAGCCTATGTGTGCATGGACATATAGGCTAACAAACGCCAGAAAGAAACGCCAGACTTCCCTAGGAGCAGATGAAAAAAAGTTCAGTGTGCATGAGGCCTTAGGAAAGGTCATGGAATCCTCAAACTAGATTGTGCTTTAACATTCTTGTTTTCTATACTGTTTCAAGTACAGTTTATTATGCAGATGTCAATAATAATGTTGTTATAGGTTCTTATTTTGAACCAGGCCAAGAAAGAGTTTAGCTACTCTGTAAGAATGACAATTGTTTCCTATTTTACACCAATGTACTGTATATACTCGAGTATAAGCCGAGTTTTTCAGCCCTTTTTTTAGGGCTGAAAATACCCCCCTCGGCTTATACTCAAGTCAGTACTTGAATTCTTGCCAGGCGTCCATTTTTTTAAAAGTCGCGGCTTCCTCCTGGCATTCCGTGATAGGCATTTGACATTGTGTTCCGCCTATCACGGAGGTCCTCTCATCCTCGTACAGTTTCCCAGCAGACACTGTGTTCAGTGTTCCGCCAATCGCGGACGTCCTCTTGTTCGAGGATGAAAGAATGTCCGTGATTGGCGGAACACAGTGTCAAATGCCTTTCACGGAATGGAACGCCAGGAGAAAGCTGCGACTTTTAAAAAATGGACGCCTGTCCAGAATGCAGGTACTCGGGCACAGTGAGACTGCAATGGGCACAGTGAGTACTGTATGGCACAGTGAGACTGCAATGGGCACAGTGAGGTATGGCACAGTGAGACTGCAATGGGCACAGTGAGGTATGGCACAATGAGACTGCAATGGGCACAGTGAGACTGCAATGGGCACAGTGTGGTATGGCACAGTGAGACTGCAATGGGCACAGTGAAGCTGGAAATGGGCATTGTTGACCCTCTTTTCCGCTTACAGTAGCTGCTGCATTCTCACCCTCGGCTTTTACTCGAGTCAATACGTTTTCCCATTTTTTTGTGGTAAAATTAGGTACCTCGGCTTATACTCAGGTCGGCTTATACTCGAGTATATACGGTACTAATATTTGTATCACACAAGGCAATATATATAAATACCAAGAAGGCAAATAAGCCAATTATCAATGGGAAATTCAGCTTAGTGTGAATCTGTGTGAACTCCTCCATTTTCAGCTTGCACTGTTTTTATTTATTTGTTTGGTTGTTTATTTTTTTTCATTGCTGATCCATGAAAAAGAACAAACAGCAGAAAAATATATAATTTATAATTTTCTTTTATTAAAAAGATAGGAAATAGTATTTAGGGAGTGGTGTTCTATTTTGATTTTTTTTTTTCTATTTCCTTTTTTTTTTACTGTGGTGTTCTTTTTTTTTCTAGTATTTATTAAATGAATTAAGGAATCTAAAGGCATCTTCCTGTCACAAAAAAATGTCACCTCCACAAGAAGTCTTTTGTTTCCAGAATTTAGTTTACATCTTTTGGTGTGCCATGCACTTGGAAACTTTCACCTAAACAGCACACCAATCCAGTAACAAACAACTGGCCACTGCCACCACCAATAACTGGCCTTCAAGGAGGACCGGACTACCTAGGGTCACCGCCCTCTATCTCTCCATTAGATTGCAAGTGCTTCCACTGTGGAGGCTCTCATAAATTTACAAGCGTTAAGACTACAAAAATATTGGGGTGCCTTGGAGCGGCTCTGCAACGCATGTATTTGCAAATGTGTGCTAACTAAACCCCCTTGTTGTTAACACAAACTGTTAGACCCCTTTCACACTGAGGAGTTTTTCAGGCGGTTTAGCGCTAAAAATAGCGCCTAAATACCGCCTGAAAACTCCTGCCCCTGCAGTCTCAATGTGAAAGCCCGAGGGCTTTCACACTATGGCAGTGCGCTAGCAGGATCGCTCCAAACGTCCTGCTAGCAGCATCTTTGGAGCAGTGAGAGGTGTGTTTACCACTCCTTCCCATTGAAAGTAATGGGAAACCGCGGTATTAACACTTTTTCGGCCGCTAGCGGGGGTTAATACCGCACCGCTAGCGGCCGATTACTGCGGTAATTCCGACGGTATAGCGCCGCTAAAAATAGCGGCGCTATACCGCCACCGCACCCGCTGCCCCAGTGTGAAAGGGGCCTAAGACTATAACTTTTACATAGTAGGTGAGGTTGAAAAAAGACACAAGTCCATCAAGACAAACCTATGTGTGTGATTATATGTCAGTATTACATTGTATATCCCTGTATGTTGTGGTTGTTCAGGTGCTTATCTAATAATTTTTTTGAAACTATCGATGCTCCCCGCTGAAACCACTGCCCATGGAAGGGAATTCCACATCCTTGCCGCTCTTACAGTAAATAACCTTCTACGCAGTTTAAGGTTAAACCTCTTTTCCTCTAATTTTAGTGAGTGGCCACTAGGGATGAGCTTCGAGTTCGAGTCGAACTCATGTTCGACTCGAACATCGGCGGTTAGCTCGTTCGCCGAAGATCGAACATTATGGGGCGTTTGCGCCAAATTAGAATTGCGCGTCACGGCCCATAATGCACTGCGTCATCGCAGTGCATTGCTGGCTGATGATTGGCCAAGCATGTACAATGACCATCATGCTTTGGCCAATCACAGCGCCGTCAGCACAGAGAGCCATAATTGGCCAAAGTCAGGGTGCCTTTGACCAATCATGGCTCAGGGGATTAGGTACACGCCCCACACTATATAAGGCCGCCTGCGTGACGGCCTTGTGTAGTGTGTTCCGACGGCGTTCAGAGAGAGACAGAGAGAGAGAGAGATTGTTGTTTTATTTCAGTTAGCAATAGCTAGATTGAACAGGCAGTTGATTGAGCTAGTTAGATCCAGTATTCCAGTATATTTTGTATATATATGCATTGCACGCTTTGTATATATATACTGTATATATATATATATATATATATATTGTGACAGCAGGAAGGTAAAGTCACCTGGTTGCATCCAGGGGGGTAGATATATTTCGCCCAGATTCAGGCTTTACGCCGACTTATACAACTAGGTGGAGAGTTGTATAAGGCTAGTGGGCTCATGGATGACTCATACCTCTAGGGAGAGTGTGGGGCGTCGTGCAGACAGAGATGAGGAGACCAGCTGAACCTTGTCAGCTCATTTAGGCCTCTATAAGAACTCCCAGCTTCATTAGATGTTAGCTCATGCCTGGAACCAGACCTGTGTGGACTGTCTAGGGAGAGTGAACCCCTGTGCGGTGAGGCAAAGCCTGTGTGGCTATTTGTTTGGACTTTTACTAAACCAGGGACTTAGGGACTAGGACAGCACTAGGCTGATCCCAGTTGTTAGTTAGGAAACCTGTATGTTTAGTCAGAGGTCAACTTGACCAGGATTTATTTTGGTTATGTTTCTTTTGCTTTGCTGTGTTTTGTCACTGTAAATAGAAAATAAACCGCACCTTTTTTGATTTTGAAACACAACCTCCGTTTGCTGGGCCTGTTTTGTGTGGGGAGCCCATCCCGGGGGTCACACACACCCGCTGCCGAGCTAACCCCCTCACAGTTGGTGGAGAACCAGTGGCAGTTTTTTTTAAGCCAGCATGGAGGAGATACTGAAGCAGCTGGCTCTAGCAAATGCCAATCAACAGCAGACAAATGCAGGTTTGCAAAGGAGCCTTGCAGCCCAGCAGCAGACAAACGCAACTTTGCAACAGAGTCTGGAGGCTCAGCAACGAGCCCAGCAGCAATCTGAGGCCCGCTTCATAGACCTGTTGCAGAAGCAAGAGCAGAGACTACAACAACAGATGGAAGCAGTAATGCAGCAACGTCCGCAGACCAGTGAGGAAAGCCGTCCCACTAATACCGCGTCCTTTGGGGTGAGTCGTTTATTGACAAAAATGACTGGAGAGGATGATCCAGAGGTATTTTTGACCACATTTGAAAGGACCGCTGAAAGAGAAAAGTGGCCTGAGGAGCAGTGGGCTGGACTGGTGGCTCCTCTGTTAACTGGTGAATCGCAGAAAGCTTACTATGACCTAGAGCCTAACCAAGCAAAAGACTATGTGATGCTAAAAGCTGAAATATTGGCAAGGCTGGGTGTCACCCAGGCTGTCCGGGCTCAGCGTGTGCATAACTGGACTTTCCAGCTTGGAAAACCCCCCAGGTCTCAAATGTATGATCTCATTCACCTGAGCAGAAAGTGGCTACAGCCAGAGACTTTGTCCGCACCAAAGATTGTGGAACGTGTTGTAATGGATCGGTTTTTGAGAGCTCTTCCTACTGCCATCCAAAAGTGGGTAAGCCATGGAGACCCAGAGACGGCCGATGGTCTTGTGGATCGTGTGGAGAAATACTTGGCTACAGAGAACCTGACGGCCTCTTCCAGAGACACTCGGACTTTCCACCCTAAGACCAGACCATCCCCAGGGGCGGATAAGAGGATTCCAAGGGGTGAGGGTGGAGAGAGTGAGAGGGTGGGAGCTCTACCCCAAGTTTGGCGAGAACAGCCGGGGAAATCAGCGGCTCAAGAGGCGGCAAGAAGGATCGTTTGCTACCGCTGCCGGCAAGCGGGACATATTGCAGCCAATTGCCCGGTTGTGGAGGAACCCATGCAGTGTGACTTTCTGACGGGCAGACGTCAGTCGCTGTGTGCGACAGTCGCATGCACTGCCATTCGAGGAACTGAGAAACATTTATGCAAAATGTGTGTTAATGGTAGAAATGTTGTGGTATTGCTGGATTCAGGTAGCCTTGTGACCCTGATAAAGGCTGAGTTAGTTAAAACAGAGGTCTCTGGGAATAGCAAGGTAGCTGTTATTTGTGTGCATGGGGACACCCGAGAGTATCCAGTGACTACAGTGTGTTTCGAGACCCCCAAAGGTACCCTCTCTCATCCAGTGGGCTTAGTATCTCAGTTACCGCATGACGCCATTGTGGGAAGGGATTTTCCGAAGTTCTGGGAACTGTGGGATGATCCTGAGCCCCTCACTGGTGCCCCTATGTACCAGGAATGTGATAGCCAGAACTCCCCTGAGAGTGGTGAGGACTCTCCGGAATTTCCCTTATCAGTATTGGCAGGGGAGACTCAAGAAACTGGAGAGGAGCCCACCTCCTCAGACGAAAACCTACCGTCTGTGGAGTTTTCTGATCTTGAGGTTCACAGGGAAAACTTTGCCACAGAACAGTTGAAAGACCCCGCCCTAATAAAGGCACGGGAAAACGTAGTGAAAATAGATGGTGAGTTAGTGAACCCAGATAATACCTGCACTTACCCATACTTCAGCGTAGAGAAGGACCTACTGTATCGGGTGGCAAAAAGGGCAGAAGAAACCGTTGAGCAGCTTGTGGTGCCCAAACCTTACAGGAAGTTGGTGTTGGAGTTGGCCCATGGGCACATTCTTGGAGGTCATCTGGGGACAGAGAAAACCCGAGAGAGGGTATTACAGAGATTCTATTGGCCGGGGGTGATGAAGGACGTAGAAAATTATTGTTCCTCCTGCCCTGTGTGTCAGAGGTTGGCCCCGATGCCACATTTCCGTAGCCCGCTGGTCCCTCTACCCATCATTGAGGTCCCGTTTGAGAGGATCGCCATGGATTTGGTAGGTCCTATAATCAAGTCCGCTAGGGGGCACCAGTACATATTAGTTATAATGGACTATGCCACCCGTTATCCAGAAGCGATCCCTCTCCGAAATACCTCGGCCAAAACCATAGCCAAAGAGCTATCTCTTGTTTTTAGCCGGGTGGGTATTTGTAAAGAACTGCTTACGGACCAAGGTACACCCTTTATGTCCCGGGTTATGAAAGAGCTGTGTAAATTGTTCAAAGTGACGCAATTGCGTACGTCTGTGTATCACCCCCAAACCGATGGGCTGGTTGAAAGATTCAACAAAACCCTAAAACAAATGTTGAAGAAAGTGGTGGATAGAGATGGAAAGGATTGGGACTGTTTACTTCCTTATTTGATGTTTGCTATTAGGGAGGTGCCCCAATCCTCTACGGGATTCTCCCCCTTTGAGTTACTGTATGGGAGACACCCAAGAGGGCTGTTGGATATTGCCAAGGAAACTTGGGAAAGTGAGAGTTCTCCCCACAGGAGTGTGATTGAGCATGTCGCCCTGATGCAAGATCGAATTGCACAGGTAATGCCCATCGTGAAGGAACATTTGGCCCAAGCGCAGTTGGCACAGCAGAGAGTGTACAACCGTGGAGCCAAGACCCGTACCTTTTCCCCGGGGGATAGGATATTGGTACTTGTCCCTACGGTTGAAAGTAAATTCCTTGCCAAATGGCAAGGCCCCTACGAGATAATGGAAAAAGTGAGCGAAGTGAATTACAAGGTCAGACAACCAGGAAGGCGAAAGCCCGAACAGATCTATCACGTTAATCTGTTGAAAGCCTGGAGGGATAGAGAGTCCCTAGTCGCAGACACTTGGTCACCAGCTCAAACTGGTTGCGTGATTCCTGAGGCTGGAATAGCAGCCACCTTGTCACAACCCCAACAACAGGAGGTTAAGGAGTTTGTGCTTCGCAACAAGGAGGTATTCTCTGAGCTGCCGGGACAAACATCTGGGGTAGAGCATGACATCATTACCCCGCCCGGTGAAAGGGTGAAGTTAAAACCCTATCGGATCCCAGAGGCTCGACGGGAGGCAATACGGGAGGAAGTACAGAAAATGCTGAACTTAGGGGTGATAGAGGAGTCCCAAAGTGATTGGTCTAGTCCCATCGTGTTGGTGCCTAAACCGGATGGGAGCTGGCGATTTTGTAACGATTTTCGTCAGTTGAACAAAGTTACAAAATTTGACACCTACCCCATGCCACGTATAGATGAGTTGATCGACCGGCTGGGAACAGCCCGATACATGACGACTCTTGACCTCACAAAAGGGTATTGGCAAATCCCCCTGGCCAAGTCGGCCAAAGAGAAAACCGCATTTGTAACCCCAGACGGGGCGTTCCAATATAAAAGAATGCCGTTCGGGTTACAGAATGCGCCGGCCACATTCCAGCGGAAAATGGACCAGATGCTGAGGCCCCATCGGAAGTATGCTGCGGCTTACCTGGATGACGTAATTGTCCATAGCACAGATTGGGCCTCACATCTGCCAAAAGTGCAAGCAGTCCTGGACTCTGTTCGGGAAGCGGGGTTTACGGCTAACCCCAAGAAGTGTACCATTGGGCAGGAGGAGGCCAAATATCTTGGGTACACCATTGGGAGGGGAGTAATAAAACCCCAACTCAACAAAGTCGAGGCCATCCAGAGTTGGCCACGTCCCAACAGCAAGAAGCAGGTACGAGCCTTTCTGGGAATCGCTGGGTATTATCGGCGATTCATTCCCCACTTTGCTTCTAAGGCTGTGCCCCTAACCAACCTGACGAAGGGGAAAGGGTCGGTCATGATTAAATGGACCCCCGAGGCTGAGGCAGCATTCCAATTCTTGAAACAAGCCTTATGTAGCCAGCCAGTGTTGTACTCACCCGACTTCTCTAAAGACTTTGTCGTACAAAGTGATGCGTCAGATGTGGGGTTAGGAGCAGTATTGTCCCAGGTCTGGAACGGGGAAGAGCACCCAGTCATTTACCTCAGCAGGAAGTTGAAGTCCCATGAGGTAAATTACGCCACCGTTGAAAAGGAGTGTTTAGCGGTGAAGTGGGCTCTAGATTCCCTTCGGTACTACCTGCTAGGTAGGCACTTTGACATGGTTACGGATCACGCTCCGTTAAAGTGGATGGCTCAAAACAAGGAAACAAATAGAAGAGTGAATAGGTGGTTCCTGGCCCTCCAGGAATTCAACTTCACAGTAAAGCATCGCCCTGGCGTTCAAATGGGGAATGTGGATGCTTTGTCTCGAGTACATGAATGCCTGATTGCTGGTGTTCCAACCCCGAGGTTAAAACAAGAGGGGGGGGGTATGTGACAGCAGGAAGGTAAAGTCACCTGGTTGCATCCAGGGGGGTAGATATATTTCGCCCAGATTCAGGCTTTACGCCGACTTATACAACTAGGTGGAGAGTTGTATAAGGCTAGTGGGCTCATGGATGACTCATACCTCTAGGGAGAGTGTGGGGCGTCGTGCAGACAGAGATGAGGAGACCAGCTGAACCTTGTCAGCTCATTTAGGCCTCTATAAGAACTCCCAGCTTCATTAGATGTTAGCTCATGCCTGGAACCAGACCTGTGTGGACTGTCTAGGGAGAGTGAACCCCTGTGCGGTGAGGCAAAGCCTGTGTGGCTATTTGTTTGGACTTTTACTAAACCAGGGACTTAGGGACTAGGACAGCACTAGGCTGATCCCAGTTGTTAGTTAGGAAACCTGTATGTTTAGTCAGAGGTCAACTTGACCAGGATTTATTTTGGTTATGTTTCTTTTGCTTTGCTGTGTTTTGTCACTGTAAATAGAAAATAAACCGCACCTTTTTTGATTTTGAAAACCACAACCTCCGTTTGCTGGGCCTGTTTTGTGTGGGGAGCCCATCCCGGGGGTCACACACACCCGCTGCCGAGCTAACCCCCTCACAATATATATATATATATATATATATATATATATATATATATATATACTGTATACAGTTTAGCAAGATCTCATTGCAGAGCGTTCCTGTTATTCTATTCCTACTAATAATACGGGCAGGCAGTTGATTGTGCTAAGCTGCAGTATATTAAGTCAGTGTACTGTATACTGGGCACAGGGTGCAGGTAAAGCTGCCTGCAGACTATTCCTGTTCTCTTCCTAATAATACAGGCAGGCAGTTGATTGAGCTAACCTGCAATATATTAAGTCAGTGTACTGTATACTGGGCACAGTGTGCAGGTAAAGCTGACTGCAGCCAATTCCTGTTCTATTCCTAATAATACAGGCAGTTGATTGAGCTAACCTGCAGCATATTAAGTCAGTGTACTGTATACTGGGCACAGTGTGCAGGTAAAGCTGACTGCAGCCAATTCCTGTTCTATTCCTAATAATACAGGCAGTTGATTGAGCTAACCTGCCGTATATTAAGTCAGTGTACTGAATACTGGGCACAGTGTGCAGGTAAAGCTGACTGCAGCCAATTCCTGTTCTATTCCTAATAATACAGGCAGTTGATTGAGCTAGCCTGCAGTATATAAAGTAAGTGTACTGTATACTGGGCACAGTGTGCAGGTAAAGCTGACTGCAGACAATTCCTGTTTTGTTCCTAATAATACAGGCAGTGATTGAGCTAAGCTGCAGTATATTAAGTCAGTGTACTGTATACTGGGCACAGTGTGCAGCTAAAGCTGACTGCAGACATTTCCTTGTGTACCTATTCCAATACATCAAATACAGTATGTCTGGAAGGCCAACAAGGAGAGGCAGACACTTACAGGCCAATAAAAGAGGGCAAGGAGGCTCTGTGTCTAGAGGCAACAGTGCTGGTCGTGGACATGGTGCATCCTCATCAGCATGTGGCCGTGGGGCACGCTTGTCCTTTTTTTTTGGCAGCTGCCCGTGTTGAGCCGCAACATGCAGGAGAGTTGGTAGAGTGGATGACCAAGCCCTCCTCATCCTCCTCATCCTCTCTCACCCAGGCTCAGGGTACTTTGTCTGCCAAAGCAGCTGCCAAAGTGGCCTCTTCCATCGGCTCAATGGCATCAGTCACTCCTTCCCTAGCCCCACAATGTCCTGAGGAGTCCCCCGAACTGTTTGACCACAGTGTTGGGTACATGCTGCAGGAGGATGCGCAGCATTTTGAAGGCTCCAATGATGGTACCCAGCTTGAGGAAGGCAGTAACGTGAGCCCAGAGAGAGGGGGTGCCCAAGAAGGACAGCAAACTGGCAGTCATGTTCCCCCAGCTGCAGCATACTGCCAGGTTTGCTCCAGTGATGAGGAGGACTCTACGTGGGTGCCTGATAGGAAAGAGGAGGAGGAGGCACATCTCCAATGAGGCAGTATGCCCTCCAGGGGCCAGATTAAGGGCAGCCAACCGACTGCATTACACCGCAGAGCTCCGTATGTGCAGGGCGCTGCTGTCTCTGCGCGTTTTTCCAAAAGTTCTTTGGTGTGGGCCTTTTTTGAGAAGTGTGCAGCAGATCACACCATTGCTATTTGCAACATATGTCTGAAGCGTATCTCGCGTGGCCAAAACATCAGCCGCTTGGGCGCCACATGCTTGACCAGACATATGTCGACATGCCATGCAGTCCGTTGGCAAGCGTATATAAAAGACCCACACCAAAGAACAAAGCGGACCTCTCCTTGCTCCTCATCAGCTGGGATCTCCAACCCAACTATACCTTCAGTCCTCTCAGAAACCTGCACTGAGAAGAATGAAGGTATAGAATTAGGTGTGTCACTGCCAAGTACTTGCAGGCAATATGCTATCGGTACACCAACGTCTGATTGTACCAGGCAAATTTCTCTGCCCCAGTTGCTACACCGGGGAAAGAAATTTGCTACCGGCATGTAGAAGGCAATGTCTTGGCCTTGCTGGACAGGGCGGTCAGCGGTAAGGTGCATATTACCGCTGACTCATGGTCCAGAAGGCATGGACAGGGACGTTACCTATCTTTCACTGCGCACTGGGTGACTCTGCTGGCAGCTGGGAAGGATGCAGGACAGGGTGCAGTAGTGTTGGAGGTTGTTCCACCACCACGCCTCCAAAATGCTACTAGTGGTGATTCTGACACACCTCTCTCCTCCACCCCCTCCTCTTCTCTCTTCTTCTTCCTCCATGGCCTCTTCCTCTGCTGATTTGTCCTCGGAACCAGCGGTGCTCCGTAGGCGTTCAAGGGGCTACGCAAGTATGCAGGCAAAAAGATGCCATGCGATGCTTGAGCTGGTGTGCTTGGGGGACAGGAGCCACACTGGGGCAGAGATTCTGCCAGCTCTGCAGGGGCAGGCTCAGAGGTGGTTGACGCCATGCCAGTTAAAGCCAGGAATGGTGGCTTGTGACAATGGCACCAACCTCCTCTCCGCCCTCCAACAGGGACAGCTGACCCATGTGCCCTGTTTGGCTCATGTCCTTAACTTGGTGGTGCAGCGGTTCTTGGACAGGTACCTGGGCTTACAGGATGTCCTGAGGCAGGCCAGGAAAGTCTGTGTGCATTTCTGCCGGTCATATATTGCCAGTGCTCGGCTGGCTGACCTCCAAAAGGAATACAACCTGCCGAAGAACCGCCTAATCTGTGACATGCCCACCAGGTTGAACTCAACGTTGGCCATGCTGCAGCGGCTGCACATGCAGCAGAGGGCCATCAATAAGTACCTGTGTGACTATGGCACCAGGACAGGGTCAGGGGAGCTTTTTTTTTTTTACCACGCCAGTGGGTCATGATCAGGGATGCATGCACTGTCCTGTCACCATTTGAGGAGGCCACGAGGATGGTGAGCAGTGACAGTGCATGCATCAGTGACACTGTCCCTCTTGTCCACCTGTTGGAGCACACGCTGCGTGGAATAATGGACAGGGCACTGGAGGCAGAACAGAGGGAGCAAAAGGAGGACTTCCTTACCTCTCAAGGCCCCCTTTATCCAGACAGTGTTCCTGCGGGCCTGCCGATCACACAGGAAGAGGACGAGGAGGAGGATTGTGTCAGCATGGAGGTGGAGCCTAGCACTCAGCATCAGCAGCAGTCTTCAAGGGATCATTTAAAGTCCCCAGAAACCCATGGACTTGTACGTAGCTGGGAGGAGGTGGCTGCAGATCATGTCGTCCTTAGTGACCCAGAGGACTCCGGACCGAATGCCTCAGCAAATCTACGCTGCATGGCCTCTCTGATCCTGCAAAGCCTGCGAAAGGATCCTCATATTCGCGGTATCAAGGAGAGGGATCATTACTGGCTGGCAACCCTCCTTGATCCACGTTACAAGGGTAAGGTTGCGGACCTTATCCAGCCGTCGCAGAGGGAGCAGAGGATGAAACATCTTTGGGAGGCCTTGCAGAAAGATTTGCGCAATGTGTTTCCAGAGCCTGTGAGGTTACAAATTCCTGGTCCTGGACAACGTGTTGCTGAGGCTTCGGTAAGTCACAGAAGGAGCAGTGCAGAAGGTGGCCATCTGACTGATGCGTTCAGACAATTTTTTAGTCCGCAGCCCCAAGGTCTGATCGGTTCCAGCAACCATCACCAGCTTCTGATTTACATGGTGCAGGAATACCTAGGGGCAAGGTCAGACTTGGAAACCTTTCCCACCGAAAATCCTCTGGGTTACTGGGTCTTGAGGATGGATCACTGGCCAGAGCTTGCACAGTATGCAATTGAGCTACTGGCCTGTCCTGCATCCAGCATTCTTTCGGAACGCACATTCAGTGCTTCTGGAGGCTTTGTAACCGATCACAGGGTGCGCCTGTCCACCGGCTAGGTCGATCGGCTGACCTTCATAAAAATGAATCAGTCTTGGATCACCAGCTACCAAGCACCTGATGCTGATGCAACCAAATTTTTTTTTTTTTTTAATGTGAGATCCCTTCAAGACTGCCTATGCTGATGTTGAGTGAGTATCCTGTTATGCTAAGTGACTATTCTCTTCCTCCTCAATGTTCATGTTGATAGCTTGTAAGAACATTTTTGGTTCTGGGCACCGCCACCAGTGGCTAAGGCCCAATTTTTCTGCCCCTGTTTAACAGGGGCGTGTAATTAAAATTTTTGCTGCAATACTTTGCAGCAGGGCTCATTCATGTGCTCCAACTAGAGTATCTGTGAGGGGTTGCAGTGTTGTGGCACTAGCACCAGTGCCTAAGGCCCAATTTTTCTGACCCCTTCACACCCATATACGTCGGCAGAATGGCACGGCTGAGCACAAGCACGTACCTGTACGTCGCCTTTAAGAGCCCAGCCGCGGGTCGCGAGCGTGCCGGTGGCGGCGCGCTCACTTCCTGGTCCTGTGCTCAATGATCGCGCCCGCAGGACCCACGGACCCGATCGCCGCTGGTGTCCCGCGATCAGGTCACAGAGCTGAAGAGCGGGGAGAGGTAAGTGTAAACAAACCTTTCCCCGTTCTTCCTAGTGTGACTGCCACTGATCGTCTGTTCCCTGTCATAGAGAACAACGATCAGTGACGTCACACGGCAAGCCACGCCCCCTATCAGTAGTAATAACTCCTTAGAAAACACTTAACCCCTTCAGCGCCCCCCGCAGGTTAACCCCTTCACTGCCAGTGTCATTTTCACAGTAATCAGTGCATTTGTATCGCTGTAAAAATGACAATGGCCCCAAAATAGTGTCAAAAGTGTCCGATGTGTCCGCCATAATGTCGCAGTCACGATAAAAATCGCTTATCGCTGCCATAACTAGTAAAAAAAAAATATTAATAAAAATGCCATAAAACTATCCCATTTTTTGTAGACGCTATAACTTTCGCGCAAACCAATCAATAAACGCTTATTGCGATTTTTTTTTACCAAAAATATGTACAAGATACATATCGGCCTAAACTGAGGACATTTTTTTTTTAATATATATTTTTGGGGGATATTTATTATAGCAAAAAGTAAAAAATATTGCATTTTTTTAAAAATTGTCGCTCTATTGTGGCACCAGTGCCTAAGGCCCAATTTTTCTGCCCCTGTTTAACAGGGGCGTGTAATTACAATTTTTGCTTCAATACTTTGTAGCAGGGCTCATTCATGTGCTCCAACTAGAGTATCTGTGAGTGGTTGTAGTGTTGTGGCACCAGCACCAGTGTTGTGGCACCAGCACCAGTGCCTAAGGCCCAATTTTTCTGCCCCTGTTTAACAGGGGCGTGTAATTACAATTTTTGCTGCAATACTTTGTAGCAGGGCTCATTCATGTGCTCCAACTAGAGTATCTGTGAGGGGTGTTACCAGCACCAGTGCCTAAGCCCCAATTTTTCTGCCCCTGTTCAACAGGGGCATGTAATTACAATTCTTGATCTAATATTTCACAGCAGGGCCCGTTCCTGCGTCCAAGAGTAACTGTGAGGGCTTACAGTGTTGTGGCAACACCACCACACCGTCCACCACCAAAGGCCCAATTTTTCTGACCCTGTTCAACAGGGGCATGTAATTACAATTCTTAATCTAATATTTCTAGGGCTGCGGAAATTAACGATTAATTCCTCGATTAATCGTAAATTTTTTGGATCGGTCAAATTTCTTTTGATCGCCCGCCGCCGCTAGAGGTCCGCGGCCGGTGGTGATAATGTCTCCACCGGCCGCCATTTTCCTGAAGACCAGACCAGAACAAGAAGGGAGCCTGACGAAATATAAATAGAGCTGCAGCACTGCCCACCCCCGCCCCCGGTCTATCTGTCATCTGTGACCTGTTGTGGAAAGGGGAGGCGGGTGGGCGGTGCCATAGCTCAATTTCTATATTGTAGCCGACCAGCTCCGCCTCTAATTTGTTCCCCCTCATCTCTCGCCTCGGCCTTCAGTTATGGCGTCAGAGACACCGCTGCTGAAGGGCTCCAAGGGGGGAGACACCTGAGATGTAAGGAAGCACTACGCTGGGGACACCTGAAATGTAAGGAAGCACTCCGCTGGGGACACCTGAGATGTAAGGAAGCACTCCGCTGGGGACACCTGAGATGTAAGGAGGCACTCCGCTGGGGACACCTGAGATGTAAGGAGGCACTCCGCTGGGGACACCTGAGATGTAAGGAGGCACTCCGCTGGGGACACCTGAGATGTAAGGAAGCACTCTGCTGGCTGGGGACAGTGACATCAGTGCTCCCACTGATTCTGATTCTGCATTATGGTGAGTTGAATGATTTCATTTTATATTACCATGTAATAATAGAAATAATGTGCTTCAATCACCCTGACACCATAACAACCTTGGTGCCAAGATGATTGAAGAGCTAACCCCAGGTGTTTGGAGTATCTTTATCTGCTGATTGTTAAACTTTCTGGAATACACATTGTAATGTTCGGGGAACCAGCTAGATCACAGGACACAGGCTTTTCAATCAAAGAGGACGTTTATTAAACTTAAATGGATTCACAGCAGCAAAAACAAAAGAAATAACAGTCTCACCGACTTGTAGAGCTCAGAACTGCTATCGCAGTTAAACAGTCCTTACTGGATGTTGCAGGTAACTTCCCCAGCTAGCAGGCTTCCAGGCAGGACACTGCCATGTGCTTTCACAGCTTTTAACAGCTTTTCACAGCTTTCCACAGCTTTCCACTGTCCACCATTCACCATGCACAGTCTCCACTATACTCCTCCACACCCATCTACAACTTCCTGTCTGTCTTAAACCACTTCCTTGGACAGGTGCGTTAACCCTTTCTGTTCCCTTAAAGGAACCACAGTCCAAACAGAGGGGAAATATAGCGCCCTTCCAGGACCCAGCCACGGCGTCCTGTACATATTCCCCCCCTGTGCCCCAACGCCAAGGAGGTGGAGGCAACAGTGGAGCTTAAACAATGGACTCGGGAGAGGGCATCTTCATTTTGATGCAGTCTCTCGGGCCTATGCTCCACTACAAATTTAAATTCTTGGAGCGCCAGGAACTAACGAGTAATCCTGACATTAGTCCCTTTACCTTGCCTCATCTATGTTAAAGGGGCATGGTCAGAAATCAGCCTAAACTTCCTCCCCAAGAGGTAATATCTGAGGTATTCCAGAGCCTACTTAATGGCCAGACACTCTCGTTCAATTATAGCGTAGTTTTTTTCCGCTGGTGTCAACTTCCTACTGAGGAAGACTACTGGGTGCTCCTCACCATGAATAACCTGTGACAACACCGCTCCCAATCCTACATCGGAAGCATCAGTCTGGACAACAAACTCGTTTGAAAAATTGGGTGCTATCAGGACAGGGTGTTGGCACAGTGCTGACTTGAGCTCCAAAAAAGCCTTTTCAGCATCTGCATTACATTCCACCATGACTGATTTCCGACCCTTAGTCAGATCGGTCAATGGAGCCGCCAATGTGGCAAAGTTGGGTACGAATCTCCTGTAGTATCCCACCATGCCCAGGTAAGCACGTACCTGCTTTTTTGTGGTGGGGCGGGGCCAATTCTGTATAGCCTCTACCTTGCTAACCTGAGGTTTCACCACCCCTCTACCCACAATATAGCCCAGGTATTTAACCTCCTCCATTCCCAAAGCACATTTTCAGGGTTTATTGTAAACCCCTCCTTCCAATGGGCAAGTGTGATTCCCAGTCTCTGCTAAAAATTACTATGTCGTCCAAGTACACTGAGGCATACTCCCGGTGAGGTCGTAAAATCCTATCCATTGCTCGCTGGAATGTGGCTGGAGCAGTTTGCAGTCCAAAAGGCATTCGTTTGTACTGAAAACTCCCCTCTGGGGTAGAAAAAGCAGTTTTCTCTCTAGCAGCCTTAGTCAATGGGATTTGCCAATACCCCTTGGTAAGGTCTAATGTTGTGATATACCTGGCTGGACCTAGTCTCTCAATAAGCTCAGCTACCCGGGGCATGGGGTAGGCATCAAACCCTGAAACCTCATTAAGTTTCCGGAAATCATTGCAGAATCGCAGAGTCCCGTTGGGCTTTGGTACCAACACAATCAGGCTAGAACCACTCACTCTGTGATTCTTCAATGATCTCTAGGTCTAGCATCTTCTTCACTTCCTCTGAAACGGCCTTCCTTTGAGCCTCTGGGATGCGGTAGGGCCGGACAAAAACTTTGACTGCAGGTTCCGTCATAATATCATGTTCTATGACACTAGTTAACCCTGGCAAGTCTGAAAACTTTTCTTTATTTCTCTGCAAGAACTCCTTTGCCTGTAGACTTTGGATTTTAGACAGGGTACTTGCTACTTGGACACTCTCCACCCCAACCTGAGGCTCAAGTCTTGCACTAGCCAGGGAGGTCACCGGTTCCCTGTCTGTCCAGGTCTTTAACAAGTTGACATGATATATCTGATACAGTTTCCTGTTGCCTGGCTGGTGGACTCTATAATTTACCTCTCCCACTTTTTCCACAACTTCAAAGGGACCTTGCCATCTGGCCAAGAATTTACTTTCCACAGTGGGAATTTGCACCGCTACTCGATCCCCCACTTGGAAGTGCCTTATTTTAGCAGCCCTGTTATAGACCCGTCGTTGAGCCTCCTGGGCTTTTTGCAAATGCTCTTTGACTAGTGGCATCACAGTGTGGATCCTTTCCTGCATTTGGGAGACATATTCAAGAACACTCTTATGCTGAACAGGTTCACTTTCCCATTCCTCTTTAATAAAGTCAAGTAGTCCGCGAGGTCTCCGCCCATATACCAACTAAAAGGGCAAAAACCCTGTGGAGGCCTGGGGCACTTCCCTGATAGCAAACAGGAGAGCTGGTAACAGGCAGTCCCAGTCTTTCCCATCCCTTTTTACCACTCTCTTGAGCATAGACTTAAGGGTCTTACTAAAGCGTTCCCCCAACCCGTCCGTTTGGGGATGGTAGACCGATGTGCGCAGCTGTTTAATCCGGAACAGCTTGCACACATCGGCCATAACTCTTGTCATAAACGGGGTGCCCTGGTCTGTGAGTATTTCCTTGGGAAAACCAGTCCGTGTAAGCAACTGGAATAATTCCCGGGCAATAGCCTTAGAGGAGGTATTCCGCAGGGGAAGCGCCTCAGGATATCGGGTGGCATAGTCAAGAATCACCAATATATAGCAGTAACCTCGAGCCGACTTTACCAAGGGACCCACTATATCCATGGCTATCCTCTCGAATGGGACCTCAATTATGGGCAGAGGGACCAAAGGGCTCCGGAAGTGGGTCACTGGAGCGGTCAACTGACAGGTGGGACAAGAGGTACAGTATTTCTTTACCTCTGCTTTCAGACCTGGCCAGTAAAACCTGTCAGTGATCCGTGCCTCCATCTTCTCAACTCCCAGGTGTCCCCCTAACACATCATCATGGGCCAGGTCCAGAACCTTTCGTCTATATTGTTGGGGTACCAACAATCGTTCTACCACATTTTCTCTCACCTTGGTAACCCGATACAATAATTCATTATATAATGCAAAGTGTGGCCACCGCTCATTCGCACCTGGCTCTTAGGGAACCCCATTTACTACTACAACTTGTTCCCGTGCACGAGCCAAAGTGGGGTCCTGCATCTGTGCAGTACCAAACGCCCCCTGGGGAACACCCAAATCTGGCAGGGCAGGGGTAGAGGCCACTTCCTCATCCTCTTCCCCCAGCATTACCTGAAGTGGGGAAGGTTTTCCCCCCCTCAGTGTTTTGGTAGGTCTGTGGACCACATATCTTGACATTCTCAACAGTATCAGCTCTACTTTCATCACCATTAACCCAATCATTAGCATTTTCATCATTTGGATCCACATTAAGAACATTTGGCAGTTCAGGGTTATTCCTCTCAGCAGCAGGAACAGGGAGGCTAGTTTCTCCCCAATCTCTGAACTGTTCTCCTTGTTCCCACAGTTTTGTAAACAACGGACAGTCTCGTCCTATTATAACATCATGTACCAAGTTCTTTACCACCCCCACCTCTTGAGTACAAGTGCCACATGCTGAGGAGATGGACACCGAGATGAGAGGGTACTCTCTAGTGTCCCCGTGAATGCACACCACCCATAAGGTTTTGCTTACCGGACCAATCTTCCCAATTACTCTAGGATGAACCAGGGTTACCAAGCTTCCGGAGTCCAACAAAGCCCGGGCAGGGAGGTGGTTCACTTGGACTTCACACTCAAATTTTTCCTCACCCAGGTCGAGATGTGTGGTGCATACTTTATGGGCATAAAAAGACCCCCTCCGAAGAACCCTGCATTCCATTGGCTCCTCTTGCAGTGGGCAGTGTGCCCGGGTATGACCCCAGGAATGACATTGCCAACATTGTACATCCCCTCCTCTCCGAACAGGAACAGAACGCTGAGGAGGTACAGAGAGTGACTCTTGACCTTCCAGGGGGTTTGCTCCAGGACTCCTTGGAACATCTTTTCGAAGGGCAGCAGTTGAGTTGGTCGAACAGGCCGTGGCAGACTGGGCCCTATGCGCTTGGTAGGTCCGAGCAGGTCCTCCACCACTGTACAGTATATCGTTCCACCATCTCAACAAGGAGGTTTTCTGTTTTGGGGTTTCCATGGCTGACCCACCATTGAAGGTCGTCTGGCAGGGATCTCAGGTATCGGTCCAGCACGACCCGTTCCACGATTTGGGGGCCCGAAAACACCTCAGGCTGCAGCCATTTTTTTACCAGTTGCCCCAGGTCATGCATTTGAGACCGGGGTGGCCGATCTGGACGATACTTCCATTGGTGTACTCGTTGGGCCCGAATGGCCGTAGTCACCCCCAGACGAGCCAGAATTTCTGCCTTTAACTTTTGATAGGAATAAAAAAGTAGCGCTGGTAATTAAGGAAAAAACAAATGAATGCCTCTCAGAATATATAGAGAAAAATAAATGAATATCACACCAACCTAAAGGGATGTGTATGAGTTCACTATAAAATCCATAAAAAACAACATATGTAATCGTGAAGAAAAAAGAAAAACATGTGCAGTGTCCATCAAAATAACCCGTGAAGGCACAATACAAGGAAGGACATGTAGACTGTAGGTCATCAAGGAAAAAACATCTTCAGACTATAGGAAACAGATGAAACACTCTTACCAGAGTCCGTGGATCTGCCTACCGTGGTAGCAGATCATGTAAGCATGGGAAATCCAGCCACAGGACCAGTCGACTTGTCTGATGACTCCTATGCTGTTGGAGTCTTGGCCGTTACGACTCGACAATCCTCGGATCCGAACCTTGGATGGATATCCCCAATGGATACAACGAACCTGGACTCCTAGGGTATCACCCTGTTTCCAATTGGTATAAGAGAAATTCGACCACCAAAGACCCCCAAAAGGGGTAACTGAATGATGCAGAGTAACTCCATGGTGAATGGTGGACAGTGGAAAGCTGTGGAAAGCTGTGAAAAGCTGTGAAAAGCTGTGAAAAGCTGTGAAAGCCACTCCCCATATTGCTTTGTTTTATTCTTATTTGTGATCACTTTTTATGTTAATCTTTGTGGTTTTATTCCAATAAAACCGTATACTACCTTTTTGACCTGCACCATTGGAGCCTTGTCTCTTTCTTTCCTGCATGGGATTCGGAGAGGGCTTACCTGGAGTTACTCTGCATCATTCAGTTACCCCTTTTGGGGGTCTTTGGTGGTCGAATTTCTCTTATACCAATTGGAAACAGGGTGATACCCTAGGAGTCCAGGTTTGTTGTATCCATTGGGGATATCCATCCAAGGTTCGGATCCGAGGATTGTCGAGTCGTAACGGCCAAGATTCCAACAGCATAGGAGTCATCAGACAAGTCGACTGGTCCTGTGGCTGGATTTCCCATGCTTACATGATCTGCTACCACGGTAGGCAGATCCACGGACTCTGGTAAGAGTGTTTCATCTGTTTCCTATAGTCGGAAGATGTTTTTTCCTTGATGACCTACAGTCTACATGTCCTTCCTTGTATTGTGCCTTCACGGGTTATTTTGATGGACACTGCACATGTTTTTCTTTTTTCTTCACGATTACATATGTTGTTTTTTATGTATTTTATAGTGAACTCATACACATCCCTTTAGGTTGGTGTGATATTCATTTATTTTTCTCTATATATTCTGAGAGGCATTCATTTGTTTTTTCCTTAATTACCAGCGCTACTTTTTTATTCCTATCACGTTTACAATTTTCGTCACATTGTTGTGTAGCTGCTTTTTGTTTCTTGTTTTTTAGTTTTTACACTTAGCGCAATATTTTTTCTATTTTTCACTTTAACTTTTGATAGTCTTTAGCATCATCAGGTGGCAGGTCGAAGTAGGCTTTTTGAGGATCTCCGGTGAGAAAAGGAGCAATGAGGCCACCCTTCTCTCTCTGCCGTCCTCTCAAATGTAGCAAGAAATGCCTCTACATCATCGCTCAGGGACAATTTCTGCAGAAAATGGCTTGCCCTCACAGTCACCTGGTTGCCAGGGGCAACAGCCGCTTGCTCCCGACCCTGAGACAGCTGCTGCACTGCTTTCTTTAAGACAGCCACCTGAGCCTGCATAACCTCTTGCTGGGCTGCTTGCTGGGCTGCCAACTGGGTCACCAACAGGCACGTATTTTCTTGTTGCAGCTAATTAGCTTCCTCATGGCGAGTTTGGGCTTGCATATTAGCCAGGGACAGTTGTTTAATTAGCTCCTCCATTGCTTCAGCTTTCAACATTTGTGCAGCTTTAACCCAGGACACAAATCCAATGTACTTTAACTGTCAGTTCAATGTCAAGTTCAATGCAAAGAGAAAAAAAAAATGTTTTGTTTTTTTTCTTCTTATGCCTGTTATGCTGTTATTCTGTCCTGCCCGCATTCGAGCACCAGTGTAATGTTCGGGAAAACCAGCTAGATCGCAGGACACAGGCTTTTCAATCAAAAAGGACGTTTATTAAACTTAAATGGCTTCACAGCAGCAAAAACAAAAGAAATAACAGTCTCACCGACTTGTAGAGCTCAGAACTGCTATCGCAGTTAAACAGTCCTTACTGGATGTTGCAGGTAACTTCCCCAGCTAGCAGGTTTCCAGGCAGGACACTGCCATGTGCTTTCACAGATTTTCACAGCTTTTCACAGCTTTTCACAGCTTTCCACAGCTTTTCACAGCTTTCCACAGCTTTCCACTGTCCACCATTCACCATGCACAGTCTCCACTATATTCCTCCACACCCATCTACAACTTCCTGTCTGTCTTAAACCACTTCCTTGGACAGGTGCGTTAACCCTTTCTGTTCCCTTAAAGGAACCACAGTCCAAACAGAGGGGAAATATAGCGTCCTTCCAGGACCCAGCCATGGCGTCCTGTACAACATATTTCTGTTGCGGTGTAGGATTTGGGCCTCCATCCCTCTTCTTTTACTTCCTCTCTCTCTCTCTCTTTCTTCCTTTGACTCTCCCTCCATCCCTCGTTCATCTCAGACTCTAACCACGCCCCTTGAGTCATGTATCATACTTAGCTACATCTTTTTATGACTGCTTTTGCTACCGTTTGGTATTACTCGCACCATTTTTTTACAGTTTATGTAGCTACATCGATTTTATCTCCAGTAGTTGGATCTGTATGTGTGTTATAATTAATTGAAATTATTTGATTAATCGATTAAAAAAAAACGATGAATCGAACACGAAAATTTTAATCAGTATCAGCCCTAAACATTTCACAGCAGGGCCCGTTCCTGCGCCCACCAAGAGTAACTGTGAGGGCTTACAGTGTTGTGGCAACACCACCACACTGTCCACCACCAAAGGGCCAATTTTTCTGACCCTGTTCAACAGGGGCATGTAATTACAATTCTTGATCTAATATTACACAGCAGGGCCCGTTCCTGCGCCCATCAAGAGTAACTGTGAGGGCTTACAGTGTTGTGGCAACACCAACACCTAAGGCCCATATTTAGTGCAGAGTATATAGGGCAGGCCCCTACTTTCAAACATCCGACTTTCAAACGACTCCTACTTTCAAACGGAGGGAGACAACAGGAAGTGAGAGGAAATCTACCCCTAGGAAGGGAAATTCTCTCCTGTAAGTGTTAATATGGGAAAAAGGTGTCTCCTCTCCACTGATGCTTTATCACCAATCCTTGTTTCCCTAAAATCCCCAAATTTTCTAAATCCAATTGTCATTGGGACAGAAAGTGAGGTGAAATCTTCTGAACAGGTGCACAGACAGCAAAACAAATGTTACAGGGGTGATAACCCTTCTCTATGTTTTCCAAAAAGCTTAAAAACAGATTTTTTGGCTGGAGCTACACTTTAAAAATGTACCAGTTCAAAATTACAAACAGATTCTACTTTAGAACAAACCTACAGTCCCTGTCTTGTTTGCACTGCCTGTATACTGCTGTTCAGAGTATATAGGGCCTGGGGCGCCTTTCCTTTTTTGAAATCGGGTGCAGGGTTCCCCTTAATATCCATACAAGACCCAAAGGGGCTGGTAATGTGCTTGGGGGGGGGGGGTAACCAATCCCTTTTTCTCAATGATTTTCATCCATATTGCCGGGACCAGACATTACATTAAAGCCGCAAGCAGTTTTAAATTAATTGTATTCCTTTTGAAATGTAATTTTGTGCAGGGACAGTTCTAAACACGGGAAACACGCGCCACTTTACAGGCATACTATCGACACCCCCCAGGCACGATAGTTAACCACTACATTACCGAGCCTATTTCTGAGATTTGGTGTTTACAAGTTAAAAACTGTTTTTTTTTTGCTAGAAAATTACTTAGAACCCCCAAACATTGTATATATTTTTTTTCTAACACCCTAGAGAATAAAATGGTAGTTGTTGCAATACTTTGTCACACCGTATTTGCGCAGCGGTCTTACAAGCGCACTTTTTTTGGAAAAAAATACACTTTTTTTAATTAAAAAATAAGACAACAGTAAAGTTAGCCCAATTTTTTTTTTATATTGTGAAATATAACGTTACACCAAGTAAATTGATACCCAACAAGTCATGCTTCAAAATTGCACCCGCTCGTGGAATGGCGACAAACTTTTACCCTTTAAAATCTCCATAGGCGACGTTTAAAAAATTCTACAGGTTGCATGTTTGGAGTTACAGAGGAGGTCTAGGGCTAAAATGATTGCTCTTGCTCTACCGATCGCGGCGATACCTCACATGTGTGGTTTGAACACCGTTTTCATATGCGGTTGCTACTCACATATGCGTTCGCTTCTGCACGCGAGCTCAGCGGGACGGGGCGCGTTTAAAAAAATAATAATTTCTTATTTATTTTGCCTTTTATTTTTAATTTTAAATGTTTTCATTTTTTTCACTGTTCTTTGAAAAAAAAAATGTGTCACTTTTATTCCTATTACAAGGAATGTAAACATCCCTTGTAATATAAAAAAGCATGACAGGTCCTCTTAAATATGAGCTCTGGGGTCCAAAAGACCTCAGATCTCATATTTACACTAAAATGCAATAAAAATAAAAATACATTTTTTTTTTTTGTCATTTAAAAAAAAAAAATTATTAAATGTCACTTTAACCACTTGACCACTGGGCACTTAAACCCCCTTAATAACCAGACCAATTTTCAGCTTTCGGTGCTCTCACATTTTGAATGACAATTACTCAGTCATACAACACTGTACCCATATGAATTTTTTGTCCTTTTTTTCACACAAATAGAGCTTTCTTTTGGTGGTATTTAATCACCGTTGGGTTTTTTATTTTTTGCGCTATAAGAGAAAAAAGATGAAAAATTCGGTAAAAAAATGATTTTTTTTTCGTTTCTGTTATAAAATTTTGCAAATTACTATTTTTTCTTCATAAATTTTGGCCAAAATTTATACTGCTACATATCTTTGGTAAAAATAAGTACAAATTGGTGCATATTATTTGGTCTTTGTGAAAGTTATAGAGTCCACAAACTATGGTGCCAATATCTGAAAATTGATCACACCTGAAGTACTGACGGCCTATCTCATTTCTTGAGACCCTAACATGCCAGAAAAGTACAAATACCCCCCCAAATGACCCCTTTTTGGAAAGAAGACATTCCAAGGTATTTAGAAAGAGGCATTGTGAGTTTTTTGAAGTTGTCATTTTTTCCCACAATTCTTTGCAAAATCAAGATTTTTCTTTTCTCTTTTTTTTTTTTCACAAAATTGTCATATTAGCAGGTTATTTCTCACTCACAGCATATGCATACCACAAATTACACCCCAAAACACATTCTGCTATTACTCCCGAGTATGGCGATACCACATGTGTGAGACTTTTACACAGAGTGGCCACACACAGAGGCCCAACATGCAGGGAGCACCATCAGGCGTTCTGGAGCACCCAGGCCAATTCTGACATTTCTCTCCTACATGTAAAAATCATCATTTGTTTGCTAGAAAATTACATAGATCCCCAAAACATTATATATGTTTTTTTAGCAAAGACCTTAGAGAATATAATGGGGGTTGTTGCAACTTTTTATCTCGCACGATATTTGCGCAGCAATTTTTTTAACGCGTTTTTTACGGAAAAAAAATGTTTTGTGCTTAAAAAAAAAAAAAAACAGTAAAGTTAGCCCAATGTTTTTGCATAATGTGAATGATGAAGTTACGCCCAGTAAATAGATACCTAACATGTCACCCTTAAAAATTGCACATTCTCGTGGAATGGCGCCAAACTTCGCTACTTAAAAATCCCCATAGGCGACGCTTTAAATATTTTTACTGGTTACATGTTTTGAGTTACAGAGGAGGTCTAGGGACAAAATGATTGCTCTCGCTCTAACGTTCGCGGCGATACCTCACATGTGTGGTTTGAAAACCGTTTTCATATGTGGGCGGGACTTACATATGCGTTCGCTTCTGTATGCGAGCTCACGGGGACAGGGGCGCTTAAAAAAAAATATATATATTTTTATTGTTCATTTTACTTTATTTATTTTAGTTTGACATGTTTTTCCGCCCCAAAATTTTTTTTGTTCACTTTTATACCTATTACAAGGAACGTAAACATCCCTTGTAATAGGAATATGGCATGACAGGTCCTCTTTACAGTGAGATATGCGGTCAATAAGACCCCACATCTCACCTCTAGGCTGGGAAGCCTGAAAAAAAACAAAAAAAAAACAATCCTGGCTTTGATCGTAGCGGTGAGTCGGTAGAAGCACCGGAGGGCGGCGGGGGGGGGGACATCCCTTCTCGCCTCCCATAAGAATGATCAAGCGGTGGAACAGCCGCTATGATTGTTGTTATGGTGTATGGAATCGCTGGCTGAAAAAGCTAATATCTGAATGATGCCTGTAGCTGCTCCCATCATTCAGATATCCCCGCACAAAGTCAAGGACGTCATATAACGGCCGGCGGGCGGGAAGTGGTTATTGCAGAGTATTGCCAGGCATTGCAGGGCATTGCAGAGTATTGCAGGGCATTGCGGAGTATTGCAGGGCATTGCGGAGTATGGCAGGGTATTGCACGGGGTATTGCACAGGGGGTATTGCACAGGGTATTGAAGAGTATTGCGCAGGGTATTGCAGAGTATTGCGCAGGGTGTATTGTTCAGGGTATTGCAGAGTATTGTGCAGGGTATTGCAGAGTATTGTGCAGGGTATTGCAGAGTATTGCGCAGGGTATTGCGCAGGGTATTGCGCAAAGTATTTTGCAGAGTATTTTGCAGAGTATTTTGCAGAGTATTGCAGAGTATTGCGCAGGGTATTGCGCAGGGTATTGCAGAGTATTGCGCAGGGTATTGCAGAGTATTGTGCAGGGTATTGCAGAGTATTGTGCAGGGTATTGTAGAGTATTGTGCAGGGTATTGCAGAGTATTGCGCAGGGTATTGCAGAGTATTGCAGGGTATTGCGCAGGGTATTGCAGAGTATTGCGCAGGGTATTGCAGAGTATTGTGCAGGGTATTGCAGAGTATTGCAGAGTATTGCGCAGGGTATTGCAGAGTATTGCGCAGGGTATTGCAGAGTATTGCAGAGTATTGCGCAGGGTATTGCAGAGTATTGCGCAGGGTATTGCAGAGTATTGTGCAGGGTATTGCAGAGTATTGCACCAGGGTATTGCAGAGTATTGCGCAGGGTATTTTGCAGAGTATTGGCAGGGTATTGCACAGGGATGGCTGAGCAGGGATGGATGGATGACTGGATCTGTGACTGCAATTGTCACAGATCCAGCCCAGTGCTGCTGCCATGATTCGCTCTCTCCTGCTCTACTCTCACACTGTACCGATCGGTACAGAGAGGGGAGAGAGGAACCGGCGTCATCACATGACGCCGGTCTGTTTACAAGTGATTGCTCTGTCATTTGACGGAGCGATCACGTGGTAAACGGCCGCTATCAGCGGCGATTTACCGCGATTCGTGATGCGTCGGGTCCTCTGGACCCGGCGGTCACGGAGATTCCCGTGTGCGCGCCCCAGGGGGCGCGCGGGAGCCTGATTCTGGGAGGACGTTATATAACGTCCTCCCAGAGTTAAGCAACCACCTTGTCGCCGTTATTTGTCGGCAGGTGCTTGTAAACTGGTTAAGAGCTATGGGCGGAAGTGACGTTTTCACGTCGCTTCCGCCCTGCAATGACTTGGAGACGGGTGGGGGCCATCTTCCCCTCACTCATCTTCATGTCACAGAAGGGACAGGTCCGGATCGCCTCCGCAATTACCGACGGCCACGGTAAGCTGCGGAGGGCACCGGAGCGCGGCGGGAGGGGGGTTCCCTCTCCCGCCGCCGATGGAAGTGATCTTGCGGCAAATCCGCCGCAGAGACCACTTTTATCTGAAAGAGAATCACCGGCTCTTGAAGAGAATACTGGAGTTATGTTAGCTAACCATAACAATGGTATTCCTCTTCAAAGACAGGACGTTTATAGTCGTTCTACGGTAGGGAAGTGGTTAAAGGAATATTTCACTTTTATTTTTTCACTTTAAGCATCATTAAAATCACTGCTCCCGAAAAAATGGCAGTTTTTAAAACTTTTTTTGCATTGATAGACTTTAGCGGTGTTTCGAACGTTTGCGCGAACTTTCGGTCCGTTCGCATGTTCTGGATGCGAACCGAACAAGGGGGTGTTTGGCTCATCCCTAGTGGCCACGTGTCTTATTAAACTCCCTTCCGCAAAAACGTTTTATCCTTATTGTGGGGTCACCAGTATGGTATTTGTAAATTGAAATCATAACCCCTCTCAAGCGTCTCTTCTCCAGAGAGAATAAGTTCAGTGCTCACAACCTTTCTTCATAACTAATATCATCCAGACCCTTTATTAGCTTTGTTGCCCTTCTTTGTACTCGCCTTATTTCCAGTACATCCTTCCTGAGGACTGGTGCCCAGAATTGGACAGCATACTCCAGGTGAGGCCGGACCAATGTCTTGTAGAGTGGGAGAATTATCGCTTTATCCCTGGAGTTAATTCCCTTCTTAATGCCAATATTTTGGTTGCTTTGTTAGCAGCAGATTGGTATTGCATGCCATTGCTGAGCCTATCATCTACTAGGACCCCCAGGTCCTTTTCCAACCTAGATTCCCCCAGAGATTCACCCCCTAGTGAACATATTGCATTAAATATTTTTGCCACCCAAATGCATTATTTTACATTTTTCTACATTAAAACTCATTTGCCATGTAGTTGCCCACCTCATTAATTTGTTCAGATCTTCTTGCAAGGTTTTCACATCCTGCAGAGAAGTTATTGCCCTGCTTAGCTTAGTGTCATCCGCAAATACAGAGATTGAGCTGTTTACCCCATCCTCCAGGTCGTTTATGAACAAATTAAATAGGATTGGTCCCAGTACAGAACCCTGGCGGACCCCACTTCCCACCCCTGACCATTCCGAGTACTCCCCATTTATCACCACCCTTTGAACTCACCCTAGTAGACCGTTTTCAATCCATGTACTCACCCTATGGTCCATGCCAACGGACCTTACTTTGTACAGTAAAGGTTTATGGGGAACTGTGTCAAATGCTTTTGCAAAATCCAGATACACCACGTCTACGGGCCTTCCTTTATTTAGATGGCAGCTCATCTCCTCATAGAAGGTTAATAGATTGGTTTGGCAAGAACGATTCTTCATGAATCCATTCTGATTACTGCTAATGATACCGTTTTAATTACCAAAATCTTGTGTATAGTCGCTAATCATCCCCTCCAAGTGCTTGCATACTATTGATGTTAGGCTAACTGGTCTGTAATTCCCAGAGTTGTATTTTGGCGCTTTTTTAAATATTGGTGCTAAATTGGCTTTTCTCCAATCAGCTGGTACCATTCCAGTCAGTTGACTGTCAGTAAAAATTTGTAACAATGGTCTGGCATTTACTTGACTGAGTTCTCTAAGTACCCTCGGGTGCAAGCCATCTGGTCCCTGTGATTTATTAATGTTACGTTTGCCAAGTCTATTTCTAATTCTGTCCACTGTTAGCTATGTCGGTGCTTCCTGTGATGTGCCATTAGGACAAACACTGCAGTTTTGGTTACTGAAGCCCCTTAATTTCCTCATGAAGACTGAGGAGAAGAATAAATTCAATACCTTCGCCATCTCCCCATGCTTTGTAACCAGATGTCCTTCCTCATTCTGTATGGAGCCAATATGGTCTGTCCTCCCTTTTTTACTGTTTATATACTTAAAGAATTCCTTGGGATTTTTTTGCTCTCCTCCACTATGTTTCTTTCATGTTCTATCTTAGCCGCCCTAATTACACCCTTACATATCTTGTTGCATTCTTTGTAAAGTCTGAATGCTGATGATGATCCCTCAGCCTTGTAATTTTGAAGGCCTTCTCCCTTGCTTTTATATGCATTTTTACATTAGAGTTAAGCCATCCAGGCCTTTTGTTTGATCTTTTAAATGTATTTCCCAATGGGATGCACTGGCTAATGTCCTTATTTAACATGCTCTTAAAGCAGTCTCATCTCTCCTTCGTGTTCTTTGTTTCTAAGATTTTATCCCAATTTATATCTTCTAGCAAGGTTCGTAGTTTAGGGAAGTTGGCTCTTTTGAAGTTCAGTGTCTTTGTGTTCCCCTTGTGTTTCCGATTTGTGTGATTTATACTGAAGCCAATTGACCTGTGATCTCTGTTTCCTAAATTGCCCCGTATTTCCACATCCGTGATCAGGTCTGTATTGTTGGTAATCAGTAGGTCTAGTAACACCGTGTTTCTAGTTGGTGCATCTACCATCTGACCCATGAAATTGTTCTGCAAGACATTTAGGAACTGGTGAGCCTTAGATGAATGCGTGGTTCCTTCCGCCCAGTCTATGTCTGGATAATTAAAACCTCCCATTATGATAACACTTCTCATTCTTGCTGCTAATCCAAATTGTGATAGGAGGTCCGTCTCCCGCTCCTCCCTCAGGTTAGGGTGCCTATAGCATACTTCCAGTATTATTTTCCCCTTAGCTTCATCCCTTTGGAGCTCTACTTATAAGGATTCCACCTCCTACCTAGCTCCCTTTTTGATGTCATCTCTCACATTCACTTGTACATTATTCTTCATATATAGGCATACCCCTCCCCCTTTTTTACCCTCTCTATCCCTGCGACAAAGGGAATACCCTTGAATGGTTGCCAGCCAATCATGAAAGCTGTTGAACCAGGTCTCTGAAATTCCCGCAAAATCGAAATCCTCCTCGTTCAACAGTATCTCTTTGGTTTTGTTTTACACACCAATCTAGGGCTGAAATAGGAGAAGAGAGGTTGACACACTTACAGGTCACCTAAGTATGAGGTGGTATCCTCATGAGCAACATGCTGTTCGTGTTAATTTTTTTGAGGTGGGGAGAAAGGGGATGCTTTTGGCAATAGTTATAGTATAGTATAGTGTAGGAATTTTAACATTTTGATAAAATGTTCTCTAACAACCACATTTCCTAACCTCCACCTGTGGTCATGTGACCATCAGAAGATTGTCTCTTATTTTGTAATCACCTAGACAGTGGTAGGGTGTATCTAGCATCCTTAAGCCATGGGTGCTGGTTGCAGAACTACATTTTGCATGTTCCCTTTGTGTGTGCTCAATTTTGTGGTTAGCTCTTAAGGTGTGATTGCTGGCAGTGTTTTGGGCAGACTTAAGAACTGTTTGCTTTATCAATCAGGTTAGAACCTGTCCTAATCGAAAGGGCATAGATGGAGTGTGTTGTGGGCAGACATGGAGCACATTGGGGTATGTCTAGAACTTCAAGTATGGATGTAATAGACCCCTCTCTTGCAATCCACACAGGGGTAGATAGGTCATCAGTTACTTTTGCAAAAGAAAGAAACTACCAGACTTGTCATCATCATTACAGTAGAAGTACCACTGACTGACTGTTATGATCATATGGGCTCAGTAAAGTTCTGAATAATATTTCAGCAATGTATAAATCCTGGAAATAAGTAAATTTGGGAGACGTTTGAGTTCACCTATTCCGATCTGATTATATATGGCATACAGATGGAAAAGCTGTGTTGACATTTACAATAAAAAGTCATTTCCATTAATACAGTTGAGCAAGAAGCATAAAAATCAATTTAAATTTCCCTGTCGAAATTCAATACAGAGTTGTGTGATACAAGGAAAAGTGCCATATTTGTCTTAAAGGAAACCTGTTCTGAGAGAAATAAAATGCAGGTTGCCTGGTGGTTTTGGAGTTGCTCAAGGCAACTCCCAAAAGCTGACTGGCTTTTCGGAATCATTGACCCAAACCTAGGGAGACAGGAGTTCTGACTTCACTCTGTCTCTGTCTGCTACTTTGACCTGAGTTGGAGACTCTAACAGGCTTAAGGCCAGAAATAGCAGATAGCTAGCATTTTTAAAAAGAAACCAGCAATGGCAGTCTTCATAGTTCTCACAGAACAGGTTTCCTTTAAATCCTCCCATTGGATTCACTCCATCAACTTGCAAGAAAGGAGGACTGAAGAGGAAATGTGTAAATCAGCCTGCACATTTTTTCTCTAATAGGCCTGGGAGAACAGGGTTATTTTTATCTGAGGATGCTTTTAATTTGATTCGATTATGTTTTACCACACCACATGTTCTGCCAGAAGATCAAAAGGACTGGTAACAAACATTTAATCTTTTTATTCTAGGATTGGCACTAAACCCTCATCAAAAAAGTGCATGCAGTCAAACAGCTTATCTCCAGTGAACTGTTTCCCCTAATGTGTTCTTAATTATAATCCTACATATTACTCAGTGTGGCCCATTGAACAATATGGCAGTCATTTCTGTGCAGTCCTCACTATTATTTGAACTGTGAGCACACAGGGCTAAAATGGAAACCAGATCAACAGGATCTGACTGCTGGCAAATCAAACTAGATAGAATCTCTGGATAATGCATTTTCAGCTGTCCTCCAGCAACACACTTCAGAAGACAGCTGGTGGCTGGGAAAACAGGAACACATTTTACCAGAATGACTGGAGAAAATTAAATTTTCCATGTAATCAAATTAATATATGGAAAACCCTTTCTATATTTAGCTAGGGCCAGTGCAGGTAACATGTTTAAGACACACAACAGGAAATGATCTTTCAGGACAACCACTTGCATAAAGAGTTTATTTTTAAATAAAATGCATTATATGGAAATCTAAAAAAGATACGTTGGTTATGGTTATTGTTTCTGACTCAGCTGAGCTGTGGATAAAACCAGTCATTGATGTGGAAAATAAAATAGCAACTGGCCCAAACAGAAAAACACAATCCTTTGCTAGATATATATTTAAATGTTGTGGAGATTTTTATGGAGATGTATTTAATATGTATTGTCATAGTGTCACCCAGTGTTAGTACTTCCGCAACCCGCTCTAAAAGAGCTGATTGGGGTAGTCTGAGGCTGGTTGAATCCCGTCTGATAGGGGAAAACGTTTTGAGGTTGGAGTGTGATGTTTGCAGGGTGCGGAAATGTCCGCCAACGGGGGCCCTCTGTGCATTAGCATGGACGATCGTTAAGGAGGGGATATGCTCGCTCTGCAACAACATCATTGGTTATGAGCAGATGCGTACTCTTGTCTCTGCTGTGTCTGATCAACATTGGTTGGAGTTCGTAGTGCGCATCTGCAGATAGCCTCCCTCCCCCATTCAATAATAGTATAATCTTAATATGCGTTATTCTATGGAATAGCGCAGAATAAGAATTCCTATCAACGGTAACTTTAGCCATCCTACATTATTGTATTCATGTATGACATCTCCTGTTGGAAGGAATGTCCAGGTATTGTCATTCTCATGTGGAAGGAACATCCTGTGATGTTCCCGCCCATGGGGGGAGGTGACTGGTTGCTGCAACCAATCACCTCCTGTCTTGAGATCTTTTGAGTTTAATAAAAGCCTATGATTAGGCGTCGGCTGAAGAGTCTATGCTGGAATGGCCTGATAAGAAGATAAGCTTTTGTGGTGCTGCCTTTCTTGGATGAATGATGGGAATGAACGGTGAGTGGATCTTTAGCAAACTTAACCTAAAGATAGTATTATTGCAAAGAGATGAAATCTGATGTGTGCTTAGATAGCACAGGAATTATAGGCTGTGTGCTCTGCAAGCAACCAATAATTCCACAACAGTAAATGGCGACTCTGATTGGACCAATTGCGGCCTCTTTGAACATCACATCAGCAGAGGGGGGAGAGTGGACCTGCGATGTGATGCGTGAAGAGGCTGTACTTTGTAAAAGAACAAATTTTTCGTCTTTTTGAAATAATGCTGTATGCTTGCAGTATGAGAGATGCGTGTGTGTGTGTATGCTTGTGAATTTGATTGTGTGTGTGTGTGTGTCTGTGAATCCGATCGTGCGTGTGTGTGATTTTGCTGGGAGAGAGATCGTATACCTGTGAATCCGATTGTATGTGCCTGGATGTTTGTGTGAGAGAAGCTGAAAATGGCTGCCCCCATGAGGTTTAGCGGGGAAGGGGCAGGCAGTATGGCTATCACTGCCAACATGTTTGAAAGTTGTGTATATCTGACTTTCCAATTTTCAGAACAAAGTTGTGTGTAGTGTTTGTGCCTGTGTGAATGCTGATGGAAACTGTATATTGTGTATGAAATGAGAAATATAGACTGTATGTGATTAGATTGTTTGGCTGCATTGTTATTGATGGCCGCTGCATTGAGCCATAAGCCATGTGCTTTAGTGGGGGAGGGGCAGCCAGCATCTATCAGTTACAATGGTGGAAGTTGGTGACTCTCTGTAAATAGCATGCAGGGGATACGCCCTGAGAGATAATCTGATGTACAAGCAACAATATACTGTATGTGTGTAGTGTTTGTGATTTCTATGAAAAATAGAAATGGATAAATTGTGATTTTTGCCTTTATAGGGGACAAAGACACATGTCCCCATAAGTGTAAAAATATTTTAAGTAAAGAGTTTGGTTTTTGAGTTGAAAGTTCCCGCCGCATATCCAAGTGGCCAGGCATTGCTAGAACGCAGACAATAGTATGTCTCTGCAATGGCTTGTTATGGAAGCTGAGGCCACTGTGTGTGAACTTTAGGTAGAGAAAAGTGGTGAATATCTCAGAGTATATTAACTTAGAGAAATGAATATGTTTTTAATATTGTCATGTAACTAACATTTATTGAATGTGCTGTTTAGTTGGCCAAAGGGTTTAAGTTTGTAAGTGTACATGTGGTCCTTGTAGAGTGTAGCTGACACCTTTTTCAGTGGATTTTGATGATAATTTAGAAAAGTTTCAATGGTGTAGTCAGTCTTTGTGGAGAAAAGCATTTTTGGTTCTCTAGTGAAGAGATCCTGGTTTTGGCGGCAAAAACTGCATGTGGTGGCCATCTTGTGGTCTGCCATGCTGCCATGGTCGTCGGCAGCCATCTTGAGAGATGCAGTTTCTCCTTAGCCTGTGGGCATCATATAAGGGAAGGTGCAGCCACATTTCTTTTGGGCACTATACCATGTGGCATTCGTCTGCTATTTCGCTGGTGGAATTTCTCAGCCTTTGGGGCAGATTTTGATGTTTGGTGCGAATTGGGTAGTGCAGTCTTTTTTGTTGTCCATGAGACTTGCGATGGTTCATCCACCATTCATGGGCTTGCCTCTGGTAGGCTGTTGCCTTACCTTTGTTTGCTGATGTCACTGTGTGTTGCATGGTCATCTGCTGATCTCAGCTTGTGATTTTGCAGGATTTATGCCTTTGCAATGGGACTATTAATCCATCATTTTTAGCTCTATGATTCAGTATTGTGGTTTAATTTTTGGGGTTTTTATTGCATCATCTGGGCATTCATCTGGACTTTTGTCATATGTTTTATAATCATTGGCCATTGTTTTTTTGGTATCTAGTGGTTGGTGCACATCAGCCCCTGGATACTGTGTTGGCATTTGTTGATCGGCGCAGTTTTCTTATGTTTTATGCGTTTTCAGTTTGACCTGTGCACTGCTGGGAAGAGTAGTGAGACACCAGGGTGACATACTGAGAGACTGTTTTTTGTTTAATGAATTCGCTGGTTTAAATTGTTTTTCTAAGCATCGCCTTTTGAGTTGAGTAGAGTGGTATCTTGAAATAGCGCGGTCTTACCCCGAGGGGCCACGACGCGCTTGTGGACACACACACATGCTGGGGCCTATTTATGGATGGGATCTGGCTGACCTACCAGCAGTTGGAGTGTGGGGGGAGGCCAACGCAGAGACAGGGACAACATGCAAACTCCATGCAGATGGTGTTAGGAGGAAGGTTTCTCTGTTTTCATTTAAGTGAATGTAAGCTATTGCAGGGTCAGCTGCCTTTGCAGTATATGAGCGGCGTTTTTTTGCATTGGATTTTGGTTTTAAGAAAAACTTCACTTTACACTGAATTTTGATAGATTGTAAGACTAACAGAGTTTTTGTACAATGATGTGTTTTTATGTTTAAATATTTGGGAGTTTCCCAGAGGGCAATTCATTTTTTTGGAACTTGTACTGTATAGCCATCTTTTGGCAGGAGTTTGTATTTTGAGTCCCAACTTATGGTCTGACTTCCAGGGATGTGTGGGTCAGGGGGGATTCCCTCCCATTTGCAAAGGGGGGTTTATTCCATCATTTCCTTGACAAGGTTTTAAATGGTTGAAATATATATAATGTGTAGCCATGGATTTTTTTTTTTTGAAGTCTTGATAGACAAGGCGATTATGGCTAACGCCTCCCCTCCCCCTCCCTCTTCCTGAACAATTGATATGTAAATAAACCAGTTTTTTTTTTGAAGTAGCTGAGCATAACCGGAAGTTTCTTTTCAGCATTTATATATCAGCAGAAAGTTGGTGGGAGGAGCTTGGGGTTTTTAAAGGTGAGCAATGAGATTTGTGTTTGGAAGGAAAATAGAAAAACATTTTTGCATTTAAAAGTGTTTTATATTTTGTTCCAGTTTTGTGAAGTTTTGTACTGTAATACAGTTTTGGGTAGAAAGCAAAACAGGGGGGCATCACCATTGTTTTATCATCTAGATACAGAGAGAAGCCACATTGTTCTGCAGGTGGTAAACTGGCGTAAGTGTTCTGCGAGGTTTAGTCTGACAACTAGGGATGAGCTTCGTGTTCGAGTCGAACATACGTTCGACTCGAACATCGGCTGTTCGATCGTTCGACGAAGATCGAACGATTTGGGCCGTTCGCGCCAAATTCGAGTGACGCGAACGGCCCACAATGCACTACGCCATCGCAGTGTCATCCAGGCGCTGTGATTGGCCAAGCATGCACTGTGACCCCGCATGCTTGGCCAATCACAGCGCCGGCAGCGAGGAGAGCAATGATTGGCCACAGGCAGGATGCCTGTGGCCAATTATTGCTGAGGGGGTTTAGTACACGCCCCACACTATAAAAGGCCGCCAGCACGGCGGCCTAGTGTAGTGTGTTCCGGAGCAGGGATAGAGCAGCATAGGCAGGGACAGTGACTTTTATTTCTTTCTTGCTTAACCTGGATTCCTTTAGTTTAGGGAAAGAGAAGGATAGGTAGGGAGAGTGTCAGTGTGTTTTGTGCTTGTGCTATATTGTGCTTAAAAAAAACATTTTTTCTAGGGACAGAAAACTGTAGGTAGGGAGAGTGTGTCAGTTTCTTTCACTGTCAAAGTCCTTGTTTCCAGGGATCTGGAAGGACAGTGAGGTAATTCTCCTTGTGCTAAATTGTGCTTAAAAAAAACATTTTTTCTAGGGACAGAAAACTGTAGGTAGGGAGAGTGTGTCAGTTTCTTTCACTGTCAAAGTCCTTGTTTCCAGGGACCTGGAAGGACAGTGAGTGAATTCTCCTTGTGCTATATTGTGCTTAAAAAAAACATTTTTTCTAGGGACAGAAAACTGTAGGTAGGGAGAGTGTGTCAGTTTCTTTCACTGTCAAAGTCCTTGTTTCCAGGGACCTGGAAGGACAGTGAGGTAATTCTCCTTGTGCTAAATTGTGCTTAAAAAAAACATTTTTTCTAGGGACAGAAAACTGTAGGTAGGGAGAGTGTGTCAGTTTCTTTCACTGTCAAAGTCCTTGTTTCCAGGGACCTGGAAGGACAGTGAGGTAATTCTCCTTGTGCTAAATTGTGCTTAAAAAAAACATTTTTTCTAGGGACAGAAAACTGTAGGTAGGGAGAGTGTGTCAGTTTCTTTCACTGTCAAAGTCCTTGTTTCCAGGGACCTGGAAGGACAGTGAGTGAATTCTCCTTGTGCTATATTGTGCTTAAAAAAAACATTTTTTCTAGGGACAGAAAACTGTAGGTAGGGAGAGTGTGTCAGTTTCTTTCACTGTCAAAGTCCTTGTTTCCAGGGACCTGGAAGGACAGTGAGGTAATTCTCCTTGTGCTAAATTGTGCTTAAAAAAAACATTTTTTCTAGGGACAGAAAACTGTAGGTAGGGAGAGTGTGTCAGTTTCTTTCACTGTCAAAGTCCTTGTTTCCAGGGACCTGGAAGGACAGTGAGGTAATTCTCCTTGTGCTAAATTGTGCTTAAAAAAAACATTTTTTCTAGGGACAGAAAACTGTAGGTAGGGAGAGTGTGTCAGTTTCTTTCACTGTCAAAGTCCTTGTTTCCAGGGACCTGGAAGGACAGTGAGGTAATTCTCCTTGTGCTAAATTGTGCTTAAAAAAAACATTTTTTCTAGGGACAGAAAACTGTAGGTAGGGAGAGTGTGTCAGTTTCTTTCACTGTCAAAGTCCTTGTTTCCAGGGACCTGGAAGGACAGTGAGGTAATTCTCCTTGTGCTAAATTGTGCTTAAAAAAAACATTTTTTCTAGGGACAGAAAACTGTAGGTAGGGAGAGTGTGTCAGTTTCTTTCACTGTCAAAGTCCTTGTTTCCAGGGACCTGGAAGGACAGTGAGGTAATTCTCCTTGTGCTAAATTGTGCTTAAAAAAAACCATTTTTTCTAGGGACAGAAAACTGTAGGTAGGGAGAGTGTGTCAGTTTCTTTCACTGTCAAAGTCCTTGTTTCCAGGGACCTGGAAGGACAGTGAGGTAATTCTCCTTGTGCTAAATTGTGCTTAAAAAAAACATTTTTTCTAGGGACAGAAAACTGTAGGTAGGGAGAGTGTGTCAGTTTCTTTCACTGTCAAAGTCCTTGTTTCCAGGGACCTGGAAGGACAGTGAGGTAATTCTCCTTGTGCTAAATTGTGCTTAAAAAAAACATTTTTTCTAGGGACAGAAAACTGTAGGTAGGGAGAGTGTGTCAGTTTCTTTCACTGTCAAAGTCCTTGTTTCCAGGGACCTGGAAGGACAGTGAGTGAATTCTCCTTGTGCTAAATTGTGCTTAAAAAAAACATTTTTTCTAGGGACAGAAAACTGTAGGTAGGGAGAGTGTGTCAGTTTCTTTCACTGTCAAAGTCCTTGTTTCCAGGGACCTGGAAGGACAGTGAGGTAATTCTCCTTGTGCTAAATTGTGCTTAAAAAAAACATTTTTTCTAGGGACAGAAAACTGTAGGTAGGGAGAGTGTGTCAGTTTCTTTCACTGTCAAAGTCCTTGTTTCCAGGGACCTGGAAGGACAGTGAGGTAATTCTCCTTGTGCTAAATTGTGCTTAAAAAAAACATTTTTTTCTAGGGACAGAAAACTGCAGGTAGGGAGAGTGTGTCAGTTTCTTTCACTGTCAAAGTCCTTGTTTCCAGGGACCTGGAAGGACAGTGAGGTAATTCTCCTTGTGCTAAATTGTGCTTAAAAAAAACATTTTTTCTAGGGACAGAAAACTGTAGGTAGGGAGAGTGTGTCAGTTTCTTTCACTGTCAAAGTCCTTGTTTCCAGGGACCTGGAAGGACAGTGAGGTAATTCTCCTTGTGCTAAATTGTGCTTAAAAAAAACATTTTTTCTAGGGACAGAAAACTGTAGGTAGGGAGAGTGTGTCAGTTTCTTTCACTGTCAAAGTCCTTGTTTCCAGGGACCTGGAAGGACAGTGAGTGAATTCTCCTTGTGCTATATTGTGCTTAAAAAAAACATTTTTTCTAGGGACAGAAAACTGTAGGTAGGGAGAGTGTGTCAGTTTCTTTCACTGTCAAAGTCCTTGTTTCCAGGGACCTGGAAGGACAGTGAGGTAATTCTCCTTGTGCTAAATTGTGCTTAAAAAAAACATTTTTTCTAGGGACAGAAAACTGTAGGTAGGGAGAGTGTGTCAGTTTCTTTCAATGTCAAAGTCCTTGTTTCCAGGGACCTGGAAGGACAGTGAGGTAATTCTCCTTGTGCTAAATTGTGCTTAAAAAAAACATTTTTTCTAGGGACAGAAAACTGTAGGTAGGGAGAGTGTGTCAGTTTCTTTCACTGTCAAAGTCCTTGTTTCCAGGGACCTGGAAGGACAGTGAGTGAATTCTCCTTGTGCTATATTGTGCTTAAAAAAAACATTTTTTCTAGGGACAGAAAACTGTAGGTAGGGAGAGTGTGTCAGTTTCTTTCACTGTCAAAGTCCTTGTTTCCAGGGACCTGGAAGGACAGTGAGGTAATTCTCCTTGTGCTAAATTGTGCTTAAAAAAAACATTTTTTCTAGGGACAGAAAACTGTAGGTAGGGAGAGTGTGTCAGTTTCTTTCACTGTCAAAGTCCTTGTTTCCAGGGACCTGGAAGGACAGTGAGGTAATTCTCCTTGTGCTAAATTGTGCTTAAAAAAAACCATTTTTTCTAGGGACAGAAAACTGTAGGTAGGGAGAGTGTGTCAGTTTCTTTCACTGTCAAAGTCCTTGTTTCCAGGGACCTGGAAGGACAGTGAGGTAATTCTCCTTGTGCTAAATTGTGCTTAAAAAAAACATTTTTTCTAGGGACAGAAAACTGTAGGTAGGGAGAGTGTGTCAGTTTCTTTCACTGTCAAAGTCCTTGTTTCCAGGGACCTGGAAGGACAGTGAGGTAATTCTCCTTGTGCTAAATTGTGCTTAAAAAAAACATTTTTTCTAGGGACAGAAAACTGTAGGTAGGGAGAGTGTGTCAGTTTCTTTCACTGTCAAAGTCCTTGTTTCCAGGGACCTGGAAGGACAGTGAGGTAATTCTCCTTGTGCTAAATTGTGCTTAAAAAAAAACATTTTTTCTAGGGACAGAAAACTGTAGGTAGGGAGAGTGTGTCAGTTTCTTTCACTGTCAAAGTCCTTGTTTCCAGGGACCTGGAAGGACAGTGAGTGAATTCTCCTTGTGCTAAATTGTGCTTAAAAAAAACATTTTTTCTAGGGACAGAAAACTGTAGGTAGGGAGAGTGTGTCAGTTTCTTTCACTGTCAAAGTCCTTGTTTCCAGGGACCTGGAAGGACAGTGAGGTAATTCTCCTTGTGCTAAATTGTGCTTAAAAAAAACATTTTTTCTAGGGACAGAAAACTGTAGGTAGGGAGAGTGTGTCAGTTTCTTTCACTGTCAAAGTCCTTGTTTCAAGGGACAGAGAAGGACACCTGAAGGTAGCCCTTATTGCTTTTTTCCCATCTCCCTGCAGGCCATCTATTAGAATGTCTGGAAGGCAAACAAGGAGAGGCAGACAGTCAGGAGGCAATAAAAGAGGGCAAGCAGGCTCTGTGTCTGGGGGCAACAGTGCTGGTCGTGGACGCGGTGCATTGTCATCAGCACATGGCCATGGGACACGCTTGTCCTTCTTTTCGGCAGCTGGACATGTTGAGCCACATCATGCCGAAGACTTGGTAGAGTGGATGACCAAGCCCTCCTCCTCCTCCTCATCCTCTCTCACCCAGGCTCAGGGTACTGGAAAAGCAGCTGCCAAAGCGTCCTCTTCCCTGGTATCAATGTCAGACTCATCATCAGTCACTCCTTCCCTAGACCCACCATGTCCTCCTCCTGAGGAGTCCCCCGAACTGTTTCAGCACAGTGTTGGGTACATGCTCCAGGAGGATGCCCAGCGTTTCGAAGGGTCTGATGATGAAACCCAGCTAGAGGAAGGCAGTAGCGTGAGAGCAGACAGAGGGGATGCTCAAGAAGGACACCAATCTGGCAGTCATGTTCCAGCAGCTGCAGCATACTGCCAGATTGGCTCCTTTCATGAGGAGGGAGGTGATGATGAGGTCACTGACTCCACGTGGGTGCCTAATAGGAGAGAGGAGGAGGAGGAGGATGAGGAGGAGGCACATCTCCAACGAGGCAGGATGCCCTTTGGTGGCCAGCGTAAGGGCAGTACACCGACGGAATCACACCGCAGAGCTCCGCCTGTGCAGGGCGCTGCCTCTGCCCGTCATTCAAAAAGTTCTTTGGTGTGGGCCTTTTTTGAGGCTAGTGCATCAGATCGCACAGCTGCTGTTTGCAACATATGTCTCAAGCGTATATCGCGTGGCCAAAACATCAGCCGCTTGGGTACCACATGCCTGACCAGACATATGTTGACCTGCCATGCAGCTCGTTGGCAAGCCTACCTCAAAGACCCACACCAAAGAACAAAGCGGACCTCTCCTTGCACCGCATCAGCTGGGATCTCCAACCCCACTATAACTTCAGTCCTCTCTGAAACATGCACTGAGAGGAATGAAGGTGTAGAATTAGGTGTGTCACAGCCAAGTACTTGCGGCCACTCTGCTAGCAGTACACCGACGTCCGATTCTAGCAGGCAAATTTCCCTGCCCCAGCTGCTGGACCGTCGAAAGAAGTTCACTCCCAGCCATCCACATGCCCAGCGGTTGAATGCTAGCTTGGCTAAATTGCTAGCGCTTCAACTGCTGCCTTTTCAGTTGGTAGACTCGGCCCCCTTCCGTGAGTTTGTGCAATGTGCGGTTCCTCAGTGGCAGGTTCCCAAACGCCACTTTTTCTCACGGAAGGCTATTCCGGCTCTCTACCGGCATGTGGAAGGCAATGTCTTGGCCTCGCTGGACAGGGCGGTCAGCGGTAAGGTGCATATTACCGCTGACTCATGGTCCAGCAGGCATGGACAGGGACGTTACCTTTCTTTCACGGCCCATTGGGTCACTCTTTTGGCAGCTGGGAAGGATGCAGGACAAGGTGCAGTAGTGTTGGAGGTTGTCCCACCGCCACGCCTCCAAAATGCTACTACTGGTTGTGACACACCTCTCTCCTCCACCCCCTCCTCTTCTTCTTCCTCCATGGCCTCTTCCTGTGGTTTGTCCTATGAACCAGCGGTGCTCCGTAGCCGTTCACGGGGCTACGCAAGTACGCAGGCAAAAAGATGCCATGCCGTGCTTGCGCTGGTGTGTTTGGGGGACAGAAGCCACACTGGGGCAGAGGTCCTGTCTGCTCTGCAGGGCCAGGCCGAGAGGTGGTTGACGCCACGCCAGCTTAAGCCAGGAATGGTGGTTTGCGACAATGGCACCAACCTCCTCTCCGCCCTCCGACAGGGACAACTGACCCATGTGCCCTGTGTGGCTCACGTCCTTAACCTGGTGGTGCAGCGGTTCTTGGGCAGGTACCCGGGCTTACAGGATGTCCTGAGGCAGGCCAGGAAAGTCTGTGTGCATTTCCGCAGATCTTATAATGCCAGTGCTCGCCTGGCTGAGCTGCAAAAGGAGTTGAACCTGCCCAAGAACCGCCTTATATGTGACATGCCCACCAGGTGGAACTCAACGTTGGCCATGCTGCAGCGGCTGCACACGCAGCAGAGGGCCATCAATGAGTACCTGTGCGACTACGGCACCAGGACAGGGTCAGGGGAGCTTGGTTTTTTTTCTCCACGCCAGTGGGGCATGATCAGGGATGCATGCACTGTCCTGGCACCATTTGAGGAGGCCACGAGGATGGTGAGCAGTGACAGTGCATGCATCAGTGACACTGTACCTCTTGTCCACCTGTTGGAGCACACGCTGCGTGGAATAATGGACAGGGCACTTGAGGCAGAACAGAGGCAGGAAGAGGAGGACTTCCTTGCCTCTCAAGGCCCCCTTTACCCAGACAGTGTTCCTTCTGTCCCACCCATCGCACAGGAAGAGGAGGAGGAGGAGGAGGAGGATTGTGTCAGCATGGAGGTGGAGGCTGGCACTCAGCATCATCAGCAGCAGTCTTTTAGGGATGATTTACAGTCCCAAGAAACCAGTGGACTTGTACGTGGCTGGGAGGAGGTGGCTGCGGATCATGTCGTCCTTAGTGACCCAGAGGACTCCGGAGCGAATGCCTCAGCAAACCTACGCTGCATGGCCTCCCTGATCCTGCAAAGTCTGCGGAAGGATCCTCGTATTCTTCGGATCAAGGAGAGGGACCATTACTGGCTGGCCACTCTCCTTGATCCACGGTACAAGGGTAAGGTTGCGGACCTTATGTTACCGTCGCAGAGGGAGCAGAGGATGAGACAACTCCGGGAGGCCTTGCAGAAAGGTCTGTGCAACGCGTTCCCAGAGACTGGGAGGTTACAAACTCCTGGTCCTGGACAACGAGTTGCTGAGGCTTCGGCCAGTCAAAGAAGGAGCGGTGGGGAAGGTGGCCGTCTGACCGATGCGTTCAGACAATTCTTTAGTCCGCAGCCCCAAAGTATGATCGGTTCCAGCAACCATCGCCAGCGTCTGATAAACATGGTGCAGGAATATCTAGGGGCAAGGTCAGACTTGGACACCTTCCCCACCGAAAATCCTCTGGCTTACTGGGTCTTGAGGATGGATCACTGGCCAGAGCTTGCACAGTATGCAATTGAGCTACTGGCCTGTCCTGCATCCAGCGTTCTTTCGGAACGCACATTCAGTGCTGCTGGAGGATTTGTCACGGATCACAGGGTGCGCCTGTCCACCGACTCGGTTGATCGACTGACTTTCATCAAGATGAACCAGTCTTGGATCACCACCAGCTACCACACACCTGATGCTGATATAACAGACTAATTGATTTTAACATGTCACATCCCTTCAAGACTGATGCTGATGCTGAGTGCCTGTGCTGTTATGTTGACTGGCTATCCTCCTCCTCCGAGTCCTCAATGATACGATTGATGATGATAGCTTGGAAGATCATTTTTGTTTATGGGTGCCGCCACCAGTGGCTAAGGCCCAATTTTTCAGCCCCTGTTTTACAGGGGCGTGTAATTACAATTTTTTTAGCAATAATTTGCCATAGGGCTCATTGCTGTGCTCCAAGTACAGTATCTGTGAGGGGTTGGAGTGTTGTGGCACCAGTGCCTAAGGCCCAATTTTTCAGCCCCTGTTTAACAGGGGCGTGTCATTACAATTTTTGAAGCAATACTTTGCAACAGGGCTCATTGCTGTGCTCCAAGTACAGTATCTGTGAGGGGTTGTAGTGTTGTGCCACCAGTGCCTAAGGCCCAATTTTTCAGCCCCTGTTCAACAGGGGCATGCAATTACAATTCTTGATCTAATAATTCACAGCAGGGTCCATTGCTGCACCCACCAAGAGTAACTCTGAGGGCTTACAGTCTTGTGGCAATGCCACCACCACCACCACCACGAAAGGCCCAATTTTTCAGCCCCTGTTCAAAAGGGGCATGTAATTACAATTCTTGATCTAATAATTCACAGCAGGGCCCATTGCTGCACCCACCAAGAGTAACTGTCAGGGCTTACAGTGTTGTGGCACCAGCACCACCATCAAAGCCCCAATTTTTACTACCACTGTTCAACAATTATATGTAATTAAAATTCCTGATATAATAGTTGACAGCAGGGCGTTCCAGCACCAACCAAGAGTAACTGAGTGCTTACAGTGTTGTGCCAACACCAACAACTAAGGGGCCTATTTCTGCAGAGTATATACGGCAGGTCCCTACTTTCAAACATCCAACTTACAAACGACTCCTACTTGCAAACGAAAGAAGACAACAGGAAGTGAGAGGAAATCTACCCCTAGAAAGGAAAATTCTCTCCTGTAAGAATAAATATGGGAGAAAGGGGTCTCATCTGTACTGATGCTTTATCAGCAATCCTTGTTTCAAGAAAAACACCACATTTCAAAAACAGTTGTCATTGGGACGGAAAGTGAGGTGAAATGTTCTGAACAGGGGCACAGACAGCAAAACAAATGTTACAGGGGTGATAACCCTTACCTATGTTTCCCAAAAAGTTTAAAAATAGATTTTTGGGCTGGAGCTACACTTCAACAATGTACCTGTTCAAAATTACAAACAGATTCTACATAAGAACAAACCTACAGTCCCTGTCTTGTATGCACCGCCTGTATACGGCTGTTCAGAGTATATAGGGCCTTTTTTATTTTATGTGCGGGGTTCCCCTTAATATCCATACAAGACCCAAAGGGGCTGGTAATGGGCTGGGGTAGGGGGGGGGTCATGGGGTAGCTATGCCATTTTTCTTAAAGAATTTCATCCATATTACCGTGACCAGACATTACATTAAAGCCGCAAGCAGTTTTAAATGGCTTTTTTTTCCTTTAGAAGTGTCATTTTGTGCAGGGACAGTTCTAAACACGGGAAACACGTGGCACTTCACAGGCATACTTTAGACACCCCCCAGGTACGATATTTAAAGGAATATTTGACTTTTTTTTTTTCACTTTATGCATCATTAAAATGACTGCTCCCGAAAAACGACCGTTTTTAAAACTTCTTTTTGCATTGATACATGTCCCCTGGTGCACAACCCGGGTTCCCAAACCCTATTTATGACAATAACATGCATAATAGTTGTTATAATTAGCACTTTAGAATTCGAACGTTCGCATCCATTGTATTTAATAGGGTTCTAATGTTCGTTCGAACTTTCGGTCCGTTCGCGGGTTCTGGTGCGAACCGAACCCGGGGGTGTTCGGCTCATCACTACTGACAACGCAGTGTATGGGTGTATAGCGGAAAATGCTTATGTATGCATGCACTGTGAGGGGTAGAGGCCTAATTCGGGGGTTGATCTGTGGTTGTTCTGTAGTTCCAAAAGTGTTGGAACAACAAGCCATAGAGTTGACGCTTCGGTTAGGGTTTCTAGTTGGAGGACTTGACCATATAGTGGTTGTAGTTCTTCAATTCACCGTATAAGAAGACACCGGGCGGTGATCTCCGAAAATGGGTGCAACGGTTTAACCTGGACGCAGGTTTAAGACGATAAGCCGATTCGAATCGCCATGGACACAAGGAGGTCTGTGCAAAGGGAAGGAATGGAGGCTTCCCATAGTCAGACAGTCACACAGTGCACGAAGCCTAGTTTTGGGGCAAAGGCCTTTGAACCCCAAAAAGATTAACATAGGTGATCCAAGGATACTATTTTGGGTATCCCTCTGGAATGGAGGTAGTTGAGCTGCGGCTTCAGAAATCTGTAATGATGAGGAACGGTGGCTCATGCCTGTTTGTTTGAACCTTGTATGGCTGGTACATGGAAGGTTCTCGAGCTGCTCTCATATTCCCATTGTATTTTTTTCTATTGCTGAAAGAGTGAAGGGAGAATTCTGACTGTTTTTTTTTTTTTTTTTTTAATTTTTGGTTTTGGAAACTATGAAGTATCTCCCCCACGTTTGTATCTGAGTGTTTATATGTAGTAACGTGAATATGTTCGAACTTACCGCGGCGATCCTTCGATGCGTCGCGGCTGTTGTATTTTTGTAGGAACAGGAAAAGTAAGGGTTACAGAGGGTTTTGTTTAAATCAGTTTTGAAAGAATGTCATTGACAATTTACCAATGTACAGGAATGTCATTACTATTTTCCATTCTTTGCAGGTTAAATATGAAGGATAGAGTAATGATTTTGCTTATAAGTATTTTTCAGGTCCAAGGAGTTTGTACACAGAGAACAGGTGTATGTAGACAGCTGTACATATGGATAAATATGAGTCTAAGGCGGTAAAAGTATCATAGGCTATTTCATTGTTTCTTTTTTCCTGCACCACGCATTTCTTCCTTCAGTCTGTAATGAGGAAGAAAAGGGGGGAGAATGATAAATGTAAGAGTGACAGTTTTTTTTTTTGTCAAACTAATAATAACCTCTGTAATTCTAACCAAGTTTGTGCCAAGACTGTCTTTCTTTAATAGAATTTGAATTGGCAAGCAGCAGTCTGGTGAAGTAGGTTCCCATCCCAGAGGCTAAGAACCTTATCAATGGTTTCAGGTATTGTAAGCCACGCACAGGTTATGCAGTGACCACAGTCCCGATGTCTGGGTTATTGTCATATGAGGGTTGTTTGGAGGTCAGTCAAAACCAGGGTCGTACTCTCCTCATTAGCTGTCACTTATATTCTCGGCTGATGAGGGAGGTGCGATCGTTGTGACATGAACTTCAAAATGTCCACCAAAAGGTTTTCACGAGTCCCTCCTGGACCCGACTCAATAATCAGTTTACATTCTTTCCAACCAGGTGACTGGGTCGTTGTAAAGAAGCTTGAGGGATGAGACCACGCCAGCCACTGCAAGAAGCGGCTCAACCACACCAAAGAATGAGGAGTATCTTTGTTTATTTATATTTTTGTTGTTTAGTAAATTTTAGCGAGGGTAACGGTGAAAAGCATCCCAAGTTATTATTTAAAGTGTATGTCCTGACTAGCTCAGAAAGCGAACAGGACCGATGGTCTGTTCTGAGTCTTCACCGAGTTTTAGTCCCCAGCGATGACAGCGGTACATGCCATTTATGATGTTACTATGGGTATGAGGAGTTTTTGACAAACTAGTGAAGACTCCAGACAGACACTTGTCAATGGAACCTAACGATGTATTTTTAGAGGGTAAAATTGGTTTTAGTTTTAATGGCTCTGTCTCTTGTCGGTTTGGGTATCTAGGCAGCCCACAAGTGTGTTTGAACTTTAGTTTGGTGTTTATGTGGATCTGCAGCTTATAAAGGTAATTCCCCCAAAGCAAGAGGTTCATGCGTGATGGTGAAGCTGTCCCAACATTTTAGGTCGCGGCCGATCGCGAGGATCTGATGGCGCAGGAAATTAAGAATGGCAGGGACAGCTAGAAGGGATTTGTTCACCAATCCTGACCAGGTCTGGGCATGGGGTCCTGCATGTACAAGGTGGGGGGGGGGCTCGGGCTTGGGATACGAGTGAACAATTCTCATCCGTTAAGGATAGGGTTCTTCATGTAATTGTTGAAGCCAGAGCTGTAGCTAAGTGAAGGTTGGGAGTCCTTTTTAAGGGTCTGGGAATCTTTGGGGATCTAATTTTTTATTTTACAGCGGATCGTGGTTAAAGGAAGTGGGAATATATATACTCATGTCGTTTTTATTTCTATTCTTTCTATGTCGTGACGAGAGGCTCCTGTTGCCTGATTTGACGCGTGACCAGAGTTTCCTTGATGAGACGCCCCGAAGCCGGACCCACATACAAGACAGAGAATCACAGACGGATCGGCGATTACTACAGCTCACCATGTCGTGTCCTCCTTTATAAGTCATGCCCCTGAAGAGTAGAGTCTACATGTCAAGCCGTGTTTTCCTTTTTATGGACTAAGAACTGATTCATTTCCAGGTGTAAGAAGCATATCAACTCTCAACGATGGACACATGGGGTGCATATGACAAAAAAAGGGAGGACTGTTGTGGAGATTTTTATGGAGATGTATTTAATATGTATTGTCATAGTGTCACCCAGTGTTAGTACTTCCGCAACCCGCTCTAAAAGAGCTGATTGGGGTAGTCTGAGGCTGGTTGAATCCCGTCTGATAGGGGAAAACGTTTTGAGGTTGGAGTGTGATGTTTGCAGGGTGCGGATATGTCCGCCAACGGGGGCCCTCTGTGCATTAGCATGGACGATCGTTAAGGAGGGGATATGCTCGCTCTGCAACAACATCATTGGTTATGAGCAGATGCGTACTCTTGTCTCTGCTGTGTCTGATCAACATTGGTTGGAGTTCGTAGTGCGCATCTGCAGATAGCCTCCCTCCCCCATTCAATAATAGTATAATCTTAATATGCGTTATTCTATGGAATAGCGCAGAATAAGAATTCCTATCAACGGTAACTTTAGCCATCCTACGTTTTTGTATTCATGTATGACATCTCCTGTTGGAAGGAATGTCCAGGTATTGTCATTCTCATGTGGAAGGAACATCCTGTGATGTTCCCGCCCATGGGGGGAGGTGACTGGTTGCTGCAACCAATCACCTCCTGTCTTGAGATCTTTTGAGTTTAATAAAAGCCTATGATTAGGCGTTGGCTGAAGAGTCTATGCTGGAATGGCCTGATAAGAAGATAAGCTTTTGTGGTGCTGCCTTTCTTGGATGAATGATGGGAATGAACGGTGAGTGGATCTTTAGCAAACTTAGGCTATAGATAGCATTATTGCAAAAAGATGAAATCTGATGTGTGTTTAGATAGCACAGGAATTATAGGCTGTGTGCTCTGTAAACAGCAGCCTGAAATTCCACAACATAAACAATGTTTTTATCTGTTTGCTTTGAGTTCAAATTAAAGCTGAAGTCTAGGTATGATTGTTATTGCATAGTTTCATTGGTCCAGCTTGTACATAATTCAGCTTGGGAGTATGCATATCTCATACCTAATGGACCACTGTGGAAGGTGACAATCGCTGTAGTAGCTGCTGCAATCCTCCAGGTCCTGTGCTGAGCAGCTTCTCTTCTGCAAAGTGACCACAGGAGATCTCTCACTGAGCACTGCTGCCATTCACAAAATGCCTTGTATTTTTGTAATGAATACAATTGGGTTGATTTACTAAATGCAAATAGTCTGTAAATTGGAAGTGCACTGTAAGTGTACTGCAAGTGCAGTTAAGCTAGATCGGAGGGGAAGGTCTGAAATGAGAGAAAGCTCTGCTGATTTCTATTGTCCAATCATGCGCAAGCAAACATTTTGTTATTTTATTTTCCTTGCATATTCCCCTCAGATCTAGAGAAACTGCACTTGCAGTGCACGGACTATTTGCCTTGAGTAAATCCTCCCCATTGTATTCTCTGGTTTGACGAAGTGGAGAGGTGGGTTGGAGACATCACAATCTCCATGTAGTCTCAGCTTAAGAGCCCATTCACACAGGGGACGACTTTGGATCCGACTTGAAGTCGCCCCTAGTCGCCTCAAGTCGCGCTGCATGAGAAAATCAATGTAAGTGAATGGAGCCGTCTTAATGCACACTACTGCAGTCTCTCCGACTTCAGAAAAGTTTCCTGTACTACTTCAATCCGACTTCTAGGCAACTTGTAGGCAACTTGTACCCATTGATTTCAATGGAAGTCGCCTCAGAAGTCGGATCACTGTCTTAACAGAAGCAACAATACAGGAAGAGAACATACTATTCTCAGGCAAACCCTTCCCTCCTCCCTGCCACAGAGCTGATTCTTGTTTGATTGGCCACTGGAAAGCCTCCTGTCCTGGAGACAACTTGACATTGCCTTGTAAGTTGCTTCATGTCGCGCTGTGATTCATACTCAAGTCGTGTCCAAGTTGCCTCCCAAAGTCGCGCTGGAAGTCGTGTTGCCCCTGTGTGAATGGAGTCTTAAGGTTTAGGCCTATTTAAACCACTTCAACTATCAGTGTTTGTTACTATTTATGGACTTCAACAACTTAACTAGGGGTTTATTGATTCACCACCAACATTGGCATCATTTATGAAAGCAAAATTACAGTATCTCACAAAAATGAGTACACCCCTCACAGTTTTGTAAACATTTTTATTTTATCTTTTCATGTGACAAAACTGAAGAAATGACACTTTGCTACAATGTAAAGTAGTGAGTGTACAGCTTGTATAACAGTGTCAATTTGCTGTCCCCTCAAAATAACTCAACACACAACCATTAATGTCTAAACCCCTGGCAACAAAAGTGAGTACACCCCTAAGTAAACATGTCCAAATTGGGCCCAATTAGACATTTTCCCTCCCCGGTGTCATGTGACTCATTAGTGCTGCAAGGTCTCAGGTGTGAACGGGGAGCAGGTGTGGTAAATTTGGTGTTATCACTGACACTTTCTCATACTGGTCACTGGAAGTTTAACATGGCACATCATGGCAAAAACTCTTTGAGGATCTGAAAATAAGAATTGTTGCTCTACATAAAGATGGCCTAGGCTATAAGAAGATTGCCAAGACCCTGAAACTGAGCTGCAGCACGGTGGCCAAGACCATACAGCGGTTTAACAGGACAGGTTCCACTCAGAACAGGCCTTGCCATGGTCGACCAAAGAAGTTGAGTGCACGTGCTCATTGTCATATCCAGAGGTTGTCTTTGGGAAATAGACATATGAGTGCTGCCAGCATTGCTGTAGAGGTTGAAGGTGTGGGGGGGTCTGCCTGTCAGTGCTCAGACCATACGCTGCATCAAATTGGTCTGCATGGCTGTCATCCCAGAAGTAAGCTTCTTCTAAAGATGATGCAAAAGAAATTCTGTAAACAGTTTGCTGAAGACAAGCAGACTAAGGACATGGATTACTGGAACCATGTCCTGTGGTCTGATGAGACCAAGATAAACTTATTTGGTTCAGATGGTGTCAAGCGTGTGTGGCGGCAACCAGGTGAGGAGTACAAAGACAAGTGTGTCTTGCCAACAGTCAAGCATGGTGGTGGGAATGTCATGGTCTGGGGCTGCATGAGTGCTCCCAGCACTGGAGAGCTGCAGTTCATTGAGGGAACCATGAATGCCAATATGTACTGTGACATACTAACGCAGAGCATAGTCCCCTGGCTTTGGAGACTGGGCCGCAGAGCAGTGTTCCAACATGATAACGATCCCAAACACACCTCCAAGATGACCACTGCCTTGCTAAAGAAGCTGAGAGTAAAGGTGATGGACTGGCCAAGCATGTCTCCAGACCTGAGGTGAAGGTCTGCAGGGAACGCTGGTACAATGACTTTGTGTGGACACACCTTAAAATGCCACACGCCCGCAGGTATCTTGCATGTTCCCCGAAAGCTTTTAAGAGGTTTAAAGACTGCAAGGCAGAGTGGATGTTGGGTCGGCACATCCATGCTGACAAGGTGATGATTCGCCGGAAGGATAAGGAGGATGTGGAGTATCACTTAGAGACTTTTGATGAGCATCTAAAACCCCTTGTCTTGCCGCACCCAAGGTTCTACCTGTAGGAGAAAAGACTCTTTTTTTTGTCTTGCATTTACTGAACTTTCTGGGGTTTGTTTCCCGGAAGAACACAGGAACTGTACCTGAGTTTAATGGGTGTTGTGCTCTTTGGAGGAATGGGGGACTGTTGCTGTTGTTGTTCTCCCTTCTTCCCTCCCGCAAAGTAATCATGGACTTTGGGGTGTAGTTAGATTAGGGCCAAAGTACAGAGAAGTGGATGTCCTCTGGAATTCAGCACAAGTGTCTTCACCGCGACACTGTCACCAGGCGGCAGTGTTGTGCACCGAAACACACACACACACACACTCTTTTTTGGGAGGAAGAGGTTTCTTCACGCAGGAACCTTTTCATTCCAACAAATACATGTTGTGTCAGGGTTATGCATTTTTTTTTCTTCCCTCTGCAGGAGAACGTCCGTCAAGACCGCTGAGAATGGGGCGGGTCTTAGTTAGTAATGTGGGCGGAGGGAAATGTCAATTGCTTGTTCCCTTCCCCTTTTCCTTTCTATGTTAGGTTCAAGCACAATCTACCGTTTAAAAAAAAAAAACAGTTTTGTTGTCAAAGTTTTTTTTGTCTCTGGATCGGGCTCATGTTTATCCCTCCTTTGGGACATGGTTTGTTCCAGACACTGGGGACCAGTGTCTATCTGCCGGGTGGTGAGTGTAGCGGGTATCAATATTCAGGGGAAGTGTCTGGGCGGTAGCATGGCCCAGATGCACTAATTACTAGGGTTTTATGACCGTTTTGGTTCGTGGAAGATATCAATGGTGTCCAGTTCCCTGCGGCCCCTGGGTGGCGCTGTCGCCTTGGGCTGGGGTTGAACCACCATTGTAGGGCCGTGTCCTTTTTGTCCTCTCGCGGCAGTAGTACAGCGGGGCGGGGAACCGGCTGTGCCTGTTGGGAGAGGGTATAAAGGGACGGACATCTTGCGCAAGAGGTCTGAGCCGCAGGCACCTTCAGCCTGGGGGCTGCTGTCCATTCGTCCGTGTCCAGGTGCCCTTGGCCTGGGCACGTGGAGTCGAGTTCCATCCCAGGCACCTTAAGCCTGGGGTGAGGTGCTTTGCAAGAAGGCCTGGGGCCCAGTACCTTCCACTGGGTCCTGCGAGGGATAAAGTATTCCTAGGGTGCCCCCGGAATTGGGTGCCCAAATCCAGGGCGTAAGGGACCAGAGATGTGACCCTCCCGAAGAGCTGGTACAGCATAATGCCAGTGACTGTGTGGGCCTCTGGAGACCGTCCTGATGGATGTCTTTCCCTGACAGGGGCCATTTATCCTAACAGAGGTATTCTATGTTCTTATGGTCAGTGGCGGGGATCCAACTGAACCAGGTCGGTGGCAGAGACCTATCATCAAGGACTGTGGCAGAGGCCTCTACTTTCACCAAGGTTTGTGGCAGAAACCAAATTCACAGTCGGTGGCAGCGACTGTGCGCCAAGCCTGTTTGCGCTATACGGAACAGGAGAGAACTTTAATTCTTTGATTGTGCCTGGACCTTCTCCTTCCCACACCTGTCTGTTCTTCAAGATCAACCAGTCTACTCTTCTAGGACTATTTATTGCTCAAACAGAATAAATAAGTGTTGGACTTTATTTGGTGTGGAACTCAAGTTACTGGGAGCTAAGTGCCTTGCCTGCAACAGTGGCAATCATCCTCCACAAGAGAAGCTGAGGTTCCGGACGTGAACACAGACCCAAAGGTAAAAGGTTTAGCTCACACCTCTGCATAACACACATCAGAGGGCACGAGCTGGTGGTACGCCCCCCCCCCATTCTTCTCCCTGGTACCCCTAGACGAGCCAGCCGCAAAGAGAGAGAGGGAGAAGTGGTTAAAGGTGGTGCCGCTACATATAATTTTTGGGGGATATTTATTATAGCAAAAAGTAAAAAATATTGTTGTTTTTTTCAAAATTGTCGCTTTTTTTTTGTTTATAGAGCAAAAAATAAAACCTGCAGAGGTGATCAAATACCACCAAAAGAAAGCTCTATTTGTGGGAAAAAAAGGACGTCAATTTTGTTTGGGACGCAGTGCCGAATCGCAAAAAGTGCTCTGGTCTTTGGGCAGCCAAATGGTCCGGGGCTGAAGTGGTTATTATTATTTATATTCACCTTTTTTTTATGTTTCTAGTACCCCACATAGGACAGAGACATGCTAATGTTATCCAGAATTCCGTATTTGGATTAACAATTTTAATACATCTTTTTTTATTTCAAAGAAAATATACCAAAGTTTGACATATGCACATTCATCTCAACCCTGCCAATCATCATCTGGTGTTGATGGATAAGAGCTATTTCTTTTTGCTGATGTCCTATACCATCTGCGAAGCTTACGTAAATGTTAATTTCATGTATTCCACTTTTATTTTCATCAAAATCTTTCTAGATTAATATTTAACCGCTTCAATTCAGGGCAATTTTACCCACTTCCTGCCCAGGCCAATCTTTCAGCACTGCCACATTTTGAATGACAATTGCACAGTCATGCAACACTGTACCCAAATGAAATTTTTACATTTTTTATCACACAAATAGAGCTTTCTTTTGGTGGTATTTAATCACCGCTGGATTTTTTATTTTTTGATAAAGAAAACTGTAAAAAACCTGAAAAATGTAAAAAAAAAGTTTTTGCCTTAGTTTCTGTCAGAAAACTTTGTAAATAAGTAACTTTTCTCTTTCACTGATGTGCGCTGATGAGGCTGCACTGATAGACCCTAATAAGGCGGCACTTATGGGCACTGATGTGAAGGCACTAATATTTAGCAGATGAGCACTGATAGACGGCACTGATAGGTGGCACAGATGGGCACTGATAGGTGGCACTTATGGGCAATGATAGGCAGGATGGATAAGCGACACTGATGGGCGGCACCGATGAGCAAGCACTGATGGACACTAGAATATTATATACATATGCTCAAGTGCGCTCTGTCAGCTCGATAGAGAGAATGGGCAATTAAACAGCTCTCTATAGCAGGGAGTCCATGTATGAAAGTTCAAATGCAGCACAAGGTGTGTTGGTGGTCACAGATAGGCTGACTGTGGATGGCTGCAGGCTCATAACAAGCTAGAATGGGCTTTGTAGACAGTAAAATACAAAAGAGACCAGCGCCATCTAAGTGCAGCAATGTTAAAACATTTTTAATATATGACAGACAATTAGGAACTTCCAAGATCGTAGAGCTCACAGCGCATGAAGGAAGATATAAGAGGTATAAGAGGTTCATCCACTCCTGGGGGAAGGTGGTAGGCTCGCAGGTAAAGAGACAGCTGATGTTCCTGGCTGCGCTGGTGGCTCCCAACTCTTCCTGGTTCTCAGAATCGGCTCAGGGGTGGCTGGACACGTCACTTTTGGATGGAGAGGGAGTGAGGAGGAGCGCGCTTCGGAGCATGCATGCTCCTTCATCAGGCAATTTGGTGACGTGCTGACGTCACTACTACTACTCGTCGTATGGCTCTTCACTGATGCGTTTCGTCATTCACAACATCATCTAAGGGTACCTCAGACACCCTCAGATGATGTCGTGAATGATGAAACACGTCAGGGTGGAGCCATACGACGAGTAGTAGTGACGTCAGCACGTCGTTCAGGGACACGGCCTGTGATTATCGCTTGATATACAAGCTCAGTGGGGTAGGAGATGCCGCAATGACACCTGATCGTGCATGCTGACTATATGTGAACAACGCTAATGTTATATACAGTGGGTACGGAAAGTATTCAGACCCCCTTAAATTTTTCACTCTTTGTTATATTGCAGCCATTTGCTAAAATCATTTAAGTTCATTATTTTTCCTCATTAATGTACACACAGCACCCCATATTGACAGAAAAACACAGAATTGTTGACATTTTTGCAGATTTATTAAAAAAGAAAAACTGAAATATCACACGGTCCTAAGTATTCAGACCCTTTGCTGTGACACTCATATATATAACTCAGGTGCTGTCCATTTCTTCTGATCATCCTTGAGATGGTTCTACACCTTCATTTGAGTCCAGCTGTGTTGAACTTAAGGTTTCTAAGAGCACAGTGGCCTCCATAATCCTTTAATTGAAGATGTTTGGGACGACCAGAACCCTTCCTAGAGCTGGCCGTCTGGCCAAACTGAGCTATCGGGGAGAAGAGCCTTGGTGAGAGAGGTAAAGAAGAACCCAAAGATCACTGTGGCTGAGCTCCGGAGATGCAGTCGGGAGATGGGAGAAAGTTGTAGAAAGTCAACCATCACTGCAGCCCTCCACCAATCGGGGCTTTATGGCAGAGTGGCCTGATGGAAGCCTCTCCTCAGTGCAAGACACATGAAAGCCTGCATGGAGTTTGCTAAAAAAACACCTGAAGGACTCCAAGATGGTGAGAAATAAGATTCTCTGGTCTGATGAGACCAAGATAGAACTTTTTGGCCTTAATTCTAAGCGGTATGTGTGGAGAAAACCAGGCACTGCTCATCACCTGTCCAATACAGTCCCAACAGTGAAGCATGGTGGTGGCAGCATCATGCTGTGGGGGTGTTTTTCAGCTGCAGGGACAGGACTAGGGATGAGCTCGGTGTTCGAGTCGAACATACGTTCGACTCGAACATCGGCTGTTCGATCGTTCGCCGAACAACGAACGATTTGGGTCGTTCGCGCCTAATTCGCGGCCCACAATGCACTACGCCATCGCAGTGTCATCCAGGCGCTGTGATTGGCCAAGCATGCACTGTGACCCCGCATGCTTGGCCAATCACAGCGCCGGCAGCGAGGAGAGCAATGATTGGCCACAGGCAGGATGCCTGTGGCCAATTATTGCTGAGGGTGTTTAGTACACGCCCCACACTATAAAAGGCCGCCAGCACGGCGGCCTAGTGTAGTGTGTTCCGGAGCAGGAAAAGAGAAGCATAGGCAGGGACAGTGACATTTTTTTTTCTTGCTTAACCTGGATTCCTTTAGTTTAGGGAAAGAGAAGGATAGGTAGGGAGAGTGTCAGTGTGTTTTACTGTGCTAATCCTTGTTTGTAGGGACAGGGAAGGACAGTGAGGGAAATTCTCCTTGTGCTATACTGTGCTAAAGCATTCCTCATCAACCATCTTTAAAAAAACATTTTTTATAGGGACAGAAAACTATAGGTAGGGAGAGTGTCAGTGTGTTTTACTGTGCTAATCCTTGTTTGTAGGGACAGGGAAGGACAGTGAGGGAAATTCTCCTTGTGCTATACTGTGCTAAAGCATTCATCATCAACCATCTTTAAAAAAACATTTTTTATAGGGACAGAAAACTATAGGTAGGGAGAGTGTCAGTGTGTTTTACTGTGCTAATCCTTGTTTGTAGGGACAGGGAAGGACAGTGAGGGAAATTCTCCTTGTGCTATACTGTGCTAAAGCATTCATCATCAACCATCTTTAAAAAAACATTTTTTATAGGGACAGAAAACTATAGGTAGGGAGAGTGTCAGTGTGTTTTACTGTGCTAATCCTTGTTTGTAGGGACAGGGAAGGACAGTGAGGGAAATTCTCCTTGTGCTATACTGTGCTAAAGCATTCATCATCAACCATCTTTAAAAAAAACATTTTTTATAGGGACAGAAAACTATAGGTAGGGAGAGTGTCAGTGTGTTTTACTGTGCTAATCCTTGTTTGTAGGGACAGGGAAGGACAGTGAGGGAAATTCTCCTTGTGCTATACTGTGCTAAAGCATTCCTCATCAACCATCTTTAAAAAAACATTTTTTATAGGGACAGAAAACTATAGGTAGGGAGAGTGTCAGTGTGTTTTACTGTGCTAATCCTTGTTTGTAGGGACAGGGAAGGACAGTGAGGGAAATTCTCCTTGTGCTATACTGTGCTAAAGCATTCATCATCAACCATCTTTAAAAAAACATTTTTTATAGGGACAGAAAACTATAGGTAGGGAGAGTGTCAGTGTGTTTTACTGTGCTAATCCTTGTTTGTAGGGACAGGGAAGGACAGTGAGGGAAATTCTCCTTGTGCTATACTGTGCTAAAGCATTCATCATCAACCATCTTTAAAAAAACATTTTTTATAGGGACAGAAAACTATAGGTAGGGAGAGTGTCAGTGTGTTTTACTGTGCTAATCCTTGTTTGTAGGGACAGGGAAGGACAGTGAGGGAAATTCTCCTTGTGCTATACTGTGCTAAAGCATTCATCATCAACCATCTTTAAAAAAACATTTTTTATAGGGACAGAAAACTATAGGTAGGGAGAGTGTCAGTGTGTTTTACTGTGCTAATCCTTGTTTGTAGGGACAGGGAAGGACAGTGAGGGAAATTCTCCTTGTGCTATACTGTGCTAAAGCATTGATCATCAACCATCTTTAAAAAAACATTTTTTATAGGGACAGAAAACTATAGGTAGGGAGAGTGTCAGTGTGTTTTACTGTGCTAATCCTTGTTTGTAGGGACAGGGAAGGACAGTGAGGGAAATTCTCCTTGTGCTATACTGTGCTAAAGCATTCATCATCAACCATCTTTAAAAAAACATTTTTTATAGGGACAGAAAACTATAGGTAGGGAGAGTGTCAGTGTGTTTTACTGTGCTAATCCTTGTTTGTAGGGACAGGGAAGGACAGTGAGGGAAATTCTCCTTGTGCTATACTGTGCTAAAGCATTCATCATCAACCATCTTTAAAAAAAACATTTTTTATAGGGACAGAAAACTATAGGTAGGGAGAGTGTCAGTGTGTTTTACTGTGCTAATCCTTGTTTGTAGGGACAGGGAAGGACAGTGAGGGAAATTCTCCTTGTGCTATACTGTGCTAAAGCATTCCTCATCAACCATCTTTAAAAAAACATTTTTTATAGGGACAGAAAACTATAGGTAGGGAGAGTGTCAGTGTGTTTTACTGTGCTAATCCTTGTTTGTAGGGACAGGGAAGGACAGTGAGGGAAATTCTCCTTGTGCTATACTGTGCTAAAGCATTCATCATCAACCATCTTTAAAAAAACATTTTTTATAGGGACAGAAAACTATAGGTAGGGAGAGTGTCAGTGTGTTTTACTGTGCTAATCCTTGTTTGTAGGGACAGGGAAGGACAGTGAGGGAAATTCTCCTTGTGCTATACTGTGCTAAAGCATTCATCATCAACCATCTTTAAAAAAACATTTTTTATAGGGACAGAAAACTATAGGTAGGGAGAGTGTCAGTGTGTTTTACTGTGCTAATCCTTGTTTGTAGGGACAGGGAAGGACAGTGAGGGAAATTCTCCTTGTGCTATACTGTGCTAAAGCATTCATCATCAACCATCTTTAAAAAAACATTTTTTATAGGGACAGAAAACTATAGGTAGGGAGAGTGTCAGTGTGTTTTACTGTGCTAATCCTTGTTTGTAGGGACAGGGAAGGACAGTGAGGGAAATTCTCCTTGTGCTATACTGTGCTAAAGCATTGATCATCAACCATCTTTAAAAAAACATTTTTTATAGGGACAGAAAACTATAGGTAGGGAGAGTGTCAGTGTGTTTTACTGTGCTAATCCTTGTTTGTAGGGACAGGGAAGGACAGTGAGGGAAATTCTCCTTGTGCTATACTGTGCTAAAGCATTCATCATCAACCATCTTTAAAAAAACATTTTTTATAGGGACAGAAAACTATAGGTAGGGAGAGTGTCAGTGTGTTTTACTGTGCTAATCCTTGTTTGTAGGGACAGGGAAGGACAGTGAGGGAAATTCTCCTTGTGCTATACTGTGCTAAAGCATTCATCATCAACCATCTTTAAAAAAACATTTTTTATAGGGACAGAAAACTATAGGTAGGGAGAGTGTCAGTGTGTTTTACTGTGCTAATCCTTGTTTGTAGGGACAGGGAAGGACAGTGAGGGAAATTCTCCTTGTGCTATACTGTGCTAAAGCATTCATCATCAACCATCTTTAAAAAAACATTTTTTATAGGGACAGAAAACTATAGGTGGGGAGAGTGTCAGTGTGTTTTACTGTGCTAATCCTTGTTTGTAGGGACAGGGAAGGACAGTGAGGGAAATTCTCCTTGTGCTATACTGTGCTAAAGCATTCATCATCAACCATCTTTAAAAAAACATTTTTTATAGGGACAGAAAACTATAGGTAGGGAGAGTGTCAGTGTGTTTTACTGTTCTAATCCTTGTTTGTAGGGACAGGGAAGGACAGTGAGGGAAATTCTCCTTGTGCTATACTGTGCTAAAGCATTCATCATCAACCATCTTTAAAAAAACATTTTTTATAGGGACAGAAAACTATAGGTAGGGAGAGTGTCAGTGTGTTTTACTGTTCTAATCCTTGTTTGTAGGGACAGGGAAGGACAGTGAGGGAAATTCTCCTTGTGCTATACTGTGCTAAAGCATTCATCATCAACCATCTTTAAAAAAACATTTTTTATAGGGACAGAAAACTATAGGTAGGGAGAGTGTCAGTGTGTTTTACTGTGCTAATCCTTGTTTGTAGGGACAGGGAAGGACAGTGAGGGAAATTCTCCTTGTGCTATACTGTGCTAAAGCATTCTTCATCAACCATCTTTAAAAAAACATTTTTTATAGGGACAGAAAACTATAGGTAGGGAGAGTGTCAGTGTGTTTTACTGTGCTAATCCTTGTTTGTAGGGACAGGGAAGGACAGTGAGGGAAATTCTCCTTGTGCTATACTGTGCTAAAGCATTCCTCATCAACCATCTTTGAAATCCTTGTTTTTTGGACAGTCAGGGAAATTGTCATTGTGCTATTCTGTGCGAAAGCAATCATCCTCAACCATATTTAGAAAACCTTAAGTAAAGGGACAGAGAAGGACACCTGAAGGTAGCCCTTATTGCTTTTTTCCCATCTCCCTGCAGGCCATCCATTAGAATGTCTGGAAGGCAAACAAGGAGAGGCAGACAGTCAGGAGGCAATAAAAGAGGGCAAGCAGGCTCTGTGTCTGGGGACAACAGTGCTGGTCGTGGACGCGGTGCATTGTCATCAGCACATGGCCATGGGACTCCTTCTTTTCGGCAGCTGGACATGTTGAGCCACATCATGCCGAAGACTTGGTAGAGTGGATGACCAAGCCCTCCTCCTCCTCCTCATCCTCTCTCACCCAGGCTCAGGGTACTGGCAAAGCAGCTGCCAAAGCGTCCTCTTCCCTGGTATCAATGTCAGACTCATCATCAGTCACTCCTTCCCTAGACCCACCATGTCCTCCTCCTGAGGAGTCCCCCGAACTGTTTGAGCACAGTGTTGGGTACATGCTCCAGGAGGATGCCCAGCGTTTTGAAGGGTCTGATGATGAAACCCAGCTACAGGAAGGCAGTAGCGTGAGAGCAGACAGAGGGGATGCTCAAGAAGGACACCAATCTGGCAGTCATGTTCCAGCAGCTGCAGCATACTGCCAGATTGGCTCCAGTGATGAGGAGGGAGGGGATGATGAGGTCACTGACTCCACGTGGGTGCCTAATAGGAGAGAGGAGGAGGAGGAGGATGAGGAGGAGGCACATCTCCAACGAGGCAGGATGCCCTTTGGTGGCCAGCGTAAGGGCAGTACACCGACAGAATCACACCGCAGAGCTCTGCCTGTGCAGGGCGCTGCCTCTGCCCGTCATTCAAAAAGTTCTTTGGTGTGGGCCTTTTTTGAGGCTAGTGCATCAGATCGCACAGCTGCTGTTTGCAACATATGTCTCAAGCGTATATCGCATGGCCAAAACATCAGCCGCTTGGGTACCACATGCCTGACCAGACATATGTTGACCTGCCATGCAGCTCGTTGGCAAGCCTACCTCAAAGACCCACACCAAAGAACAAAGCGGACCTCTCCTTGCACCGCATCAGCTGGGATCTCCAACCCCACTATAACTTCAGTCCTCTCTGAAACATGCACTGAGAGGAATGAAGGTGTAGAATTAGGTGTGTCACAGCCAAGTACTTGCGGCCACTCTGCTAGCAGTACACCGACGTCCGATTCTAGCAGGCAAATTTCCCTGCCCCAGCTGCTGGACCGTCGAAAGAAGTTCACTCCCAGCCATCCACATGCCCAGCGGTTGAATGCTAGCTTGGCTAAATTGCTAGCGCTTCAACTGCTGCCTTTTCAGTTGGTAGACTCGGCCCCCTTCCGTGAGTTTGTGCAATGTGCCTCAGTGGCAGGTTCCCAAACGCCACTTTTTCTCACGGAAGGCTATTCCGGCTCTCTACCGGCATGTGGAAGGCAATGTCTTGGCCTCGCTGGACAGGGCGGTCAGCGGTAAGGTGCATATTACCGCTGACTCATGGTCCAGCAGGCATGGACAGGGACGTTACCTTTCTTTCACGGCCCATTGGGTCACTCTTTTGGCAGCTGGGAAGGATGCAGGACAAGGTGCAGTAGTGTTGGAGGTTGTTCCACCGCCACGCCTCCAAAATGCTACTACTGGTTGTGACACACCTCTCTCCTCCACCCCCTCCTCTTCTTCTTTCTCCATGGCCTCTTCCTGTGGTTTGTCCTCGGAACCAGCGGTGCTCCGTAGGCGTTCAAGGGGCTACGCAAGTACGCAGGCAAAAAGATGCCATGCCGTGCTTGCGCTGGTGTGTTTGGGGGACAGAAGCCACACTGGGGCAGAGGTCCTGTCTGCTCTGCAGGGCCAGGCCGAGAGGTGGTTGACGCCACGCCAGCTTAAGCCAGGAATGGTGGTTTGCGACAATGGCACCAACCTCCTCTCCGCCCTCCGACAGGGACAACTGACCCATGTGCCCTGTGTGGCTCACGTCCTTAACCTGGTGGTGCAGCGGTTCTTGGGCAGGTACCCGGGCTTACAGGATGTCCTGAGGCAGGCCAGGAAAGTCTGTGTGCATTTCCGCAGATCTTATAATGCCAGTGCTCGCCTGGCTGAGCTGCAAAAGGAGTTGAACCTGCCCAAGAACCGCCTTATATGTGACATGCCCACCAGGTGGAACTCAACGTTGGCCATGCTGCAGCGGCTGCACACGCAGCAGAGGGCCATCAATGAGTACCTGTGCGACTACGGCACCAGGACAGGGTCAGGGGAGCTTGGTTTTTTTCTCCACGCCAGTGGGGCATGATCAGGGATGCATGCACTGTCCTGGCACCATTTGAGGAGGCCACGAGGATGGTGAGCAGTGACAGTGCATGCATCAGTGACACTGTACCTCTTGTCCACCTGTTGGAGCACACGCTGCGTGGAATAATGGACAGGGCACTTGAGGCAGAACAGAGGCAGGAAGAGGAGGACTTCCTTGCCTCTCAAGGCCCCCTTTACCCAGACAGTGTTCCTTCTGTCCCACCCATCGCACAGGAAGAGGAGGAGGAGGAGGAGGAGGATTGTGTCAGCATGGAGGTGGAGGCTGGCACTCAGCATCATCAGCAGCAGTCTTTTAGGGATGGTTTACAGTCCCAAGAAACCAGTGGACTTGTACGTGGCTGGGAGGAGGTGGCTGCGGATCATGTCGTCCTTAGTGACCCAGAGGACTCCGGACCGAATGCCTCAGCTAACCTACGCTGCATGGCCTCCCTGATCCTGCAAAGTCTGCGGAAGGATCCTCGTATTCTTAGGATCAAGGAGAGGGACCATTACTGGCTGGCCACTCTCCTTGATCCACGGTACAAGGGTAAGGTTGCGGACCTTATGTTACCGTCGCAGAGGGAGCAGAGGATGAGACAACTCCGGGAGGCCTTGCAGAAAGGTCTGTGCAACGCGTTCCCAGAGACTGGGAGGTTACAAACTCCTGGTCCTGGACAACGAGTTGCTGAGGCTTCGGCCAGTCAAAGAAGGAGCGGTGGGGAAGGTGGCCGTCTGACCGATGCGTTCAGACAATTCTTTAGTCCGCAGCCCCAAAGTATGATCGGTTCCAGCAACCATCGCCAGCGTCTGATAAACATGGTGCAGGAATATCTAGGGGCAAGGTCAGACTTGGACACCTTCCCCACCGAAAATCCTCTGGCTTACTGGGTCTTGAGGATGGATCACTGGCCAGAGCTTGCACAGTATGCAATTGAGCTACTGGCCTGTCCTGCATCCAGCGTTCTTTCGGAACGCACATTCAGTGCTGCTGGAGGATTTGTCACGGATCACAGGGTGCGCCTGTCCACCGACTCGGTTGATCGACTGACTTTCATCAAGATGAACCAGTCTTGGATCACCACCAGCTACCACACACCTGATGCTGATATAACAGACTAATTGATTTTAACATGTCACATCCCTTCAAGACTGATGCTGATGCTGAGTGCCTGTGCTGTTATGTTGACTGGCTATCCTCCTCCTCCGAGTCCTCAATGATACGATTGATGATGATAGCTTGGAAGATCATTTTTGTTTATGGGTGCCGCCACCAGTGGCTAAGGCCCAATTTTTCAGCCCCTGTTTAACAGGGGCGTGTAATTACAATTTTTGAAGCAATACTTTGCAACAGGGCTCATTGCTGTGCTCCAAGTACAGTATCTGTGAGGGGTTGCAGTGTTGTGCCACCAGTGCCTAAGGCCCAATTTTTCAGCCCCTGTTCAACAGGGGCATGTAATTACAATTCTTGATCTAATAATTCACAGCAGGGCCCATTCCTGCACCCACCAAGAGTAACTCTGAGGGCTTACAGTGTTGTGGCAACACCACCACCACCACCACCACGAAAGGCCCAATTTTTCAGCCCCTGTTCAACAGGGGCATGCAATTACAATTCTTGATCTAATAATTCACAGCAGGGCCCATTGCTGCACCCACCAAGAGAAACTGTCAGGGCTTACAGTGTTGTGGCACCAGCACCACCATCAAAGGCCCAATTTTTACTACCACTGTTCAACAATTATATGTAATTACAATTCCTGATATAATAGTTGACAGCAGGGCGTTCCAGCACCAACCAAGAGTAACTGTGAGTGCTTACAGTGTTGTGCCAACACCAACAACTAAGGGGCCTATTTCTGCAGAGTATATACGGCAGGTCCCTACTTTCAAACATCCAACTTACAAACGACTCCTACTTGCAAACGCAAGAAGACAACAGGAAGTGAGAGGAAATCTACCTCTAGGAAGGAAAATTCTCTCCTGTAAGAATTAATATGGGAGAAAGGTGTCTCCTCTGTACTGATGCTTTATCACCAATCCTTGTTTCAAGAAAAACACCACATTTCAAAAACAGTTGTCATTGGGACGGAAAGTGAGGTGAAATGTTCTGAACAGGGGCACAGACAGCAAAACAAATGTTACAGAGGTGATAACCCTTACCTATGTTTTCCAAAAAGTTTAAAAATAGATTTTTGGGCTGGAGCTACACTTAAACAATGTACCTGTTCAAAATTACAAACAGATTCTACATAAGAACAAACCTACAGTCCCTGTCTTGTATGCACCGCCTGTATACGGCTGTTCAGAGTATATAGGGCCTTTTTTATTTTGTGTGCGGTGTTCCCCTTAATATCCATACAAGACCCAAAGGGGCTGGTAATGGGCTGGGGTAGGGGGGTCATGGGGTAGCTATGCCATTTTTCTTAAAGATTTTCATCCATATTACCGGGACCAGACATTACATTAAAGCCGCAAGCAGTTTTAAATGGCTTTTTTTTTCCTTTAGAAGTGTCATTTTGTGCAGGGACAGTTCTAAACACGGGAAACACGTGGCACTTCACAGGCATACTTTAGACACCCCCCAGGTACGATATTTAAAGGAATATTTGACTTTTTTTTTTCACTTTATGCATCATTAAAATGACTGCTCCCGAAAAACGACCGTTTTTAAAACTTCTTTTTGCATTGATACATGTCCCCTGGTGCAGAACCCGGGTTCCCAAACCCTTTTTAGGACAATAACATGCATAATAGTCGTTATAATTAGCACTTTAGAATTCGAACGTTTGCATCCATTGTATTTAATAGGGTTCTAATGTTCGTACAAACTTTCGGTCCGTTCGCGGGTTCTGGTGCGAACCGAACCCGGGGGTGTTCGGCTCATCACTAGACAGGACGACTGGTTGCAATCGAGGGAAAGATGAATGCGGCCAAGTACAGGGATATCCTGGACGAAAACCTTCTCCAGAGTGCTCAGGACCTCAGACTGGGCCGAAGGTTTACCTTCCAACAAGACAATGACCCTAAGCACACAGCTAAAATAATGGAGTGGATTCACAACAACTCCGTGACTGTTCTTGAATGGCCCAGCCAGAGCCCTGACTTAAACCCAATTGAGCATCTCTGGAGAGACCTAAAAATGGCTGTCCACCAAGGTTTACCATCCAACCTGACAGAACTGGAGAGGATTTGCAAGGAGGAATGGCAGAGGATCACCAAATCCAGGTGTGAAAAACGTGTTGCATCTTTCCCAAAAAGACTCATGGCTGTATTAGATCAAAAGGGTGCAAATACTAAATACTGAGCAAAGGATCTGAATACTTAGGACCATGTGATATTTCAGTTTTTCTTTTTTTAATAAATCTGAAAAAAAAAAATGTGTTTTTCTGCCAATATGAGGTGCTGTGTGTACATTAATGAGGAAAAAAATTAACTTAAATGATTTTAGCAAATGGCTGCAATATAACAAAGAGTGGAAAATTTAAGGGGGTCTGAATAGTTTCCGTACCCACTGTACATATTCTGTAAGTGCATTTCCTAAAGGGGGGTGTTTTTAAGCAAAAATAAAAGGTGTTAATCTAAATTACGCTATGATGTTCCTTCCTTCTTTCTTGTGAATGACTGAGGGATTCAATTGTCTGGCATCGCCCAATCTGGGAAAGGAAACATCCGTGAAGAGAGTTTAATATTCTGTGATTTATGCACACTGATTAAGCTCTTTCTTGTAAAAGTTTTTACAAGAGGGGTTCTTGTACACTTCTCTCTGCACGTGTGGAGGTGTTGGTGTCAGGAATATTGGTAGATGTGATTGGAAAGGATTGAACTTTTTTACCAGCTTTTTACACAACAACCTTTTAAAAACTGTTTATGGACTAAAATGAATATGTATATATTGACCTAAATAAGTGTTTTGATCAATTGTGTGCATAGCGCTGCCTGTGTCTGTCTGACTACATTGTTTTAAATTGCTGGGTACTGTTGGGGTTGTACAGATAATCAGGGCACTGATGATCAGTGCCCTAATTTTCTGTACAGGTCTCCACTGTGAGGAATTGCCACAGATCAGCACTCCTCTCCTAACACCCTGTCAGTGTGAGGCAAGGAGAGCCGATAAACGGCACTTCCTTGTTTAAACGTGATTGGCTGTGATTGTACACAGCCGATCACATGGGTAAAGAGCAGTGTCATTGGCTCTTTACCGAGATCAGGGGTGCAGCGGGGATGCGCCCTGTGGGTTCACCGTTGCGGTGAGACTGGGGTCATCCCAGAACGGGAGGGGATCCCGCCCGCCATCATTTGTCTATACAGTGAGCAGGAGGAAGTTAAAAGAAATATGATTTTGGCCAATTTGTATACCAATTTAGGGGAAAACTAACAAGCTTTCTTATTGAGAACTAGTTTGAGTTTTATGGTAAAGTTTAGGTAACATATATATTTCTTGTGTATACGCATATGTTTTCATCATAGAGTCGCCTTTTAATGGCGATCCCTATGTGGTCAGCGACCTTCCTAAATTTACTGTGTGATTTATGCCACCTTGAGAGTAAATTCTTCATAGTGAAAGCCTATTCACATACAGTAGCTCAACCCATAAGCTTGCTCTGAGATAAGAACAACCATGCTATGAATGTAAACATGGAGTTTTTGTTAAGTGCAGTAAATCATAACAACTAACCAAAACTAGTGACAGACATTTACAAGGTCTGTAAAAACTTTCTGCTCACATGTCAGGAGTGAGGCCTACATTTAGGGCCCATTCACACAGGGGCAACACGACACTTTGCACCACAGCGCGACTTGGGGCGACTTAGAAGGCGACTTCAAGTCGCCTCCAGGACAGGTGACTTTCCAGTGGCCAATCAAACTAAAATCAGCTCTGTGGGAGGGAGGGGGGAGGGAGGGGTTTGCCCTAAAAACGATTTTCACTTCCTGAAAAGTCGCTGCAGTAAAGACAGTGATCCGACTTCTTAGGCGACTTCCATTGAAATCAATGGATACAAGTCACCTAGAAGTCGGATTGAAGTAGTACAGGAACCTTTTCTGAAGTCGGAGCGACTTCAGTAGTGTACATTAAGACGGCTCCATTCACTTCAATTGCTTTTCTCAACAGCGCGACTTGGAGCGACTTCAAGTCGGATCCAAAGTCGCCCCTGTGTTAATGGGCCCTTAGAGTTGACTGGTTGCTCATTACAAGATATCTAAATATCTGAATATCAAAATAGCAACAGTCCCTATGCCTCTAAAAGCCCAAAAATTGCAAGAGCTTAAAACAGTTGCACCCCTGTGATCACTACCAATGCTCATAGCTAAGCTTATCTGAGCAGGGGACAAAATATGTCAAACACATGCTTTACCCTATTTACTGTAAGTTGTGCTGTAAGTCAACATGATGATGTGGAAAGGGTGACCACAGATGGAATATTGTAGGGCATTGGGCACTGGACCTCATATTTGTAGTTTTGTTTTGTAGTTGTTTTGTTAAAGGAAGGGAAGATTTCAACAGCTTCTAATTTTAAAAATTTAAGATTTGACTTCTTTAAGCCTAGAAGACATGAAAAATGGTCCTTGATTGAACAGAATATTGTCTGATTCTTTGTTCTTTTAGCAGAATACAGATGAGGTTTTTTTGCATTTTGATATTAGAATGTATTTAATATATTCATGCATGTATTCCATTCGTATTACAAATGTAAGGAGCCTTAGCCCCTTTATTTATCATGACTTGAAAGATTCAAGAACTGGTCTATTAGCCGAGCTGTATCTGTTCATAGAGTAATCTCATTATCGGATGCTGACTAGTCTTTGTGTGGTATCTGTCATGTTGTGCTAATTTATTTATGTAGCTGCTGGAATATATGCGTCCAATTTCCTTTGGTGTTTGTATGTGACTGTTTTTCTTCCTAATAACAGATGCAGCCAGCGAGAGCATTTCTGTCACTTTTATTCCTGCAAGTGTGAAAAGTTAATTGGTCTTGTGCAAGAACAAGAACAACTGGCAGAGTGTTTAGGAGGCTATCATTTCCATTCCGTATGGAAAACAGATTATGAGACGCATTAGGTTTTCAAAACAAATAAACACTTATCGATTCTGAGGTTAGTTCATTTCTATCTTAAACGCTCAATAACCTTTTTGTACATGTAGCGATACCCCCAGTTAAGAGGGCTGCCTGTATGATTTTTGGGCCCTGTAGTGCACCGCTGTCAACCCCTGGCAATCAGCTCTAACCTCTCTTGGCACAGTTAGTGGGGGATGATAAGATTGTGAGGCCTGTAACTCACAGCGGCACAATCCTATGACAAGAATACACAGTAATGTTTTAAAACTTCCTTTACCTATTTCTTCTGTAAAGTAAAGAACACAGACACCAATATGCTTAACCCTGGTATGTTTACTTCGATTAGTGGGTAAGCAGTAAAACAGGTGGGTACATGTCATAAGCAGAGCCCTGCAATAAACAGTGTTAACAAGCAAACAAGTATTCAACGTTATGCAACTCTAACAGTCCCCTTTGCAGCTACTTCCCCTCGTGGGCAATATGGCGCCCAGGAATGTCTACGCTACCCAGTCAGGCCTGACTGAACTAAGTGGAAGTTCTGTAGGGAAATCTTCGCTAGCAACGGTGATGCACTTGAAGTACAGAATTTGTAATCCACCAAGGTAACAAAGGTACTGTGTCTGTCTATGAGCAGGTGCTCTCTCACCCACGCGTCCGTTTGCGGTGCCTAAGTACACCGATCCATCGACATCCGGGTCTTCGGTCCTCCTGGCAAAGGTGCAGTATCAAGGAGAGACGTCCCTCAGGTTCCTCAGTGCGTGCGGAAGGCTCTTTGGAGAAAACGGCCAGGCTTCTGGCCTAAAGTCACAGGAGCTCAGACAGCAGTTCAGCTTGCTGGGAGGGCAGTGTCCAAAGAGAAAGAACTGGGCCCCGCCTCTCCCTTATAAAGTCCACCCCAGCAGGCCTTGCGCGGGGCAAGGCACCCTGGGTGCCTAAAAGTGTACTGGGTAATGTAGTCTCTGAGGGATTTAAAAGGCAATACCCCGCTACACACTCCCCCCACTTAAAATCTTTGGTCCCCAAAGACAACATTAACAATGTGTACAGACAAAGTCATTAAAGCGGAGGTTCCGCGGTCCATACATGTTTTTTCTTTTTGTGCATTCAATGTGACTAATGATGACTGTAATGTACTCACATCTCCAGCGCTACATAACATCCCCCGTCCGTTTTTTGAAGAAATAAACACTTATAAAATGTTTCCTTGATTTTCCATTTTGCTTGTGGGCATCTTGAAGCCCACAAGCATAGATTTCCGGGTAGCGGTGAATGCGCATCTCCCGGCATTCACCGCTGTATCTCGCTCAAGTGCAGTGTTGACGGCGAGCAGCGCCGTCAACACTTCCTGGTTGCCATCACAACGGGCGTCAACATTAAGTACACGCCCCGTTGTGATGACATTATGCCGACATCCCAGGACACTTAGGGCCGCCGGGCAAACCAAAGGACCCGCCCACTCCCACGGGAGGAAAAGCAGGAAGTACAACAGAATTCCGAAGATGTACTTCTTTTACAGCATCCAAAACTTAAAAAGGTTAGTGACACAGTATTGTACATAGCACTAGGATTACAGGAATAAAAAGTGTAATTTTAGGGTGAACCTCCGCTTTAAGGGCTGCAAGGGAGGTCGGCAGGGGAAGCTCCCACCAAAATCGGGGAGGGGGATTGCCCTGCCCACAGGTCACGTCAGTGATGGTGGCCTGCCTAACTGTGCCAGGAAGCGAGCTGGGGTTGCCCTCCACCAAATGCACAGTGGAGGGATCAGGCTTTTGTATTGTCCTTCTTGCGGTAGTTACAGTGTCCTCAGAGCTTTCTCCCATCTGTGTATATGTCAACTTACGGGGAGGACGTTTGGTTCTTTTAGCTCTTTGTTCTCTGGGGGTCAATGCCTCAGATACCACAGGTTCTTCCACTGGGATAGGTGTAGGAGTTTCTTCTGTTTCTGAGGCACCCGAATCAGATGCAGAAAGATACATTGAGTCCCTTGGATCGTCAACAGGGAAGGATTCTATAGCATCTTCCCACTCCTCCATCTGAGCATAGGATGGAATAAACTCAGTGGCTTCCGGATTTAAAGTATCATCAGGGGCATCCTCAGAGGATGGAAGGTCTATGGACAGAGGTTCAGGTAACTGGGACGGCCACAACCATTCAACTTCCAGTTCCTCATCTTCACTCTGAGTGGTGATATCCGTTTCTCCTGACAGAGTTGTCTGAGACCTAGTGTTGGGTCTGGGAGTATTCGAGCTTGAAGGTAGTTCGGGGGAATCCGGGTTAGGAAGCATCCTGACTGCTTCAGAAAGGGGTAGCAGATGGTTTCTGTGCCAGATCTTCAGCGGCCCCACTCTTCCTTCAGGCTTCAGCTGGTACACGGGTAGACCAGGCAGCTTCTCACAAATCACATAAGGTTCTGATCTCCATCTGTCTGCCAGCTTGTGCTTCCCTGGGACTCCTAAATTCCTCAGCAACACTCTGTCTCCAGGTTGTAGATCTTGAATACGGACCCTAAGGTCAAAGTTCCGTTTGTTCCGGGCTCCTCTCTGCTCAGAAATTGATTGGGCTTTCTCAAAGGCCAGTCTCAAGCTCTTCTGCAGTCTATCCACGTATCCTTTGTGTGAGGTGACAGATGTATGGTCCATGGAGATACCAAAGGCCAAGTCCACCAGTAATCTGGCCTCTCTTCCAAACATAAGTCTTTAAGGGGAATATCCTGTGACATCGCTGGCTGTACTATTATAGGCGTGCACTATGGCAACTATGTGCTTGCCCCAATGTTGCTTCTCCTCACTGTTCAGAGTCCCCAACATATTTAACAGAGTCCTGTTGAATCTTTCAGGTTGGGCATCACCTTGAGGGTGATAAGGGGTAGTACGGGTTTTTTTTTTATGCCTAAAGAGTCCAGCAACTCCCGAATCAGTCGGCTCTCAAAGTCTCTCCCTTGATATGAGTGAAGGCGTTGAGGTAACCCGTAGTGTACAAAGTATTTCTCCACCAAGATTTTGGCTACAGTGGAGGCCTTCTGGTCTTTAGTTGGAAAGGCCAGGGCATAACGGGTGAAACGGTCGGTTATCACCAGAACATTTCCTTGTCCACTCAAGTCAGGTTCCAGACAGAGAAAGTCGATGCATACCAAGTCCAAGGGCCCTTGACTCTGCAGATGGCCCATTGGGGCAGCTTGACGTGGCAATGTCTTCCTCTGTATGCAGCGGGCACACAGAGTACTCCTCCATTTCAGCCCGCATACAAGGCCAGTAGAATCTATTCCTTACAAGCTGGAAGGTTCGTTCGGCCCCTAAGTGGCCATGGTTATCATGTAGGGCAGCCAGGACAGTTCTTCTGTGTTTTTCCGGCAGAAACAGTTGCCACTTCTCTTCCAGGTCATCAGAGGGGCCCCTTCGGTAGACCACCGCTTGATGCACCTGTAACTTGTCCCATTCTTTGTGAATTAATCGGGCCTCCTTGGAGGGATTTTGCAAGAGCCTGTCCGGATCCTGGTCTTCTAGAGCTTCCAAAGCCAATCTTCCCCAGGGGTCTTCCAACTGATCCCTTCTTATGTCCTTCTTGGATAATTTTGGCAAGTCGTCTGCGCCAATCTGGGTAACGTCACAATAGCATTTGGGCACCCCCACTACCGAGACTCCAATTTCTTCTGCCCTAGCTCTGCCACTAGCTTGAAGTTGGGCTCCTTGACACAAAGCCCGCACCCCATCTGGGGTTACCTGGGTCCAGTCTTCTGTATGGTAAGTGGGAGCATGAGACCTTCTGGATAATGCATCCGCATCCCTGTTTCCAGTTCCTGGCCTATACAGTACTTGAGGCTAAAGTTGAATCCAGAGAGGGCGGCCAACCAACGGTGGCCAGTGGCATCCAGCTTGGCTGTGGTGAAAAGGTAGGTGAGTGGGTTATTATCTGTCTTTACGGTAAAGTCTGCTCCATACAGGTAGTCTTTGAGTTTATCCACCACTGCCCATGTCAGGGCCAGGAACTCCAATTTGTGGGTGGGGTAATTCTTCTCCGCTGGTGTTAGACTCCTACTTACATAGGCGACTGGCTTGAGTTGTCCTTCATACTCCTGGTACAGTACACCTTCCAGACCGTCATGACTGGCGTCCACATGCAGTTCATATGGTCTCTTAGTGTCAAAATAGGCCAAGACCGGGGCAGTGGTCAGACTTTTCTTCAACATTTCGAAGGCCTCTTCACACTTCTCTGTCCACTGGTTTTCCACGGACTCTCCGGGCTTCCTGGGGCCAGTATCATCCTCCTCTCCTTCTGTCTTCAGTAACTCATTCAGTGGTTTGGCAATTTTTGCAAATCCTTCCACAAACCTGCGGTAGTAGGAGCAAAACCCCAGGAAGGATCTGAGCTCGGTCACTGTAGTTGGTCGAGGCCAGGAGGTAACTGCTTCCAGTTTGTCAGGGTCTGTAGACACTCCTTCTTCCGACACTATGTGTCCCAGATAGTGAACTGAGGACCGGTAAAACTGACACTTCTCCCTGGATAGTTTAAGTCCCTCTTCACTGAGTCTCTTCAGGACTTTCTCCAGCCTTTCTTCGTGCTCCTCCAGAGTCTTCCCGAAGACAATGATGTCGTCTAGGTACACCAGGACTTTAATAAGATTCATGTCCCCCACTGTCTTCTCCATCAACCTCTGGAAAGTGGCAGGGGCCCCTGACAGGCCCTGAGGCATCCTGTTGAACTCATAGAACTCCACTGGGGTGATGAATGCTGTCTTCTCTCTATCATCAGGGTGCATTGGGATCTGATAATACCCACTCTTCAGGTCCATAACGCTGAACCACTTGGCTCCAGACAGACTCTGTAAGGCATCTTCTATCCTGGGGGTGGTATACTGGTCGGGTATGGTCCGTCTATTAAGGGTCCTGTAGTCTATTCAAAGTCTCAGCGACCCATTCTTTTTCCTGACTACCACGATAGGGGAGGCATATGGGCTCCTGGATTCCCGAATAACCCCAGTTCTCTTAAGCTCCGTCAAATGTTCACGTAAGTCTTCTAAATCAGCCAGGGGGACTCGCTGGACCCTCTCCCAGAAAGGTTTGTCTTCCTGCAGACGGATCTTATGGGTGGCACTCCTTGCACACCCTACGTCGAACTCGTCCTTTGAGAATATTTTCCTCCATCTAGTCAGCTGGGCCTTAGCTCTCTCCTTCCACACTGGTGGCAGGGTGGTGGTCTCCAGGCAGAGATTCTCCAGAGTGTATTCTCCCCCTTCAAGATTCTCCAAGTCGGACAGGGCCACGCAGGGTTTACTCTCCCCAGCATCATCCGGGCCGGAATCTTCATGGGAGAACTAGTGACATTCCTGATGCTCACTGGGATTTGGCCCTTAGCTTTCTTCAATGCCCTCAACGGGACCACTTCAGGGATCACTTCCAACCCTGGGTGGGTGTCCTGGGGGTCTGGTTCTAAGACCACAAAGGGGCCAGGCTGCTCCCACGAGAGTTTCCCAGTAGCCTGCAGGCAGGTCATCTCACCAGGCTGTAACATCTTCTCCTTCCTTGACAGTCTCCAGACTTTCCCCACTCCCTCTTCTGGGGCCTTCTGTTCCAGTACCAACTTCCGGTAGACCTGCTACAGCATGGGGCGGATCCTGTCACCTGAAGTACCCTGCTCCTGGGCTAGAGGAGTCAGCAGTCTCCTGACCAGATCAGTGTTGGTCCTTATGATCAGAGAACTTGTGTTGGCTTCTGGTGGGCGAGGGCAAACTACTGCCAGGGTGTCAAAGACTTCTGCCTTTCCTGTCACAGAGGGGTCAAAGGCCAGCCTGATTGAAACATAACCGTCGTATGGAAACTTGTGAGTACCAATTACCCATATCTCTAAGTCTTCCAGCTTTTGTAGGGGCACGTGACTTAGGTGCTTCTGGTAAAAGTCTTTATACAACAGGGTCACTTGGGCTCCTGTGTCCAGAATGGCTTTGGTGTAGACTCCCTCCACTTGAATGGGAACTAGGGGAGAGGGCCCTATTAACTTGGCTGGAAAACTCTTCTGAGTGGTCTCTTTCTTTGGACTCTTGGACTTTCCTTTTGAGGTTTTCTTTTTCTTCCATTTCTTTCTGGATCTCAACCCTTGTTGGGCCTGGTATGCATTGATTTCCCTTAGATGGCTAGATTTTGACTCCTGACTAGTGGCATTGAGTATTTTAGGAGGGACATTGTTTCTTTTTCCCTCTTTTGGCTTTTGGATCTTTTTGGAGCTTTCTGTAAATAGTGGGCGCCCGGCTGACTCCTTCACCGGGGCCCTCTGAAGTTTTCCGCCGGCTGGTGGTAAGTGCTCCGGTTCTTCCTTGGACTAGGGCACACTCTTCCAAAATGGCCGACTCCTCCACAGTTGAAACAGACAGTTTCTCTTCTTCCCTGTGGGGATGTTGGAGTGGAAACACTCTGGCGTGGTTCCTTCTTGATCTCCTCTTGCTCTTTGGCCCCAGAGTTCTTGGCCAATAGAGAGGTCAATAAGTCCAGTACTTGAGTCATCTGGGACTTTAAGGTCTCCACTTCTAAGTCCCGTTCAGTGGTTACTGCTGCTCTGACTCCTACTGAGGGGAGGGGAGTGGTCTTCTCAACCGCCTGTTGGTCCTTCAACAGGGCTTCTTCGTCCCTTATGATCCACACAAGGTCTGGGTAACTCAAATCCATGATCTGCTTCATCCTAGTTGCATCTATGACTTGGGGCAGCATTCCCTTTTTGAGTACAATTTGGCACAGCATTCTGTTTAACCTCCGGACATATTCAGATAATTTCTCTCCCGGCTGTTGGAGGGTATGCTCGAATTGGTACATTAGTTCAGTCACCTTCTCTAGCTGGCCAAATTCCTCCTGCAACATAGCCAGATAGTCATATGCAGTATAGGCAGCATTGCTGAACCTAAGGTTCTTCACAGCCTCAGCAGCAGCGCCCTTCAAGCTTTCACTGATGCGCTGCTTCTTCTGTGCTTCTGGTACTTCCCATCCTTCTACTGCCTGCATTGCCTGCTCAATCCAGGTGTCAAAGTCTTCTTCTTCGGAAGGCACAGGTAGCTTTCCTGAAAAAATCCGGAGCTTCCGGTACCCGGCTTCCACATGTACTGTGCTGCTTTTCTGGCACTTAGTGACAAAGTCTCCCAGAGCATTCAATAGTTCCCGCCCTATGGCTGCCAGTGGTGTCCCCGGGGCTATCGTATCCCGACTGCTTTCCATTTTGTGGAAGAATATGGGGGATGATGGCGGGGAGATTTTTAGAGATTCCTTCTTGATAGCCCTCGTATGCAATAAGCGGTATATCTGGCCATCTGTGGCTTTTAAGCTCTGACCTCTAAAATCTTCCGGAACTTCTCCTCTCCATTCCACTAGTGCGTACGTGCACGAGATATCTGGCCTTATGTCCATCACCCATGCCTTTTGATTCGGGGACAACAACATTATGAGCTGCTTTATCTCGTTTTCTTGCCAGATCCCCCCTGGGAGTTCAAAAACTACCGCCTCGGTTGAATCTGCGCCAACTGCTGCGCACCACTGTGACATTGCTGGCGGGTCCATGCTGGTACTTCTGACCGGCTTGATTGCAGCGTGCAGTTTACAGGAATCCCAGACCCGAGCCCCCATGTGTAGCGATACCCCCAGTTAAGAGGGCTGCCTGTATGATTTTTGGGCCCTGTAGTGCACCGCTGTCAACCCCTGGCAATCGGCTCTAACCTCCCTTGGCACAGTTAGTGGGGGATGATAAGATTGTGAGGCCTGTAACTCACAGCGGCACAAACCTATGACAAGAATACACAGTAATGTTTTTAAAACTTCCTTTACCTATTTCTTCTGTAAAGTAAAGAACACAGACACCAATATGCTTAACCCTGGTATGTTTACTTCGATTAGTGGGTAAGCAGTAAAACAGGTGGGTACATGTCATAAGCAGAGCCCTGCAATAAACAGTGTTAATAAGCAAACAAGTATTCAACGTTATGCAACTCTAACAGTCCCCTTTGCAGCTACTTCCCCTCGTGGGCAATATGGTGCCCAGGAATGTCTACGCTACCCAGTCAGGCCTGACTGAACTAAGTGGAAGTTCTGTAGGGAAATCTTCGCTAGCAACGGTGATGCACTTGAAGTACAGAATTTGTAATCCACCAAGGTAACAAAGGTACTGTGTCTGTCTATGAGCAGGTGCTCTCTCACCCAACTGGACCAGTCCGTGTCCGTTTCTTCCGCTGCAGTGCCTAAGTACACCGATCCATCGACATCCGGGTCTTCGGTCCTCCTGGCAAAGGTGCAGTATCAAGGAGAGACGTCCCTCAGGTTCCTCGGTGCGCGCGGAAGGCTCTTTGGAGAAAACGGCCAGGCTTCTGGCCTAAAGTCACAGAAGCTCAGACAGCAGTTCAGCTTGCTGGGAGGGCGGTGTCCAAAGAGAAAAAACTGTGCCCCGCCTCTCCCTTATAAAGTCCACCCCAGCAGGCCTTGGGCAGGGCAAGGCACCCTGGGTGCCTAAAAGTGTACTGGGTAATGTAGTCTCTGAGGGAGTTAAAAGGCAATACCCTGCTACATAAGTACGCCTTTTTTTTGTTTAAATTGTATGTGTACATTGTCATTGTGCTTACTTTTGCATAACTGATGTAATAACTGTAATAACTGTGTAGTACACAATTTTGTGCAAAACATTTAGATATGGTTCAAATATAAGGTTTAATAATTAGCACAAAATAGCTTTAAGAATGTATTTAAAAAAATTGTGGTATTAGTACTTTCCATCTGTTTAGTAACTGTAGTTTGTGACTGTAGTTGTAGGTAAACCTGGTATCACTTTATCTGTGGTTAATTAGCCACATATATATTTATATATATATAATCTCACAAATATATATGTATATACAGTGGGGCAAAAAAGTATTTAGTCAGCCACCAATTGTGCAAGTTCTCCCACTTAAAAAGATGAGAGAGGCCTGTAATTGTCATCATAGGTATACCTCAACTATGAGAGACAAAATTTGGAAACAAATCCAGACAATCACATTGTCTGATTTGGAAAAAATTATTTTTGCAAATTATGGTGGAAAATAAGTATTTGGTCAATATCAAAAGTTCATCTCAATACTTTGTTATATATCCTTTGTTGGCAATGACAGAGGTGAAACATTTTCAGTAAGTCTTCACAAGGTTGTCACACACTGTTGCTGGTATGTTGGCCCATTCCTCCATGCAGATCTCCTCTAGAGCAGTGTGTCGCTGGGCAACACAGACTTTCAACTCCCTCCAAAGGTTTTCTATGGGGTTGAGATCTGGAGACTGGCTAGGCCACTCCAGGACCTTGAAATGCTTCTTACGAAGCCACTCCTTAGTTGCCCTGGCGGTGTGTTTGGGATCATTGTCATGCTGAAAGACCCAGCCACGTTTCATCTTCAATGCCCTTGCTGATGGGAGGAGGTTTGCACTCAAAATCTCACGATACATGCCCCCATTCATTCTTTCATGTACACGGATCAGAGAAACAGCCCCAAAGCATGTTTCCACCCCCATGCTTCACAGTAGGTATGGTGTTCTTTGGTTGAAACTCAGCATTCTCTCTCCTCCAAACACGACGAGTTGTGTTTCTACCAAACAGTTCTACTTGACCATATGACATTCTCCCAATCCTCTTCTGGATCATCCAAATGCTCTCTAGCAAACCTCAGACGGGCCCGGACATGTACAGGCTTAGGCAGGGGGACACGTCTGGCACTGCAGGATCTGAGTCCCCAGCGGCGTAGTGTGTTATTGATGGTAGCCTTTGTTACGTTGGTCCCAGCTCTCTGCAGGTCATTCACTAGGTCCCCCCGTGTGGTTCCCTGGGATTTTTGCTCACCATTCTTGTGATCATTTTGACCCCACGGGGTGAGATCTTGCGTGGAGCCCCAGATCGAGGGAGATTATCAGTGGTCTTTTATGTCTTCCATTTTCTAATTATTGCTCCCACTGTTGATTTATTCACACCAACCTATTGCAGATTCAGTCTTCCCAGCCTGGTGCAGGTCTACAATTTTGTTTCTGGTGTCCTTCGACGGCTCTTTGGTCTTCACCATAGTGGAGTTTGGAGTGTGACTGTTTGAGGTTGTGGACAGGTGTCTTTTATACTGATAACAAGTTCAAACAGGTGCCATTTATACAGGTAATGAGTGGAGGACAGAGGAGCCCCTTAAAGAAGAAGAGACAGGTCTGTGAGAGCCAGAAATCCTGCTTGTTTGTAGGTGACCAAATACTTATTTTCCACCATAATTTGCAAAAAAAATTCTTTCCAAAACAGACAATGTGATTGTCTGGATTTGTTTCCACATTTTGTCTCTCATAGTTAAGTTATACCTATGATGACAATTACAGGCCTCTCTCATCTTTTTAAGTGGGAGAACTTGCACAATTGGTGGCTGACTAAATACTTTTTTTGCCCCACTGTATATATAATATTATGTACATATAAATATATATATATATATAGAGATATATATATATATATATATATATTTATATGTAGCGCCCTCACCTCTCCCCCTACCTGCCTTTTTGTGTGTTTTCGGCTCCTCGCAGGGAGGGGAGAGGCACACCGCACCACAAGCCCGTACCCTCCTGAGTAAGAAGGTTGAGCTGTGTTAGTTTTCGGGCCTGCCTGTGGCTGGAGTTGAATCCTTCCGAGGATTATTCTCACCTGTACCCTAGGTAGATGCAAGTCCTTATGTTTCCCCCAGTAATGTAACTGTTCACACCAACTGAAAGTCCAACTTCTATATTTATTTCACACGGATAATAAATATGCCTCTTTGACAGCAGACAGGTTGGAACAAGACACAGGACAGCTTAGGTGGGAGGAGGTCCAGGCACAAATTTGAATCAGGTTCTTTGACTGTTTAGGCTTCACAAACAGCTTTGGCGCACAATCTCTGCCACAGACCGTGAGGTTGGTCTCTGCCACAGACCGGGTGAATTGGAAGTCATTGCCACTGACTTGGAGAATAGGGCACAGCCCTATTAGGCCACTGCCACTGACCTGTAGCGAACTTCCTTCTAGAGAGTACTTGGCCCGTGTAAGGGAGAAGACATCCCTTCGGAGAGTTACCAGAGGCCCCCACCGTCACCACAACTCTGCGCTGGGTCTTCAGAAGGGGTCACCTCCCTGGCCTCCTCATCCCAGATCCGGGTCCCCTCGCAAGGCGGCACCCTGGGAGTCCTCGATCCCCGGCAGAACCCAGCCGAAGGTGCTGGGCTCCGGGCCTCCAAATTAGTACCTCACCCCAGACTGAAGGTGTCTGGGATGGAACAGGAACCAGGCCTCCAGGCCTAGGGCACCCGGAGATGACACACACACCCCCAGGCTGAAGGTGCCTGGGCGTGGACGACGAACCCAATGGAAGATGGCTGCCCCCTTCCGTACCCTCTCCCGACAGGCACAGCAGGCTCCCCGCCCCGCCATACCGCTGCCGAGAGAGGACAAGAAAAGGCACAACCCTGTACTGTGGGGTTCAACCCGGACCTATGGCGACAGCGCCACCTGTAGGCCCCAGGGAACCACACACCAACACCAGCTCCCATGGCACAGAAATGGTCCATCAACCCTAACAATAATGTGTCTGAGCCTAACTACCACTCAGACACTCCCCTAAATTGAACACCCCACTACACATATACTGTATATATATATATATATATATATATATATATATATATATATATATATATACACATAGAGATAGATAGATAGATAGATAGATATATAGATAGATAGATAGATAGATAGATAGATAGATAGATAGATAGATAGATAGATAGATAGATAGATAGATAGATAGATAGATAGATATCTCACAAAAGTGAGTACATCCCTCACATTTTTGTAAATATTTTATTATATCTTTTCATGTGACAACACTGAAGAAATTACACTACAATGTAAAGTAGTGAGTGTGCAGCTTGTATAACAGTGTCAATTTGCTGTCCCCTCAAAATAACTCAACACACAACCATTCATGTCTAAACCGCTGGCAACCAAAGTGAGTACACCCCTAAGTGAAAATGTCCAAATTGGGCCCAATTTGCCATTTTCCCTCCCTGGTGTCATGTGACTCGTTAGTGTTACAAGGTCGCAGGTGTGAAAGGGGAGCAGGTGTGTTAAATTTGGTGTTATCGCTCTCACTCTCTCATACTGGTCACTGGAAGTTCAACATGGCACCTCATGGGAAAGAACTCTCTGAGGATCTGAAAAAAAGAATTGTTGCTCTACATAAAGATGGCCTAGGCTATAAGACGGTATCCAAAACCCTGAAACTGAGCTGCAGCACTGTGGCCAAAACCATACAGCGGTTTAACAGGACAGGTTCCACTCAGAACAGGTCTTGCCATGCTCGACCAAAGAAGTTGAGTGCACATGCTCAACATCATATCCAGAGGATGTCTTTGGGAAATAGATGTATGAGTGTCAGGGAAGGCTTCACCCACTGGTGGCGCTGTTGGTCCTATGGACCGGGGTGCTAGTGTCCACCGGCAGGTGTCCCTCTGCAGCCTGTATCTTTGACAGGGGATCTCACCTGCTGGTGGTAACACCTGATCCATGGGCCGTGGTACCGGCGTCCACCAGTGGGGGTATTTTGGCAGTGTGGGACAGGCAGCACTTCCTGTGGTCAGCTGTGACCTGAAACCTGATTACAAGACTTCCTTATATACCCGGAAAGTGCAAACACTCCTTGCCCTGGTATCTCTCTCCCTTACCTAGGACCTGTGACCCTGACTCAAGCCTGCATCTGACCCGATCCCTACCTTGAACCTGCATCCTGCTTGTCCCTACCCAACCTGATCCTTACCTTGTGCCCATCCTGCAGCTGTCCCTTTTGTTACCTGGATCCCTGCTCTGCAGCCTATCCATCCGTCCCCTCCCTGTTCCTGTTCTCTTCCCATCCATACCCATCTGCTTGATCCCCTTGTGTATGACCTCGGCCTGGCTTTTACTACGATTCTGGTATTCCTCATATTTTGTATATACTGTTTATAGTCACTGCTTGTTGATTTATTCATTGCACTGTGTTCTGTTTGAGGTGGTTGTTTGTTGGTCACTTACCGTAATAAATTGTTATATTTTTACTACACTCGTTTGGTCTCCTCTGTGCAGTCACACAGTCTGGTCTATTACCAATCTCTGACAATGAGTGCTGCCAGCATTGCTGCAGAGGTTCAAGGGGTGGGGGTCAGCCTGTCAGTGCTCAGACCATACGCTCCACACTGCATTAAATTGATCTGCATGGTCCCAGAAGGAAGCCTCTTTCTAAGATGAGGCACAAAGAAGCCTGAAAACAGTTTGCTGAAGACCAGCAGACTAAGGACATGGATTACTGGAACCATGTCCTGTGGTCTGATGAGACAAAGATAAACGTATTTGTGTGCTTGTCCATAGATGGATCAAAATGTTTCCGGTTTAGCAGAGCCTGGCCAAATTTTGATCCATCTATGGCCGTTCCCGCTCCAGAGAAGTCGAACTAACAATTGGCTTTTCTTAAACAGAAATGTTGGAAAATTTTCAATCAACCAGCGCACATGCAACAAAAAAGCTGTCGTGATGATCAGTGCCAGAATACAATAGCACAGCGGGGAGGATTCCTCCTTCCACCTTGCTTGTGTGGATGGGAGAATTTGTTTGTTCTTTGTTATTATCAGCCTGCTTTTAGACACTAGTGTTTTTAACACTATCGCAGAACAGTACTGAGTGATTTGTTTTTCACTACTCAGAACAGAATGTATTTGTTCAATACAGAATAATTTTGATACACTTTAATGGTTTAGTTAATGTTCTAAACGTGCACAAAATGCAATGGCTTTTCTATTTTAACTCAACAAAATACATTTTCATTAAAACTGGAAATAAGAGGAAGAGAGATGAGCCATATCATGCTTTTAAAACATTCTCCAGCATTGATGTGTAAATGTAGCCTTAGGGAGTAATAAAGTTCATTTTGAAGTATTCATATACTTAGCCTCACCACCAGGCATATAGTACACATAGAATGAGCATACAAAGGACAAGCTACAAATGGTACAGTATCCTGCCAAACCATGTAAAAGCAGTGGTGTGTGTCTCTGAAGCTGATTGCTTTGACACACTGTCTTCTCTAAAGTCAACCCCTCCCTATATTTTTTCATCATACGCTCAGCTTCAATTGCTCAGGATTGTGACAGGTTTATTTTAGGTTTAAAATAGCCAAATACATTTAAAAATAGTTTGTAATTTATATACACATTAAATGGACTATATGAAGGTGAATGTATACAAGCATATGTATAAATCAGTTATAATTCCATTCACCAAACATTCACAATTGGTTAATTATTCCCTGTAAAAGAAAATATAACTCTAGTGTTATGTATAAAAAATAAAAATCCTGTAGTATGCATAGGTGAATAACTCCAGCTTAAACTATACAATGTAATGTGTCGCAGATGTAACTCACCTGTAACCACCCCACCTCCCAGCACCACCACCACCACCTGCATTGCTCAGTCAGGGGCCTAAAATGTTTCAGAGATAGAGCCTGAAGGCAAACAACTTCTGCAAGTGTGTTTTTCTTGGAAATCTTAAAGTAGACCCAAACTCTAAAAGGGGATTTGGTCATGTCACCAACATTGGTGGCTGGTTAGGTTTTTTTGGGTGGCCATCCACCCGGTCGGCTGGCACCTCCCACTACCGCCCCCCCCCCCCCCGGTCAGACAGTCGGTCGGTCATCCAGCCCCTCACTTACCCCATCTAGGTCGTGGGCGGGCAGTGCCTCTACACGTGGCGGCTTCCATTGCGTCACCTCCTTTTCTGCATCAAGGCGGTTTCCACCATTCATCTCCTCCCTCCTCCTCCTAGGCATCCAGTAGGATCACTTGTCATTTTAGCCGATTGGCCGGGAGGAGAATCAGTGTGATAATAGCAAATATTCATTCGCTATTGTCACACAAGTGGGTGTGAGCCCACCCGTTTTTGAAGTCTATTAGAGCCTCTTTCTCTAATCACGTGATAAAAAAAAAAACATTGGAATCCATGCGTCCGGCACCCGGCATGTAGATAAGGGGCCTGGACACATGGATTGGGGGGGCGGTGTCCCTGCGCCCCCTATGGACAGGCCGCCGCTGGTCAATATTGTACTACTCGCTGTTCTATTTGCTGAAGAGAAATCTGTTCTTGAAGACCTTAAAGCCTAGTACACATTAGTAGTTTTTTTTTTTCATTTAACCCAGCATTCCTGGATGAAAAAAAATTGACAGCTCCAGAGGAGCCGCTGTACTAACAATACAATGTTAGTACATCGATCTCCCCTGCTGTGCTATTCCCAGTTAGCAAGCAATTGTGCTGCAAGTTTGAAAATTACTTGCTAAGCTTTTGCTAGACTTGCCAGGCTTCACAAGTTTGTTGCAAAATTGCAGAAAGTCAGCATTGCATGACAACAGATGACCATTCTTTGCAATCATTCTTTGCTCTTACTAGAGATTTGCCAACTAGAACTTGTGCATCATGTGCTTTGCAAGTGTACAATTTGCCAGTGAAAATGTGCAGCAAGCAGTGGCGGCCCGTCCATTAGGGGCACCCAGGCACCGCCCCCTGTATCCTGGCCGCCCCCCTATATGATTAATGAATAGATTCCTGCATGGCATAAAGCTATTAATGGCTGCCGCGGCCACCCCCTATTCTGGCATCTGGCCCCTTTCAGGAGCTTCAAAAACACACCCCCGCCTGAATTACCGCGGCGGGGGTGTTTTTTTGAAGCACCTGATTAGAGCCATAGGCTTCAATAGGCTTCAAAATAGGGTGGCTCGTGCCGCATATCATTGCACCATGAACCCACCCAGGTTTTACAACCATAGGCGTGCGCACAGGGTGTGCCAGGAGTGCCCAGGCACACCCTAATCACTCCCTGCAGTGCAGATTTCCCCTGCTGCCCGGTGCCCCCTCCACAGCATGGCTGGCTTCCCTCCTCTCCCATTAGCTACTGCAGTGGGCACACATAGATGATATTTCAGGATGAGTGGGGGAAGGGGTAATGTCATTTACAGGCCCCTTCCCTTTCTGAATGAACACAGTGAGAGATCGGTACCGTGTTTTTGAGCTTTCAGGTTCACACCCTAATGCAACAGGCTGTGCACGCCTATGGTTACAACAGCGAATAAATATCCGCTGTTGTAACACTGATCCTCAATCCGGCCAATCAGAAGCGGGCGTAAGACCCGTTTTCTGATTGGCCAAAAAGAGAAGACTCCCGGTTCGCCGCCGAGAAGGAGGGAGGAAACGGAAGCCGCCCGTGGAGAGCAGAAGAACCGGAGGCCGCATCCGAGCATGGGAAGCTGCAATGGGGTAAGTGCAACTGACTGCCCCACCAACCGACCGACGGGGGTTGTCAGTGGCATACTGGTTGCCACCCCCCCAAAAGAAAATTCCACCGGCCGCCACTGGCAGCAAGTTAACAGACTTGCAATTCAATAATGCCACAAATTTGTGGCAAGTTATCCTTGCTATCTGGATTGTGTTCTGACAGGGGGATGCCCCCCATCCCCCCACCAGAACACTCTGGTCAACGCTTTCAGCCATTGGCTGCGAGTAGGGTTGAGCGAACCCGAACTGTAAAGTTCGGGTCTGTACCGAACTTTAGCTTTTTCCCGTACCCGAACCCGGACTTTGCGCAAAAGTCCGGGTTCGGGTTCGGCAATCTAATTACGCAGTTAGAAATGCTTCAGGGGCCAGCCAATCACCTTTTGATTAGCTGGTGTGCCCTTAGAAGCCATCATAGCCATGCCTACTAATGGCATGGCTGTGATTGGTCAGTGCAACATGTGACCCAGCTTCTATATAAGCTAGAGGCACACAGCACACACGTCACTCTGCTTCAGAATAGATAGGGAGAGGATCTTGTCTGCTGCTGCTGCTTTTAGGGAGAGATTGAAAAATACATGAGTTAGTCCTGATTCTGGAATCTGAGGGAAAAGATAGAGAGACAGTGTAGTGTAGGGCCAGGTTCCTGTTGGTGCTTTCAGGGAGAGAGATATATTATATAGGAATAGGAGTCCAGATTCAGAGATATAACTCAGCGATCTGCATAGGTTTACCTGTTTGTGTTGCAGTGCAGTCTTTTTACACTGCCATGAGCCCAGTGTCAGAGAAAATCTACCTTTTATCTGCAAGCTCAGTGCACCAGCACTGCATATATTACGTTGAGAGATACACCGTTTCCATACTGTGGGTGTATTCTGCTCTTGGAAAAAGATCCGTTTAGGGCAAAAAAAAAAAAGGCACTTTATTGTGCTCTTTTCCAAAAGACCCATTAAGGGCAAAAAAAAAAAAAAATGTGCATTTTATTTTGCTCGTGCAAAAAAAATTAAAATAAAATTTGCACTTTAATGTACGCTTGCAAAAAGACCCATTTAGGGCCACACAAAATATTTTGCAGTGTGTTATACATATGTGGAGGCGTGTGAAATAAACCAATTCTATATATTTGTCTTCTACTGTGCTATACTAAAAAAACATTTTTTTTGTATAGCATTTTCTGCAGTTCTGTAGCTGTGCGATTCAGCGGTTACGTACTGTGGGTGTGTTGTGGTCTTCCAAAAAACGCCATTTAGGGCCACAAAAAATATTTTGCAGTGTGTTATACATATGTGGAGGTGTGTGAAATAAACAATTTCTATATAGTTTTCTTCTACTGTGCTATACTAAAAAAAAACATATTTTTTTAATAGCGTTTTCTGCAGTTCTGTAGCTGTGCGATTCAGCGGTTATGTACTGTGGGTGTGTTGTGGTCTTCCAAAAAATGCCATTTAGGGCCACAAAAAATATTTTGCAGTGTGTTATACATATGTGGAGGTGTGTGAAATAAACAATTTCTATATAGTTTTCTTCTACTGTGCTATACTAAAAAAACAACATTTTTTTTAATAGCATTTTCTGCAGTTCTGTAGCTGTGCGATTCAGTGGTTACGTACTGTGGGTGTATTGTGGTCTTCCAAAAAACGCCATTTAGGGCCACAAAACATATTTTGCAGTGTGTTATACATATGTGGAGGTGTGTGAAATAAACAATTTCTATATAGTTTTCTTCTACTGTGCTATACTAAAAAAAAACATTTTTTTTTAATAGCATTTTCTGCAGTTCTGTAGCTGTGCGATTCAGCGGTTACGTACTGTGGGTGTCTTGTGGTCTTCCAAAAAACGCCATTTAGGGCCACAAAAAATATTTTGCAGTGTGTTATACATGTGGAGGTGTGTGAAATAAACAATTTCTATATAGTTTTCTTCTACTGTGCTATCCAAAAAAAACCCATTTTTTTTTAATAGCATTTTCTGCAGTTCTGTAGCTGTGCGATTCAGCGGTTACGTACTGTGGGTGTGTTGTGGTCTTCCAAAAAACGCCATTTAGGGCCACAAAAAATATTTTGCAGTGTGTTATACATATGTAGAGGTGTGTGAAATAAACAATTTCTATATAGTTTTCTTCTACTGTGCTATACTAAAAAAACAACATGGTTGAGCAGTATGTGTCCACAGGCCTACACGTACTGGATGACGGGTCTGCCCCCTTTAACTTCTGGGTCTCCAAATTGGGCACATGGCCTGAGCTTGCCCTTTATGCCTTGGAGGTGCTGGCCTGCCCTGCAGCCAGTGTATTATCTGAACGTGTATTTAGCACGGCAGGGGGCGTTATCACAGACAAGCGCAGCCGCCTGTCCAGAGCCAATGTGGACAAGCTCACGTTCATTAAAATGAACCAGGCATGGATCCCACAGGACTTGTCCGTACCTTGTGCAGAATAGACATGTATACCGGTGTTGTGACAAAAACTGTCCGGCCATCGGATTGTGTCCGGCCCATACTGCGAAGGCGCAGCGCTTTTGCAGTACAGAGGACAAGGAGATTCACAAAATCTCTGAAGATGAAAGGCGCCTGCGCAGTGATTGCAGGTTCAAGCCCCACCATCCAAGTGGACATACAGTAGCACATAGTAACAGGGCCCCTCACGGGCTCGGTTCGATCGCCACGCTTCGGGCACGGCCTCACTTGGCTCGGCTTGAACCACGGATGGTGTGGCCTTCACCTGAACTCACCACGCAGGCGCCGTTCGTCTTGGGAGATTTTCGAAATCCCCTTGTCCTACATACTGAGCAAGCGCAGTACAGGGTGGACACTATTTGACGGGGGACAGAATTCGACACATCACCGGCCTTACCCAGCCATTGTTGTATTTTTGAACCAGTGTTGGCTACCTCGTCCTCCTCCACCGCCGCTTCCACCTACACAGCCACATCCACCGCCACCTCAACCTCCTACTCCATATGGACCTCGTCCTCCTAGGTCAAGATTATAATTTTATTTTTATTTTTTTGTAGCGCACAGATCCTTTCCCCCTTACCTGCCTTTATGTTGTTGGCTCCTCGCAGGAGGGAGAAAGGCACACCACACTACCAGCCCGTACCCTCCTATATAAAGAGGTTGAGCGGTGTACTTGACGGGCCGTGTCCACAGCCGGAGTCAAAACTCCTCCAGAGAATGATTCTCACCTCTACTGTAGGTAGAGGCAAGTCCTTTAATTCCCAGTAAAGTCAATGTCCACACCAGCTGAAATTACAACTCTTATTCTCTCATGGCAAAATAAACTCTACTCGGATAGAAAAGGTTAGAGCAAAGAAACAGGACAGCTTAAGGTGTGGGGGAGGTCCAGGCACAAACGTAGCACATTCACTTCACTGCTTAGGTTTCTCAAACAGTTTTAGGTGCACGGTCTCTGCCACAGACCTTGAGGTTGGTCTCTGCCACAGACAGGGTGTACAAGGCCCCTGCCACGGACCTGGAGAACTTTGGTCTCTGCCACAGACCAGGGTGTATAAGGCCCCTGCCACGGGCCGGGTGAATAAGGCCTCTGATACAGTCAAGATGACCTTGAGCTTCTCCTTCTACGAACCTAGCCCATATCAAAGGGAAGACATCTCTCCAGGGAGTCAACAGACCCTTTCTTCACCGTGACTCCTGCATCGGTCCATCAGAATGATCCTCCCTTCCCTGGAACATGGTCTTCTACACGAGGCGGCACCCTAAGACTCCTCGACCCTTAGCGGACTCCAGACGAAGGCTCTGGACTCCAGGCTTTACTCCCGCACCTAGGCCTCCATACCCAGGGCAGAAGGAACTCCAGGATAGTACCTCACCCCGGGCTAAAGGTACCCGAGATGGAACAGGAACACATGCACCCAGGCCGAAGGCACCTGGGCATGGACCCCACTGGACATCAGCCCCCAGGCCAAAGGTCTGCCCCTTTTATATGCTCTCCCGGCATACACAGCAGGTTCCCCGCCCCGCTGTACTACTGCCAAGAGGGGACACAAAAGGCACAGCACTGTATCGGCGGTTCAACCCTAGCCTACCATGGCAGCGCCACCTGTAGGCTGCAGGAAACTGCACACCAATACTGTCCCCCGAGGACAAAATGGTCCATGAATCCTACAGAATTAGGGTGTTTGAGCATATTTACCACTCAAACACTTCCCTTAAATTTAGCACCCCGCTACATTTTTATTTCAAAGTATTTTATTTTCCCACTAGCTTATCCATTAAATTGAATAATTTATTCCAGAAAGGGCGTATTCTGGGGCATTCCCACCATATGTGTGGCATCGTGCCGTTGAGTTTCTGAGGTTCTTAATGACTTCCCGTACCTCTTCTGCTGAAAAGGGGGCCTCCAGCATATTTTTTTTTTTTTTTTTTTTTTATGTTATTTTAAGTTATTTCCCTATCCACATTTGTTTGCAGAGCACTTGCCATGCTCTTAACAACATTTTGCTGCCATTTGCAGCCCTCTAGCTCTTTCCATTACTTTTTTAGAGCCTTTTTAGTCCTTAGAAGTCTGGGTTCCCATTGACTTCAATGGGGTTCGGGTTCGGGTTCGGGTTAAAGTTCGGTCCCGAACCCGAACTTTTTTCCGAAGTTCGGCCGAACCCGTCGAACCCGAACATCCAGGTGTCCGCTCAACTCTAGCTGCGAGCACTGATCGGTAGCCTATTGGCAGACCTTTATCGGTCATGCCCCATCGGCAGAAGCCAGTCGTTTGACCGGGTCAAATAAGGGTCGAATGACAGACGGTTTCTATTAAACCAGCCGATGCCGCCTGACATTTGGCCCATGTGTAGTAGGCTTTAGACAAGCATCTACCTGTTTCTGCTTCATTAATTTTGTGTATGTGTGCTTTCCAAGCCTCTATCAGAAAGGTGACACAAGGAAGCAATACCCTGCTCATGTACCAATAAACCTGCCTTCACTAAGAGACAAGGTAAGAGCAAGGTATAGTAAGTCTGTAAATGAGAGAAAAAAAACAGTAGAGAGCCTATAGACAATACTGGTGACTAGTAATTTCCTTTTTTCTTGCCTTTTTTTGGGCACAGCTCCCACAGTTCAGGTCCTCTTTAAGATACATAGATGCCTCATTGACAGCAACATACATAAAAATATCTGTCCATCCTTAAATGACCCCATCTTTGCGAAGACCTGCATGGATGAACCTAACCAATCAATTGAGTCTACTTATGTATGGTAATAGAGTCTTTATCTTGTCCCATACAAAGACAATGATCTGCTATTAGTCTCAAAGATTATTTCAAAAGTGTTGAACAATCTATTCATGACTAAAAGCTCTTGGGGTCAATTCAGTGTCATACTGTATAAAACCTTTACTAGTGGCAAGAGAATAATGATATGAAGAAAATACCTGCTGAGCAAAGGCTAGCAGTCATTTATCACAGTAGATCTGTTTCCAGTAAGAAGGGAGAGCTTTAGTAGTCATAGAAACAGAAGAGTGAAAAAGCCATGAAAAATCATATTTTAGGACTATTCACAGGGGAAAAAAAGAATTATTAACATCCACCAATGTTTAGAATGTTTAAAAGTGGTAGTCCTGTATGCTAATTTAATTTACAGTTTTCTCTCTATAAATTGTCAAACTAATAAAACTTTTTTATTACAAATAGCAACAATGCATCAACAATTGTATTTCATTCCATGAGTTGTTTTGTGTATGATCTAGGAAGGCTTATTGATGTATTTAGTTCCTATATTTAAACAGCACAAACAGGGTGCTTAGAGACATTCACATCAGTCCCTGTGGCCTACAGATGACACTACTTTTATCTTTTGTCACACTCCTTACACACAACCATAATAATTTGGAGGATGCTTATTAATCTACCATTATAATTTTTATTGGTTTGAATAGAGAAGAGAAAGTTTATAACCACCACATGTTTATTTATTTTTTCTGTCCTTATACCTGTAGCACCCTCTAGTGTACAAAGTTGATAGAAAAATTTAGCTGACTCACAGTAGCCTAAAGCCCCGTACACACGGTCGGACTTCCATCGGACTTTTCCGTGGTTTTTTGTCTGAACGGAGTTGGTCGGGAACACCCATAGCATACACAGGTTCGGACTTTTCTGCAAACTTTCCCAAAACTTTTTGCAACATCATGTGGTTTTTCTGCTCTTTTCTGCTCTCTACCGCCACCCTTTGGTCAACCTCTGCTCTTGTTGGTTGATTTTAACATTAGTTGTTTAGTCCATTGGACAAAAGTCCGATGGTTTCCTGTACACACGGTCGGACTTTGCTCCATCTGACTTTTGTTGGGCAAAAGTTTGTCCGTTTGCAGACCCAACTTTTGTCAGATGAAAACAAAACCAAACGAAAAAAAGTTTGTCCGATGGAGCGTACACACGGTCGGATTGTTGGTCCAACTTGCTTAAAAGAAGTTTGTTGGGCAAAAGTCCGACCGTGTGTACGGGGCTTTAGTGAGCCTAGGTAATTTCTGTAGATTCAGATTTAGTTCAGCTTGCAGACTCTGCAGGCTGGGCTTCTAGTACCTCCCCCCGGCTTCTGGAAGCTTCTAGGAAGTTCCAGAACTTAGTGGAACTGGGTATGGAAATGGAAGCCTGAAAATTTAAGGGATCCCTGTCAATCCCTGGGCAAGAACAGCCCAGAAGGTAGGGAGATGGCCCTTAGATATTGAAGAGCCTGGCTTGTTTGGGTTGTTGCTGGCTGGACGATGGAGTGTTGAGGCTAAGAGCCCATTCACACAGGGGCGTCTTTGGATCCGACTCCAAATCGCCCCAGGTCGCCCCTAGTCGCCTCAGGTCGCGCTGGCTGAAGAAATCAATGTAAGTTAATGGAAACGTCCTTATGCACACTACTGCAGTCGCTCCGACTTCAAAAAAGGTCCCTGTACTACTTCAATCCGACTCCTAGGCGACCTGTAACCATTCATTTCAATGGGAGTCGCCTCTCACTGTCTTAATAGGAGCAACTCTCCAGGAAGAAAACATACATTTATCAGGCAAACCTCTCCCTCCCCCCTCCCTCCCACAGAGCTGATTCTTGTTTGATTGGCCACTGGAATGTCTCCTGTCCTGCAGGCAACTTGGAGTTGCCTTGTAAATAGCTCCAGGTCACGCTGTGATTCATTCTCAAGTCATGTCTGAGTTGCCTCATAAAATCGTGCTGGAAGTCGTGTTGCCCCTGTGTGAATGGGCTCTAATGGTGTGAGGCCTGTGAGGGGACTCCAGGGCTGGAGGCTCTGCATCCAGGCTGGAACTGAGGAGAGAGAGAGAGACGTTGCAGAGAGATCTCCACTAACCTACCGTCTCATCCAGGAGACACCTTGCCCAGTGAGCAAAGATATGTCCAGCAGGAAGCTTGAACAGCAGTCTATGCAAGTAGCAGAATTCAAGCGACTGTGTGAGTACCCTCTACCTGATCACCCCCAGGGCCAACAAGGCACAAGGCGGTCAGATGCAATATATAGCAACATTTCACGGGACAGTGTCATAGCTAACCTAAATCCCTTGCTCTGGGACATTTCCAACAAACCAGGTTGGCTGGTATTTTCTACAAGGGGACATAGTTGCTCCTGGAAAAACTGTGGGGACTTTGTCATTAGTCTAGCAGAAGTTTTTTTTTTTTTTTATGCAGAGTTTCCTACTGAAGTCTTACAGAACTTCATACAGAACCACAGTCTGAGACCAATATCTTTGCTTTGCCAAGCTGTCCTTAAGTTAACTTTGCCAGGTTCAAGTTGGGCATTCCATAATCCCTCATCCCTATACAAGTTGATATTCCCCAATAAAACATAAAAACAAGCCTAAAGACTGATTCCCTAACTGAAGTGGAAAAATGTGTGTTGTCTGGCTTTGCAGGAGTAGTGAGACCCAAAATCCAGCAGTCCTCTATGGGGTAGCGCTACATACCATTGAGGAAATTTTCATTCACTTCCCTTCCCAGTATAAGAGATTCTAAATGCAGGTATGCAGCAGGGATGACCAGATCATTGGGCTAAACATCAAGGAATCGTAAACCAGACCAAGGATGATTAAATAATGTTTAATAGTATACAGGTCCTTCTCAAAAAATTAGCATATTGTGATAAAATTCATTATTTTCTGTAATGTACTGATAAATATTAGACTTTCATATATTTTAGATTCATTACACACAACTGAAGTAGTTCAAGCCTTTTCTTGTTTTAATATTGATGATTTTGGCATACAGCTCATGAAAACCCAAAAATCCTATCTCAAAAAATTAGCATATTTCATCCGATCAATAAAAGAAAAGTGTTTTTAATACAAAAAAAGTCAACCTTCAAATAATTATGTTCAGTTATGCACTCAATACTTGGTCGGGAATCCTTTTGCAGAAATGACTGCTTCAATGCGGCGTGGCATGGAGGCAACCAGCCTGTGGCACTGCTGAGGTGTTATGGAGGCCCAGGATGCTTCGATAGCGGCCTTAAGCTCATCCAGAGTGTTGGGTCTTGCGTCTCTCAACTTTCTCTTCCCAATATCCCACAGATTCTCTATGGGGTTCAGGTCAGGAGAGTTGGCAGGCCAATTGAGCACAGTAATACCATGGTCAGTAAACCATTTACCAGTGGTTTTGGCACTGTGAGCAGGTGCCAGGTCGTGCTGAAAAATTAAATCTTCATCTCCATAAAGCTTTTCAGCAGATGGAAGCATGAAGTGCTCCAAAATCTCCTGATAGCTAGCTGCATTGACCCTGCCCTTGATAAAACACAGTGGACCAACACCAGCAGCTGACATGGCACCCCAGACCATCACTGACTGTGGGTACTTGACACTGGACTTCAGGCATTTTGGCATTTCCCTCTCCCCAGTCTTCCTCCAGACTCTGGCACCTTGATTTCCGAATGTACTTTGGACCACTGAGCAACAGTCCAGTGCTGCTTCTCTGTAGCCCAGGTCAGGCGCTTCTGCCGCTGTTTCTGGTTCAAAAGTGGCTTGACCTGGGGAATGCGGCACCTGTAGCCCATTTCCTGCACACGCCTGTTCACGGTGGCTCTGGATGTTTCTACTCCAGACTCAGTCCACTGCTTCCGCAGGTCCTCCAAGGTCTGGAATCGGTCCTTCTCCACAATCTTCTTCAGGGTCCGGTCACCTCTTCTCGTTGTGCATCGTTTTCTGACACACTTTTTCCTTCCCACAGACTTCCCACTGAGGTGCCTTGATACAGCACTCTGGGAACAGCCTATTCGTTCAGAAATTTCTTTCTGTGTCTTACCCTCTTGCTTGAGGGTGTCAATGATGGCCTTCTGGACAGCAGTCAGGTCGGCAGTCTTACCCATGATTGCGGTTTTGAGTAATGAACCAGGCTGGGAGTTTTTAAAAGCCTCAGGAATCTTTTGCAGGTGTTTAGAGTTAATTAGTTGATTCAGATGATTAGGTTAATAGCTCGTTTAGAGAACCTTTTCATGATATGCTAATTTTTTGAGATAGGATTTTTGGGTTTTCATGAGCTGTATGCCAAAATCATCAATATTAAAACAAGAAAAGGCTTGAACTACTTCAGTTGTGTGTAATGAATCTAAAATATATGAAAGTCTAATGTTTATCAGTACATTACAGAAAATAATGAACTTTATCGCAATATGCTAATTTTTTGAGAAGGACCTGTAGAAATCACCCTTTTAACACCAACAAACCATAAACAAGGAAAAAGTGAGAAATAACCATGACGGTGCAGCAAACCCAGAACAACAACCTGACTAATGAACACTATGTGCAAAAATAGATGGTGCTCACATGAACAGAGCAGGATCAGGACTAGGACTGAGAACAAGGGGAGCAAAATAGGATATGGGGTACAGGACGCAGGATACAGGATACTGGATGCAGGGTATAGGCTACTGGAAGTAGGTCACAGGATAGTAGGCACAGGATACAGGATCAGGCTCCTGAGTCACGGTTCTGTATGTCCATTCACACACAGAGCCTTGACTTGGCCCCACCCCCTCTGTCTCCTGATTGGTTTACTGGCCAATAACTCCTGCTGCTGTCAAAAGCCAATCAGGAGTGTGAGTCCCCGGAGAGTCAAGGCTCTCGTGGACATCGCTGGACAGAGAGGGAACCTTGTGCCTTTACAACCACTTTATCCACTTAAGGACCAGGTCACGCACATATACGTCGGCAGAATGGCATGGGCAGGCAAATCGATGTAAATATACGTCACTTTAAATTTGCCGCCGCGTGGGCACGCGCGCCCCAGCCGCAAGCTCCATGATTGTGCCCGCGGGACCCGCGGACTTCATGTCCGCCGGTGTCCCGCGATCGTGTGTCATGGAGCTGCAGAACAGGGGATGCCTGTGCAAACAAGCATCTCCCTGTTCTGCCTAGTGACAGGACACTGATCGTCTGCTCCCTCTCATCGGGAGCAGCGATCAGTGTCGTGTCACAGTAAGCCACGCCCCCTAACAGTTATGATCACTCCCTAGGACACACTTAACCCCTTCCTAGCCCTCTAGTGGTTAACCCCTTCACTGCTAGTCACATTTACACAGTAATCAGTGCATTTTTATAGCACTGATCGCTGTATAAATGTGAATGGTCCCAAAATAGTGTCAAAAGTGTCCGATGTGTCCGCCATAATGTCGCAGTCACGATAAAAATCGTTGATCGCCGCCATTACTAGTAAAAAAAATATTAATAAAAATGCCATAAAACTATCCCCTATATGTAGACGCTATAACTTTTGCACAAACCAATCAATAAACACTTATTGCGACTTTTTTTTACCAAAAATATGTAGAAGAATACATATCGGCCTAAACTGAGGAAAAAAATTATTTTATATATATTTTTTGGGATATTTATTATAGTAAAATTTAAAAAAATTTGCTTTTTTTTCAAAATTGTCGCTCTATTTTTGTTTATAGCGCAAAAAATAAAAACCGCAGAGGTGATCAAATACCACCAAAAGAAAGCTCTATTTGTGGGAAAAAAATGACATAAATTTTGTTTGGGAGCCACGTCGCACGACCGCGCAATTGTTAGTTAAAATGACGCAGTGCCGAATTGCAAAAAGTGCTCTGGTCTTTTGGCAGCCAAATGGTCCGGGGCTGGAGTGGTTAAGCCTAGCACAGTTTTTTTCTCCCCCCCCCCCCTGCCAGAACACTATTGGAGCACACCATAATGCCTTTGAAGCTTCTATTATTTTCTCCTGCCTTTTACTTAAGCCAATCAGTGGGTGTGGTCTGCTTAGACACCCCCCCCCCCAATGAAAGCATAAGAGGAAGCTTTTGGCTACCATTTCCTGTGTGGTGAAGAGAAAGATAGCAGAAAATGACATGCTGCCTAACAGAGCTGCACAGGTGTAGCAGTTTGCTTTTGTCTCCAGTGCAGTAATAGCACCAGCAAACTGACCTCGTCTAACCACCAGGTCCCTCTGCTGGTACTGTTAAATCAGTAGTACCAGCACCAACAGCATTAGGAGTCACGACTGTTTGATGTGATTGTTGATTTTGTTCAACCACAGCATTAGCAGTCACTTAGGAGCCAGACCAGAACTGAGAATGACCGCCTATAGGGAAAGGGATCCCTGACTGCTGGAAGCATGGCATCACTGTGGGTGTGAACCTAAAAGGGAAGTTAAAGGGTTTGTAAACCCTTGTGTTTTTTTTACCTTAACCACTTCAATACCAGGCACTTACGCTCCTTCCTGCCCAAGCCAATTTTCAGCTTTCAGCGCTGTCGCAATTTGAATGACAATTGCGCGGTCATGCTACATTGTACCCAAACAATTTTTTTATCATTTTGTTCCCACAAATAGAGCTTTCTTTTGGTGGTATTTGATCACCTCTGCAATTTTAAAGTGGAGTTCCACCCATTTTTTTATGTTTGTCTGTGCTGCATGCCCTTAGCACATAGTTTTCACAATGGGCAATATTATTATTTTTTTTGGATTGTAAATACCTTTTTTTCAGTTTTTCAGCCTAACTTCCTGGTCTTAATAGGCTAGGCTATTATGTCACAAGGCAATTCGCAAGGGTTCCTGGGATATCAGCGTCATGTATCCCATGACTCCTTGTGAATCGCCTCCTACCGAAATCTCGTGTGTTTTGTGTGACACTGTCATATTATAATTGTGTGCAGAGAGAGAGAGGAGGTTTCAGAAGTCATCAGAGATGTGTGGGTGGGCGGGACAGAGCAGCTATCGCACACCAGCCAATAGGATGGGGTCAGGGCGGGCCGCTACGTGTATGCGGCTCCGCCCCTTTTCTAAAGAAGCCAAATAATTGTCTGGTGTGCGATAGCTGCTTTGTCCCGCCCACCCACACATAGCTGATGACTTCTGAAAGCTCCTCCTCTCTCTCTCGCTGCACACAGTTATAATACAAGACGGTGTCACACAAAACACCAGCTTCCAGCATGCTCAGTCTTATAATATAACTTCTGAAAGATCTTCTCTCTCTCTCTCTCTCTCTCTCTCTCCCTGCACACAGTAATAATATAAGCAGTGCTTTTTTTCAGCCAGAACGAAACCTGAGACAGCTGTTGAGACACTAAGGTTGTTCTGCAGTGGTCAGAGCTGGGGGGGTGTATTTAGATTGGGCACAGTGAGAGCTGTGGGGGGAGATATGGATTAAGCTGAGCTGTAGATAAGGGTGCAGAGGTGACATGTGGAGGGGCAGAGCGATAGTCTGTGGATGGGTTGAGAAGAGGTGAGATAGTCTGCGGATGTGATGTGCAGAGCAGGGGTGAGATAGTCTGCGGATGGGATGTGCAGAGGTGAGATAGTCTGTGGATGGGATGTGCAGAGGTAAGATAGTCTGTGGATGGGATGTGCAGAGGTGAGATAGTCTGTGGATGGGATGTGCAGAGGTGAGATAGTCTGCGGATGGGATGTGCAGAGCAGAGGTGAGATAGTCTGCGGATGGGATGTGCAGAGCAGAGGTGAGATAGTCTGCGGATGGGATGTGCAGAGCAGAGGTGAGATAGTCTGCGGATGGGATGTGCAGAGGTGAGATAGTCTGTGGATGGGATGTGCAGAGGTGAGATAGTCTGTGGATGGGATGTGCAGAGGTGAGATAGTCTGTGGATGGGATGTGCAGAGGTGAGATAGTCTGTGGATGGGATGTGCAGAGGTGAGATAGTCTGCGGATGGGATGTGCAGAGGTGAGATAGTCTGCGGATGGGATGTGCAGAGCAGAGATTGTCTGCGGATGGGATGTGAAGAGGTGAGATAGTCTGCGGATGGGATGTGCAGAGGTGAGATAGTCTGTGGATGGGATGTGCAGAGGTGAGATAGTCTGTGGATGGGATGTGCAGAGGTGAGATAGTCTGTGGATGGGATGTGCAGAGCAGAGGTGAGATGGTCTGCGGAGGGGATGTGCAGAGCAGAGGTGAGATGGTCTGCGGAGGGGATGTGCAGAGCAGAGGTGAGATAGTCTGCTGAGGGTATGTGCAGAGCAGAGGTGAGATAGTCTGCGGAGGGGATACAGACACACAGAACAAGATAAATATATAACAAAAGATATATATATTTCTTGAATAATATTTCTTCTACATGCAGTATATTTACTGGTTCCTGGAGGGGGAGGGGAGGAGAGGTCTGCATAGATAAGGACAACTTCCGCTGACACTGCCGTTGCTATGGAAACCTGACTTGAAACTTATTACACTGCTTGTGCAGCACTGAGCATGTGCGAGATTTGCAAGTCTGAAATCCAGGAAGACATGCAGTCTGGCTTCAGATGCCCACACTTAAGATGGCCACAGCCTATTTCTAGTTTATAAATGTTCTAAATGCTGTAATAACCTAACAAAACTGACCTCAGTTTACAGACTAACTTTACTAGAATACATTAAGCTTGTGTATTATAGGGGTATTTTTATTTAAAAAGTGTCATTTCGGCTGGAACACCCCTTTAATTTTTTGCGCAACAAATAAAAAAAGACCGAAAATGTTGAAAAAATTAAGTCTTTCTTTGTTTCTGTTAAATTGTTTTGTAAATAAGTAAGTTTTCTTCTTCAATGACGGGCACTGATATGGCTGCACTGATGGGCACTGATAAGGCGTCACCGATGGGCACCGATGAGGTGGCACTGATGATAGTCACTGATAGGCAGCACTGATAGGCGGCACTGATGGGCACTGATAGGTGGCACTGGTATGCGGCACTGATGGGCACTTATAGGCGGCACTGATGGGTACTTATGGGTGGCACTGATGGGTACTTATGGGTGGCACTGATGGGTGGCACAGATGGGCACTGATAGGTGGGCACTGATGGGCATGGATGGGCACTGAGAGGTGGCACTGATGGACACTGATGGGTGGCACTGATGATACTGATGGATGGCATTGCTGGGCATCACTTTTTTCTTGTCCATAATTATGCCAGTCAGTGCCCATTTGTGGGCACTGATTGGCATCTATTGTGAATATTTTTCTTATGTGGATGGCCATGGGGTACATACCTGGCCATCCACATGTTGCCCCCTTCCCTGGTGATCCTGGTGGCTTCCCTGGTGGTCCAGTGTGGGCATCCGTGGGGGGGCTGTGCTGATAAACAATCAGCGCAGCCCCCCTGTCAGGAGAGCCGCCGATCGGCTCTCCTCTACTCGCGTCTGCCGATCAACGGCTCTTCCTGTTTACATCGTGATCAGCCGTGATTGGACACTGATCACGTGGTAAAGAGCCTCCGTCTTTACCGAGATCGGTGTTGCAGTGTGTCAAACTGACACACCGCACCACCGATCGCCGCAATGCGCGTCCCCCCGGGTGTGCGGCATCTGTTATCCTGCTGGACGTCATATGACGCCCAGTCAGGATAACAGAACCACTTCCCGGACGTCAATCTCCTGTTGACCGGGCGGGAAGTGGTTAATGCATCCTAAGCATTAAGGTGAAAAAACTTCTGGTAGTGACCGGCCCCCCAGCCCCACCGTTTTACTTACCTGAGCCCCGTATTTCCCTCGGTGGAAACGCGCTGTTCCTCTCTGCACAGGGTCCCGACTCTTGATTGGATAGATTGCTAGCAGCGCAGCCATTGGTTCCCTGCTGTCAATCAAATCCAATGACGCCGGCGTCGGGGGGCAGGGCCGAGTCCGGCATTCGTGTCTATGGATGCAAAGGTAACCCCCAGGGAGAGCGCTTCTCCTACGGGGGTTATCTGATGCGGGAGGAGCCGCAAGAGCCGCCGAGGGACCCCAGAAGTCGAGGATCGGGGCCACTCTGTGCAAAACGAGCTGCACAGTGGAGGTAAGAATGACATGTTTGTTTTTGTTTTTTAAAACGGAGCTTTACAATCACTTTAAGTAGCTCCCTTAGGATTGGCTACAAAGACCTGAGGTGACTAGTTGGAGCCTGAACTCTAGGAAAAGGCTATGCTGAGGCACATCCAACTGCTCTGAGGAGATTCAGCTGTCACAAGAGTTGCCCACCCTTGTGATGTTTTGTCACAGCTTTATTGGCGGTTTTGACCTTGCCAGCAATTGATGTTGCCCTCTGGGGTCAGTCTAATGTCTGTCTGGTACTGATGGTAAGGACTAGGGATGAACTTCGTGTTCCAGTCGAACATCGCCTGTTCGGCCGTTCGCCGAATTTCGAACAATATGGGGCGCTCGCGCCAAATTCGAGTGGCGCGTCACAGCCAATAATTCACTGCGTCATCGCAGTGCATTGCTGGCTGATGATTGGCCAAGCATGCACTATGACCCGCATGCTTGGCCATTCACAGAGCCATCAGTACAGAGTGCAGACATATGTTGACCTGCCATGCAGTCCATTGGCAAGTGTACATAAAAGACCAACACCAAAGAACAAAGCGGACCTCTCCTTGCTCCTCATCAGCTGGGATCTCCAACCCCACTATACCTTCAGTCCTCTCAGAAACCTGCACTGAGAGGAATGAAGGTGTAGAATTAGGTGTGTCACAGCCAAGTACTTGCGGGCAATCTGCTAACGGTACACCAACGTCAGATTGTACCAGGCAAATTTCCCTGCCCCAGCTGCTGCACCGCCAAAGTTCGCTCCCAGCCATCCACATGCCCAGCGGTTGAATGCTAGCTTGGCTAAATTGCTAGCACTTCAACTGCTGCCTTTTCAGTTGGTAGACTCTGCCCCCTTCCGTGAGTTTGTGGAATGTGCGGTTCCTTAGTGGCAGTTTCCCAAACGCCACTTTTTTTTACGGAAGGCGATTCCGGCTCTCTACCGGCATGTGGAAGGCAATGTCTTGGCCTCGCTGGACAGGGCGGTCAGCGGTAAGGTGCATATTACCGCTGACTTATGGTCCAGCAGGCATGGACAGGGACGTTACCTATCTTTCACGACCCACTTGGTGACTCTGCTGGAAGCTGGGAAGGATGCAGGATAGGGTGCAGTAGTGTTGGAGGTTGTTCCGCCTCCACGCCTCCAAAATGCTAATAGTGGTGATTCTGACACACCTCTCTCCTCCACCCCCTCCTCTTCTTCTTCCTCCATGGCCTCTTCCTGTGCTGATTTGTCCTCGGAACCAGCGGTGCTCCGTAGGCGTTCAAGGGGCTACACAAGTTCGAGGGCAAAAAGATGCCATGCGGTGCTTGAGCTGGTGTGCTTGGGGGACAGAAGCCACACTGGGGCAGAGATTCTGTCAGCTCTGCAGGGGCAGGCTCAGAGGTGGTTGACGCCACGCCAGCTTAAGCCAGGAATGGTGGTTTGCAAAATGGCACAAACCTCCTCTCCGCCCTCTGACAGGGACAACTGGCCCATGTGCCCTGTTTGGCTCATGTCTTTAACTTGGTGGTGCAGTGGTTCTTGGGCAGGTACCCAGACTTACAGGATGTCCTGAGGCAGGTCAGGAAAGTCTGTGTGTATTTCCGCTGGTCATATAATGCCAGTGCTCGGCTGGCTGACCTCCAAAAGGAATTTAACCTGCCCAAGAACCGCCTATTCTGTGACATGCCCACCAGGTGGAACTCAACGTTGGCCATGCTGCAGCGGCTGCACATGCAGCAGAGGACCATCAATGAGTATCTGTGCCAATATGGCACGAGGACAGGGTCAGGGGAGCTTGTTTGTTTTTTTGCCACGCCAGTGGGCCATGATCAGGGATGCATGCACTGTCCTGGCACCATTTGAGGAGGCCACGAGGACGGTGAGCAGTGACAGTGCATGCATCAGTGACACATCCTCCCTCTTGTCCACTTGTTGGAGCACACGCTGCATGGAATAATGGACAGGGCACTTGAGGCAGAACAGAGGGAGGAAGAGGAGGACTTCCTTACCTCTCAAGGCCCCCTTTATCCAGACAGTGTTCCTGCTGGCCCGCCTATCACACAGGAAGAGGACGAAGAGAAGGAGGAGGAGGAGGATTGTGTCAGCATGGAGGTGGAGCCTAGCACTCAGCATCAGCAGCAGTCTTCAAGGGATCAATTACAGTCCCAAGAAACCCATGGACTTGTACAAGGCTGGGAGGAGGTGGCTGCGGATCATGTCGTCCTCAGTGACCCAGAGGACTCCGGACCGAATGCCTCAAACCTACGCTGCATGGCCTCCCTGATCCTGCAAAGCCTGCGGAAGGATCCTTGTATTTGTGGTATCAAGGAGAGGGATCATTACTGGCTGGCAACCATCCTTGATCCACGTTACAAGGGTAAGGTTGCGGACCTTATCTTGCCGTCGCAGAGGGAGCAGAGGATGAAACATCTTTGGGAGGCCTTGCAGAAAGGTTTGTGCAATGCGTTCCCAGAGCCTGGGAGGTTACAAATTCCTGGTCCTGGACAACGTGTTGCTGAGGCTTCGGTCAGTCACAGAAGGAGCGGAGGAGAAGATGACCGATGCGTTCAGACAATTTTTTAGTCCGCAGCCCCAAGGTATGATCGGTTCCAGCAACCATCGCCAGCGTCTGTTTTACATGGTGCAGGAATACCTAGGGGCAAGATTAGACTTGGACACCTTTCCCACCGAAAATCCTCTGGCTTACTGGGTCTTGAGGATGGATCACTGGCCAGAGCTTGCACAGTATGCAATTGAGCTACTGGCCTGTCCTGCATCCAGCGTTCTTTCGGAACACACATTCAGTGCTGCTGGAGGTTTTGTAACCGATCACAGGGTGTGCCTGTCCACCGACTCGGTCGATCGGCTGATCTTCATAAAAATGAATCAGTCTTGGATCACCCCCAGCTACCAAGCACCTGATGCTGATGTAACCGAATATTTTTTTTTTTTAATGTGAGATCCCTTCAAGACTGCCTATGCTGATGCTGAGTGACTATCCTGTTATGCTGAGTGACTATCCTCTTCCTCAATGTTCATGCTGATAGCTTTTAAGAACATTTTTGGTTCTGGGCACCGCCACCAGTGGTTAAGGCCCAATTTTTCAGCCCCTGGTAAACATATGATGCAATACTTTGCAGCAGGGCTCATTCCTGCACTCCAACTAGAGTATCTGTGAGGGGTTGCAGTGTTGTGGCACCAGCACCAGTGCCTAAGGCCCAATTTTTCAGCCCCTGTTTAACAGGGGCATGTAATTGCAATTCCTGATCTAATATTTCTCAGCAGGGCCCGTTATTGCGCCCACCAAGAGTAACTGTGAGGTCTTATAGTGTTGTGGCAACACCACCACACCGTCCACCACCAAAGGCCCAATTTTTCTGCCTGTTCAACAGGGGCATGTAATTACAATTCTTGATCTAATATTTCACAGCAGGGCCCATTCCTGCGCCCACCAAGAGTAACTGTGAGGGCTTACAGTGTTGTGGCAACACCAACACCTAAGGCCCAAATTTCTGCAGAGTATATAGGGCAGGCCCCTACTTTCAAACATCCAACTTACAAACGACTCCTACTTGCAAACGGAAGGAGATAACACAAAGTGAGAGGAAATCTACCCCTAGGAAGGGAAATTCTCTCCTGTAAGAGTTCCGTGTTTCACTAAAAACCCAAAATTTTCCAAATCCAATTGTCATTGGGACAGAAAGTGAGATGAAATCTTCTGAACAGGTGCACAGACAGCAAAACAAATGTTACAGGGCTGATAACCCTTCCCTATGTTTTCCAAAAAGTATAAAAATTGATTTTTTTGGCTGTAGCTACACTTTAAAAATGTACCAGTTCAAACTTACAAACAGATTCTACTTAAAGAGGAAGTAACCCCCCCCCCCTGAAAAAACTGGATAAAATAAGACCCTGCAAGAGAAAGGCATAATGAGCTAGAATGCATAGCATACTAGCTCATTATGTGGCACTTACCTGAAATCGAAGCCCCCAAAGTCCTCCTCGTTCCCATCCGCTGCCGCCGCCATGTCCCCTCTGAGCTTCTTCCTGGTATCGCCGCTCAGCGTCACTCCCGCGCATGCGCGCTGGACCGGCATAATTCCGGCATGTCCCATTCATTATGCTGGGACACTCAGTGCACCTGCCCCGTTGTCTATGACGTGCATGCGCCGTAGACATCGGTGCAGTGTTTTCTGCAAATATCTCCTTAACCGTGTAGGTTAAGGAGATATTTCTTGCACCTACAGGTAAGCCCTAAACTAGGCTTACCTGTAGGTGCAAGTTGTCAAAGTGGGTTTACAACCACTTTAAGAACAAACCTACAGTCCCTGTTTTGTTTGCACCGCCTGTATACTGCTGTTCAGAGTATATAGGGCCTGGGGGCCCCACGCCTTTCCTTGTTTTAATTTGGGTGAGGGGTTCCCCTTAATATCCATACCAGACCCAAAGGGGCTGGTAATGGGCTGGGGGGGGTACCCATGTCGTTTTTCTCAATGATTTTCATCCATATTGCCAGGACCAGACATTGCAATAAAGCCGCAAGCAGTTTTAAATGACTTTTATTCCCTTAGAATTGTCATTTTGTGCAGGGACTGTTCTAAAAACAGGAAACACGCGCCACTTCTCAGGCATCCTATAGACAACCCCCAGGTACGATATTTAAAGGAATATTTCACTTTTATTTTTTCACTTCAAGCATCATTAAAATCACTGCTCCCGAAAAAACTGCCATTTTTAAAACTTTTTTTTGCATTGATACATGTCCCCTGGGGCAGGACCTGGGTCCCCAAACCCTTTTTAGGACAATAACTTGCATATTAGCCTTTAAAATTTGCAATTTTGATTTCTCACGTTCGAGTCCCATAGACTTTAATGGGGTTCGAAAGTTTGCACGAACTTTCGGTCTGTACGCAGGTTCTGGTGCGAACCGAACCGGGGGGTGTTTGGCTCATCCCAGTAAGGACAGGCCTCTTAGACTATTTGAGTTTATGTTTTATGGGTGCACATGGTATACTGTGGCTGGCATTGTTGTTTGGTACATTTGGAAAGTTGTACTTTTGAAAAGTTCAATAAAGCTGTGGCCTTGCTCTATTTCTAACTTAATCAGCTTCCGTGTCTTTTTTTTTGGGGGGGGGGGGGCAAGGTATTGGTTATTAGTTGGTCATAATTGAGCCTGTGCTTCACAGCAGTCATGATAAATGGAAAGGATGGTGATGACTTACCTCGATTGGTTCAGCAAACATAATAAATCATGACTCCATTGATAACTGGCCAAGACTGGAACAGTGGGCTGAACTGGCACAGTGTGCAATTTAACTACTTTGATTCCACACTCCAGTGTGAATGCTTAGCACAGCGGATGGCTTTATCACCATTAAATGTAGTTGATCAACCCAACTGGATGCCAGTGCTTTCAATTACACCAGTCCCAATTATCTCAATGAATTGCACTATAGGCAGATCCAGTGGAAGAACTAATAATGAGCAGGGACTACTTTCCTCCCTATAGACTTGTCTGCTTTGTACTAACTTCAGAATCTGTCCTCTAAAATGTTTCAGGGTCTGATATCGATGGATGGATCAATAGACTATGCCTTTCCTTTTTTTCCCACTCTCCCCCACTCCCCCTATTTCTTCTGTTATCCATTTTATTGGTACCATGACACCCTTCTAGCACAGATTATGGACCTGCAGATCTTTATGTCATTACTAATATATAGTAGTTCTTTATATATATCACTGTATAAGAGCAAGGCCCTCTGATTCCTCCTGTCTGCCTTAACGTTGTAAAGTGCTGCGCAAACTGTTGGTGCTATAAGTCCTGTACAATTAATATTCCAAAAGTATTGTCTGAGTGTATTTCTTTTAATTTGATGTCTGGAAATGAGCTGCTAGCAGTCCCATGTAAGGTAAACCCTTCCTACCCCTAAAAAGCTTGAAATCTCTATGAAACCTCATATTCACATGTTGGTGAATTTGCAGGATTTTTTTTTTCCATCATGAAAAATAATGAGGCCTGTATTCATGCAAATCCCTGGCAAATCGACTTATACATGTTTCACTCATTTCTGCTTATTACAGTCTTAAAGTTCGATTTCATTTTCATGACAAAACATAAAGAATGTGCTGCAGAAAGTGGATACTGAATTCATCTGGCTCCTCTGTGAAATTTCTGGCAATCTGGAGGTCAGGAGCATGATTCTAGGGTCCACGAGGGCTTCAGTCTGAGGTTAAAGGTCAAATGCTTCAACCTAAACTATTAAAGATAACAGCTATAAACCAGAGTACATATTAAATGTAATTAACTTATCAGATCCACTAGCAATGTGAGACTTAACATGCAGCATGGATTAAGAAGAAAGAGAGCCTCAGTTGTGGAGGGTTACAATTCAAAGCAAGCTAAAACTACCTTTTACTCTTGAAAAGAAAAAAGAGAAATAGGGTTTTGCTTCCTATAAATTCTGACATTTCACACACTGTAATATTTGATATTGCTCATTAAGATATTTCTTGGACTATGTCCATATGGCCTTTTAACTCAATCTATGGAAAGAGACTTGCATCCTCATATTTAAAATTTATCTAATGCCAAATCATTTTAATTTTGGATAGAGTGTTGAGGGGTTACAGCTCCTTAGGTTTTATTTTTGTATCTATTTGTTCTCCATATTTTGGGGCTGAAAGTAAAAGAAAATCCAATATTTTGAATTGTAACGAGTACAGGAATAGAAGGAGAATCTTCCAAAGGCTACACCAGTGATAACTGTCTAAACGGACATTTCCCTAACTTTGGAAAGGATGTAAAGTAAAATCTCTCCAGTGGGACACAAATGGCCAAAAAGGGTATTTAATTTTCAGTGGACCACTTAGGCCTTGTACACACGATTTCCGATGGAATAAAATCTTATGGACTTGTTTCATCGGAAATTCCGATCGTGTGTGGGCCCCAGCTGACTTTTTTCCATCGGAGTAAAAAAATAGAACACGTTTTAAATTTTTCCGATGGGAAATTCAGATCGTCTGTGTGGAATTCCATCAGAGAAAAATCCACGCATGCTCAGAATCAAGTCGACGCATGCTCGGAAGCATTGAACTTCATTTTTCTCGGCTGGTCGTAGTGTTTTACTTCACCACGTTTTGGACGGTCGGAATTTAGTCTGACAGTGTGTATGCAAGACTGATGGAAGTCAGCTTCATCGGAATTCCGATGGAAAATTCCATCGGAAATCCGATCGTGTGTACAAGGCATTAGGGTCTTCTGCATCTAGGTACACTTCAATAATATGTATACTTAAATCACACAATGTTAATCAAAATGCTTTATAATAATCATCAAGAGGGTGTAAAGTGATCTAATGAAGATAAATTATTGCGGGCTTTCAATAAATATTAATTTTAAATTACTCCTGTAAAATTTACTTTCACAGGAGTAATTGAAAATTAATATTTATTGAAAGCCTGCAATAATTTATCTTCCTTAGATCACTTTACACCCTCTTGATGATTATTATAAAGCATTTTGCTGAGCATTGTGTGATTTAAGTATACATATTATTGAAGTGTACCTAGATGCAGAAACTTTACGTTTAGTGGAACATTAAGTTTATCTAGAAGTAATTTTTTTTTACATTTTTACACGCTTGCTGTGCCATATCTTCCTGACCCTAAGTAATACGTAGTTTTGTATGTTTTCTTTTTAGTGGTTTTCTGTATGTCAGGAAATCCCATCCACATACCTACTGTAACTTCACCAAGGGGTATATAGATGAAGTGGATCATTCACCTCTTTTTTGTTGCCTGGACCCTATTAAATTGTTGTCCAGGCATGTTCTCCATGGGTTTCCTCTGGGGGTGCTCCGGTTTCCTTTAACACTCCAAAAAGACATGCTGGTAGGTTTAAAGGCTCCTTTCAAAATTGGCCCTAGTATCTATGTATAGCGATACCCCCAGTTAAGAGGGCTGCTGGTATAATTCTTTTGGGCCCCTGTAATGCACCCTGTCAACCCCCGGCAGTTGGCTCTAACCTCCCCTGGCACAGCTAGTAAGGGATGATAGGATTGGGTAGCCTGCAACTCACGGAGACACAATCCTATAATAGAACACACACAGCAATATAGTTTAACTATCCTTACCCGTCTCTTCTACAAAGTAAATGACACAACACCAGTATACTTAACCCTTGCACTTTTACTCAGATGGTTGGGTAAGAATATAATCAACAATTTACATATCATATGCAGAGCCCTGCAATAAAAGAGTATCTCAGCAAACAGACAGATATACAATATGATGCATAAATCTAACAGTCCCCGCTGCAGCTATTCTCCCTCGTGGCAAAAATGGCGCCCAGTAATGTCTACGCTAAGTCAGGCCTGACTGTACTATGTAGAAGTTCTGTAGGGGGAAATTCTTCGCTAGCAAACAGTGGTGCACTTGCTGAAGAAACAACTGTAATCCACAGGGTAAAAGGGGTTTCGATAACTTGGTGAATAAAGGAAATCTCTAAAGCTGCTCCGATGCACTGTCCCTCCGGTGCACAGCACAACACTAATGAAAGCTCCGGGTAACAGTTATGGGGCCTAGAGATCCTATGTAGTTCTCTGAGCAGGTGCTCTCTCACCCAACGGGACCAGTCCGTGTCCGTATCTTCCGCTGCTGTGTCTTGGTACACAGGTCTCACGACATCCAAGTCTTCGGTCCTCCGGGGAGCGATGCGGCAACGGTATGCAGAACGTCCCTTGGGTTCCTCGGTGAGAGCGGAAGGCTCTTTGGAGAAAGGCCCAGGCTTCAGGCCTTGTAGCACCACAGGCTCGGAAAGGAGTTCCTCTTGCTGGGCGGGCGATGTCCAAAGAGACTGAAACCGGCTCCGCCTTCTTCTTATAAAGTCCATCCCAGCAGTCTTTGCGCGGGGCAATGCACCCTGGGGGGCCAGTGGGGTTATGGGTACAGTAGTCTCTGAGGCCTTAAAGGAAACCCCCACTACATACGGTATGTATGAATGTGAGTAAGGTACCTTAAATTGTAAGCTCCTTGAGGGCAGGGGCTGATGTGAATGTACTGTATATGTAAAGCGCTGCATAAAATTGTTGGTGCTATACATGTACCTGTAATAAACAAATAAATATGCACTCACCGGCTGAATCTGCCCACGCATTCCCCCCATACAGCGCTATAAATGATATAGCCATAAAAAAATATATATATACATATATATATATATATATATATATATATATATATATATATATATATATATATATATATATAAATACAGTATATGCACTGGCCTCTGTGTGACTATGTGACAAGATGACAATCAGTCTTACAGGGCAAGTGTTAAATAGACAGGTAATAAAACCTTACCAGATAGATAAATACATGAGGAGGAAGGAAGAGATACAGTTGTGTCTGGTATATGTCAGTAAGAATCTAATTAGGTTGTGGTGTTAAAGGTTATGTAAGAGTAGTGAAGAGAGAATGAAAGCAAATCAAAGAGTACACAGATACAGATACTGCAGCATTATACTTTGACGAGCTACAGAGCCACAAATAGCAAAGAAACGCAAGGTGGCTGAACTATCATGAGATATGATACAGTTATTTCTTTATTAAGGCAAAGGAAAGCTACAATATGGTGGAAGGATTGTGTTTGCTTTGAAAGCAGACCTTGTAAAGGATTGCGTGCAGGCAGATGTGTAGAAGGCATTGTAGCATTAAGCAACTGATCAGACAGTGGCTTTCATTTTGTAACTGGCACAGCAAGAAAAAAAAATTGCTAGGCCTACAAAAAATAAGCTAGATACATCAGCCCTTGTCTATGATTGTGAACACTTTGCTTGTTTTTAAAAAATTCAGATACATATGCCGCGTACAGACGATCAGACATTCCGACAAAAAAAACGTGGATTTTTTCCAACGGATGTTGGCTCAAACTTGTCTTGCATACACACGGTCACACAAATGTTGTCGGAAATTGCAAACATCAAGAACGCGGTCACGTACAACACGTATGATGGCACTATAAAAGGGAAGTTCAATGCCAAGTGCGCCACCCTTTGGGCTCCTTCTGTTAATCTTGTGTAGCGCTACCCCCAGTTAAGAGAGCCGCTGATATTGATTTGGGCCCTGCAGTGCACCGCTGTCAACCCCCGGCAATCGGCTCTAACCTCCCGTGGCACAGCTGGTGATAGAGAGATAGGACCGCGTGATCGCAACTGTTGGTGACGCAGTCCTATAACAAACATACACAGAATATACTTTAAAACTCCTATTAAAGTAAGCGGAACTGACACCAAATGTACTTTACCCAGATATTTTACTGAGGCTAATGGGCAAGTAATAAACAACAGTATAACAAGTTGCAGATCCCTGCAACAAACAGTAATAAAGATAAACAGAGTAATCAGAATAATAAAGTATTGCTATGCAACTCTAGCGCTGCCCTTTTACAGCTACTTCCCCTCATGGGTAGACTAACACCCAGCAATGTCTACCTATGCAGTTAGGCCTGACTGATCTAAATGGAAGTTCAGTGAAACAATATTTGCTAGCAATCTCTCGGTGGTGCACTTGAAGAACAACTTTGTAATCCCAACGAATAGTAAAGATAAAGTATCTGTCTTTAAACAGCTCTCACCACCTGGACAAGTCCAAGTCCCTTTCCTCCATCGATTCGTCTAGGAACAGGAATCCACCGACATCCAAGTCTTCAATCCTTCTGGTGTACTGCAGCAAGGAGGATTAGATGTCTCTAAGGCTCTGCTAGGCTGGCAGAGGGCTCTTTGGAAAGGAGCACACGGCCCAGGCTTCAGGCCTTGTGCACACAGCAGTTCAGCACAGAGATCCTCTTGCTAGGAGAGGGGTGTCCAAAGAGGCCGACCAAAACTCCGCCTCCCCTTTATAAAGTCTGCCCCAGCAGTCTCTGTTCTGGAGCAATGCACCCTGGGTGCTGTAAGATGTACTGGGAGATGTAGTCTCTCTCTCCTCTGCTTTCACTTCCATAATGTCTCTTTACTTCCTCCCGACTCACCTCTCACCTGGAACTTCTTGTCTCTCTGCATTAAAGGGGAACACCCCGCTACACACTCCCCCCACTTGAACTCTTTGGTCCCCAAAGATAAACTTCAACAAATACTGTTTACCATTTTGGACAATGTCGAGCATGATGTTGGCATAGGGAATTCCCACCAAAACTTTGGGATGGAACTCTCTTGCCCACAGGTCACACTACCATGAGTGGCCTGCCTAACTGTGCCAGAGAGTGAGCTGGGGTTGCCCTCCACCAAATGGACGGTGGAAGGATCAGGTTGTTCAACACTTCTCCTAGCCGTTACAACAGAGTCCTCTGAGCTCGTCCCCATTTGGGGGTAAGTTAGTTTCTTGGGAGGCCAGATGACTCTGCGAGCCCTCTGCTCTCTTGGTGCTTCTGACTCTGGCACCACAGGCTCTTCTTCAGGAGTAAGTTCAGGTAACATTGCTGGTTCTGGAACCTCTGATTCAGAAGTCGACTGACGTATGGAATCTCTAGAGTCCTCCTCAGCGCAAGTGTCAGGAACATCTTCCCAGTAATCAGCTGAGGGACTGAAGGGTATGAATTCAGTAGCCTCCGGATTCAGCGTTGCATCTGGGGTATCCCCTCCATTTGGGAGATCTATGGCGGACGTTCCCAGAGTCGAGGGAGGCCACAGCCAGTCCAGTTCTCCACCTTCTTCTGTACTCAATTGGGAGGCCTCCCCATCTTTGGCTCGAGAGGTCTGGGACCGAGTGTTCGGCCTAGGAATATCCAGGATAGAGGCCGGTTCAGGGGAGTCTCTCACGGGAGGTATTCTGACTGCCTCAGCAAGTGGGAGCAGGTGGTTCCGATGCCACATCTTCAGTGGACCCACCTTTCCTTCTGGCTTTAGTTTGTAGACAGGCAAACCGGGCAACTTCCTACAGACAACATAGGGCTCAGATCTCCACCTGTCGGCAAGCTTGTGTTTTCCAGGGACCCCCAGATTGCGTAGCAGTACTCGGTCCCCGGGCTGCAGATCTTGCACTCGAACCTTCAGATCAAAATTTCTCTTGTTGCGGGCCCCCCTTTGATCCGAAGCCGCCTGGGCTTGTTCATAGGCCACCTGCAAGCTACGTCTAAGTCTGTCCACGTATCCCTTGTGGGATGTAGCTGAGGTATTGTCTATAGAAGTGCCAAAGGCCAGGTCCACAGGTAGCCTTGCTTCTCTCCCAAACATAAGTCGATAAGGGGAGTAGCCAGTGGCGTCACTTGTGGTACAGTTATAGGCATGTACTAGGGCTGATATGTGCTGACTCCAGTGTTGCTTCTTCTCTGTTTCTAAGGTTCCCAACATGTTGAGCAGGGTCCGGTTAAATCTCTCCGGCTGAGCATCTCCTTGTGGGTGGTAAGGCGTGGTTCTGGTCTTCTTTATTCCTAATGAATCCAAAAGTCTTCGGATCAACCGACTCTCAAAGTCCCTTCCTTGATCTGAGTGGAGTCTCTGTGGTAGTCCGTAATGGACAAAATACTTCTCCATAAGTATCTTGGCCATGGTGGATGCCTTCTGGTCTTTGGTTGGGAAAGCTTGAGCATAGCGGGTGAAATGGTCGGTTATTACCAGAACATTCCCCAATCCACTCAGGTCGGGTTCGAGGCAGAGAAAGTCAATGCATACCAGATCCATTGGGCCTTGACTCTGTAAGTGGCCCATTGGGGCAGCTTGATGGGGTAGGGTCTTTCTCTGAATGCATCGTGCACAGGAATGGCAATACTCCTCTACTTCTGCCCTCATGCAGGGCCAATAGAACCGATTTCTGACAAGCTGGAAGGTCCTTTCTGCCCCTAGGTGACCATGATGGTCATGCAGGGCAATTAGTACAGTCTCTCGGTGCTTCTCTGGAAGAAATAACTGCCACTTATCTTCTGAGTCATCAGAGGGGCCCCTTCGGTAGACCACTCCCTGATGTACCTGTAGCCTGTCCAATTCCTTCCTCAACAGGCGAGCCTCCTTTGAGGGGTGATGTAGGAATTTGTTGGGATCCTGATTCTCCAGGGCTTCGAGGACCAAACTCCCCATGGGGTCTTCCAATTGGTCACACCTCAACTCCTTCTTGGACAGTCTCGGTAGGTTGTCTTCCTCCAGTTGAGTTACCCCACAATAGTGTTTGGGGACTCCTACCATGGTAACCCCTATTTCTTCTGCTCTGGAGCCTCCTCTGGCTTGGAATTCAGCCCCTTGACAAAGGGCCCGCACCCCGTCCGGTGCCACTTGGGTCCAATCTTCCCAGTCATTTGTCGTGGCATGAGACCTCCGGGACAGGGCATCTGCATCCCTATTTCCGGCTCCTGGTCTGTACTTCAGACTGAAGTTGAATCCAGACAATGCGGCCAACCACCTGTGTCCGGTGGCATCTAGTTTTGCGGTGGCGAAGAGGTAGGTCAGGGGGTTGTTGTCTGTCTTCACAGTAAACTCTGCCCCATACAAGTAGTCTTTTAGCTTGTCTACTACCGCCCATTTGAGGGCCAGGAATTCCAGCTTATGAGTGGGGTAATTCTTTTCTGAGGGGGTCAGGCTCCTGCTCACATAGGCCACTGGTCGCAGTTGTCCTTCATGTTCTTGGTAGAGTACACCACCTAGACCCTCATGGCTGGCATCCACATGTAATTCATAAGGTCTGGTAGGGTCGGCGTAGGCCAGGACTGGGGCAGTGGTTAAGCTCCTCTTCAGAGCATGAAAGGCCTCTTCACACCTTGGGTTCCACTGATCTTGAACTGACTCACCAGGCCTCCTGGGCCCTGAGTCATCCTCTTCCCCTTCTGCCTTTAGCAATTCATTCAACGGGCGGGCAATCCGAGCAAACCCCTCCACAAACCTCCTATAATAGGAGCAGAATCCCAGGAAGGATCTGAGCTCTGTTACTGTGGTGGGTCGTGGCCAGGAAGTGACTGCTTCCAACTTCTCAGGATCTGTGGCCACCCCTTCTTCAGACACTATGTGCCCCAGATAGTTCACAGAAGACTGGTAGAACCGACACTTCTCGGGGGAAAGCTTAAGTCCCTCTTCGCTGAGTCTTCTCAATACTTTCTCCAACCTGGCTTCATGTTCTTCCAAGGTTCTTCCAAAGACAATGACATCGTCCAAGTACACAAGGACTTCTATAAGATTCATGTCTCCAACAGTCTTCTCCATAAGGCGTTGAAAGGTAGCAGGAGCTCCAGACAGACCCTGAGGCATCCTATTGAATTCGAAGAATCCCACCGGGGTTATGAAGGCTGTCTTCTCCCTGTCTTCTGGGTGCATAGGGATTTGATAGTACCCACTCTTGAGGTCCATCACACTGAACCATTTGGCTCCAGACAAACTTTGTAGGGCATCTTCTATCCTTGGCGTGGTGTATTGGTCAGGGATGGTTCTCCTGTTGAGAGTCCTGTAATCGATACAAAGCCTCAACGACCCATTCTTCTTTCTGACCACCACGATTGGGGAGGCATAGGGACTTCTAGACTCCCGGATCACACCAGTCTTCTTTAGTTCTACAAGTTGTTCCCTCAGATCCTCCAGATCTGCCAGGGGGACCCGCCTGACCCTCTCTCGGAAGGGCTTATCTTCTTGGAGGCGGATCCGATGGGTGGCACTTCTTGCACACCCCACATCGAATTCATCTTCGGAAAAGATCTTCTCCCACCTGGTCAGCTGGGCCTTGGCTCTTTCTTTCCAAGCCCTGGGTAGGTTCGGGTTTTCCACGGACAGTTTCTCCCAAACATCTCCTCCGTCACCCGTCCCCTTGACTTCGGACCAAGTGACCGGGGCAGCAGGGCTCACCTGACCAAGCAACACTCTGGCAGGGATCTCCATGGGTCCTCCCGTAGTGTTCCTAACACTCACCGGAACTCTGCCATGGGCCTTCTTCAGAGCCTTGAACGGAATCACTTCTGGTATCACTTCCAGGCCTGAGGACTCTTCCCTTGGGTCTGATTCCAGCATGACAAAGGGGCCAGGTTGTTCCCACGAAAGCTTCACAGTGGCCCTAAGACAGGTTACTTCTCCGGGCTGTAGCACTACTCCTTCTCTGCCAAGTCTCCACACCTTCCCTATCCCCTCTCCCGGGGTCTTCTGCTCTAAGACCAGTCGTTGGTAGGCCGTCTTTAGCATGGGATGGATTTTGGTGGCTGAATGGTTTCTCTCTTTCACTAGAGGGGTCAGGAGTCTCCTGACTAGATCCGTGTTTGTCCCAATGATCAGGGAAATCTTGCTGGCTCCAGGCGGCCGGGGACACACAACTGCCAGGGTGTCAAACACTTCAGCCTTCCCAGCCACGGATGGGTCGAAAGTCATCTTTATGGGCAGGTACCCATCATAAGGGAAACTCTGGGTTCCAAGTCCCCATATCTCCAGCTCTTCTATCTTCTGGATAGGCAGATGACTCAAGTGCCTATCATAGAAGTCCCGGTATAGTAAAGTCACCTGTGCTCCGGTGTCCAAAAGAGCCTTAGTATAGACTCCTTCCACTTGAATGGGCACAGTAGGAGACGGGCCCACCAGTTCCTTTGGGTATGGCCGGACTGGGGTCACCTCTTTTTTTTGGCTTTCGACCCTTGCCCTGCTCCTTTTGGACTTTAATTTTTCCTGAGCCTGGCATGCATTGACTTTCTCCCTCTCAATGGGGGCACAAACCCGCTGAGGGATGTTATTGTTCCTTTTAGGTGGATGTTCCTTCTTTGGGGTGCTGTACTTCCACTGAGGGGTCTTGCCCCCTCCCTCTGGGGTACATCTTGGTGGGGGTGTACTATACCTCCTCCTAGGAGTTTTGTCTCCTCCATTCTTGGCCTTTTTTTTTTTAGTTTGGAGCGCACTGAAGATGATGGGCACCCGGTTGACTCCTTCACCGGGGCCCTTTGGAGTTTCCCGCCAGCTTGCAATTATCTGTTCTCTTCTTCTTTGGGCTGGAGCATACGTTAGCAAAGTGGCCACTCCCTCCGCAGTTATAGCAAATCACCTCTTCTCGGTCCTGTAGGGAGGCCGGTGCTGAGGTGTTCGGGAACAACTCCTTTCTTGGGCTCGGTTTCTCTCGTCTTCTCTGATCTTTCTCCATCAAAGAGGTCAGCATCTCCAACACTTGGGCCATTTGCGATTTCAGAGTGTCAACCTCTGCATCTCTTTCTGGGCTCTTGACCGAATGGACAAACACTGGTACAGGTGTGACATTCGCCTTGGCCACCTGCTGATCTTCCTGCAGCGCCTCTTCGTCCCTAATAATTTTTATTAGATCAGAGTAGGTTAGTGACATTCCTCCTCCTGAGGTTTTCAGGTGCAGCCAGACCGGGTCTGAGCGCCGCGCTCCCCTCATGATCTGCTTCATGCGTGCTTCATCTGCATCTTTGGGCAGCATTCCCTTCTTCAGTACAATCTTGCATAACTGCCTGTTCAGCCTTCTAACATATTCTGACAGTTTCTCATTCGGCTGCTGGAGAGTGTGTTCAATTTGATAAATCATCTCTGACACCTTCTCCAGCTGACCAAACTCTTCCTGCAGCATGGCCAGGCAATCTTGAGCTGTACAGTTTTCATTTCCAAACCGGAAGCTCCTCACCGCTTCTGCCGCGGCACCTTTCAGACTTTCTAAGACTCACTGTCTCTTCTGTGCCTCAGGCACCTCCCATGCTTCTACTGCCTGCAATGCCTGTTCCACCCAAGTGTCAAAATCTTCCTCCCCCGCAGGGACGGGGAGCTTCCCTGAGAAGGTGCTAAGCTTCCGGTAACCGGCCTCCACATGCACCGTACTGCTTTTCTGGCACTTAATTACAAGGTCTCCTAGAGCATTCAACAATTCAGGCCCTATAGCGGCCAGCGGTAATCCCGGGCTTAATAGTTCCTTAAGCTTTTCTGCTTTAGGGGATAGTGGTGGAGATAATTGTGGGGGTGATGGCTTTGGTGTATGAAACCATTCTTCCTTCACTGGCAGCGTATGTATCAAGTGATAGATCTGATTATCTATGGCTTGTATACTCTGACTTTTAAAATGCTCTGGGATTTCCTTTTTCCATTCTACCAGTGCGTATGTAAACGAGATCACTGGATCTGGCCTAAAATCCATCACCCATGCTTTGTGGCTCGGAGACAGTAACAATACGAGCTGTTTTATCTCCTCTTCCTTCCATCTTTCCCCCGGGAGTACAATGACTACCGCCGCGGTTGGATCGGCGCCAATCGCTGCGCACCACTGTGACATTGCCAGCGGGTCCATGCTGGTACTTCTGACCGGCTTGATTGCAGCGTGCAACGTACAAGGATCCCGGACTCGAGCCCCCACGTGTAGCGCTACCCCCAGTTAAGAGAGCCGCTGATATTGATTTGGGCCCTGCAGTGCACCGCTGTCAACCCCCGGCAATCGGCTCTAACCTCCCGTAGCACAGCTGGTGATAGAGAGATAGGACCGCGTGATCGCAACTGTTGGTGACGCAGTCCTATAACAAACATACACAGAATATACTTTAAAACTCCTATTAAAGTAAGCGGAACTGACACCAAATGTACTTTACCCAGATATTTTACTGAGGCTAATGGGCAAGTAATAAACAACAGTATAACAAGTTGCAGATCCCTGCAACAAACAGTAATAAAGATAAACAGAGTAATCAGAATAATAAAGTATTGCTATGCAACTCTAGCGCTGCCCTTTTACAGCTACTTCCCCTCATGGGTAGACTAACACCCAGCAATGTCTACCTATGCAGTTAGGCCTGACTGATCTAAATGGAAGTTCAGTGAAACAATATTTGCTAGCAATCTCTCGGTGGTGCACTTGAAGAACAACTTTGTAATCCCAACGAATAGTAAAGATAAAGTATCTGTCTTTAAACAGCTCTCACCACCTGGACAAGTCCAAGTCCCTTTCCTCCATCGATTCGTCTAGGAACAGGAATCCACCGACATCCAAGTCTTCAATCCTTCTGGTGTACTGCAGCAAGGAGGATTAGATGTCTCTAAGGCTCTGCTAGGCTGGCAGAGGGCTCTTTGGAAAGGAGCACACGGCCCAGGCTTCAGGCCTTGTGCACACAGCAGTTCAGCACAGAGATCCTCTTGCTAGGAGAGGGGTGTCCAAAGAGGCCGACCAAAACTCCGCCTCCCCTTTATAAAGTCTGCCCCAGCAGTCTCTGTTCTGGAGCAATGCACCCTGGGTGCTGCAAGATGTACTGGGAGATGTAGTCTCTCTCTCCTCTGCTTTCACTTCCATAATGTCTCTTTACTTCCTCCCGACTCACCTCTCACCTGGAACTTTTTGTCTCTCTGCATTAAAGGGGAACACCCCGCTACACTTGTGTTAGTAGAAGTTTGGTGAGAGACGATTCGCGCTTTTCAGCCTTGTGCTTTTCAGTCCATTACTGCTCTTTGCAGCGTGACGAATGTGCTATCTCCATTACGAACGCTAGTTTTACCAGACCGAGCGCTTCTTCTCGTACTTGATTCAGAGCATGCGTGGAATTTTGTGCGTCGGAATTGTCTACACACGCTCGGAATTTACCAGAAAGGATTTTGTTGTCTGAAAATTTGAGAACCAGCTCTCAAATTTTTGTTGTCGGAAATTCTGACAGCAATTGTCCGATGGAGCCTACACACGGTCGGAATTTCCGACAACAAGCTCCCATCAAACATGTGTTGTGGGAAATTCCGAGGTACGCGGCATTAGTGTAATATTCTGCAATGTAGTAAAACTGATCAGTAGGGTTGCTAATTGGTGGTGTTTCTTGCCTAGCAGCACTGAGGTCCAGGCCCTATCTTTGCATAATATGTATATTTACCTGTATATGCCCTTGAATTCTCTGGATAGTCATGGATAGTCATCATTTAAATCACAGGCATATTAGATAGTTCCTAAATGAAAATACTGAATGATTGACTGTGAAGCAATCCATTCTCAGACATACTGACGTCCGTATTTCTGAGCAGCTCAGCTCACCCTGCTCTCCCTCCTAGAGCACCTTCTCTGTGTTTGTGCAAGAGATTGGAAGGCTGCTAAGTCACTGCTGGGACCGCAATATGGGTGAGCTTAGTTGGCTTAGAGAACAACCGGAACAACTCTGGTGAATAGTTCTGCAGCAGCTCCAGTTACAAAGGTCATTATGGTTTTCTGTTGCTGCAATGGCTTCCTGGCACAAGCCAAAATGGATTACTGATCACTGGTCAATGTAGGCTGTAGATATTCTAGTATCACTATGGTAAGGCTCCTCTCGAAGGAGAAAATTATCTTATGCGCTGTGTAAAATGCTGTGATGCCTCGTACACACGACCGGTTTTCCTGTCGAGAAAACTGCCATGACAGCTTTTGGCCGGGGAAAACTGGCCTTGTGTATGCTCCATCGCAGTTTTCCCGACGAGAAAGCTGCGGGAAAAGAAAAAGAGAACTTATTCTCTTTTTTCCTGCCGGGATTCCCGTTGTGAAAACCGTTGTGTGTATGCTTTCCCGAGGGGAAAAAAAACACGCATGTTTGTAAACAATTTGACGCATGCGCGGAAGCATAGAATGGAATTTTGTCGGCTCGTCGTAGTCTTTGACGTCACAGCGTTCTTGGCAGTCAAATGTTCAGCGCCCTTTTGTGTGCCCGTGTGTATGCAAGGCAGGCTTGAGAGGAATCCCGTCAGGAAAAGCGTTATTTTTTTTCCTGACGGGAAAACCGGTCGTGTGTACGAGGCATAAGGCTGGATTCACACCTATGCATTCTTAGTGCTCTTTGCATTTTGCAGATTTGCACTACAGAACATGTTCTATAGGAAACCATGTAAAATGGACTGTAGTGCAAATCTGCAAAATACAAAAAGCACTAAAACTGCATAGGTGTGAATCCAGCCTAAAATGATGTTAACATTAGCTGCATAGTGCCAGAAATACAGACACAGTGCCTTGTATCTGGCCTTCATTAAGAATAATACATTAATTGCCATGGAACCATAGTTTATGTTCCTCCAGGTGGTAAGGGAATGGAAGGTTGCCCAGAGGAATAATTGAGGAGATGATATCTGCAGCATCAGCACATATCAGCTCAGCAGTCTTCAATTTAAAATGAAGTCATGCAAAGCACACAAGCTCGAAAGTACCAAACATTTAGCTCAATACACTTTACATATAATAGGCCCTGGCAATCATGTCTTCATATTACATAGTTTGGGTAAATCTAAAGTTTATTGTACAGATATTGTATGGTCAGATTTTATTGTGTATGGTAACCCTTAAGCCCCGTACACACGGGCCAAATGTTAGGTGGCATCCACCGGTTCAATAGAAACCGGCTGACATTCAGCCTGTGTGTACTGCAGCTGGTCCAACAGAAGCCGGTGTTCTGCCTAGCTGGTTCCGCCTATCGATATGGTTCCGAGCTCGACTGCGCAGGCGCAATCCGAGGCGACGGAAATCTCAGAGGTTTAACAGCTGTTCGGCAGCTGCGGACGCGCTCGCTCCCGTTGCTTAGTTACACACGCCGCTTTCTTCTTCATGCCGCTGTATACAGCAAGGGGCGGATAAGATGTGATAATATTGAGCAGTGCGATTTGTTTGTTTATACACAACGCTCTATACAGCAAGGGGCTGTAAATAGCGTCGTGTATAAACAAACAAATCGCACTGCTCAATATCACATCTGATCCGCCCTTTGCTGTATAGAGCGGCATGAAGAAGAAAGTGGCATGTGTAATGAAGCATCGGGGGCGAGCGCCTCCACAGCTGCCGAGCCTATGGTTCCTCCTATCGATCTGGTTCCCTCTTGACTGCGCAGGCGCAACCCGAGCCGACGGAAATCTCCGAACTTTAACAGCTGTTCAGCAGCGCCTGCGCAGTCGAGCCCGGAACCATATCGATAGGGGAACCAGCTCGACAAGACACCGGCCCTTCGGGGCATGACCAAAAAAGGTCTGCCTAACGAATCCCAATCGCTAAGAGCTGACTTCACCACAGCTGTGTTTGCCCAGGGAAGCAAAGTGTAATACCTAGTACTTCCTGGTATGGAACAGCATGTGAATCACCTCCCTTTCTCCCATGTAACAGCACTGGTTCTTGGCGATTGGTCACTGGGAGCATGGAGAGATCTAGTAGCTGGGACTAAAATAGGGTGAATTTGGTGTTTGTTTTGAGCATGAGTAAAGGCAAGTTCACTTTACGATTGGGTGGAGAGTGAAAATTAAGCCTAACTTTAACTATTCTTAAAAATGTTCCATTGCCCCTCCTCCTACCTATCCTGCATACAATGTAAAAATAATTTCTATGCATTTACCTATTTTTAATCTGCTCTGGTCTGATCACATTGTGCCACCGCTCCAGCTTTCCTGTGTCAGAGAGGGGCTGCAGCAGGCGTGTGATAGGAGCACCAACAATTGATGGACCATGAGAGCCTATAGGTGACATCACGGCTCGGGGAATTTGCAGCTGTTTTCTAATGCTCCCTTACACAGGGGAGCTGTAGTTGCTGAATCATGTGACCAGACCAGATTAAAGGCTAGATTTACCTTTATAAAAAAATTATATCTGCACATTGTGCATTTATTATTTGTTTTTACAGGAGTCTGAAAAGCATTGCACCCGCGACCAGCAGATCAAAAGTGCAGTGTCAGGTCCCTGCAAACTCTTCCTCTCCTGTACCTCTGCATGGGCTGTCAGTTGGAGAGCTGGAGGAAGATTCAATGGACTACAAGTGCACTGATTACCCCCCTCATGATTCAGTAGTCAAGTTGAGAACTACAAATCTGTCTAGTACAGTGGAAGATGGGACTTGTACTTTATGCATTCACAGATCCCTGTCAATTTAAATGTAACAGTGAATGCAGTTACAAGACCCCGGTCATGGGGGGCAGAGGTTTGAGGGTGAAGGGTAGGCATTTGCACCATGTTACATGGTGTTGTCACAAACTGTGAGCATATAGGCTCTTTATTGCAGTACAGACTTGCAATGCCTCTACCTACATGCTCGCTGTCTCCTCTGGCATATAGACTAAGCTACACATGCACAGCTTAGCTTACATTACCGGAGCGATGCCTGTGTGCTAGGATGACTGACTCCTCCACGTGCCCAGGGGTGATGTCATCCCATGCCACCCAATAAAGATGGCTGAGGGACGGCACCCAACAGAAGATGCTACCACACAGACTGTTGAAAGAAAGGTAAGTTTAGTTCTGCTTTAAAAGAGATGTGTTTTTTTTGGGATTCATACTTACCTAGGGGGATGCAGCAATGATCCAATGCTGAATCTGTCCCCCGCCGCCTCTAACGCTTCAAACACCACCGATCGCTCAGTTCTCACAGCTCCATGAGCAGGGAGTGGTGACTGTCAGTCAGCAACTCTCTGCTCTGCCACCCCCTCCCCCCGTGCTCACTGGAGCGCTGGGCTGTGGAGGGGGTGGGAGCATCTGGCTCAGGCTCTCAGCAGCTTGCTGAGAGGCTGAGCTGGGTTCGAGTACAGACATGTGGGCGGATCTCAACTCCTTTGGCACAATCTTGCCTGAGCCTGTGACGTCAGCCGACATTAATTAATGAATGACTTGTATAGTGCTACACATGCGAACTGAATCGCCTATAGGTGCTTTTGCAGCCAGTGTCTGCTTGGTTGGTGCGGTCATTTTACCCCGTAGGATCTCAACACGCTTGGGACACACAGACGTACACACATATATACTGGACCAATTTGGACAAGATCCAATTAACCTACCAGCATGTCTTTGGAGTGTGGGAGGAAACCGGAGTAAACCCACGCAGACACAGGGAGAGCATGCAAACTCCAGGCCGATGGTGTCGTGGTCGGGATTTGAACCAGCGACCCTTTTGCTGCTAGGTGAAAGTGCTAACCACTACACCACTGTGCTGCCACATTAGCCTTCAGCTCGCTGTCTGCTGAAAACGGGTCACAGGAGTGCCGAGCAAACTGCACTCCTATGATCCACAGGAGAAGTACAGCCGAACAAGCATTGGCTGTACTTTCCCTTTAACCTTTAAATACCATATATGTAAGTCTACTAATCTTTTCTATATAGGGTATGCAGGATAGGTTGGGGGGGGTGAGTGAACATTTTTTAAATAACAAACATGTCTATACTTACCTTCTCTGTGCAATAGAATTGCACAGAGCAGCCACGAACCTCCTCTTTTCGGGTCCCCCGCCAGCGCTCCTGGCCCCTCCCCTCTGTCCAGTGCCCCCACCGGAAGCTGCTTCCCATGGGGCCACTCGTGCATGCTCGCACAGACAGCCCCACACCCGCCACTCCCTCGTCACTGGCTTTGATTTGACAGCACAGGGAGCCAATGGCTCCCGGTGCCCCAGCAAAGCCAGCAAGACCCGGAAGTGAGGGAAGAGAAGAGCTACGGGCGTGCATGGCGCTGGATCAAGTGAGGGCTCAGGTAAGAAAAGGGGGGGGGTGACACCTAAACTTTTTTTATCTTAATGCAAGGAATGCATTAAGGTAAAAAATGTTTAGGCTGTACAAACACTGTAAAGCCCTGTACACACAATCAGTTTTACCGATGAAAACCGTCCGATGGATTGTTTTCATCAGACAAACCGATCATGTATGGGACCCATCGGTCTTTTTTCCATCGGTTTTAAAAAATAGAACATGTTTTAAATTTTTCCGATGGATAAAAAAACGATCGAAAACTCCGATCGTCTATGGGCAAGTCCATCGGATAAATAACCCACGCATGCTCAGAATCAAGTCGACGCATGCTCAGAAGCATTGAACTTCATTTTTCTCGGCTCATCGGAGTGTTTTACGTCACTGCGTTTGGAACGGTCGGTTTTTTGACTGATGGTGTGTAGGCAAGACTGATGGAAGTCAGCTTCATCGGTTTTCTGATGGACAAAACCATCGGATTAGAATCCATAGGATATCCGATCGTGTGTACGAGGCTTAAGTGTAAGAGCCCATTCACACAGGGGCAACTCGTCAGGCGACTCAGCCGCCTGACAAGTCGTGTCCCGCTCTGTTCAATAGAACCGTTCTAATAGGAGCGACGCAAGTCGCTCCGACTTAGAAAAAGGTTCTTGTACTACTTTGGGGCGACTCGGGGCGACTTACATTGACTTACAGAAGTCATTTTGCAAGTCGCCTCTGAAGTCGTCTTCAGATCGCCTTGCCGAGTCGCCCCCAAAGTCGTGCCGCCCCTATGTGAATGGGCTCTTAGCGATAGGTAAACTTATCTCAACTATCCATTGACATGGGAACATTTATAATTAGGGTTGTCGAAATGAATATGAATGTTTTAAGATTTGGAAATTTATAAATTAAATATACATTCCAGTATTCAGTGTTTAGTCATTTCTTCATTGTAGGATTCAATGTATATTGTAGGAACACAGGTGACAAAGCTTGTTGATGACCACACTTCACAGGTAGGTGTTAAAAGTGACACCTGCAAGTCTATAGAAACACCTTACAATCCAGCTAAGAAATCTGCTCATAACTCTACAGCTAGAGGATTACACCACATAACCACGTTCTTTGACACGCACTGAGCAGGAATACAGTCAAGATGAGGCTTAAAATACCAGAATCATCTATTGTATGCCATTTCCTCCTTCAAATCCCCTTAAATGCAACACAGAAAGGTAAAGAGAGCGAAATAAAACCTCATGCAGGAAGCAACTTGCAATAAATTTGTTTATGGTCTAAGTGTTATTAATAGTGGCAATCTGAACAGGTTTTTATGGAAAAGCTTTGTTCACCAAAGCGCCTCCTTTGTTTGCTAGCTTGGTGGGAACCCCTGCAGGACGCTCATAAATGGACAAATTTACAATGTGGACTGTGTAAAGTGCCTGCAGCACTTTTTACATCCACACTGTCTTTGTGATTGTGTACCACCTGTGATGCTAGAGGGCTGGAGGTCAGAGCTAAGCAATTCCTTCAGCTTTTTATAACACAAAGCTGATCAATATGGTCTTATCTGAAGCTGAAGACTAGCTTTACCTCTTCTAATCTTTTAAAATAGAGATGTTATTTTTAGACATTTGCGCTGTTTGCCTCTGAGATAATGACTTGTAGGCCTCTTTGTAAGCCAGTATACCGTCAGAATCAGTGAGTTGTGCAGAACACAGTTACACAGCCGCACACAGGACCAGAATCACATAATAATTGCATTATTATTTTTATTTTATTTATTTTTTCTGGTTGAACTAGATAGACTTGTGTCTTTTTTCAACCTGACTAACTATGTAGCATAAGGCCCTAATAATAAAAAATAGATTTATTTCATTTGACCTCATTCACTGCGGTTAGCCTAGGCTTATGATACCTTTATGATGATTCCCTGCAATAGATGCAGAGAGAACATTTTGGAATACGCAAATGTTTTTCCATACTTTATCCTAAAATCCTGATTTGTTAAGCCTTAAATATGCAGAAATTAGTAAGACTGGATGCACACAAGCAACTGTTAGTCGCAAAAATAGAAAAGTAGCTTAATTATGCAATTTCATGTACGCATGATTATATTTGATTGCTAAGCAATTTAAAGTGATTTTTACAAAGCAATTGTAACATGCCCGTAGGTGTTGGCTTTGATAAGCATGCGGGTACAGCTCCTACCTAAATTTGGTGATACCCACAAAATCCTGTGACACAGTGAGGCAGATGATTGTAAACAGCTGCATTCTGAAAATAGGAAAATAATTAGTACAAACAGAGCAACAAGTTCAAAGGGAAATCACAGTATTGGCATTAAGGCTAAGTTCACACTGCTGCGACATGGGAGCCCAAGTCGGATAACATGTCAAATTCAATGTTTTCCTATGGGAGCAGTCTTAACTGACACTACAAAGTCCCTTTGACTTTAGAAAAGGTTCCTGCACTACTTTGGTCTGACTTGGGTGTAATTTCAGCCCTTGTACAGGCTTCCAAATAGCATCCAAGTTGAATTAAGTCGGAAGGAAGTTGCAAGGCAAAGTTAGATGACTTTGTCGTCGCAGCAGTGTGAACCAAGCCCTAAAGGGGTTGTAAAGGTTAGTTTTTTTCACCTTAAAACATCCTATGCATTAAGGTGAAAAAAAAAACAGGCAATGACGGCCCCCGCAGCCCCCCGTTTTACTTACCTGAGCCCCGAATCTGCTGTGCGCGTCCCCCGGCGTCCTCTTCTCCTCTGTCTGCCCGTCAATTGGCTAGATTGATAGCAGCGCAGTCATTGGCCTGCGCTGCTGTCAATCACATGCAATGACCCAGGGGGCGGGGCCATGTGATACAGTCAGCGGCTATGGCCGCCGGCTGTATCACAGGAGTGCGCCCGCAAGCTAACCCCCTTTGGGAGAGCGCTTCCCATGAAGGGGGTTAGCTGATGCGGGGGAGGAGCCGAGACAGCCACCGAGGGACCCCAGGAGACCAGGATCGGGGCCACTGTGTGCAAAACGAGCTGCACAGTGGAGGTAAATATGACATGTTTGTTATTTAATGTTTTAAAAACGGGAACCTTTAGTGTCCCTTTAAACATGAACAAATGTGCTATAGCAGTTCATTTTTACCAATGTAGCTAAGCTAACTATAAGTTCCAAACTTGTCAGTTGGTGGACCTACAGGTCTGCACTGAGGCCCTGGACAACTGGACAGTAAGGCTAGGTTCACATTGATACGGCTCTGCGAGCCGCGCTTTGCGTGGGTATGGCAGCCCATTCATTTGAATGGGCTGCCGTACCTCCTGAAACACAGGGAAAAAGTTCCGGCACCATTTCTGGAATCGCAGCCCACACAAGAACTGCAAATTCAGTACAGTTCCCAGTGCAGGTGTGATTTCCAGTGCATGGAGAGTGGAATTAAGATTAATGGCACCTGCAGGAAACAGTGGGGACCGCCGCAGGAACCAGCAGCACAGATGTGAACCTAGACTTACAGATTCCTTTCCAAAGCAACAAAGTTGCAGTCACTGTACTGTCCTTTTAAGATACTACACACTGAAAGAAACAGCAGGTGTACAATCACTTCTCAGTCAGCATACTTTATCCAGCAGACACTACTGAAAAGAAGCTGTCTGTATCTACCCCATATATGCAACTGAACAGTCTTTCCTTGTCTATGCAATACAGTCTATCACACTAGCTCCTGGTGAGATGAATATAGTAGTACCATAGCTCCCAACTGTCTCTGATTTCGAGGGACTGTCCCTGATTTGTAACAAAGTCCCTCTGTCCCTCTTTCCTCCACATTTGTCCCTTATTTTGGTCTGATCTATATAGTTGTATATAAAATGCACTTCTTGTCTTTCAAATAGTGTATCCCAGAGCTAAACCTTTCATTCAATTTCTAAATTGCTTCATTTGTAAATTTCAAAAGCCAGTATAAAGGTATAGTACCTTAGATTGTAAGCTCCTTGAGGGTAGGGACCGATGTGAATGTACAATGTATATGTAAAGTGCTGCGTAAATTGACAGCGCTATATAAGTACCTAAATATTGATAATAATAATAAGAAGAATAATAGTAATGGTAAAGAAAAAAGCACTCGTGGGTTTGACTTTTTTTTTTGTATAATTCACCTTTAAGGGGTGTGACAGGGGTGTGTCCTATGCCTACATTCTTTGCCAATAGGTGTTCCCCGTTCCCTCCTCAATGTTTTTTTGTTTGCAGCAAATAATGTAACTTCAGAAATCTCAGAGACAGTCACTGTAGCACAAGAAACTTCTTTGTGGAAACTGTGTGGCACTTAAAATTTAGCAGTCAGCTCTCTTTGGGCCTCTTAGGAAGTCAGAAATAACAGGTGGAATCTTCTTAGCTTCTCTGTGCTATCCTCCAAGCTCTAAACAACAGGAATCTGACTGAAAAATTAAGTAGGATTTCACACCTGAAGTCTCTCTCCTCTCAGCTGCCCTCTTCCAGAAAGTTCTCACTGATCTCATTCTTCCTAAACTGTGCTGCAGAACATTCCTCCCTCTGGTGTTGCACACAATATAGACTGGCACAGTGTTTCTGATTTCAGTAGCTGCCCAATGAAAGTGAATTGCGAAGGCCATTTTGGGATAGTCCAAAGTCCGTTGACCTCTATAGCTGATAAGTTGCTAGGAACAGAGGGACCTCTAGTGGCAGAAAACAGTATGTGTGAAATAATAAACAATTGCTGCATGTGAAAATGTCAGCTTTGCAAAACCAAAAAGCTCTGCTGAACATCTACACAACAGGTCATGTGTCAAATGTCTCTGAGGTGGCTCTATAATTTTTTCAGAAAAGAGGAAAAAGGTCAAGGGTCAATATACCTATTCTTTGCTGTAGGAAATATACTGCAGTTTGTATTGCTGTGTGTTTTATTTATCTTGCTAGTGTTTGCAGGTTCAATATATTTTACTGCCTTTTTTCTGCATTTTTACCAGGAAAATGCAGCCCACAACCTCCAGCCTTACTAACAAAAAAGTTAGCAAACTTTTTTGATTGGCATGCTTGTGCAAAGCCTTTCTGTAAAATAAAATAAAAAAAAAAGAAAGAAATTCAGAGGCTGCAGTTACCAACTTTCTTTTCTGTAAGACCATGAACAAAAATCAGAGGCCAAAAAAATCAAAAGCAATTGCTGGATTATAGTACAACATGAGAAGACTTAGCACATAAACAGCAAGATCCACCTTGCGTAAATCCCCCCAGTCCCAATTGATTTAAATTAAAACCTGTCAGGGAGAAAAAAATTAGATAATATACTTACCTTTCCCCTATTTTCTGCACATGATTCTATCATCTTTCCGGCAAGAATCCCAGGAATGTTGAGTAGGCCAATTTCCATAAGAAAATGATCCTTCTCTGTGCCGCAGCATCTTCTTGTGATAGTTAGACGACTCAGCATTCCCAGGGATCTTGTTGGCCGATAGTGAGGACCACCTGCACTACAGATGCTTGAGGTGAGGTAAGTAAAGGATCTATTTTTTTTTTACTATGCAGTTGTTTTGGGGTGTTCTTTTATGGTTAACGTGATGATTTAGCAAGGGCAAGGGGGATGTACCAAATAATTGGATCTTGCTTGCAGTGCAAGGTCAGCTTTAAGCAACTAGACTAGGCAGGCATGCCACTTGACTAGGCACACATGCCTTTTTTTTATTCACTTAATCATGCAAGTAAATTGTATACATGGGTCGAATTCTGAACAAATTTTCTTTCGACAATCAGAAATTTTTTGCAATTTGTGATTGGTTGGTACCACTATTGATTTCGAAATTCGACCAACCAAGCCTTCAGTTTCACCTCATGTTGCAACCGAAAGAGTTTTTGTGGCCAGGAATCTTTTTTCTTTTTTTCTGTCCAGGTCACAGCTCATGCACATTTCTTTTCCGATTATATTTCTCCCATCATTGATTCAAAATTTGATTGTTTTTGCAAAAATTTCCAACATGCCCGATTACTCAATTTCAATGGCCGCACGAAAATCAGCCATTGCTTCAGCCCACTAATGGTGCGAAATTCAAAAAGGAAATGTATTTTCTTTCAGAATTCAACTCATGTATGGCCGGTGTTCTATCAGTATGGGTCCCCCCATCAGATAGTGCCCGTGTTGAACTGCGCATGCGCAATTGGAGATCACGTAAACGTCCGAGACTTAACATTAGTCAGCTGTTCTTGGAGCATGCGCAGTTAACAGGCCGCTCGCTCCCGATGCTTATCCACGACGCTCGCTGTATCAGATGTCAGCCCCATCTCAATAGAACAGCGCTGGCCGCGCTCACAGCAATTCAGCAAGGTGGCGGATGCTTTTTAGAAAGGGGAGGGTGTGTTATTGAGCAGTGCTTTTTTACAGGTTGGACATCTGGATAGAACATCGCTGGCCGTTCTCACAGCAATACAGCAAGGGGTACATGGTTAAAAAAATCACTGCTCAATAATACACCATCCCCTTTTTAAAAACCATCTGGCCTTTGCTGTATTGCTGTGAGCGTGGCCAGCTCTGTTCTATCGAGATGTCCAACCTGTAAAAAATCACTGCTCAATAATACACCCGCCCCTTGCTGTATTGCTGTGAGCGCGGTCAGCGCTGTTCTATCGAGATGGGTCCCCCATCTGATAGAGCGAGCGCCGTTGATTAGCATCGGGAGTGAGCGTCGTAACTGCGCATGCTCCAACTACAGCTGACGGAACAGATGTTCAGTCTCTGAGATTTCCGTGATCTCGGACTGCGCATGCACAATCCAACCCGGGCACTATCTGATGGGGGACCCAGAATGATAGGACATCAGCTTTCATTTGCCTTCTTTCATTGAAATCAATTAGTTAAAAAAATAATGGCAACATGCTGTTGATGCAACTGATTTAAAGCATGTGCCACTGTCTTGGGATCAGTCACCCATGACCTTGCTTCCGTTGCCTCTCAAGTGTTCCAGTGGAGATGATAAGTACTCTCCATTTTATTTGCATGATTGAGTGAATAAAAAAATGGCATGCATGCCTAGTCAAGTGGAATCCAGCACATCAGGGGTCCGCAGTAATGAAAAGGGAATCCTTGTTAAAATAATTGATTGTCTGTTTAAAACTTAAAAGGTGAATCTTTAAAAGATAGTCCCAAATTTCATAAATACTGCAAATATCACTGAGACTTGAAATTTCGAAAGAACAAAAGAAAAATCCAGATGCTGGGAAAATGACAGCAAACTTAGCTATATTGTATGAACAAATAAACAGATCTAAAAGGACTTTATAAATTTGCATGCAAACATGCCCCATAGTGTGCTAAACCAATGGATAACCTTTTGCTAGACTACTGCATACCACTGTGCTAGACCTTTGCATAACATTAGTTCAAGCTCATATCATAGACCAATTTCTTTGAAAATACAGAAGGTACTTGATTAAGGCAATTACTCACAAATACGATACATAGCCACATATGACACGTTCCTTAAATTAGCATATGAAAATACCTTTTCAATGCTTAATACTTAACAGATGCTGCCTAATGTAATAACTCACCTGCTTCCTTTAAACTCTAATGACTCCTTTGTTCAGTATCGCTTCACTGTGGACTTTTAAGCCTCGTACACATGACCGAGTTTCTCGTCGTAAAAAACCCGTCGTTTTTCTCGACGAGATTCTTGTCAAGCTTGACGAGCTTCTTGTCAAGCTTTCCTTGCATACACACTGTCAATTCCAAACCTCGTCGTTGTTCTGCGCGGTCACGTACAGCACGTACAATGGCAGTATAAAGGGGAAGATCGATTTCAATGGCGCCACCCCTTGGGCTGCTTTTGCTGATCTCGTGTTACCGCGTGTGAAGTAAAAGTTTGGGGAGAGACGATTCGCGCTTTTCAGTCTTCGTGCTTTCAGTTCGTTTTAGCGTGACGAACGTGCTATCTCCATTACAAACGCTAGTTTTACCAGAAGGAGCGCTCCCGTCTTATACTTGATTCTGAGCATGCGCGATTTTTGAAGACTAGGAAAAGCATACACACGACCGGTTTTCTCTACGCAAAACAGGCCGACGAGAAACCCGACAAGAAAATCGAGAATCCTGACGAGAAAATAGAGAGCAGGTTCTCGACGAAAAACCATACACACGAACGGTTTTCTCTGCAGTTTTCTTGTCGTTTTTTGACGAGAAACTCGGTCGTGTGTACGAGGCTTTACTTTTAAGGATAGAACCTAAATGAACAATGTACTGTAATTTGGTAACTGAGACCCCCTAACAATGGCTATGACAGTTGGAAAGATCTAGAATTTCAAGTGAAGACATCTCACCACATTTATTTCTGATACATATTTTTTATTTTTTCAAAATTCCAGTTAGCACCTAATTGTTTTAGCTGCACTAAAATCCCAATTATTGTTGCCCTGTTTGAGTTTTCCCACTCTGGACTACAAAACTTGTTTTCTTTATGCTATGGAGGTGGGAGGCAGGGGAGGGGTTTTGTTGTTCACCAGGAGAGAACAAGGCAGGGCTGATAAACTGCTTGATTTTCAATGCAGCAGAGGCAGTGCTGTCAGATCACTACTGGAGGTTTAGAGCCCATCGGATTAGGTATTTTTCTGTACTTGTAGTTTCTGTTTTAAAGACAAAATATGGCAAATGTGCATGTAGCGGGATTCCCATATGATATGTAGGTTTTGACATTTAAAGGGGGGAATCCAGCTCCCTCCGGTGGTATACGTGTTACAATGCAACTAATGCACAGGTTATAGTTTAATGCACCCTGGAACAAATAGCAGCAAGGAGAAAAGACTCCGTTACTTTTAGTAGAAGACAGACTACATTACCCATAGTACAGCTGTGTTACCAGGGTGCACTGCAACGCTGCAAAGCCTACTGGGCAGACTACTTAAACCAAGGGAGGGGCCATCTTGTCTCTCTCTGGATCCGGCTATCAACCAAGCAGGAAGCTGGCACGGAGGCCTGCTTCCTGAGTGTTAGGCCAGAAGCCTGGGCCTAGAGTGCGCGAGTGTCTTGAGTGGTTTCCAGCAGATGATCGTCCTCGGCATCCTGTGATTGCCTAGCAGAGACCGGAGTCGTCCATCACCATCACCGTACGCTGTTAGTGACGGAGGCCGAAGACTGCAGCTGAAGCAGAAGCGTGGAGATCGAATGACCGGGACAAGCCAGAGGAGATTATCCGAGAGTTGGCCCTGTTTGGTGAGAAGGGCACCTGCCCAGAATTGACTACTACCTTAGAGGAAAGTGACTTAGTGCCAGCCACACTTCACCTATCACGCCACAGCTTGCGGCCTAGTCTATCTTACTGGAGACTATGTGATTAGAGATTGGCGCATCCGTCATTAGTGGGTGGCAGGCACACGAGTACTCAGGAATATTGCGGATAACTACAGCATCTTGTTGAAACCCTGTGGATTACAATTTAACTTGTGCACCAACGGTGGCTAGCAAAGACTCCATTTGAGAAAGGAACTTTGAGCGGGACTCAGATGGGCCTTGCTTACCTATTATAGGGACTGAACACGTGCAAGGTATTGCAACAAAGGGGGAGCTTGCGAGCAATCAGTTAGCCGTGCAGAGACACATATAGATACATGTACATATATATAGCTGATGTTGTTTCCTGTTATTACCTAATCTCAGTGATACCCATCCTCGTTGATTTATTGACTCTGCAATGCGCATGCAGAGTCAACTGTGTGTATTAATGTGATTCTTTACCCTTCCCTTTTATACTGAGTAAAGGTACCTTTGATTAAGCATATAACTTGTGTGGAGTATCTCTGTCACTTAGAAGGACTAGTGACCAGCAAAGGTAATAACATTTACAGGTTATTGTGTGATGTATGCAGGATTGTGTCTCCTAATACTCAATAGGTCTCACAATCCTTATTCATATCAGTTGTGCTAAGGGAGGGTTTGAGCCACTTCCAGGGGTTAATAGGCAGGCCGTAGACCCAAATCAAACAAACAGCAGCTCCTACGGGAGTAGTGCTACATGCATATAATATTTTTTTATTATTACAGGTAAGTACCTGTATAAGTAAATTAATATATAAGTATATAGCATTGTCAATTTACATATACACTATAATACTAAAAGAATTGGGACGCCTGCCTTTACACGCACATGAACGTTAATGGCATCCCAGTCTTAGTCCGTAGGGTTTAATATTGAGTTGGCCCACCCTTTGCAGCTATAACAGCTTTAACTCTTTTGGGAAGGCTGTCCACAATGTTTAGGAGTGTGTCTATGGGAATGTTTGAAACAAAACAATACTCCTGCGCTCTGATGTCTTGGTGTATGCGGGGCGTGTCGATCATTCCTCAGTAAACAGGCAACACTTTAGGAATCTTGCAGCCCTCCTCAGAACTATGGGTGTTCATACAACTGTAAAAAAACAAAAAACAGGAGGGCGCACCGACCTAGTGTATTACCAGATAAAATCTTTATTAAAATGTATAAAAACAGCAATGGTCCTACTCACAAGCAGAGCGTTAAAATGAGCTTTTTCTAGTGACCAGCCTGAATCATAGGACGACTGAAGTTAAAACTCGATGACCAGGGAGATAGATGGTACCTCAAATGTGCTGGACGGCTGACGCGTTTCCGGGGCGCACCCCTTTCTTCAGAGCCTACACAGCTTGTGGTATCCTATTCTCATGGATAACCCCACACATATAGATATACACACACTCATGTCCACCAAGGAGGCCCCGACCCATCGTCCCCACCCCAATAGGCCCCGCCCCTACAAACTCCACCCCCAGAGGTGTGTCTCATGATTAACCCATAGGGGTGAATCAGAAATTAAATATAATTCGACATGCTATGTGACACCAATTGTGCACTAGAGTAAAACAAATCATTTCACATCATAGATACATATAAAATAGTGGTGGAGGATAGAGGTTCAAATTCAAAGGACCAGTGTGCCACTAATGATCAAAATACTCCTAGCAAACTTGTACCCAAACCCCCACTGATCCCGCATCACAGGGTGACCAGGTAGGCTAGTAGTATACAACAGATATGTAACAAGCATCTAATTGTGCCCGAACGAACCGCTTACAGTATGCAGCAGGGGCCAACAGTAGATGCAAAGGTGTCCAATGATCTGCCAGTGGGAGAGATGCATCTAGGATTCCACTCACTGCATCCTATACCTAACCTTCTATTAAGGGAGAGAGGCACATTCGGAGCTTTGGACTAGAAGTGCGGGTGTTACAAACTTTTCCACCCGCACTTCCTGTTTGTCAGTGGTGCGGCCTGATTGGGCGAATGCCAGGCCTCGATCTGGATGCCGAGTCGGAAGTGCGGGTGTGTTTGCGTTCCACCCGCAACTTCCGGTAGCACTACAGTGAATGCGCTCGCCCCTCCTATCACTCCTAGGGGCGGAGTGCAGAGGAGGCTTGTCCAAAGCATGGAATGGGTCGCAATTGCCTAGAGGTGTGGGTGTCACTAGCGTGTCTACCCGCACTTCCGGTCGCGTCCCTGTTTGTCTATAGCACAGCCTGATTAGGCAAATACCAGGCCTCGATCTGGATGCTAAACTGGAAGTGCGGGTGTGTTTGCGTTCCACCCGCAATTTCCGGTGAAACCACAGTGTACACACCCGCTCCTCCTATCACTCTTAGGGGCGGAGTGTAAAGGAGGCCTGTCCAATGACAAGGAGAAAAAAAAAAAAAAGGGGGGGGGGGGGAGAGAGGAGCCTCCTCCATGCACACACGCACATGCACACCCATACAAAGGATCCACAGATACGTACAGTGGGTCTAGTACATAGGAAAACTCCTACCTGGTTTCTTTGCCAAAAACATTCCCCCATCACCAAAGTGAATTTGTGGGAAACAACATTGATGGACTATCTCCATGGATAAAATAACTTCGTGGGACAAAGGTCCCATTTATCCCCACTGCCCCACAATTATTTGCCGTGAGGAAAAGGGATACACGTAAATCTCTCCCCACATGTACTTATGCAAAACACTCCCACAGATGATACATGGTGGACCCACTGTACGCTGGACCTACCAAATGAACCACGCCGTATAAATATTATTAATGGAGTTGAACAAGCAACCCTTGAACTACACTCTACCAAGAAGCACCCACATAGTGTAGGGTGCCAGTGGCGTGGACCCTAGTAGGTCCAGAAGATGTCACATGAACCTGAATAAACCAGCTGTAAATATGATGTGCATTATAGCATTGCAAAAATGATAAACAAAAAAGAAAACAAATTATTATTATTAATTATTATCAACAATAATAATCATGTTCCCAATATTAAATATAAACCCCAAAGGACCCAAAAAGCCTTAAAACTCTCTCTTCTAAATCCTAAGCCTACTAGAAATATTCTCTTTATGTACCCTGGCATGCACGACCAATCAACTTGTACTAATGGTGTGAAGTTCAATTCCCTCGTTGAGGCCCTGCGGGGCCAAAGTCCCCAAGGTGAAGATCCAGAAAGCTTCTCTCTTACATAAAATCTGATATTTCTTGCCACTATCTAAATTGCTAGGTATAGCTTCTATGCCAAAAACCTTCAGACCATCTATGCTACTGTCATGTAGTTCCTTGAAATGTCTCGGAACTGAACACTTGTCCTTTTCCGTGGTGATGCTACTCCTGTGTTCGTTCATCCTGGTAGATGGGAGAAGTCATAAGATCAGACAGTTTATTAACTGTGGTACCCCATTTATCATCTATGGTCTAATCTGCCCTTGTGGCCTTATGTACATTGGCCGTACATGTCGACCAATGAGAACCAGGATGAACGAACACAGGAGTAGCATCACCACGGAAAAGGACAAGTGTTCAGTTCCGAGACATTTCAAGGAACTACATGACAGTAGCATAGATGGTCTGAAGGTTTTTGGCATAGAAGCTATACCTAGCAATTTAGATAGTGGCAAGAAATATCAGATTTTATGTAAGAGAGAAGCTTTCTGGATCTTCACCTTGGGGACTTTGGCCCCGCAGGGCCTCAACGAGGGAATTGAACTTCACACCATTAGTACAAGTTGATTGGTCGTGCATGCCAGGGTACATAAAGAGAATATTTCTAGTAGGCTTAGGATTTAGAAGAGAGAGTTTTAAGGCTTTTTGGGTCCTTTGGGGTTTATATTTAATATTGGGAACATGATTATTATTGTTGATAATAATTAATAATAATAATTTGTTTTCTTTTTTGTTTATCATTTTTGCAATGCTATAATGCACATCATATTTACAGCTGGTTTATTCAGGTTCATGTGACATCTTCTGGACCTACTAGGGTCCACGCCACTGGCACCCTACACTATGTGGGTGCTTCTTGGTAGAGTGTAGTTCAAGGGTTGCTTGTTCAACTCCATTAATAATATTTATACGGCGTGGTTCATTTGGTAGGTCCAGCGTACAGTGGGTCCACCATGTATCATCTGTGGGAGTGTTTTGCATAAGTACATGTGGGGAGAGATTTACGTGTATCCCTTTTCCTCACGGCAAATAATTGTGGGGCAGTGGGGATAAATGGGACCTTTGTCCCACGAAGTTATTTTATCCATGGAGATAGTCCATCAATGTTGTTTCCCACAAATTCACTTTGGTGATGGGGGAATGTTTTTGGCAAAGAAACCAGGTAGGAGTTTTCCTATGTACTAGACCCACTGTACGTATCTGTGGATCCTTTGTATGGGTGTGCATGTGCGTGTGTGCATGGAGGAGGCTCCTCTCTCCCCCCCCCCTTTTTTTTTTTTTTTTTTTTCTCCTTGTCATTGGACAGGCCTCCTTTACACTCCGCCCCTAAGAGTGATAGGAGGAGCGGGTGTGTACACTGTGGTTTCACCGGAAATTGCGAGTGGAACGCAAACACACCCGCACTTCCAGTTTAGCATCCAGATCGAGGCCTGGTATTTGCCTAATCAGGCTGTGCTATAGACAAACAGGGACGCGACCGGAAGTGCGGGTAGACACGCTAGTGACACCCACACCTCTAGGCAATTGCGACCCATTCCATGCTTTGGACAAGCCTCCTCTGCACTCCGCCCCTAGGAGTGATAGGAGGGGCGAGCGCATTCACTGTAGTGCTACCGGAAGTTGCGGGTGGAACGCAAACACACCCGCACTTCCGACTTGGCATCCAGATCGAGGCCTGGCATTCGCCCAATCAGGCCGCACCACTGACAAACAGGAAGTGCGGGTGGAAAAGTTTGTAACACCCGCACTTCTAGTCCAAAGCTCCGAATGTGCCTCTCTCCCTTAATAGAAGGTTAGGTATAGGATGCAGTGAGTGGAATCCTAGATGCATCTCTCCCACTGGCAGATCATTGGACACCTTTGCATCTACTGTTGGCCCCTGCTGCATACGGTAAGCGGTTCGTTCGGGCACAATTAGATGCTTGTTACATATCTGTTGTATACTACTAGCCTACCTGGTCACCCTGTGATGCGGGATCAGTGGGGGTTTGGGTACAAGTTTGCTAGGAGTATTTTGATCATTAGTGGCACACTGGTCCTTTGAATTTGAACCTCTATCCTCCACCACTATTTTATATGTATCTATGATGTGAAATGATTTGTTTTACTCTAGTGCACAATTGGTGTCACATAGCATGTCGAATTATATTTAATTTCTGATTCACCCCTATGGGTTAATCATGAGACACACCTCTGGGGGTGGAGTTTGTAGGGGCGGGGCCTATTGGGGTGGGGACGATGGGTCGGGGCCTCCTTGGTGGACATGAGTGTGTGTATATCTATATGTGTGGGGTTATCCATGAGAATAGGATACCACAAGCTGTGTAGGCTCTGAAGAAAGGGGTGCGCCCCGGAAACGCGTCAGCCGTCCAGCACATTTGAGGTACCATCTATCTCCCTGGTCATCGAGTTTTAACTTCAGTCGTCCTATGATTCAGGCTGGTCACTAGAAAAAGCTCATTTTAACGCTCTGCTTGTGAGTAGGACCATTGCTGTTTTTATACATTTTAATAAAGATTTTATCTGGTAATACACTAGGTCGGTGCGCCCTCCTGTTTTTTGTTTTTTTATGGGAATGTTTGACCATTCTTTCAGAAGCGCATTTGTGAGGTCAGGCACTGATGTTGGATGAGAAGGCCTGCCTCACAGCCTCCACTCGAACTCATCCTAAATGTGTTCTATCCGGTTTAGGTCAGGAATCTGTGCAGGCCAGTCAAGTTCTTCCAACCTAAACTTTCTCATCCATGTCTTTATGGACCTTGTTTTGTGCACTGGTCCAAATCATTTGGTGGAGGGGGGATTATGGTGTGGGTTGTTTTTGAGGTGTTGGGCTTGGCCCCTTAGTTCCAGTGAAGAGAACTTTTAAGGCGTCAGCATACCTAGAGATTTGGACAATTTCAGGCTCCCAGCTTTGTGGGAATATTTTTAGGGATAGCCCCTTCCTGTTCCAACATGACTGCACACCAGTGCACAAACAAGGTCCATAAAGACATGGATGAGCGAGTTTGGGGTGGAGGAACTTGACTGTCCTGATCTCAACCCAATAGAACACCTTTGGAATGAATTAGAGCAGAGGCTGCGAGTCAGGCCTTCTCATCCACATTATTGCCTGACCTCACAAATGCACTTCTGGAAGAATGATCAAACATTCCCATAGACACACTCATAAACCTTGTGGACAGCCTTCCCAGAAGAGTTGCAAAGGGTGGGCCAGCTCAATATTGAACCCTATGGACTAAGACTGGGATGGCATTAGAGATCATGTGCATGTAAAGGCAGGCATCCCAATACTTTTGGTAATATAGTGTATAATGTAAATTCGCATCATTCCCTGCCCTGAAGGAGCTTACAATCTAAGGTCCCTAACTCATATGCATACACATACTAAGGTCAATTTATACAGAAGCCACTTAACCTACCAGCATGTCTTTGTAGTGTGGGAAGAAATCTGAGTACCCAGAGGAAACCCACACAGGCACACAAAGAACATGTAAACTCCAGAAAGGTAGTGCCATGCTTGAGATTCAAACCAACAACCCTAGTGCTGCCAGGTGGAAGTGTTAACCACTTTGTCACTGTGCTGCCCATACTGAATGTTTTTTTTTTATTCTGCAAATACATACCGTAGTTACATATTTGGTAAGGTGGAAAAAGGACACAGGTTCTTCAAGTCCAACCTGTGTGTGTGCGCTTTTATGTCAATATTACAATATTGTGCTGGGTGTTTAGTGTGCTCCTGCTCCTTTAAGGAGGGCTGGGCTCCCTCCAGTCATCTGCCCTTCATCTATCCATCAGCATACATGTGCTTCCACTGAGGAGACTTTAAATTTCAGAGTTAGGACTGCAGTACACAGGGAGCCTTGACGGGGCCTGCAGCTTACGCATGTATTTGCAAATGCGTGCAACTAAACACCTGTTTTTAACGCACTGTTAGACAGGTGAATTTGGTTGGTTAGTAAGTTGAGCTTGGTTATTCAGTTTTTTTGTTTACATTGTATATCCCTGTATGCCATGGTTGTTTAGGTGCCTATCTAATAGTTTTTTTTTAACTATCGATGCTCCCTGCTGAAGCCACTGCTTGTGGAAGAGAATTTCACATTCTTACCGCTCGTATCGTAAAGAACCCTCTACACAGTTTTCGGTTAAATCGCTTTTCTTCTCATTTTAGTGAATGGCCGCGAGTATTTTTAAATGCCCTTTCGCGGAAAAGTTTTATCCCTATTGTGGGGTCACTAGTACGGTATTTGTACATTGAAATCATATCCCCTCTCAAGCGTCACTTCAACAGAGAGAAAAAATTCAGTGCTTGTAATCTTTCCTCATAACGAAGATCCTCCAGACCCTTTATTAGCTTTGTTGCCCTTCTTTGTACTCTCTCCATTTCCAGTACATCCTTCCTGAGGATTGGAGCCCAGAACTGGACAGCATACTCCCAGGTGCGGCCGGACCAGAGTCCTGTAGAGTGAGATAATTATCGTTTTATCTCTGGAGTTAATTCCCTTTTTAATGTATGCCAATATTCTATTTGCTTTGCTTGCAGCAGCATGCCATTGCTGAGCCTATCATCTACTAGGACCCCCAGGTCTTTTTCCATTCTAGATTCCCCCAGAGGTTCACCCCTCAGTGAGTAGATTGCATTCATATTTTTGCCACCCAAATGCATTATTTTACATTTTTCTACATTAAACCTCTTTTGCCATGTAGTTGCCCACCCCATTAATTTGTTCAGATCTTCTTGCAAGGTTTCCACATCCTGCGGAGTAGCTATTGCCCTGCTTAGCTTAGTGTCGTCCGCAAATACATACATTTTATTATTTAAGCTTCACTTCCATTTGCCTTTGCCACTCTATGTCTCCTAACTGGGGATTTTTTTCCTATAGTTCCTGTCCAGAGACATGACAGGTAGTAAGTGTAAATATCCCCAAAGTGTGGGGATTTTTTCATTTGGAACTGTCACTGAGTCAGGCGTCTTCATTTCAAGCTCTGCCTACATTGTTCATTCCAGTACCAGATGGAAAAATGTTGTCCCACTAACAATGGAGGCCAGATTTCCATCGCAACCCTAACCTATCCCTCAACAATAGATATATCCCATTTAGGCATACTTACCTTATCCAGCACCTGAAGCATTGATACCCAAAGCTACCAGCATGAAGCGATGAGAACGACTTATCTGAAGACCCAGGTCACTGGTACCATCTAGCAAAGACAGCAACATTAGATGTGGATAAATTGACTCCCTACATGCTGTAAATATCCATTGTTATACCAATTTTATTTTATTTATTACTGAGTTATATTTTCCATAATGTGAAAACACAAACAGCATTTTAATTCAAAAAATGTAAGAAAATAACTACAAAAGGCAGTAGCATAGTTTAAATTCCGCATACATAAATACAAAAAAGGCACCTTGTGCAGTAACCTTTGAAAACACTGGACTGTAAATAAACCAGTAACTGATTTTCTAAACGATTTACGTCTGATTTATGTACAATGTTTAGATTGAACTGCCACCCAGCAGAAAATGAAGTTGCCTACTCAGGTAGAGTAATGCCATAATATTTAGCAACACATATTCCGCTCTCTGCTCTGCATAAAAATGAACAGCCCTCATTTAATTGGCTCAGTCACTGTGTTATATAGTTCCTTCTGACTGCACACCATACAAACTAGTTTTCAATAAAATGAAACATAAAGTAGAGATATTTTTCTCTATGCTAATGAGAAAAGCTGATCAGCAAAACTGCAGTGTTTTATTGTGTTATTAATTTTGCAATCATGAATTCATTTTTTACGCTGTTAATTTAAAGTCGTTTGAGAAACATTCAAATCTGTGGTTAGCTGTAGAAAAACAGTAAAGAAAGAAACATCTCATCAAGATGAAATAAGAGCAATCATGCAATTGCTGCATATTAATGTGTTTCAATTCAAACTGTATTAGAAGCCTGCATTTTTAACTCTAAGCAATTCAGCATAGGTTATCCACCTCCCTGCAAGATATATACTGTATATATAGATATATATATATATATAGATATATATATCTATATCCGGATAAACTTTTTAAAGCTCTGTTGCTAGGCAATAAAATGAATCAGGAATTGACTGAAGCACATTGAATGGCTTTTCCTTAACATCTAAATAGTTGACTGCATTTTGTACACTTTTCAGGGCTGAAATAAAATGGCCCAGTCGGTGATGCAATATGGCCACATTGGTAAAAAAAAATAAGTCATTAGTCTTGTTCTTTCAGAATTATGGATAATGGGTGAGGGTGGAATTGGGTGGGAGCTTTCATGATGTATGCCATTTCAATCCAAACCAAATTAAGTAGTGGTAAAGGGGACATGGTGTTTTATATCAGCTTGTAGGCCATGAAAATAATTTTTACTACTGGCATATTGTCAGGGCTGGGCTCAGTCCTTCCTTCTCTGAGCTGGCCGCTCAGCTGTCGGCTAACTGCAGGCTCCTTTATCTCCACAGTGACTCACCTGTTGATGATCTGCTCATCAGTCCTGCCTACTTAAAGCCTTTCAGTTTATTTTTTTTTTAATTGGAAATCAACTTTATTGAAAAGTATGCATGGTACATAAATCAACATAAGCCAGTATGGCCAATATAATAGTACATACATGAACACAGTGAAGCATCTGTGTGTCACAAAGATAATAACAGCAGTGAAAGTAAAACCGGTATACAACAAAAATAAAAAATCGACATGTCAAGTACACGTTTCACCATCCGCCATCCATCTGTCCCAGACCTTCTCAAACTTTAGCGGACACCCTCTATGTACATAAATCAGTTTTTTATATGGGAGAGCATCGTTAACCGCCTTTTTCCAGCACTGAATTGTAGGGGGCAGGGCCTGCATCCAATTACGGGCCACTACTTTTCTTGCCAAGAATAGCGTCTCATGTAAAAAGGTACGGAGGGGTTTGTCGGCATCCAAGTCTGGCAACAGGCCAAGTAGGCACATCTTTGGGTCAAGGGTAGCAGGGGAGCCCATCTGATCGTGTAGGAAGCATATCACCTGTGTCCAATATGCCTGAATGGTGGGACAGAACCATATGAGGTGGTAAAAGGAGCCCGGGGTATGGTCACAGAGGCGGCATCCCGGATTGTACGTGGGCCTGAAACGTGCCACTCTCTGAGGGGTCAGATATGTTCTATGTATAATGTACAGCTGTGTGAGGCGGTCCGACAGCTTGGGGGAAACCTTTTTCACGTCCTCCAAAATCTCGCCCCAGTCCCCATCCTCTATAAGTCCAACATCCGCCTCCCATCTAGTCTTAGCAGTATAGGCCAATGCTGTGGTGCTAGGGAGACGAATGGCGGAGTACAAAGTGGAGATGAGCTTAGCAGGCACATTACCCGTGACTGTGTCCACTATGGAGGGAACTGCCAGGGACGGGCAAGAGCCAGAAAACTGGGCCTGTATGGCGTGGCGGAGTTGCAAATACCTGAAAAACAGGCAATTGGGGAGGGAAAATTCGTCCTTCAGCATTTGGAATGATTTAAGGCCTGAATTAGTCATGATCTGGTGTATGTATAAGATCCCATGGCGTATCCACGCCGTGGGGTCCGGAATGGACAATAATTCTGGCAAGCATGTATTGTACCAGAGAGGGGTATGAGAGTGTACCCTTGGGGTCCCAGTTCTCTGCAGTGCCGCCCGCCATACCCTCCGGTGGTGAGTCAACATGTCTGCTGTGTGTTGGGGGGGGCGTCTTGTCAATGGGGCTCTCAGGACCGATTGAAGTGGGGTGTGGGCCGAGTCATCTGGGTGCTCACAGAGTAGTGTCTGGTATCTCGTTAGTTCATGTTTATCAAAATAATAGAAGTGGGACAGCTGGGAGGCAAAATAATAATCCTGAAAGTCAGGGAGAGCAGCTCCTCCCAACGTCACAGGGTTCTTCAGGATTCTCCAGGATAATTTGTGTCTGCCATGACCCCAAATAAATGAATTCAGGATGGATTCAATTGTCCTGAAAATTTTTTGTGGTATATAGAGGGGAGCATGCCAGACCAAATAGAGTATCTTGGGAAGGAGTATCATCTTAACTAAGCTGACGCGACCCATAACACCCAGGGGTAGTCTGGCCCAAGTCTGCGTCTTGTTCTTGATCAGAGCAAACAGGGGTTCAATGTTCAGTAGTTTATAATCTGAGAGCGATCTGGTGACCTGTACGCCAAGGTATTTCATCTGGGAGACCCTTGGAAGAGCCAGAGGAGGGGACGCGAACGAGGAGGGGAAATGGTCAATCGGAAGGATCTGGGACTTAGCCCAATTAATACTCAGACCCGAATGGCCACCCATACGTTCTATGGACTGGAGGGCTGCTATAAGAGAAGGACCGGAGTCCGCCAGATACAAAAGTGTGTCGTCGGCATACATCCCAATCTTTTCTTCCAGGTTCCCCATCCTGAGACCTCGGATGCAAGTGTCCGCACGGACCATTATGGCCAACGGCTCCACAGCCAATGCGTAAAGCATGGGGGAAAGGGGGCAGCCCTGCCGGGTCCCCCTCTCCAGCGGGAACTGGTCAGAAAGCCAACCGTTCACAAACACTCTGGCCCTCGGGGATTGATAGAGGAGTTGGACCCAGCGAATGAAGCTGGGGCCAAATCCAAATCTTGAGAGACACTCCCACAGGTAGCTCCACTCCACGGAGTCGAAGGCCTTGGCGGCATCCAGCGCCACCACAACCCTCGAGCCAATTTCATCATGGGACCCCTGAATATTCATAAATAAGCGGCGAATATTCATGGCCGTATTCTTCCCTGGCATAAAGCCGGTTTGGTCAGGGTGTATCAATGACAGAATAACCTGGTTAAGGCGGGAGGCTAGAATCTTAGCTAATATTTTAATATCTACCTGTAACAGGGAAATGGGCCTATACGACTCCGGGTATTTAGGGTCCTTTCCGGGTTTGGGAATTACGACTATTTGGGCTTCTCGCATAGATGGGGGTAGAACTCCTGAGTCAAATATAGATTTATACAGGTACTTAAGTTCAGGGATTAGGATTTCGGAGTAGGTGGCATAGAATTCAAGAGGTAGGCCATCCAATCCTGGGGCCTTGGATGAGGCCAGACAGGAAATGGCCTCGGAGATGTCCTCCTCAGTAATAGGGGCTTCCAGAATTTCAAGCTGGTCGTCTGTCAGTTTAGGGAATTGAACTCCCGCTAGGTAGTCCCTGGTGTCTTGGGGAGTGTGGGCGACCCTGGAAGTGTAAAGTGCACGGTAGAATCTCCCAAATTCCTCCGCCACCAATTGCGGATCGGTGATGTCGTTCCCCTGCGGGTCGGTCAAGGACACCACCACAGGGGGACGCATATCCAAGTGGGCGAGATATGCGAGCAATTTGCCTGATCTCTCTCCATACTCAAACACCCTCTGTCTACAGAAGAAGATACGTTGTTTAGCCTTCTCTATGTGCAATTGGGAGACCTGGCGCGCCTGAATCTTTAGATTATTGGCCGCGCTGGGCGAGGGGTCCCGGTGGAACGCCTCCTCCAGCACCTGCAGGTACTCCGCAGCCTGCTGGACAATAAATGTTGATAACCGTTTAAGCCTGTTAATACGTGTGGAAAGTAGGGAACGAGCGTGAAGTTTAAACATTTCCCACACCACATCATGCGCGGCAGTGTCCCTGTTGGCCGTAAAATAGTATTGCAATTCTGTGGGGATGTCATCCTGGTCCTGCAGGGCAGTCAGCCAGAACGGGTTTAGCCGCCAAGAAGGAGCAGGGGAAGCCCTCAGGAGCTGAATCGTGACCCAGTAGGGGGCGTGATCCGAGAGTACTCTCGGAGCAAAGCCCACATCTCCTAACTTAGGCAGCAGGGACATTGAGATAAAAACAAAATCAATTCGTGACATTGTGTTATGACTGGCTGAAAAGCATGAGAAGACTTTAGTGTGCGGGTGTCTGTGGCGCCAAGTGTCGACAAGAGCAAAGTCGGTCATTATGCGGTGCAGTCTGGTATGGGTCGGTGGGTTAAGGGGGGGATCCAGTGTGCCCAGACGGTCCAGGGCGGGGATCAGGGTCATATTAAAGTCCCCCATCCACACTGCCGGTACGGAGGGGTATTGTGTCATAAAGGCAAGGCCTTCCTGAATTACAGCTGAGTTGTACGGGGGGGGAATATAGCAGGCAAGTAGCAGGATAGGAGACCCATTAATGGTGGCGTGCATAAACACATATCTGCCCTGCTGATCCGTGCGGAGCAGTATAAGCTCAAAAGGTACCCGTTTGGCAACCAGGACCGATACTCCTCTGGAATATGAGGTGTGAGTGGCATGATAAGCCCACCCCACCCAAGGTTTTTTAAGGGAGGATTGCAAGTGGCCCGTGACGTGGGTCTCGACCAGTGTGATAATGTCAGCTCTCTGAGATTTGAGAAATGTCAGGACCGCTGTGCGTTTGATCTTATTGCGTAAGCCTCTAACATTCCACGTGAGGAACTTCAGGGAACTCATGGTGGGTATATGGTGTGTATAATAGACCGCAGCCAAACCAGGACCAGCAGAGCAGATAAGGACACATCAGACAGTACAGAACATATCAGCAACCAATATTGATAGTGCATGTATGACAATGACATAGTACCTTTAGCAGAAATGAACAATTGTGAACATAGTGGCAAATAAAAAACAGCCAAAACATTTCCCCTCCCTCCCAGTCCAGTGCCACCCCAACTCGGCATGAACATAGTATCCCAAAACCAGGTATCAACCGGGGACATCCAACGTGAAAAAAGCATTGGAGGCGAGGGACTTAATTTCAAAGGGACATAGATACCTGTGATGAACAGAAAACAAAAAAAGAGGAAAAAACAATCAGGTAAACGGGGGGAGTGAAAAAAGTCCATAGAGAACCTAGGGGGACGACTTCTTCTCTGAGAAGTGCATGGGGTGTAGGGGCCACAAAAGCACAACACCATTGCAGCCGTGCAGAAGGGAGCCCCGCCTGCCATCAGGGTGGTACGTAAAGTAGGATAGGAAGTTCCAGCAACGTTCGGTAAGCTGCCCTCTACAAGCATCTCCCATGCGTGGGGAGAACGAGGAATTAACAGTTAGATCACCCGAAGGTGGCGAGCACGCTGTGAGATCCAAGGAGGGGATCGGAAAAGGCTTTTAGATCTGTCTCCCCCGTCCCGGCGGAGGGCACTCACCAGCAACAGAGCAACCGTGAGGCGAATCACCAGGGCACGAACAGGGAGTGCCACCGGCACAGGGGGCGGCAGGGGAGAGAAAAGAAAAGTACTCACAGCTCCCAGACAGCGCGGTATGCTCAATCTCGCCGATCTCTCCGGTCAATCCAAGTGGATGCAGACTCTGGGTCCTCGAAGAAGTGGGTCCGACCGTCGCACTCCACACGAAGCTTTGCAGGGTACAGCATGGCGTATTTGAGGTGTAGAGTGCGGAGGCGCTTCTTAACATCCTGGAACCTGGACCGCTGCCGTTGCACCTCATTGGAGAAGTCCGGGAAGACGGCAACACGAGCGTTGGTATGGGGGATATTCCCCTTCTCTCTGGTTAGGCGGAGGATCTTGTCGCGATCCCTGAAATTAAGGAACTTCGCTATCAGGGTACGCGGTGGAGCTCCTTGGGGAGGAGGGCGGCCAGGGATTCGATGAGCTCTCTCCACTGCAAACATTACCGAAAATGCGTCTCTGCCGAAGGTTGAGGTTAGGAGGTTTTCAAGGAAGCTCTCCGGATCGGTGCCCTCAGCAGACTCAGGAAGACCGATGAAGCGGAGGTTACATCTCCGAAGGCGATTTTCCATGTCATCCTGTTTTGCGCTAATCTGTTGTAACTGGCGGCGCACCTCATCGGTGGTATGTTGTAAAGGGTGTAAGATATCCTCTGCTCTGCTAATACGGGTCTCCGTCTCCGTCACGCGGTCCCTGAGGGTAGAGAGATCCTGCCGGATAAGGGACACATCAATTTTTACCTCCTCGATCTTGGTGGTAAGCGTGCTCTGGCACATGGCGATGGCATCCAGTAATTTGTTAGTAGCCACCACAGAGTGATCCGCATCCAGGATAGCAGCAGCGCCGTCTCTGACCTGCCGATCCCCCTCCTCAAGCCTGCGGTATCTGGCCAGTTTATCGATGGCTTCAGAATTATTTTTAGACGGAGACATGCTGTAAGGCGACAGGGAAGATCCCTGGGTGCACCAATATGGCCGCTGTTAAGGAGGCCGGGTCCTCCACAACCTCCCCCCCCCTCCGCTGCCCAGGGACGGCCCAACGTAGGCAGCAGGTCACTCTCAAGCAGCTGTAATGGCAACAGGCTGTATGCAGGGGAATCTGAGCTCAGGGGAGTCAGGGAGGCCTGTAATACTTGCCAAAGATGTCTCCGGGTGGAGCAAGATGGCCGCCGTTCCGGGAGTCAGGCCGAGACCGTGGTCCGCTCACACAGCAGGTGTAGAGTGCAAAGACACCCCAGCAGCTACAGCAGGTAATCCGGGGGCCGATGTAGAAGAGGATGGAGCCCAGTGCGCCCAGGGAGGCAAGGAGAAGTGTCCAGGGCCGCCGTCGGGAGGGCCAAGATGGCCGCCGAACCAGGAGCTAGGCCGAAGCCGGGGCCTTTCCTGAAGCAGAGGACCGGGAAACGCCGCGACGGCAGTGGCGGCAAACCAGCGGGCTAACAGGCTTCAGGAACCGCAGGGAGAGCAGGACACGTCCTCGGATGTAGGGGATGGCAGGAACCGAGCAGGATGCAGGCAGGATGGTAGGTTAGGAGTATGGGCAGACGGAGCTCACATCACATGCGACCTATCCCATTGCCATCCAGGCCACGCCCCCCTTTCAGTTTATTTGCTCTCTGCCTTCGCCTTGGTCAACATCACAGAGACTTCCTCCTGCATTCCTGTTGCTCGGCTGATGTTCCTTCTGGCTCCTGATCCCGCTTGCTGTACTACTACGTTTATCTCTGGCTCTCTGACATTGGCTTGGCTGACTACCCGATCCGGTTACTGAATTCTGGCTATGTTTTGACTACGCTTACTCAGTTTTCCTTTTTATTATTAAACAAGTGTGATTTAACTGTACTTCTGTCTCTGCCTGATTCCTGGTTTCTGACACATACATTAATAGTTATCTCTAGTATGAAACTCAATTACAGCTACAGTTTGTTCTTGAATTTTTTTTTTCAATGAGTAGGCCAGCTCTTGTTATAATAACACCTTTTCTAAAGCACTGTCCCTCCACAGACTCACTACTCTGCAATCCAGTGCCGGTCTCTTTCCAGGTTGAATGACACCCAGGAATATTCAAACAACTTCCTGTGAGCCCAGAGCATCAAGGCTCTCTTTCCTCGGAGTATGTTATTAAGCCATCCTAGACATACAGGAGAATGTTATTACACAAACAAAGTTCTCATCAGCATTTGTAGTAGGCCTGCCCATTTTCAGAGGAGGAAGAGGAGAAACCTTTCATGTCATGTGACCAAACCAAAGACCCTTGAAAAAAGGTATTTAGCAATTTTAAAAATACAAAAATTGGGGGGAAGGCAGGGGATAAAGGGGGCTTTGGGGTGGGTTAGGTGGAATTGGGCATTAGCTGCTTATCAAAATTTGGATTTTAAAGTATATCCATCATTAGAGAAGCAGATAGGCTTCCTTTGCTTGATCCCTTCTAAGTGATTGTAAAATCTTTTTTTTTTTCCTATAAAAATAACAAACATGTCATACTTACCTCCTCTGTGTAGTGTTTTTTTTTCTTCTCGGGTCCCTCTTCACTGCTCCTGGCCCCTCCCTCCTGTCAAGTGCCCCCACAGCAAGCAGCTTGCTATGGGGGCACCTGAGCCAAGTCACAGGTCTGTGTGTCCATTCAGACACAGAGTTGCGGTTAGGCCCTACCCCCCTCTCTCTCCTGATTGGCTCCCGCTGCTGTCAAAGTCAGATAGCCAATGGTACCGCTGCTGGGTCTCAGCCAATCAAGTGGGAGAGTCCCTGAGGGCCGTGGACATCGCTGAACAGAGATGGGACTCACGTAAGTATTAGAGGGGCAGAGGGGGGCTACTGCACACAGAAGGCTTTTTATCTTAAAGCAATGAGTTCATTTAGATAAAAAACCTTCTGACTTTACAACTTCATTAAGAGTTGCCCACCTTCAGTAGGCGTGAGGCAAATAAAAGCTGGTGTAAATTTCTTTATCTTTATACCTGTTTCAGGTCTGTAACTTTCGATATTTTTATATCTGCAGTTTTCACTGATAGTATACCTGGTGATCCCGATGTGTAGGTCCTTGTTTCTGCACCTTCTGATACAGCATGACAATGCTACATCCCTAGCTCTCATTTTGTTTTCTGTATTGTCACCCTGTCACATGCCCTTCCAGTGGAGACTATAATAAAGGGTCATGCTAACGCACATTGCTCATGCATGTATCACCATTTTCACCATTAGGAAGCTCACCCTGACTAATGACATGCATTCCCGCTGCAGTAAGTGCATGAAGACAGGAAGTTGCTAAAAGAGGCTTGAATAGGTCAGTGGCATCTAGATGTAAGAAAGAGTGAATAGAATAAAATGGTGTTTTTAAAACAAAACAAAAGTCATGACAAATGATTATGCTTTAGCAAACTAAAGGTCATGCAGTTAGGATTTATCTCTCCTTTAAGCACACTGTTGTTTTAGACTATGTTAACTATGACACATTACATGCCTACTGTACATAGTAAGTTTGCTAGATCAAAATTTTTTTCTTTATTTAAAAGACTAAAAAACTGAGTATATGAACAAATTGGAAGAACTGAATAGAATGTTTAGAAAACAGTAGTTTAGTTATACAGCTGATCATTAAAACCAAAGCCATTTTCCAGGGCACAAGATCCACAGGCAAATCAGAACTGACCCTTAAAATCAAAGACAGATGGTAAACTTTTTTCAGAGAGACATTTTTTAAAGCAGAACTAAAACACAGATTAAGCATTCCCCAAAAGAACGCTCTAGTTAGAAATGTTCAATAAATGGTATTAGATCCTTAAACATACCAATATTGTTTTCTGTAGTTCTGCCTTCTAGTGAATGCACAGTGCATGCTACATTAAAGTAGAACTGAAGTGAACATATAAAAAAATGCAAGCTGCATGCTATTTATTTCACATGCTATTGGCATGCTACTGTATGTGTCTGCAATAAAATCAACTTAAAGCGGTTGTATACCCTGCTTTCACATTTTTACCTACAGATAAGCCTATAATAAGGCTTACCTGTAGGTAAAAGAAATATCTCCTAAACCTCTATGGTTTAGGAGATATTCCCCTCGCAATGAGCCGCTGACTGCAGCGGCGCATGCACAGCGGGGATTCGCGGCTAAAGCCTGGCAGCCGCCAGACCTTGCCGGAAAGAAGTCTCCCGTGCGCATGCGCGGGAGTGACGACATCGTCGCTCCAGCCATTCACAGCGCTGGAGCGGCGATTCCCGGAAGACACGCCGAGGCAAGATGACATCTCCCTCGGCCTGGACCAGGTAAGTTGCCGACGCATCGTTCTAAGGTAAGTATTCCATAATGAGCTAGTATGCGGTGCATACTAGCTCATTATGCCTTTTGCCTTTCAGGAATGTAAAAAAAAAAACAGCAGCGGGTATACAACCGCTTTAAATGCCTGTTCACATTCTTCTATAGAATGTACACTGAGCTGCACATGTGCAGATCAGTTTACATTTTCAGTGCAGTGCTTTGGTGCCAGGATGAATGAACTCCTGAGCATGTGCACGAGTTGCGGCATCTTGTGTTGGTCGTTCAAATTGCCTGAATATCCAACACCCAGAAGAAGCTGGGAGAAGATGTCGGCACAAGTTAGGGACCTCATGGATGTTGGATCACATGGGAGGGGGGCAATTATTTGCAGAGTTTAGTTCCACTTTAAGGCATGCCTCTGTTGATAACTTTCACAGTCGTCAGTGTGCTTATGTTAACTCACAATCAGTTTTTTAAGCCCTCAAATGGCTGGTGTCATAGTTGGTCAAATATGCAGTACCATGGTACTTGCAAATCTAAATAGAGGCTAGGATGGCACTGTTCTTAGCTGCAAAATTCACTACAACTTGTACTTGTAGTTCTTCAGCTCCTTGAGCTCCTGGTCTCTCACTGGACTTTCTGATTCACTGACTCTGAATCCCAGGAGCTCCTCAAAGCTTTGCGGTGGTATCTCCCTCAAGCATCACCCACGCCTCCCTGCTGGGTCCCTAGCGTGGCGCCCCAGATACTTCTCAAGCTTCACCCCCTGCTAACCGGCTCATTCCCTAGCTTGACTCACAAGGCTGCTCTGCAAGCATCACCTCCATTAGTTGGGTCCCTGACTTGATCACTGCCCGAAGTTTCCTGATTCTCCACCGTGCCCATTCGGTGAGAATGCTGCTCCGGTACTTGTTTTAGTTACTCACTGTTGTCCCTGGTAAAGGTGATTGGTCCCTTAATGGCAACAGCTTCCCTTCTACCTCCAACCACAACAGGTTCTCCGGCCGGCAGAACCGTCACTTCTGGTTGGACTGCAAGCCGCAATCCCAACCCCGCGCTGCCCTCTTACTTCTGGATAGGCCCTCACACAGCCTGGCAGCCAGATGCCCCCAGGATAGGCCCAATCTCTGGCCTAGCAGCCCTGGGGGGGGGGTATGACACATTTCCACCCAGACAGCTGTCCAGGTGGCACAGAACATAGATCACCTGACCTGACCCGAATATATAGGTTCTCCAAGCAGGCAAAGGGATTCAAGAAAACCCCTGCCCATTGGCTGAGATACCCCATATACCCATAACCTGACCTTGGGTTGCCCTTCTCATATCTAGTACCACCAAGAAATCAATGGATCTCTAGCAATCGACCAGGGTAACTACTCCTGGCAAGTAAATTTTGTGAGGAGCTTCCTGACTAAACCCCAGGGCACTACATCAACAATAGTGATGAGCCGAACACCCCCGGGTTCGGCTCGCACCAGAACCCGCGAACGGACCGAAAGTTCGTACGAACATTAGAACCCTATTAAATACAATGGATGCGAACGTTCGAATTCTAAAGTGCTAATTATAACAACTATTATGCATGTTATTGTCCTAAAAAGGGTTTGGGAACCCGGGTTGTGCACCAGGGGACATGTATCAATGCAAAAAGAAGTTTTAAAAACGGTCGTTTTTCGGGAGCAGTCATTTTAATGATGCATAAAGTGAAAAAAAAAAAGTCAAATATTCCTTTAAATATCGTACCTGGGGGGTGTCTAAAGTATGCCTGTGAAGTGCCACGTGTTTCCCGTGTTTAGAACTGTCCCTGCACAAAATGACACTTCTAAAGGAAAAAAAAGCCATTTAAAACTGCTTGCGGCTTTAATGTAATGTCTGGTCCCGGTAATATGGATGAAAATCTTTAAGAAAAATGGCATAGCTACCCCATGACCCCCCCCCCTACCCCAGCCCATTACCAGCCCCTTTGGGTTGGTAATAAAAAAGGCCCTATATACTCTGAACAGCCGTATACAGGCGGTGCATACAAGACAGGGACTGTAGGTTTGTTCTTATGTAGAATCTGTTTGTAATTTTGAACAGGTACATTGTTTAAGTGTAGCTCCAGCCCAAAAATCTATTTTTAAACTTTTTGGAAAACATAGGTAAGGGTTATCACCCCTGTAACATTTGTTTTGCTGTCTGTGCCCCTGTTCAGAACATTTCACCTCACTTTCCGTCCCAATGACAACTGTTTTTGAAATGTGGTGTTTTTCTTGAAACAAGGATTGCTGATAAAGCATCAGTACAGAGGAGACACCTTTCTCCCATATTAATTCTTACAGGAGAGAATTTTCCTCCCAAGGGGTAGATTTCCTCTCACTTCCTGTTGTCTTCTTGCGTTTGCAAGTAGGAGTCGTTTGTAAGTTGGATGTTTGAAAGTAGGGACCTGCCGTATATACTGCAGAAATAGGCCCCTTAGTTGTTGGTGTTGGCACAACACTGTAAGCACTCACAGTTACTCTTGGTTGGTGCTGGAACGCCCTGCTGTCAACTATTATATCAGGAATTGTAATTACATATAATTGTTGAACAGTGGTAGTAAAAATTGGGCCTTTGATGGTGGTGCTGGTGCCACAACACTGTAAGCCCTGACAGTTACTCTTGGTGGGTGCAGCAATGGGCCCTGCTGTGAATTATTAGATCAAGAATTGTAATTGCATGCCCCTGTTGAACAGGGGCTGAAAAATTGGGCCTTTCGTGGTGGTGGTGGTGGTGGCGTTGCCACAACACTGTAAGCCCTCAGAGTTACTCTTGGTGGGTGCAGGAATGGGCCCTGCTGTGAATTATTAGATCAAGAATTGTAATTACATGCCCCTTTTGAACAGGGGCTGAAAAATTGGGCCTTTCGTGGTGGTGGTGGTGGTGGCGTTGCCACAACACTGTAAGCCCTCAGAGTTACTCTTGGTGGGTGCAGCAATGGGCCCTGCTGTGAATTATTAGATCAAGAATTGTAATTACATGCCCCTGTTGAACAGGGGCTGAAAAATTGGGCCTTAGGCACTGGTGGCACAACACTACAACCCCTCACAGATACTGTACTTGGAGCACAGCAATGAGCCCTGTTGCAAAGTATTGCTTCAAAAATTGTAATGACACGCCCCTGTTAAACAGGGGCTGAAAAATTGGGCCTTAGGCACTGGTGCCACAACACTCCAACCCCTCACAGATACTGTACTTGGAGCACAGCAATGAGCCCTATGGCAAATTATTGCTAAAAAAATTGTAATTACACGCCCCTGTAAAACAGGGGCTGAAAAATTGGGCCTTAGCCACTGGTGGCACAACACTACAACCCCTCACAGATACTGTACTTGGAGCACAGCAATGAGCCCTGTTGCAAAGTATTGCTTCAAAAATTGTAATGACACGCCCCTGTTAAACAGGGGCTGAAAAATTGGGCCTTAGGCACTGGTGCCACAACACTCCAACCCCTCACAGATACTGTACTTGGAGCACAGCAATGAGCCCTATGGCAAATTATTGCTAAAAAAATTGTAATTACACGCCCCTGTAAAACAGGGGCTGAAAAATTGGGCCTTAGCCACTGGTGGCGGCACCCATAAACAAAAATGATCTTCCAAGCTATCATCATCAATCGTATCATTGAGGACTCAGAGGAGGAGGATAGCCAGTCAACATAACAGCACAGACACTCAGCATCAGCATCAGTCTTGAAGGGATGTGACATGTTAAAATCAATTAGTCTGTTATATCAGCATCAGGTGTGTGGTAGCTGGTGGTGATCCAAGACTGGTTCATCTTGATGAAAGTCAGTCGATCAACCGAGTCCGTGGACAGGCGCACCCTGTGATCCGTGACAAATCCTCCAGCAGCACTGAATGTGCGTTCCGAAAGAACGCTGGATGCAGGACAGGCCAGTAGCTCAATTGCATACTGTGCAAGCTCTGCCCAGTGATCCATCCTCAAGACCCAGTAAGCCAGAGGATTTTCGGTGGGGAAGGTGTCCAAGTCTGACCTTGCCCCTAGATATTCCTGCACCATGTTTATCAGACGCTGGCGATGGTTGCTGGAACCGATCATACTTTGGGGCTGCGGACTAAAGAATTGTCTGAACGCATCGGTCAGACGGCCACCTTCCCCACCGCTCCTTCTTTGACTACCCGAAGCCTCAGCAACTCGTTGTCCAGGACCAGGAGTTTGTAACCTCCCAGTCTCTGGGAACGCGTTGCACAGACCTTTCTGCAAGGCCTCCCGGAGTTGTCTCATCCTCTGCTCCCTCTGCGACGGTAACATAAGGTCCGCAACCTTACCCTTGTACCGTGGATCAAGGAGAGTGGCCAGCCAGTAATGGTCCCTCTCCTTGATCCGAAGAATACGAGGATCCTTCCGCAGACTTTGCAGGATCAGGGAGGCCATGCAGCGTAGGTTTGCTGAGGCATTCGCTCCGGAGTCCTCTGGGTCACTAAGGACGACATGATCCGCAGCCACCTCCTCCCAGCCACGTACAAGTCCACTGGTTTCTTGGGACTGTAAATCATCCCTAAAAGACTGCTGCTGATGATGCTGAGTGCCAGCCTCCACCTCCATGCTGACACAATCCTCCTCCTCCTCCTCCTCCTCCTCCTCCTCTTCCTGTGCGATGGGTGGGACAGAAGGAACACTGTCTGGGTAAAGGGGGCCTTGAGAGGCAAGGAAGTCCTCCTCTTCCTGCCTCTGTTCTGCCTCAAGTGCCCTGTCCATTATTCCACGCAGCGTGTGCTCCAACAGGTGGACAAGAGGTACAGTGTCACTGATGCATGCACTGTCACTGCTCACCATCCTCGTGGCCTCCTCAAATGGTGCCAGGACAGTGCATGCATCCCTGATCATGCCCCACTGGCGTGGAGAAAAAAACCAAGCTCCCCTGACCCTGTCCTGGTGCCGTAGTCGCACAGGTACTCATTGATGGCCCTCTGCTGCGTGTGCAGCCGCTGCAGCATGGCCAACGTTGAGTTCCACCTGGTGGGCATGTCACATATAAGGCGGTTCTTGGGCAGGTTCAACTTCTTTTGCAGCTCAGCCAGGCGAGCACTGGCATTATAAGATCTGCGGAAATGCACACAGACTTTCCTGGCCTGCCTCAGGACATCCTGTAAGCCCGGGTACCTGCCCAAGAACCGCTGCACCACCAGGTTAAGGACGTGAGCCACACAGGGCACATGGGTCAATTGTCCCTGTCGGAGGGCGGAGAGGAGGTTGGTGCCATTGTCGCAAACCACCATTCCTGGCTTAAGCTGGCGTGGCGTCAACCACCTCTCGGCCTGGCCCTGCAGAGCAGACAGGACCTCTGCCCCAGTGTGGCTTCTGTCCCCCAAACACACCAGCGCAAGCACGGCATGGCATCTTTTTGCCTGCGTACTTGCGTAGCCCCTTGAACGCCTACGGAGCACCGCTGGTTCAGAGGACAAACCACAGGAAGAGGCCATGGAGGAAGAAGAAGAGGAGGGGGTGGAGGAGAGAGGTGTGTCACAACCAGTAGTAGCATTTTGGAGGCGTGGCGGTGGAACAACCTCCAACACTACTGCACCTTGTCCTGCATCCTTCCCAGCTGCCAAAAGAGTGACCCAATGGGCCGTGAAAGAAAGGTAACGTCCCTGTCCATGCCTGCTGGACCATGAGTCAGCGGTAATATGCACCTTACCGCTGACCGCCCTGTCCAGCGAGGCCAAGACATTGCCTTCCACATGCCGGTAGAGAGCCGGAATAGCCTTCCGTGAGAAAAAGTGGCGTTTGGGAACCTGCCACTGAGGAACCGCACATTGCACAAACTCACGGAAGGGGGCCGAGTCTACCAACTGAAAAGGCAGCAGTTGAAGCGCTAGCAATTTAGCCAAGCTAGCATTCAACCGCTGGGCATGTGGATGGCTGGGAGTGAACTTCTTTTGACGGTCCAGCAGCTGGGGCAGGGAAATTTGCCTGCTAGAATCGGACGTCGGTGTACTGCTAGCAGAGTGGCCGCAAGTACTTGGCTGTGACACACCTAATTCTACACCTTCATTCCTCTCAGTGCATGTTTCAGAGAGGACTGAAGTTATAGTGGGGTTGGAGATCCCAGCTGATGCGGTGCAAGGAGAGGTCCGCTTTGTTCTTTGGTGTGGGTCTTTGAGGTAGGCTTGCCAACGAGCTGCATGGCAGGTCAACATCTGTCTGGTCAGGCATGTGGTACCCAAGCGGCTGATGTTTTGGCCACGCGATATACGCTTGAGACATATGTTGCAAACAGCAGCTGTGCGATCTGATGCACTAGCCTCAAAAAAGGCCCACACCAAAGAACTTTTTGAATGATGGGCAGAGGCAGCGCCCTGCACAGGCGGAGCTCTGCGGTGTGATTCCGTCGGTGTACTGCCCTTACGCTGGCCACCAAAGGGCATCCTGCCTCGTTGGAGATGTGCCTCCTCCTCATCCTCCTCCTCCTCCTCTCTCCTATTAGGCACCCACGTGGAGTCAGTGACCTCATCATCCCCTCCCTCCTCATCACTGGAGCCAATCTGGCAGTATGCTGCAGCTGCTGGAACATGACTGCCAGATTGGTGTCCTTCTTGAGCATCCCCTCTGTCTGCTCTCACGCTACTGCCTTCCTCTAGCTGGGTTTCATCATCAGACCCTTCGAAACGCTGGGCATCCTCCTGGAGCATGTACCCAACACTGTGCTCAAACAGTTCGGGGGACTCCTCAGGAGGAGGACATGGTGGGTCTAGGGAAGGAGTGACTGATGATGAGTCTGACATTGATACCAGGGAAGAGGACGCTTTGGCAGCTGCTTTGCCAGTACCCTGAGCCTGGGTGAGAGAGGATGAGGAGGAGGAGGAGGGCTTGGTCATCCACTCTACCAAGTCTTCGGCATGATGTGGCTCAACATGTCCAGCTGCCGAAAAGAAGGACAAGCGTGTCCCATGGCCATGTGCTGATGACAATGCACCGCGTCCACGACCAGCACTGTTGTCCCCAGACACAGAGCCTGCTTGCCCTCTTTTATTGCCTCCTGACTGTCTGCCTCTCCTTGTTTGCCTTCCAGACATTCTAATAGATGGCCTGCAGGGAGATGGGAAAAAACCAATAAGGGCTACCTTCAGGTGTCCTTCTCTGTCCCTTTACTTAAGGATTTCTAAATATGGTTGAGGATGATTGCTTTTGCACAGAATAGCACAACGACAATTTCCCTGACTGTCCAAAAAACAAGGATTTCAAAGATGGTTGATGAGGAATGCTTTAGCACACTATAGCACAAGGAGAATTTCCCTCACTGTCCTTCCCTGTCCCTAGAAACAAGGATTCGTACAGTAAAACACACTGACACTCTCCCTACCTATAGTTTTCTGTCCCTAGAAAAAATGTTTTTTTAAAGCACACTATAGCACAAGGAGAATTTCCCTCACTGTCCTTCCCTGTCCCTAGAAACAAGGATTCGTACAGTAAAACACACTGACACTCTCCCTACCTATAGTTTAATGTCCCTAGAAAAAATGTTTTTTTAAAGCACACTATAGCACAAGGAGAATTTCCCTCACTGTCCTTCCCTGTCCCTAGAAACAAGGATTCGTACAGTAAAACACACTGACACTCTCCCTACCTATAGTTTAATGTCCCTAGAAAAAATGTTTTTTTAAAGCACACTATAGCACAAGGAGAATTTCCCTCACTGTCCTTCCCTGTCCCTAGAAACAAGGATTCGTACAGTAAAACACACTGACACTCTCCCTACCTATAGTTTAATGTCCCTAGAAAAAATGTTTTTTTAAAGCACACTATAGCACAAGGAGAATTTCCCTCACTGTCCTTCCCTGTCCCTAGAAACAAGGATTCGTACAGTAAAACACACTGACACTCTCCCTACCTATAGTTTTCTGTCCCTAGAAAAAATGTTTTTTTAAAGCACACTATAGCACAAGGAGAATTTCCCTCACTGTCCTTCCCTGTCCCTAGAAACAAGGATTCGTACAGTAAAACACACTGACACTCTCCCTACCTATAGTTTTCTGTCCCTAGAAAAAATGTTTTTTTAAAGCACACTATAGCACAAGGAGAATTTCCCTCACTGTCCTTCCCTGTCCCTAGAAACAAGGATTCGTACAGTAAAACACACTGACACTCTCCCTACCTATAGTTTTCTGTCCCTAGAAAAAATGTTTTTTTAAAGCACACTATAGCACAAGGAGAATTTCCCTCACTGTCCTTCCCTGTCCCTAGAAACAAGGATTCGTACAGTAAAACACACTGACACTCTCCCTACCTATAGTTTTCTGTCCCTAGAAAAAATGTTTTTTTAAAGCACACTATAGCACAAGGAGAATTTCCCTCACTGTCCTTCCCTGTCCCTAGAAACAAGGATTCGTACAGTAAAACACACTGACACTCTCCCTACCTATAGTTTTCTGTCCCTAGAAAAAATGTTTTTTTAAAGCACACTATAGCACAAGGAGAATTTTCCTCACTGTCCTTCCCTGTCCCTAGAAACAAGGATTCGTACAGTAAAACACACTGACACTCTCCCTACCTATAGTTTTCTGTCCCTAGAAAAAATGTTTTTTTAAAGCACACTATAGCACAAGGAGAATTTCCCTCACTGTCCTTCCCTGTCCCTAGAAACAAGGATTCGTACAGTAAAACACACTGACACTCTCCCTACCTATAGTTTTCTGTCCCTAGAAAAAATGTTTTTTTAAAGCACACTATAGCAGAAGGAGAATTTCCCTCACTGTCCTTCCCTGTCCCTAGAAACAAGGATTCGTACAGTAAAACACACTGACACTCTCCCTACCTATAGTTTTCTGTCCCTAGAAAAAATGTTTTTTTAAAGCACACTATAGCACAAGGAGAATTTCCCTCACTGTCCTTCCCTGTCCCTAGAAACAAGGATTCGTACAGTAAAACACACTGACACTCTCCCTACCTATAGTTTTCTGTCCCTAGAAAAAATGTTTTTTTAAAGCACACTATAGCACAAGGAGAATTTCCCTCACTGTCCTTCCCTGTCCCTAGAAACAAGGATTCGTACAGTAAAACACACTGACACTCTCCCTACCTATAGTTTAATGTCCCTAGAAAAAATGTTTTTTTAAAGCACACTATAGCACAAGGAGAATTTCCCTCACTGTCCTTCCCTGTCCCTAGAAACAAGGATTTGTACAGTAAAACACACTGACACTCTCCCTACCTATAGTTTTCTGTCCCTAGAAAAAATGTTTTTTTAAAGCACACTATAGCACAAGGAGAATTTCCCTCACTGTCCTTCCCTGTCCCTAGAAACAAGGATTCGTACAGTAAAACACACTGACACTCTCCCTACCTATAGTTTTCTGTCCCTAGAAAAAATGTTTTTTTAAAGCACACTATAGCACAAGGAGAATTTCCCTCACTGTCCTTCCCTGTCCCTAGAAACAAGGATTCGTACAGTAAAACACACTGACACTCTCCCTACCTATAGTTTTCTGTCCCTAGAAAAAATGTTTTTTTAAAGCACACTATAGCACAAGGAGAATTTCCCTCACTGTCCTTCCCTGTCCCTAGAAACAAGGATTCGTACAGTAAAACACACTGACACTCTCCCTACCTATAGTTTTCTGTCCCTAGAAAAAATGTTTTTTTAAAGCACACTATAGCACAAGGAGAATTTCCCTCACTGTCCTTCCCTGTCCCTAGAAACAAGGATTCGTACAGTAAAACACACTGACACTCTCCCTACCTATAGTTTTCTGTCCCTAGAAAAAATGTTTTTTTAAAGCACACTATAGCACAAGGAGAATTTCCCTCACTGTCCTTCCCTGTCCCTAGAAACAAGGATTCGTACAGTAAAACACACTGACACTCTCCCTACCTATAGTTTTCTGTCCCTAGAAAAAATGTTTTTTTAAAGCACACTATAGCACAAGGAGAATTTCCCTCACTGTCCTTCCCTGTCCCTAGAAACAAGGATTCGTACAGTAAAACACACTGACACTCTCCCTACCTATAGTTTTCTGTCCCTAGAAAAAATGTTTTTTTAAAGCACACTATAGCACAAGGAGAATTTCCCTCACTGTCCTTCCCTGTCCCTAGAAACAAGGATTCGTACAGTAAAACACACTGACACTCTCCCTACCTATAGTTTTCTGTCCCTAGAAAAAATGTTTTTTTAAAGCACACTATAGCACAAGGAGAATTTCCCTCACTGTCCTTCCCTGTCCCTAGAAACAAGGATTCGTACAGTAAAACACACTGACACTCTCCCTACCTATAGTTTTCTGTCCCTAGAAAAAATGTTTTTTTAACGCACACTATAGCACAAGGAGAATTTCCCTCACTGTCCTTCCCTGTCCCTAGAAACAAGGATTCGTACAGTAAAACACACTGACACTCTCCCTACCTATCCTTCTCTTTCCCTAAACTAAAGGAATCCAGGTTAAGCAAGAAAAAATAAATGTCACTGTCCCTGCCTATGCTTCTCTTTCCCTGCTCCGGAACACACTACACTAGGCCGCCGTGCTGGCGGCCTTTTATAGTGTGGGGCGTGTACTAAACACCCTCAGCAATAATTGGCCACAGGCATCCTGCCTGTGGCCAATCATTGCTCTCCTCGCTGCCGGCGCTGTGATTGGCCAAGCATGCGGGGTCACAGTGCATGCTTGGCCAATCACAGCGCCTGGATGACACTGCGATGGCGTAGTGCATTGTGGGCCGTTCGCGTCACTCGAATTAGGCGCGAACGGCCCAAATCGTTCGATCTTCGTCAAACGATCGAACAGCCGATGTTCGAGTCGAACGTATGTTCGACTCGAACACCGAGCTCATCCCTAATCAACAAGTATCCTTCCACATGGCGGGTGGCAATATCATCTCAACTTTTATTCGTAGTGAAAAAGAGGTAGACAGCAGATAGCCTAAATATATTTCCCACCTGACCAACCCTTCTGGAGAGGCCACACTCCAGAAGGGAGAAGAAGAAAATCAGCTCATGAAGAATCACAATCTCCCATCCTGCTGGCCTCAGTGTCAAACCATCCTGACCGAATCAACCCATGTTTTTTTTGATTACCCCAGGGATTAATAAGTAAATTTTTAAATGAAATACATTTATCTCTAATAGGTGGGGACATGGTAGAGGTCTATTGGGATTTGAGATGGTATTCACAACCCTTGTGCTTCCAGGACAACTCAATGCAACAATTTTATTGTACTTGTAACAGTTTTTTGTTCCTTAAAACATATACATACTTTTGGAGCGCAGGTTAGATAGTGGTGAAATATTACTTTCAATCAAACTTCAACAGTCGTCTCATAAAATGTATGACTGCTCCTATTTTGCATTGCCTTGCCGTGCGGCAAAGTTGATGAATCGCCCCCCCCCCCCCCACACACTGATTGTGCACTTGTCAGAATATGAATTGAATTGTGAATGTGCTTTATTTTTGAAGCATTTAGAAACAGTTGCATTTCTGTCCCTCTGTAACCTTTTGACCTATGTCCTAATGGCACTGGTCACTCAAGAGCAAAAGTTCAGCCCCAGGTTAAGTCTGTGTGTGTTTGCATTGAGGAGGGGCACTGTCTGTTCTTACTTCCTCTTGTTAGATCCACACAATGCAGTTACTCTCTAAAATTCAGTGTTGACCCCTGCTGTGTAAACTCCCTCCCCTCCTAAAGCACGAAGGAGGACCTGTGCCCTTGCCTTCACTCAACGCAATCTTTTGTTGTCTTAACCATCTGAATAATGTAACTAAGCCCGTTTGAATACAGCTAACCCTTACTGGATAATGTACTAGGTTGTACATCAGCAACAGATTCTCTTCTTTCATAAATTATTCTTTTGTAATGTATATATTTTTCACTTCACAATTATTATAAGACTTCATGCTGACCAGAAAAAAACACCACTTTTAGGGGCTTTGTTAGCAACTCTATATTAGCCATTGTGTCCGTGCACATTGTGGCTTTTAAATTCTTATTTTAGAGCAGCATTTATGAGCATTAAAAACAAAAAAAAAAATTACCTAACCTTGCATTCAAAGAGAAGCATGTTGGCATGAATTATGCATGTACACATGTTAAAGTATATAATCACATGTAAACATGTATGTATGCATGTAAATTTATTCTAGTAGATAGAGTAAATGAATAATCTAGATATAGGGCATACAGTAAACCCCCCTCCATCGCGGGGGTTATGTTCCAGACCCACCCGCAATAAGTGAAAATCCGCGAAATAGAAATACCCTATTTAAATACACACTAGGAATGTTTTTATAACATTCACTGTACTTTAAAAGCATTTTAAGGTCTTTAAACACACTTTTAAAACAATAGAAACACATTTAAACACATAAAAGATACTGAGAGACATAGCAAGAGCAATGGAAAACACAAAAATATTTAATTAACAATGATTTAATCAATAAAATAATGTTAATAGGTCTTACAGAAAAAAACGCAATATACCGGGACCGCGAAAACTGAACCGCGATATAACGGGGGTTTACTGTATACCTTTTATAAGCCTTACATGCGTAATCAAGCATAAACACAAGTAAATACGCACCACAATTATTTTTTTTTGCACGGCTCCTGGCATAATGGTCAAGCATTGATGTAAGTATTTTACTATGCCCGTGTGTTTGCAGCATAACAGTATAACATAGCTCCCAACTGTCCCTGATTTAGAGGGACTGTCCCTGATTTGGAGCAATGTCCCTCTGTCCCTCTTTCCTCCACATTTGTCCCTCATTCTGTTCTGATCTATATAGATGTATATAAAATGCACTTTTTATCTTTCAAAAAGTGTTTTCCAGTGCTAAATCTTTCATCTGATTTCTAAATTGCTGCATTTGTAAATTCCAAAAGCCAATATAAAGGCATAGTAGTGGTAAAAAAAGCACTTGTGGGTTCAACCAATCTTGTTTTTTTTGTACAATTCTCCTTTAAGGGGGCGTGGCAAGGGTTGTGTCCTATGCCTGCATACTTTTGATGATAGGTGTCCCATCTCAAAAAGTTGTGAGGTATGGTATAATATAATGGCTGTTCATATCTTACCTATTGTTCTTAGCCATGGAAACAATATGTGGAGCACTAGCAATATTTGCAAGGACGGTGTAGTAATGTGAAAAAATTATTAAAGTTTATCTAAACCCAACGATTTAAACCAACTATGTTATTGCACATGTACTAGTAAAATCAAAATGTTTCATTTTAACTGCTCTTACTATAGTTAAATTGTTCCTTGTGATCCTTACAGCAAGATGTATCCATAGACACTTCCTTACCTAGGTGGACATCGCTAATGATGGCCGTATATGCTTCAATAAATCATAATTTTTTTTCAATTAATCATCTATAATACATCTATAGTCGACAACACAATTGATCGATATGCCACACACAGGGAAGTGGGATTCAATTAATAGCCGGAAGATATGATTGTAAGTTATTGATCCTATCTGTGTGCACCATGCAAACTCATAATGCCATCAATGGAAATACGATCAAATTTATAACCAAATCAGCTCAGTGTGGCCAACTGATGCAAAATAATCAATAATTTTCCACCATGGTTGATCAACTCTGCTCTAGTCAGACAGGCAATTCCGTCGCTAAAGACCAATTGTAAGAGGATCACTAAAGAGACTCCCTGTCTATCCCTATAGAATCACTTCCTCTGTAGCCAGAAGCAGTGCGATGTCACTCTGATTGGCTGCAGCCTCTTGTACAAACTCTTTTAACATGTCCCTTCGACAGAACATTGGTAAACAACCAAATTCTGTCAAGCGGGGGCCCCCACACACTGATTGAAATTCGTCTGGTGCCTGCTGGATTTTGACCAGTACATGGCCAGCTTAAAGTGGTTGTAAATATGCAGCTCCCCCTACAGCACCCCCTAATACTTACCTGAGCCTGATCCCAATCCAGCGATGTGTATGAGAGCTGCTGCTGTCCCGACTCTCTGCCTTCTCATTGGCTTAAAGGCAGCAGTGTGAGTCATTGGCTCATGCTGCCGTCCATCACAGCCAGTAAGGAGGGAGTGGGGGTGGGTCCAAGCCCATTTCTGTGTGTCTTATGGACACACAGAGCCGGGTTCAGGAGCAAGCATGCACGATTGCCCCCATCGCGGCTTGCTATGGGGCACTCAGAAAGGGGGAGGAGCCCAGAGTGCCTCAGGGGACCCAAGAAGAGGAGTATCGGTGCTACTCTGTGCAAAACTCTTGCATGAAGCAGGTAAGTATAACAGGTTTGTTATTTTAAAATAGTAAGCCTTTAGTATAACTTTAAGCTAAGTGAAAACACACTTTTTAAGTAAACAACCTTTTCTTCTTTAGTAAAATAGCCCCTTAAAGAGGTTGTAAACTTCTGTGCAAGTTGTACCTATAGGTAAGCCTATAATAAGGCTTACCTATAGGTACTGTAAATATCTCCTAAACGTGTGCCATTTAGGAGATATTTACTGTATACTGCGCCGATGATGTCATTGGCGCATGCGCTGTGAAGAAACGGCCCCCCCGAGCCGTTTCTTCAGGAGCGAGTGCCTTGACTGGTGGCTCATGCATGCATGCGTGGGAGTGACGTCACGTGGCTCTGGCCAGTCACAGGGCTGGAGTCCACGGCCCCAGAAGAAAGATGGGTAAAGACGGATGCGGCCAGCAGTGGGGACGGCGTGGGCTTCATTTGTAGGTAAGTGTAACATAATGTGCTAGTATGCAATGCATACTAGCACATTATTCTTTTTCTTTGAAGGGAAAACACATTGAACCCTTTGATCGTCCCTGATGTTAACCCCTTCCCAGCCAGAGTTATTAGTACAGCGACAGTGCATATTTTTAGCACTGATCACTGTAATAATGTCACTGGTTCCCAAAAAAGTGTCAGTACGATGTCAGATTTGTCTACCACAATATCGCAATAAGACAGGTGCTATTGCCGCCATTACTAGTGTAGCGGGGTCTCTAAATTTAGGTGGGATACACCTGGGTAATAATATGATCCAGGTGTGTAAATCATGAGAGGATTTGGACCATTTGTATTCGTGGAGGACTGGGTGGTGTATTATTCTCCTTGGCCTGTGGGTGGCGAGGTACCCGCAGGCTCAAGGTAGATTTGCTGCCGCAGTGCTGTCCTTTTTGTCCCTTTCCGGAGATGGTACGGCGAGGGCGGGGAACCTGCCGTGACGTCAATGGAGGAGATAAAAGGGGGAGACGCCCTTGCCACGAGGTCTTCGGGATCTTCTTCATCACGCGCCCAGGCACCTTAGGCCTGGGTGCGGGTGGTCCGGAGTTTTCGGCCCAGGCGCCCTAGGCCTGGCCGGAGCGGAGTTGGCGTCCATCCCAGGCACCTTCAGCCTGGGGTGAGGTACTAAACCAGAGGCCTGGGGCCCGGTGACTTTGACTGGGTCCCGCGAGGGCGGAGGAGTCCGAGGGTCCCTGAGGTGGATGGGGCCCATGTCTGAGGTGAGGAGGCTGGAGAGGTCACCTGTCCGGAGAGTCCGGAGCAGCATCAACCCGGTGACGGATGGGCCTCCGGTAACTCCCTTGGAGGGACATCTCCCCCTGACAGGGGCCAGAACGCAGCGAAGGTACTCCTATCTACATTCTCTTGAGTCTCTGGTAGAGACTCACAAGTTCTAAGTTCTCTCTCTAGCCAATGGCTATAGTAACCGCTGGTGAAACCACAGTGGTTTAGCGTACAACCAGGATAGTGCCTTGACCTGCTCATCCCACTGTATTGAACTGTTATTGGGTCTCAACCAGTTGGCTGCTAAAGCACTGTTTATTGTGAGTGCGACAATAAAGCAAGAGTTGGACCTTTATCGGTGTGTGGTACTCTGGTTAATGGGAGCAAAGGGAAGTGTCACAGCAAGACTTGGTCCTTAACTGAAACGCACAGGCCCGAGGAAAATAACTGGTACTGGCCTTCACCTCACCCACTGTCATGGGGAGGACATGGGCCGTAGCGCATCTCACCTTCACATATGAAAAACCCCTAGACAGTAACAAGGGGGTGAGGCCGCTACACTAGAAAAAAAAATTAAATAAATATCACATAGTTTGTAGATGCTGTAACTTTTTTTTTTTAAATAATTGCTTGTTGCTTGTTTCTAGCTCAAAAAATAAAAACAGCAGAGGTAATCAAATACCACCAAAAGAAAGAGCTCTATTTGTGGGAAAAAAGGACATACATTTTATTTGGGTGCAGTGTCGCACGACCGCACAATTGTCAGTTAAAACACTGCAGTGTTGTATTGCAAAAAATGGCCTGGTCAGGAAGGGGGGTAAACCTTTCTGGAGCTGAAGTGGTTAATATACAAAAATTCATTTATGGATTTCACCTGAATTGTAAAGAAACTTTCACCTAGTAGCAAAAGAAGGGTAACTAACAGTATTTGCTAAATGCTAGTATACATAGTAAATATAGTAAATACATAGTAAATACCGGTACATAGTCTGACACGGTATTTCCACAAGTTTTTCGTGCTCACGTATTTGCATAAGATCCATACCTGGCTTCTATCACAGCTAGGATCTATGCAGGTCATGGTATGACCGAATAAATTGCTTGCTTGCAGTTTCTAGCCATCGAGTCGTTTCCCTGCTTCCAGGTCCCTGAGGGCGCCATATTTATAATGTAATCTTTACACACAATAGAATCTTACAGTGCATTATGAACCACAGGCATTCATCTCAAAATGTGCCCATTTTTACATGCATTGCATTTCATATTATTCTGATTATTAATTCACGATATTATATCAATTTGCAATTTGTAGATCTTGTCTCAAGGGGTGTTTTTTATATGAGATTTACATCAGATTATGGTATACACATCCCAATCCTGCCCAGATTCAATAGCTTGAATTTCTCAGGCCATTTAAGTGTTCCTCTGAGAGATAACATGAGCTTCCAATATTGCAAGGGCTTGTTATCTCACGGAGATTTTCCAACTTGTTGTACTACTAATGTGTGCACTGTCTCCTCTAATTAGATCCTGCTAAAGATTGTGGGTATTCACTGCTAGTGGGTTTCTAGCCTTGAAATACTGGGAAATATACCAATGTATTCATGCACTGTAAAACAGAACTGCATTAGAGAGTTAGTTCAAAGAAGAATAGGATTCAAGGGAAATCATTGACTTTATCTAATAGATGTTCAACAAGAAACAACCCTGATGATTGGCAGTTCCTTTATAGAACTGGCACATCCTACCATAGCCTGTGTAGGAACCATGTTTTTTTCTGTACATTTTTTGTCTGGAATACAAAACGTATTACCCCTCAAGGTTTTTCAGCATGATTTCTGTGATCTTTCATACAACACATTTGCTTAAAGTGGTTATAAACTCTTACATATAACCAATGAAGTGACTAGCCGCAGGTGATACATAGAGATGAAACAAAACTCCCTACATATGTTGTACCTGTTTGTCCCTCTCTTCTCTACAGTCCTTCAAAGCACACATTTTACACAGCATTTATGAGCTTCCAGAAAACAGGATGTCACACAATACACAGCTCAGAAAGAAGAGTGTAATTTGAGACCTGAATGGAGGAAGTAGACCCCCCTACACAACGCACAGCTGAGGCTGTCAATCGCATGGCTTTGGTTGAAGGAAGCTCCCCTCGATCTCTTGAAGTCAGCACAACCTTTCAGACATGGAAAGGCAGTGGGATGAGGCAGAAGACAGAAATCACACTCAGAGCTTTGGTTTGAGACAACTACACACTATAGAAGGATATGCTTTGTTCATTTATCATGTCAGAAGTTTACAACCACTTTAGGTATCGAACATGCTGAAATTGGGTAAACAGCTTTAAAAACTTTAAAAAGTAGGTGGAACTCTGCTTTAAGTTATCAGGGTGTATATCCAGACATCTGGAGTAACTATCCCATTCAACCAGGTGTGTCAGTGTATGTGGTGCTGCTTGCAGTGCTGTAGACACAGGAACAGGAGGACCCAATACATCGGGTGTAAGTGCTACAGGGAGGCATAAACATGTAGTACTTTGGTGCACACAACTTTATTGCTTAATTTGCATGTGTCAGCTACAAAAATACATTTTTTTCAAACTTTTCGGTCTTTTTTGTTTGTTTAGCAAAAAATAAAAAACCCAGTGGTGATCAAATACCACTAAAAGAAAGCTCTATCTGTCTAAAAAAAAAATTATAATAATGTCATATGGGTACAGTGTTACATGGCCGCTAGGGATGAGCTTCGAGTTCGAGTCGAACATGAGTTCGACTCGAACATCGGCTGTTCGCTCGTTCGCCGAATTTCAAACATTATGGGCCATTCGCGCCAAATTCGAGAGGCGCATCACGCCCCATAATGCACTGCGTCATCGCGATGATTGCCCAAGCATGCACTATGACCTGCATGCTTTGGCCAATCACAGCCAATCACAGCGCTGTCAGCACAGAGAGCCATAATTAGCCAAAGGCAGGGTTCCTTTGGCCAATCATGGCTCAGGGGGACTAAGTACACTCCCCACACTATATAAGGCCACCTGCGCGTCGGCCTTGTATAGTGTGTTCCGGCGTTCATAGAGAGAGAGAGAGAAAGAGAGAGAGAGAGAGAGAGAGTCATTTTATTTCAGTTAGCTAGATTGAGCAGGCAGTTGATTCAGTTAGAATCAGTATATTTAGTATATATTTGCATTCCAGGCTTTGTGTATGTGTGTGTGTACATATATAATGTGTAGCGGGGTGTTCCATTTAAGGGGAGTGTCGGAGTGGTAATTAGGCTCAGACACACTGATTGTTCGGGTTAATGGACCATTTCTGTTGATGGGAGATAGTGTTGGTGCACAGTTACCTGTGGTCTTCAGGTGGCGCTGTCGCCATGAGCCAGGGTTGAACCGCCAATGCAGGGCTGCGCCTTTTGTGTCCCCTCTCGGCAGCAGTACGGCGGGGCGGGGAACCTGCTGTGCCTGTCGGGAGAGGGTATAAAGGGGACGGACATCTTCCGTTCGAGGTCCACGCCCAGGCACCTTCAGCCTGGGTGTGTGTGGTTCGTCCGCGCCCAGGCACCTTTGGCCTGGGCGTGAGGAGAGTCGTCTCCGGGTGCCTTAGGCCCGGAGGTGGAGTTCCTGTTCCATCCCAGACACCTTCGGTCTGGGGTGAGGTACTATTTTGAAGGCCCGGGGCCCAGCAACCTTCGGCTGGGGTCCGCTAGGGATCGAGGACTCCCAAGGTGCCGCCTTGCGAGGGGACCCGTATCTGAGATGAGGAGGCCAGGGAAGTAACCCTTTCCGAAGACCCAGCGCAGAGTCGTGGTGACGGTGAGGGCCTCTGGTAACTCTCCGGAGGGATGTGTTTCTCCTTGACATGGGCCAAATGCTTTAGGAGGGAAGTTCACGTTCAGGTCAGTGGCAGTGACCCTACTATTCAGGTCAGTGGCAGTGACCCTACTCGTTCAAGTCAGTGGCAGTGACTTCATAGGGCAAGGCCCTATTCACCAGGTCAGTGGCAGTGACCCTACGCTCCAAGTCAGTGGCAGTGACTTTATTCACCCGGTCTGTGGCAGAGACCAACTTCACGGTCTGTGGCAGAGATCGTGCGCCAAAGCTGTTTGAGAAACCTAAACAGTCTAAAGAGTTAAGCTATGTCTGTGCCTGGACCTCCTCCACACCTAAGCTGTCCTGTATCTTCGCTCCAACCTGTCTGCTCTCAAAGAGGCTGTTTATTATCCTGTGTGAAATAAATGTTGAGTTGGACTTTCAGCTAGTGTGGACATTCACATTCCTGGGGAAAACGAGGACTTGCATCTATCTAAGGTAGAGGTGAGATCATTCTTGGGAGGACTTCGACTCTGGCCGCAGACAAGGCCCAAAACTAACACCGCCCAACCTCTTTACTCAGGAGGGTATGGGCTTGTGGTGTGGTGTGCCTCTCTCTGCCTGCGAGGAGCCTAAATTAAATGCAGGTTGGGGAGAGGTGGGCGCGCTATATATATATATATATATATATATATATACTGTATACAGTTTAGCTAGATCTCACTGCAGAGCGTTCCTGGTGTTCTCTTCCTAATTATACTACAGGCAGGCAGTTGATTCAGGTAGCTGCAGTTTATTCAGTACTATATTCTATATTCTAAAGTACTGTATTCTGTGCACAGTGTTCACCTACAGTAGATCTCACTGCAGACCATTCCTGTTGTTCTCGCCCTAATATACTACAGGCAGGCAGTTGATTCTGTTAGCTGCAGTATATTCAGTATATATATACATCCCAGCTTTGTGCAGCTACATCTCACTGCAGGCCATTCCTGGTGTACCTATTCAAATACATCAAATATAGTATGTCTGGAGAGGAGAGGCAAACACTCACAGGCCACTAAAAGAGGGCAAGCAGGCTCTGTGTCTAGAGGCAACAGTGCTGGTCGTGGACACGGTGCATCCTCAGCATGTGGCCATGGGGCACGCTTGTCCTTTTTTCCGACAGCTGGCCGTGTTGAGCCACAACATGCAGAAGACTTGGTAGAGTGGAGGACCAAGCCGTCCTCATCCACCTCATCCTCTGTCACCCAGGCTCAGAGTACCTTGGCTGCCAATGCAGGTGTCAAAGCGGCCTATTCCATCGGCTCCAGGTCATCACTTACTCCTTCCCTAGCCCCACCATCAAGCACGGAGGAGTCCCCCGAACTGTTCGACCACAGTGTCGGTACATGCTGCAGGAGGATGCGCAGCGTTTGAAGGCTCCGATGATGGTACCCAGCTTGAGGAAGGCAGTAACGTGAGCCCAGAGAGAGGGGGTGCCCAAGAAGGACAACAAACTAGCAGTCATATTCCCCCAGCTGCAGCATACTGCCAGGTTTGCTCCAGTATGAGGAGGGAGGGGATGATGAGGTCACTGACTCTACGTGGGTGCCTGATAGGAGAGAGGAGGAGGAGGAAGAGGAGACACATCTCCAATGAGGCAGGATGCCCTCCAGGGGCCAGCTTAAGGGAAGCCAACCGACTGCATCACACTGCAGAGCTCCGCATGTGCAGGGCGCTGCTGACTCTGCACGGTTTTTCAAAAGTTCTTTGGTGTAGGCCTTTTTTGACACGTGTGCAGCAGATCGCACTGTTGCTGTTTGCAATATATGTCTGAAGCGTATCAAGCGTGGCCAAAACAAAAGCCGCTTGGGCACCACATGCTTGACCAGACATGTCGAACTCCCATGCAGTCCGTTGGCAAGCATATTTAAATGACCCACACCAAAGAACAAAGCGGACCTCTCCTTGCTCCTCATCAGCTGGGATCTCCAACCCCACTATACCTTCACTCCTCTCAGAAACCTGAACTGAGGGGAATGAAGGTGTAGAATAAGGTGTGCCACTGCCAAGTACTTGCGTGAAATCTGCTATCGCAACACCAACGTCCGATTGTAGCAGGCAAATTTCCCTACCCCAGTTGCTAAACTGGCGAATGAAATTCGCTCCCAGCCATCCACATGCCCAGCGGTTGAATGCTAGCTTGGCTAACTTGCTAGCACTCCAACTGCTGCCTTTTCAGCTGGTAGACTCTGCCTTTCGTGAGTTTGTGAAATGTGCGGTACCTTAGTGGCATGTTCCCAAACGCCACTTTTTTTCACGGAAGGTGATTCCGGCTCTCTACCACCATGTGGAAGGCAATGTCTTGGCCTCGCTGGACAGGGCGGTCAGTGGTAAGGTGCATATTACCGCTGACTCATGGTCCAGCAGGCATGGACAGGGGCGTTTCCTATCTTTCACGGCGCACTGGGTGACTCTGCTGGCATTTGGGAAGGATGCAGGACAGGGTGCAGTAGTGTTGGAGGTTGTTCCGCCACCACACCTCCAAAATGCTACTAGTGGTAATTCTGACACACCTCTCTCCTCCACCCCCTCCTCTTCTTCTTCCTCCATGGCCTCTTCCTCTGCTGATTTGTCCTCTGAACCAGCGGTGCTCCGTAGGCGTTCAAGGGGCTACGCAAGCACTCAGGCAAAGAGATGCCATGCGGTGCTTGAGCTGGTGGGCTTGGGGGACAGGAGCCACACTGGGGCAGAGATTCTGTCAGCTCTGCAGGGGCAGGCTCAGAGGTGGTTGACGCCACGCCAGCTTCAGCCAGGAATGAAGGTTTGCGACAATGGCACCAACCTCCTCTCCGCCCTCCGACAGGGACAACTGACGCATGTGCCCTGTTTGGCTCACATCCTTAACTTGGTGGTGCAGCGATTCCTGTGCAGGTACCCGGGCTTACAGGATCTCCTGAGGCAGGCCAGGAAAATCTGTGTGCATTTCCGCCAGTCATATAATGCCAGTGCTCGGCTGGCTGACCTCCAAAAGGAATAAAAAGAACCAAGAACCGCCTAATCTGTGAAATTCCCAACAGATGGAACTCAACGTTGGCCATGCTGCAGCGGCTGCACACCCAGCAGAGGGCCATCAATGAGTACCTGTGCGACTATGGTACCAGGACAGGGTCAGGGGAGCTTGGCTTTTTTTTTGCCACGCCAGTGGCTCATGATCGAGAATGCATGCACTGTCATGTCACCATTTGAGGAGGCCATGAGGATGGTGAGCAGTGATAGTGCATGCATCAGTGATACTGTCCCCCTTGTGTACCTGTTGGAGCACACGCTGCATGAAATAATGGACAGGGCACTAGAGGCAGAACAGAGGGAGGAAGAGGAGGACTTCCTTACCTCTCAAGGCCCTCTTTATCCAGACAGTGTTCCTGCGGGCCTGCCGATCACACAGGAAGAGGAGGAGGATTGTGTCAGCAGGTAGGTGGAGCCTAGCACTCAGCATCAGCAGCAGTCTTCAAGGGATCGTTTACAGTCCCCAGAAACCCATGGACTTGTACGTGGCTGGGAGGAGGTGGCTGCTGATCATGTCGTCCTTAGTGACCCAGAGGACTCCGGACTGAGTGCCTCAGCAAACCTACGCTGCATGGCCTCCCTGATCCTGCAAAGCCTGCGAAAGGACCCTCGGATTCGTGTGATCAAGGAGAGGGATGATTACTGGCTGGCAACCCTTCTTGATCTACGTTACAAGGGTAAGGTTGCGGAACTTATCCTGCCGTCGCAGAGGGCGCAGAGGATGAAACATCTTCGGGAGGCCTTGCAGAAAGGTTTTTGCAACGCGTTTCCAGAGCCTGGGAGGTTACAATTTGCTGGTCCTGGTCCTGGACAACGTGTTGCTGAGGCTTGGGTCAGTCACAGAAGGAGCAGTGGAGAAGGTGGCCGTCTGACTGATGCGTTCAGACAATTTTTTAGCCCGTAGCCCCAAGGTCTGATCGGTTCCAGCAACCATCGCCAGCATCTGATTTACATGGGGCAGGAATACATAGGGGCAAGATCAGACTTGGAGACCTTTCCAACCGACAATCCTCTGAGTTACTGGGTCTTGAGGATGGATCACTGGCCAGAGCTTGCACAGTATGCAATTGAGCTACTGGCCTGTCCTGCATCCAGCGTTCTTTCAGGAAAGCACATTTAGTACTGCTGGAGGCTTTGTAACCAATCACAGGGTGTGCCTGTCCACCTTTCATAAAAATGAATCAGTCTTGGATCACCAGCTACCAAGTACCTGATGCTGATGTAACCGAATAATTTTTTTATGAATGTGAGATCCCTTCAAGACTGCCTATGCTGATGCTGAGTGACAATCCTGTTTTCTTTCTCTGGGAGGATTAGAGAGGCTGCCTCCCTGTCAGGGAAAGCACGCCCGATCTCCGTCTCCTCCTTCAGAGTGCCTGTTAGCAAAGCAACAGTCCCATACAGGGATCGACCTGCCTGAAGGGGATCAGGATGAGGTTGATTCTGTTATAGAGGAATCAACAGTGGGGGAACCTTTTCTCAGCATCTCAAGCTGAAAGATTATGGGTTCAGTCTCTGACTAACATGGTCCGATCAGCATTTAAAAATGCACCTTGCGGAACCATCAACCACTACTGTATCCTCGTTGGGGTCGCTGGAAGCCCCCAGACTGTTTGTTCTTTTCCACTTCACCCTTTACTGAAAGGGCTCATTTACCAGGATTGGGAACGTCCTGAGAAAATATTTATTCCCCCAAGAGATTTCCGGTGGTCTATCCCATGGAGGATAAGTTCATCAAAAAAAAAAAAAAAAAAAATGGAAGGTCCCTACAGTGGACGCAGCCATCTCTTGTATGTATAAATCATTGACATGTCCAGTGGATAATGTCCAAATGTTCAAGAACCCAATAGATAAAAGATTGGAGTCCTTATGAAAATCTGCTTGGTGATACAACCAGCAGTAGCAGCTATTGGGGTCTGCTAAGCAGTGAAGGATCAGTTGAAACAGGTCTTGAGGGACTTGACAGATCAGCAGGCTTTGCCCTAGCTGATCTACCTAGAGCCTTAGGCTTTGCGGTTGACGCCATAGAGGATTCAGTCCATCAGGCCTCCCGCCTTACGCTGTCTATAGTACATATGCGTAGGCTCCTATGGCTCAAAAACTGGTCTGCTGAAGCTCCCTGTAAAGAATGGCTGGTTAGCGTCCCATTTCATGGTGAACGCTTATTCAGGGAAAACCTGGACAAATATATCCAGAAAATTTCCAGCGGTAAAAATACGCTCTTGCCGGTTAAAAACAGAGTTAGAGGTCCCTCTTTAAGAGGCCTGCTTCTCCAGTCCCTGGGGCATCGGCTGTGTAACAGTTCCGACGGCCTCCTCGGTCAATTCCCGGGGGTAAAAAACAGGGACAGTAGCAGGGTAATGAGAAACCCTGGGTCAGGGGAGGTACAAAACCTCCCCCAAAGTTAAATTCATTGAAGCCCCCACTCAGTCGGGTGGGGGGAGGACTCCAGTTGTTCGCAAGAGACCTGGCGGGACACGATCAAGACAGATAGGTGCTCTCCGCAGTAGGTTTGGGATACAGTTTGGAGTTAAAAGACTCTCCTCCTTCCCATTTTTGAGGTCAAACGTGCCAAGGGATCCCCGGAAGAGAGAGTCCCTCCTGTTGGCACTAGAACAACTATTGCTCCAAGGAGTAATTATGGAGGTTCCCCTGGAGAATGAGGGTTCGGGTTTTACTCAAACCTCTTTACAGTCCCGAAGCAAACGCGGACGGGAGGCCCATATTAATTCTAAAAGGGCTATACAAATTCCTGTATATCAGGACTTTCCGATGGAGTCGATCCGATCGGTGGCTACTGCCCTACAAGGGGAGGATTGGTTAGCCGCGATCGACATCAAAGATGCTTATTTGCACATTCCCATCTTTCCAGTCCACCAAAAATTTCTACGCTTTGCAGTAGAAGGGCGCCATTTTCAGTTCAGAGCCTTACCCTTCGGTTTGGCCACAGCACCACGAGTGTTTACAAAAATTCTGGCCCTTTATTGGCCAATCTAAGAACACAAGGTGTAATGATAATGGCATATCTGGATGACTTATTGCTGATAGACCACTCAGTGAAAAAACTAGACGTGGTCGTTCACAAGACAATCAAGTATCTGGAATCTCACGGTTGGATTATCAACCGAGACAAGTCAGCCCTAAAAACCAGTCAAAAGTCTGGAATACTTGGGGCTAAGGTTGGATTCAGGCCAGAGAAAAATATTCTTGCCTCGAGGAAAGGTGTTGTCTTTGAAAGATTTGATCCACTTAGTGGGTACAAAAAAGACAGCCGTCCATACGCCTGTATATGAGGCTGCTGGGAAAAATGGTGGCATCATTTCGAAGCAGTACCCTACGGTCAATTCCATTCAAGGAATTTGCAAGGGGCCATACTGTCAGCCTGGAACAAAAAAGTTCAGGCCCTAGACTTACAATGTCCTTGTCCCCTTCCGTTCGCAAGAGCCTCCGTTGGTGGTTGGTTCCCCAGAATCTGGAAAAAAGGAAATCCTTCAGTCCGATTTCTTGGAAGGTGGTCACTACAGATGCCAGCCTTATAGGCTGGGGAGCAGTACTGGAGCAATAGTCTCTCCAGGGCAGATGGTCGGATGCAGAAAAGGCCCTGCCCATCAATCTCTTAGAGATACGAGCAGCCCGGTATGCCCTAGTAGCATGGACATCCAAACTCCAAGGGTCCCCTGTCAGAATTCAATCAGACAATGCCACAGCAGTGGCATATATCAATCATCAGGGGGGCACCAGGAGTCGTGCAGCCCAGAGGGAAGTAAATTACATCCTGAAATGGGCAGAAAAATATGTCCCAGCCATATCTGCGGTATTCATTCCAGGAGTGGAGAATTGGAAGGCGGACTTTCTAAGTCGCCAGCAATTATGCCCAGAGGAAGGGTCCCTTCACCCCGAGGTTTTCTGGACAATATGTCAGCGGTGGGGAACATCGGATGTAGATCTTCTAGCATCCAGATTCAACGCAAAGGTGGACAGGTTTGTCTCTCGGACAAGGGATCCCCTAGCTTGCGGCTCGGATGCCCTAGTGTTCCCTTGGGATCAGTTCAAGCTGATATATGCATTCACACCGCCACAATGGTTACCTCGATTACTCCGCAGAATCAGGGTAGAAAAGAAACCAGTGATTCTGGTGGCTCCAGCGTGGCCCCGAAGAGCGTGGTACGTGGAGATTGTAAAATGTCAGTGGGGAGTCCTTGGACTCTCCCACATCGTCCGGACCTGCTTTCGCAAGGACCGATATACCACCCTTCCTTACCAGCCCTAGGTTTGACGGCCTGGCTATTGAAGCCCACATTCTAAAAAAGAGAGGGCTCTCTAATTCTGTGGTATCTACCATGATCAATGCCAGGAAGCCGGTATCCAGGCAGATCTACTATAGAATCTGGAAGGCGTACATCGCCTGGTGTGAGGCCAAGAAATGGCATCCACATAAATACGTAATAGGTAGGATTCTGGACTTCCTACAATGGGCTGTAGATAGGAAGCTTGCCTTGAGTACTATCAAGGGTCAGATTTCGGCCTTGTCAATATTTTTTCAAAGGCCCTTGGCTTCGCATTCACTAGCCAAAGCCTTTATACAAGGAGTGATGCGTATTAGTCCTCCGGTTAATATTCCCATATGTCCATGGGATCTAAACTTGGTTCTGTCGGTTCTACAGAAACAACCATTTGAACCATTACAGTATATTTCCTTGGTGCTTCTCACCAGGAAATTGATTTTTCTAGTAGCCAATTGTTCGGCTAAAAGAGTATCGGAATTAGCAGCTATGTCCTGTAAGGAGCCATATCTGGTTATCCATAAGGACAGAGTAGTGTTACGTCCTCATCCAGCCTTTCTTCCTAAGGTGGTATCGAGGTTTCATTTGAACCAAGATGTGGTTCTTCCTTCTTTTTTCCCCAAACCTACTTCGCTAGAGGAAAAGTTATTGCATTCTTTGGATGTAGTAAGAGCAGTTAAAGCTTATCTAAAAGCCAATGCTCAGATTCGCAGAACGGATACTTTGTTTATTCTGCCGGAAGGCCCCAGAAAGGGTCAGGCAGCGTCAAAATCTACTTTAGCCAAGTGGATTCGACAGGTCATTATGCAAGCTTATGGCTTGAGAAGGAGACCGCCTCCGTTCAAAGTTAGAGCGCACTCCACGAGAGCAGTTGGAACTTCATGGGCAGTGCATCACCAGGCCTCCCTGGCTCCAATCTGTAAGGCCGCAACATGGTCTTCAGTTCACACGTTTACTAGGTTCTACCAGGTGGACGTTAGAAGTCAGGAGGATGTCGCCTTTGGGCGCAGTGTGTTGCAGGCCGCAAAAGATCCTCATGTCTGATAGCGCTCAGCTTATATATGGTGTATCCCCCCCCTCATTTGGCATTGCTTTAGGACATCCCATTAGTAATGACTATGTCGCTCTGTGTCCCGTGATGTACGAGAAAGAAAATAGGATTTTTATAACAGCTTACCTGTAAAATCCTTTTCTTGGAGTACATCACGGGACACAGAGCTCCCGCCCCTCTTTAGGGACACTTATTGCTTTGCTACAAAACTGAGGTGCTCCCGGATGGGAGGGGCTTATATAGGGGAGGGTACTTCCGGTTTTGGAAGTTGCCAGTGCCAGCACCTGACGGTATCTATATAACCCCATTAGTAATGACTATGTCGCTCTGTGTCCCGTGATGTACTCCAAGAAAAGGATTTTACAGGTAAGCTGTTATAAAAATCCTATTATGCTGAGTGACTACCCAATTCCTCCTCAATGTTCATGTTGATAGCTTGTAAGAACATTTTTGGTTCTGGGCACCACCACCAGTGGCTAAGGCCCAATTTTTCTGCCCCTGTTTAACAGGGGTGTGTAATTACAATTTTTGCTGTAATACTTTGCAGCAGGGCTCATTCCTGCGCTCCAACTAGAGTATCTGTGAGGGTTTGCAGTGTTGTGGCACCAGCACCACTGCCTAAGGCCCAATTTTTCTGCCCCTGTTTAACAGGGGCATGTAATTACAATTCTTGATCCAATATTTCACAGCAGGGCCCGTTCCTGCGCCCACCAAGAGTAACTTCGAGGGCTTACAGTGTTGTGGTAACACCAACACCTAAGGCCCAAATTTCTGCAGAGTATACAGGGCAGGCCCCTACTTTCAAACATCCGACTTACAAACGACTCCTACTTACAAACGGAGGGAGGCAAGAGGAAGTGAGAGGAAATCTACCCCTAGGAAGGGAAATTCTCTCCTGTGAAGCCTCGTACACACGACCGAGTTTCTCGTCGAAAAACGACAAGAAACTTGCTGACAGAGCTTTCTTGCCGAGTAAATCGGTCGTGTGTATGCAAAAAACAAGTAATAAAGGCGCATTGTACCGGTACCTCAGTTTATGATGTAGAGCAGTGTTTCTCAACTCCAGTCCTCAAGGCGCACCAACAGGTCATGTTTTTGGGATTTCCTGCAGATAAAACAGCTGTGATAATTACTAAGGCAGTGAAACTGCTGAAATCACCTGTGGAAATCAATGGAAATCACAAAAACATGACCTGTTGGTGCGCCTTGAGGACTGGACTTGAGAAACACTGATGTAGAGTACCAATAGTCCGTGGTCAATATATTGAGAGATAACTCTCAGGTGTATACATAAAGAAAGGACAGTCAGGGCAGCCACCAGCAGGACCAGAAGCTACTTTCCAGTGAGCTAAAACAGAAAAAACAAGGAGAGGGGCGCCTCTGAGATAGATATCAAAACAACATTTATTGGTAGCAATATTCACTCACATTGAAGATGAACCAGTTGCATTCAGCTGGGCAGAGGAGTAGATGAACTACAGGTCACAGAGGGTCCATGGAGCTGTCATCACAGAGAGTCCTGTCAGGGAAGCTGGTGATGGTAAGCAAGCAGGAGGATTTCCTTCTGGACAGATCTTTATATTGCCACAGCAAAAACAGAGTTTATTAAAACCTCAGCACAGCGCTGCCAGCCATCCGGCTTAGATGTCTCCCCTCCTGTCCACTGTGTTTGGAACCTTAGACTGAATAAAAACCACTCTGTTTTTACTCACTCTGCCTTTTTAATAAACTCTGTTTTTGCTGTGGCAATATAAAGATCTGTCCAGAAGGAAATCCTCCTGCTTGCTTACCATCACCAGCTTCCCTGACAGGACTTTCTGTGATGACAGCTCCATGGACCCTCTGTGACCTGTAGTTCATCTATTCCTCTGCCCAGCTGAATGCAACTGGTTCATCTTCAATGTGAGTGAATATTGCTACCAATAAAGGTTGTTTTGATATCTATCTCAGAGGCGCCCCTCTCCTTGTTTTTTTTTGGTCGTGTGTACGCAGCTATCAGGTTTCTCGTCAAGAAAACCGACAAGAAACTCGACGAGAAAAATAGAGAACCTGCTCTCTATTTTCTCGTAAGAATTCTCCACTTTCTCGTCGAGATTCTCGTCAGCATGTTTCTCGACGAGAAAAGTGTGTGTGTGTACACTTACCTGTCCTCCGGGAAGCCCGCGCATGCTCGAAATGACTTTGACGCATGCGCGGTAGCTTCCTAGGCATAGGTAGGGTGTAGCAAGATGGCGGCGACGGCATCGAATGTGACGAGCGCACGCTCGTCGTAGTCGATTACGTCACCGCGTTCGCTCCATTCAAAGAACCGCGGGTTCTTTGAAAGGAGCGTGTGTACACTCGGCCGGGACAAGTTTCTTGTCCAAGAATCTCATCAAGAAAAACAACGTGTTTTTTCTTGACGAGATTCTCGGCCGTGTGTACGAGGCTTCAGAGTTAATATGGGAAAAAGGTGTCTACACTGATGCTTTATCACCAATCCTTGTTTCCCTAATAACCCCAAATTTTCAAAATCCAATTGTCATTGGGACAGAAAGTGAGGTGAAATCTTCTCAACAGGGGCACAGACAGCAAAACAAATGTCACAGGGGTGATAACCCTTCCCTATGTTTTCCAAAAAGCTTAAAAATAGATTTTTTGGCTGGAGCTACACTTAAAAAATGTACCTGTTCCAAATTACAAACAGATTCTACTTAAGAACAAACCTACAGTCCGTGTCTTTTTTGCATCGCCTGTATACTGTTGTTCAGAGTATATAGGGCCTGGGAGTCCCACACCTTTCCTTTTTTTTTATTTGGGTGCGGGGTTCCCCTTAATATCCATACAAGACCCAAAGGGCCTGGTAATGGGCTGGGGGGGGGACCCATGCCGTTTTTCTCAATGATTTTCCACCATATTGCCGGGACTGCCTCAAGCAGTTTTAAATGACTTTTATTCCTTTAGAAATGTAATTTTGTGCAGGGACAGTTCTAAACACAGGAAACACGCGCCACTTTACAGGCATACTATAGACACCCCCAGGCACGATATTTAAAGGAATATTTCACTTCTATTTTTTCACTTTAAGCATCATTAAAATCACTGCTCCCGAAAAACTGCAGTTTTTAAAACCTTTTTAATCAGTGATACATGTCCCCTGGGGCAGGACCCAGGTCCCCAAACCCTTTTTAGGACAATAACTTGCATATTAGCCTTTAAAATTTGCAGTTTTGATTTCTCACGTTCGAGTCCCATATACTTTAACGGTGTACGAAAGTTCGTACGAACTTTCGGTCCGTTCGCATGTTCTGGATGCGAACCGAAATGGGGGGTGTTTGGCTCATCCCTAATGGCCGCACAATATGTGGATCAAAGTGTGACAGCGATGAAAGCTGAAAATTGTCCCGGACTGGAAGGGGGTGAAAGTGCTCGTTTTTTAAAGTGGTTAAAATGCACCAGCGACTCCTCTTCTTCAAATAGGAACATGTATATAGAACGTAAACATTATAGTTGCTGGACTTGGAGGGCTTTTTATGCATTATTTTTGAGTTTTGATATAGGAGAAACTCATTAACTATTCCTTTTTTGGAGATGAGTGTAGATTTAGATTTATGTAAGCATATAATGCCATATGTGAGTACCTTTGGATTGTTTGTTGTTGGAGTATACAGCTCATCTGTCATATATGTGAAGGGGGTATTTATATGTTTGTTTTATTATGTTAATTTTTGAATTGGCTACATTATGACCATTATATTGAGATTATTAGAATTGCATGGAGGTCGTGTAACCCATTCACTGTCGGTCATGATGAAGTGAAGCTATTTAAAAAATGTGTTTACCGCAACTTGCTATATGTGAAATGGGATGCCCAGCATTAAGTATACTGTATTAAACAACATATGTAATTCTTTTAAACCTTTACATGGTGTGACTAATAAATATGGAAATATTTTTTATACCTATGTGTTTGATCTATGTCTTCATAGAAAGTCCCTGGTTTTTACCTTGTTGTTGTCATTTGTTAATTCGGGATGATTGCACTCTTGATCTTTTGCCCAGTGTCACTGTGCCTCTCTCCTCTCTCTCTCTCTCTCTCTTTTAAATCTATTGTGTTAGGGTTTCAGAAAGTTTTCTGTAATCCTATGACAGAAGGTGTTTTACCAGAAGAATCACCTTGTGAAAACACAGAAAAAAACTTGAATAAAATTAAAATAAAGCAGAAATGCACTATATTGTTAAAAGTATTAAGACACCTGCCTTTACACACACATGCATTTTAATGGCCTCCAGTCTTAGTCCATAGGGTTTAGTATTGAGTTGGCTCACCCTTTGCAGCTATAACAGCTTCAACTCTTCTGGGAAGGCTGTGTGTCTATTGGACTTTTCGATCATTCTTCCAAAAGTGTATTTGTGAGGTCAGGCACTGATGATGGACGAGAAGGCCTGGATCGCACTCTCTACTCTAATTTATCCCAAAGGTGTACTATCAGGTTTAGGTCAAGACTCTGTGCAGGCCAGTCAAGTTCCTCCACTCGCTTATCCATGTCTTTTTGGACCTTGCTTTGTGTACTGGTGCGCAATCATGTTGGAACAGGAAGGAGCCATCTCCAAACTGTTCCCACAAAGCTGGGAGCCTGAAATTGTCCAAAATGTCATGGTATGCTGACACCTTAAGAGTTCCCTTCACTGGAACTAAGGGCCAAGTCCAAGCCCTGAAAAACAGACCCCACACCATAATCCCCCCTCCACCAAATGATTTGGAACAGTGCACAAAGCAAGGTCCATAAAGACATAGCTTAGCAATTTTGGGGTAGAGGAGCTTGACTGGCCTGCACAGAGTCCCGCCCTCAATACGATAGAACACCTTTGGGATGAATTAGAGCGGAGACTGTGAGCCAGGCCTTCTCGTCCAACATCAGTGCCTGACCTCACAAATGCGCTTCTGGAAGAATGGTCAAGCATTCCCATAGACACACTCCTAAACATTGTGGACAGCTTTCCCAAAAGAGTTTAAGCTGTTATAGCTACAAATGGTGGGCCAACTCAATATTGAACCCTACGGACTAAGACTGGGATGTCATTAACCACTTAAGCCCCGGACCAATACGCAGTATAAAGACCAGAGGTGTTTTTACATTTTTGCACTTTACTGCTTTAACTGGTAATTGTGCAGTCATGCAATGTTGTACCCAAACAAAATTTGTGTCCTTTTTTCCCCACAAATCAAGCTTTCTTTTGATGATATTTGATTGCCTCTACGATTTTTATTTTTTGCGACATAAACGGAAAAACACCGAAAACTTTGAAAAAAAAATGATATTTTCTAATTTTTGTTATAAGAAAAATCGAATAAACTCAATTTTAGTCATACATTTAGGCCAAAATGTATTCAGCCACATGTCCTTAGTAAAAAAAATGTCAATAAGCGTATATTTATTTGTTTTGTGCAAAAGTTATAGCGTTTACAAACTAGGGTACATTTTCTGGAATTTACACAGCTTTAAATTTACGACTGCCTATCTCATTTCTTGAGGTGCTAAAATGGCAGGGCAGTACAAAAACCCCCCAAATGACCCCATTTTGGAAAGTAGACACCTCAAGGAAATTGCTGAGAGGCATGTTGAGCCCATTGAATATTTTTTTTTGTCCTAAGTGATTGAATAATGACAAAAAAATGTTTTATTTTTTTTTTACAAAAAGTTGCCACTAAATGATATATTACTCACACATGCCATGGTTATATGTGGAATTGCACCCCAAAATACATTTTGCTGCTTCTCCCGAGTACGGGGATACCACATGTGTGGTACTTTTTGGGAGCCTAGCCGCGTACGGAGCCCCGAAAACCAATCACCGCCTTCAGGCTTTCTAAGGGCGCAAATTTTTGATTTCACTCCTCACTACCTATCACAGTTTCGAAGGCCATAAAATGCCAAGATAGCACAACACCCCCCCAAATGACCCCATTTTGGAAAGTAGACACCCCAAGCTATTTGCTGAGAGGCATGGTGAGTATTTTACAGCTCTCATTTGTTTTAGAAAATTAAGAAAGGAAATACATTTTATTTTTATTTTTTACATTTTCAAAACTTTGTGACAAAAAGCGAGATCTGCAAAATACTCACCATACCTCTCAGCAAATAGCTTGGGGTGTCTACTTTCCAAAATGGGGTCATTTGGAGGGGGTTTTGTGCCATCTGGGCATTCCATGGTCTCCGAAACTGTGCTAGGCAGTGAGGAGTGAAACCAAACATTTACACCCTTAGAAAGCCTGAAGGCAGTGCTTGGTTTTTGGGGTCCCGTACGCGGCTAGGCTCCCAAAATGTCCCACACATGTGGTATCCCCGTACTCGGGAGAAGCAACAGAATGTATTTTGGGGTGTAATTCCACATATGCCCATGGCATGTTTGAGCAATATATCATTTAGTGACAACTTTGTGCAAAAAAAAAAAAAAATTGTCTTTTTCCCGCAACTTGTGTCAAAATATAAAATATTCCATGGACTCGACATGCCTCTCAGCAAATAGCTTGGGGTGTCTACTTTCCAAAATGGGGTCATTTGGGGGGGTTTTGAACTGTCCTGACATTTTATGCACAACATTAGGAAGCTTATGTCACACATCATCCACCTTCTAACCACTTGAAGACGAAGCCCTTTCTGACACTTTTTGTTTACATGAAAACATTTTTTTTTTGCAAGAAAATTACATTGAACCACCCAAAAATGATATACTTTTTTTAAAGCAAAGGCCCTACAGATTAAAATGGTGGGTGTTGCATTTTTTTTTTCCACACAGTATTTGCGCAGCAATTTTTCAAATGCATTTTTTGGGGGAAAAATACACTTTTTTAAATTTTAATGCACTAAAGCACACTATATTGCCCAAATGTTTGATGAAATAAAAAAGATGATCTTAGGCTGAGTACATGGATACCAAACACGACATGCTTTAAAATTGCGCACAAACGCGCAGTGGCGACAAACTACATAGATTTTTAAAAGCCTTTAAAAGCCTTTACAGGTTACCACGTTAGATTTACTGCTAAAATTACTGCCTTCGATCTGACCTTCGCGGTGATACCTCGCATGCATGGTGCAATTGCTGTTTACATATGACGCCAGACCGACGCTTGCTTTGCACAGGTGTGCTTTTTTTTTTTTTTTTTAATTGCTTGTTTTACTTTTTTATTTTATTTTTAAACTGTTCCTTCCATTTTTATTTTTATTATTTTTTACCATTTTTATTGTTATCTCAGGGAATGTAAATATCCCCTATGATAGCAATAGGTAGTGACAGGCACTCTTTTTTTGAAAAAATTGGGGTCTATTAGACCCTAGATCTTTCCTCTGCCCTCAAAGCATCTGACCACACCAAGATCGGCGTGATGAAATGCTTTCTCTTTTCAATAAATTTTTATTTTTCAATTCAAGACATGTACAGAAAATCTTAAAAAATTGTTGTTTAAACATGACAAAGGGTTATTTCCAATTGTTTATGTCACAATGTTCTCATCAAGAGATTAAAAAAAAAATGAAAAAAATGAAAAATAGGCATTCAGGGAAGTCACACCCCACCTGGACGCCCCTAACGGGATCATCCTGCGCCCAGGTCAGGCCCCCAGCCCGCCATCCTCATATGAAACCAATAAAAAGGAACTCGGAATCTTAATGAAGAACAGTACTACACTCATATACAATAACGCCCATCAAATTTAAGACTCGGAAATACCGCAATAAGAACACAGTAAATAATGATATCAAATCTTTGAATCATGTTTAAGCATCGAAACAAAAATAAAAGAAAAATAAATAAAACAAAAGATAAAAGAACCAAGAAAAGATAGAATAGAAGAAGAAAGAAATAAGAAGAAATCACATGCCGAACATGAGGCCCTTTAGGAATTAGAGCGGTCAGGGTCATGCCTGACCTTCAAAGAAACGCCACAGAAAACTGCCCAAGGTTCCCATATTGCCTCAAATTTAGGGATTAAATTAGTTGATATGCTAACCATCTTCTCTTGAGCCATAATCCAAGAGATCTTATTGTGTATAGCCTTAATGGATACCCTGGGCTTCCTCCAAGATCTAGCAATAATAATTTTAGTCCCCAGAAGTATAAAGTGAATCAGTTTTCTAGTTGGTTTAGAAACGTTGGGAATATTGTCATTGAGAAGAGCAACAGAAGCTGACCTAGGTATTGAACACGAAGTGACCTTAAATATGAGATTAAAAATTTTCTTCCAGATCGGCCTGATCCTAGGACATTCCCACCAGATATGCACCATCGAGCCCAATAAATGGCAGCCTCTAAAGCAGTTGGGATCCGATTCTGGGTAGATGGATGCAAGCCTGATGGGAGTCATATACCATGTCATAACAACTTTTAAGTTAGCTTCCATGAGGGAGGTGTTCAAAATACTTTGGAATGAGCGAAAGTTGGCCTTTTGCCAGGATCCTAGATCCCAATTTAGCTGGAGGTCATCTTCCCATGCTTTCATGTATGAGGTTTTAGTAGCTGTACAAGTAAGTGAAGAGTAGATGACAGAAATGCCCCCCCTTTGTCCCACGGCCGATCCGCACCAGATCTCATAGTCCGTAAATTTGGGAGGAAGAGGTTTCTCCATCCAAATATCATTCAAGAATTGTGAAATCTGTTCAAATCTAAATTTTTCAGAGTCAGGGAGGTCAAATTTATTTAGACAATGGGGCATGGTAATAGGACCCCGATTTGTAAAGTATTGTCCTATCCTATATAGACCTTTGTTTGTCCACCAACTGAAGGCCTCTGTATCCATACCAGGAAAGAATTTTGGATTATTAAAAATGTGTGCTAGTGGTTGTGTTACAGACACTAGAGTGGGAAGAGGACGGAGTCTGTCCCAAAGGGCAAATGATTGAGATAAGGAAGGGGATAAAATAGGTGGTCTCTGTCTTTGTGGGCACCAAAGCAGGTACTCTAAGGATAATTGTGGTACCGCTTGTTCTTCTATCAGCACCCAGTCCGGTTTTTCATTCTTGGAATAAAATATAGATAATTGTGCTAGTCTGGCAGCTAAAAAATAATTATATAAGTTAGGCAAACCCACCCCTCCCTTCTTCCTATTTAAATATAGGGTGTTTTGGGGAACTCTGTAACTAGATTTGCCCCATACGAATGTGAGAATTTTACTTTGTAAGGAATTTATCTGATCTTTCCTGATGGGAATGGGGAGGGAACGAAATAGATATAAAATTCTAGGGAGTAATGTCATTTTCACTGAATTAATCCTGCCCAACCAAGATAGTTTGAATTTGTCCCAATTTTTAAGATCTGTAATAATTTTATGGAATAGGGGAGGATAGTTACTTGTGTAAAGAGATTCTGTTCGAGCAGTCAGAAAGATTCCCAGATATTTAATATGAGAAGAATTCCATTCAAATTTGAAAGACTGTTTGATGAGGGAAACTATGGGTAACGGGAGGGAAATATTTAGTGCCTGTGACTTGGCAAAATTGACCCTGAGTCCTGAAATATTAGAAAAATCAGAAATTACTTTATAAAGATTCGGGAGGGAGGTAATGGGAGAGGTAAGAAAGAGAAGCAAATCATCTGCGAAAAGTCCGCATTTATGCATCTGATTCCCACAGGTTACGCCTTTAATGTCAGAATTTTGTCTAATGGCTATGGCCAAGCTTTCAATGGCTATAGCAAAGACAATAGGGGATAGTGGACAACCTTGTCTTGTACCCCATGCTATATTTATCGGAGAGGAATAATATCCCTGTATACGAATTTGAGCTTTAGGTTGAGAATACAGAGCTCTAATAACTCCCATAAAACGTGGGCCAAAACCCCATCGTTCTAATAGGGGAAAAAAGTATTGCCAGGATACAGAGTCGAAGGCCTTCTCCAGATCAAGTGCTAACAGGAAACCCTGTTGTTTTTGACCTCCGTCCCAGTTGGACTGCAAAAGGGAGATAATATCAATCGCTCTTCTCACTTGATCTGGGCCTTGTCTTCCTGGCATAAATCCTACCTGATCCTTGTGAATATATTTAGTAATAAAAGAGGAGAGGCGATTCGCTAAAATTTTAGTGAGAATTTTCAAATCATTATTTATCAAAGAAATAGGGCGATAATTGGAAACTTCTTCTGGGTTTTTATCCGGTTTGGGTATAACAGTAATGTAGGCTGTATTAAGTTGTGTACCTAATTGGGAACCCCTTGTAGTAAAATTAAAAAAAATTGTTAAATATGGGGTAAGGGTGTCCTTGAAGGCTTTGTAGTAGGGAGCTGATAATCCATCAGGTCCCGGGGCTGATCCCGCCCTGAGATCTTGAATTACTGCTGTAACCTCTTCAACAGAGAAGGGAGCTTCTAGGATATCTCTATGTTCCATATTCAAGGATGGAATAGGGAGGCCATCTAGGTATGAGGATACCGAGTTCATGGGTATATTTGAAGGGTCGCTATAGAGTTCGGAATAAAATGTCTGAAAAGCCTTTAGTATCTTTTCAGGGTTAGCCGTGGGGTCCTGTCCAGCAATGCGGATCTTAGGTATGGAATAAACTCTCGTTTTAGGAGACAATTTGGATGCCAACATTCTACCTATTTTACCTGTTTGAGTATAAAATGTATTACTTGTCCAACGGAGAGATTTCTCCGCTTTTGTAGTGAGTGCTAAATTGAGTTCTAGTCTACTCCTTTCAATCTTAGACAATAAGGATGGAGAAGGTTTCCTTTTATGCTGTGTTCTCAGGGTCCTGTATGATCTCTCCAATCTATCAATGTCCGCTTCCCTTTCCTTTTTGATTCTTGTCTAAATTTGGATAAGCTTGCCCCTAATAAAGGCCTTATGAGCAGCCCAAAGGACTTCAGCGGAAACATTTTCTATATCATTAAAGCTGAAGTATTCTTGAAGAGCTTTATCTATTTCCATTTGTATGGCTGGATCGGAAAGTAAAGACTCATTTAGTCTCCAATTACCCCCCTTTGATCTACCAGTTTTAATGCGTAGGAACATGACAACCATGGAGTGATCAGAAAGGACCGTGTCTTTGATGATTGATTTAATAACATCCGGGAGAATATAGGAAGGAACCAGGATATGGTCAATCCTAGAGTAGGTGTTGTGTGGGTGAGAGTAATGAGTATAATCTCTTATAGAAGGTTTAGATTCTCGCCATACATCAGCTAGGCCTTTATCATGCAAAAGTCTAGCTATTTTCAGGCTTATCTTAGTGGGTCTGGTTAATTGGGTCGAGGGGGGTTTGGATTTGTCCAACCCCTGATCAAATGCTGCATTGGAATCTCCCCCCCAAATGATTGTGCCCTCTAATTGAGGAGATAGGGTGTCCAGGATGAATCGAAAAAATGCATCTTGCCCTGAATTGGGGGAATAATATGAAATCAGAGAATATATTCGTCCCTCTATTGTGCCCTTAACCAGTATAAACCTGCCCTCAGGATCTTTGAAATCAGATATGAAACTAAACTGGCATGATTTTGAAATACAAATAGCCACACCCTTGGTTTTCTTTTCGGCATTAGCTAAAAAAAATTGTGGGAATCGGGAGTGTATAAAGCTGGGATTGAATTGCCTAGCGAGATGGGTTTCCTGAATCATGAGTATGTCAATACCCAGGGATTTATAAGAGTCAAAGAGTTTGCGTCTCTTAACAGGGGAATTCATGCCTTGAACATTATGTGTAGCTATTTTGAGTGAACCTAGTACGGAATCAGCCATGGGACTCAGGGAGGGAGCTGCCATCGTCATCCACTATATCTACTTTACCGCAATACACCATCCTCAGGATCTGTAAGTGTTCTAGACGGGTAATCAAAAGCCAAAGGATCATGTTGCGGGTACCTTCAATTGAATCTGCAAAAACCAGAACTGCCAGGCATGTGATAATAGGATTAGAGATAGGAAAGGAGAAAAAAGGAATGAAAAAGTGGAAAAAATAAGAAGAGTAAAAAATTGTCATAGAAAAACAGTAATAAAAAAATTTAATTAAAATTTTAAAAAACCGAAAAAAGGATGAAAACGATCTCGAGGAGGATAAATTCCTCCCCAAAACTTCTACCAAGGTAGAAAATGAAAAGCCTGTTCCCTAAGGAAAAGGCTATTCCTTCCACAAAGTCTCTAGGAGACTCAGGGGAAAGGTGGAAGCACATGGGACCCACCCCAGCCAGGGCGCCCCTTAAAAAAAACTAAAGACTTATTAGATCTACCATATTCAGGTCTGTCCGGAGGGACCCCCATTTCTCCCCCCTGAAGTGGATAGAGGAGCGAGAGTCTCACCCCCCCAAATTGGACAAAGAACTCTACAAGTAGTAGATCGAACTCAGAAAAATTGAGAGGGGGATAAAAACCCCTTGCAAAACATTTTGGAAAAATTTAAACAATCAGAACAAAAAAAAAACATTTGTTCCAGACTCTTAGAATAAATCTTTCCTGGAACTCATGGGAATCGAGGAGTACAAAGTATAAATTGTGAGCTTGGGTCTCTTCAAGCGGGACCATTGTCTTTGGCTTTCTTGGTTCTTGCCCTGGTCCACAAGGGAGATTGAGGGCTGGTAGGGTTCGGTCTCTTTGAAGATTGTGGGCCACTTCGAGAAGTGTCCATGTCATTTTCTTGAGTGATGATCTTGAGATTCAATAACAGTTTTTCGCTGTCAGGAAAAGTAGAAAAGGAATGATTCTTCCCTTTGTAAGAGAATTTTACTGCAAATGGGAATGCCCACTTGTATTTAATGTCTTTTTGTATGAGGGCTAGAAGTAGAGGCTTCATTGCACGTCTGCGTTGCATTGTAGAGGGAGAGAGGTCTGCATATAATTGGATTTTATGACCCAGGCATAGAATCGTAGACATATTTCGCGCCTTGCTCATAATTTCCTCCTTTATCGCATAGAAATGGGGTTTAATTATTATGTCTCTCGGTAGACCATCTTTCCTTAGAGGACCTAAGGCCCTATGTGCTCTATCTAGCTCCAGGCGGTCTTGTGGAATTTCTGGGATTAGGGATTGAATCATATTTTGAATCGCTGCCGGGATGTCATTTATGGTTTCTGGAAGTCCTCTAATACGGATATTATATCTCCTGGACCTATTTTCCAAATCGTCGATCCTAGACAAAGCTGTATCTAATTGTTCTTGAATAAAATGGACTTGTTCTGCAATTTGGTTTGTGGCGAACACTGTTTGATCCAACTTACACTCTATGTTCTCAATTCTGGCTCCTAAATTCTGAAAATCAGCCTTTAATTCTCCCATGATTTTAGCCGCAGTTTGAGAGAGGCCCCTATCAAGTAATTCAGCCAGGGTCTGGTACAAGTTGGCCATAGAAAATGTAGATGTATTGGCCAGAGAGCTGACAGGACAAGAGCTGTCCTGATCCATAATAGGATTAGCCAAAGGGGTTAATGCTGAGTTCTCCTGAAAATGTTCCCTCAGGGATTCATGAGGGGGATGAGATGGAGAGATAGTCTGTATAATAAAGCCAGATGCGTGTGAGGAACAGTGTTGGGCTATCAGATCTGCCATATTAATTCCCTTTGAATTTACCTCAGCACTGACACAAACAATCTGTGACTCGGCGGCTATCTTGGATTTTCGGGCGGAATTTCGATCGGCCGTTGCGGCTTCCATTGAGCCGTAAAAATTATTATTTATAGATGGGGGTGTGCCCGGGAGTCTGGGGGTTCTGTGGATACCAGTGGTTCCAAATTTCGTTCAATGCTTTCTCAATGGCGTGTGTTGTGTTATGCCGCGTACACACGGTCTGACTTTTCCACGGGCAAGCCTCCGTCGGAATTCCGACCGTATGTACGCGGCATTAGGAGCAAAATTGCTCCTCCGCCCCTGCTGCCCCCATGCTTCAGCATATATGCTCTTTTTTTTAACTGTGGTAATGAAATCACCTCCTACAGCACTGGAGTCATGGCTTTATGCACCTGAAAACAAAAAATTACATACCTGAAAAGCAAGCATGATAAAACATAACAATAAAACATTGCAGAATAGAATACAGTAAAAAAAAGCAGAACAATAGAGAGAGAGAGAGAGAGAACAATAAAACGACAACCAGGGCCGTCTTTAATATGGTTTGGGCCCTGGGCAAAAAAATTTTTTGGGGCCCCCCTCTAGCTTATTTTGGGCCTGGCTGGTTCACATGTATGTGTTTTTGCGGCCCTCATTTGCGCAGGCACAGCAGTCCATTCATTTGAATGGGCTGCCATGCCTGCGTTTCCTGCAGAAAAAAAGGTGCATGCATCATTTTAAAAATGCAGTTGCCTTGAAATCCATTCTGCTTTTGCACCGTGCAACTTACCTGCAGTTCCTGCACACACACAAACGCACTGTTTTTAAAAGCGTGACCTAAACATCTAAAAATGCAGCAAGTTTGCCGGTGAAGGAACTGCAGATAAGTCACATGGTGCTAAAGCAGAATGGACAGACAGTGCTGTATTTCATTGCTTGATGGGCAGAGGTGTGCCGTGTGCGCAGCCTATTACATGATGCATGCGCTTTTATTTTTTGCAGGAAACGCAGGCATGGCAGCCCATTCAAATGAATGGGCTGCTGTGCCTGAGCAAATGTGGGCCGCCAAAACACATACATGTGAACCAGCCAGGCCCAAAATAAGCCCTACAAGCAGTTAAATAGACAGTAATGCCAGGTGCTGTAAATTATGCCGTGTCCTCTGAGGCCTCACTCAGCCTGGACTGCACGTCTGGTCAGTGTTTTAAAAAGTTCCTCTATTTTACACATGGCATGGCATGTGTAAAATAGAAGAACTTTTTAAAACACTGACCAGACCGCATGCCATGTGTAAAATACAGACATCCCAACCTGCAAAAACTCGTTTCAGGGAGGTGGCAAACTCATTTCAGGGCGGTGACGTTCCATGCCGGCGCCGACATCCCTCCAATTAATTGCAGCCTGATCAGTGGCAATTTAGGGGTTTGTAAAGGGGAAAAAAAAAAAAAAAACAACAAACATGTTATACTTACCTCCACTGTGTAGCTTGTTTTGCACAGAGTGGCCCCGAACCTGGTCTTCTGGGGTCCCTCGGTGGCTGTCTCGGCTCCTGCCCGCAATAACTCACCACCTATATGTGAGCAAGCATGGTGGTGAGGGATTGCGGGCGCGCTCCAGTGATACAGCCAGCGGCTATTGCCGCTGGCTGTATCACTCGGCCCCGCCCCTGGTGCGCCACGTCATAGGATGTGATTGACAGCAGCGCCAGCCAATGGCTGCGCTGCTTTCAATCCATCCACTGTAGCCAATGAACGGCGAGGATGTCGGGGGCCGAGCGCGGGACTTTCGAGGGCTTAAGGCCCGTACACACGGTCAGACTTTTGCCCAACAAACTTAGTTTTAAGCAAGTTGGACCAACAATCCGACCGTGTGTACGCTCCATCGGACAAACTTTTTTCCGTTTGGTCTTGTTTTCATCGGACAAAAGTTTCGGTCTGCAAACGGACAAACTTTTGCCCAACAAAAGTCCGATGGAGCAAAGTCCGACTGTGTGTACAGAAAACCATCGAACTTTAGTCCGATGGACAAAACAACTAATGTTAAAATCAACCAACAATAGCAGAAGTTGACCAAAGGGTGGCAGTAAAGAGCAGAAAAGAGCAGAAAAACCACGTGATGTAGGAAAAAGTTTTGGGAAAGTTTGCAAAAAAGTCAGAGCGTGTGTATGCTATGGGTGTTCCCAACCAACTCCGTTCGGACAAAAAACCACGGAAAAGTCAGATGGAAGTCCGACCGTGTGTACAGGGCTTTAGGTAAGTAAAACAGGGGCTCGGGGGGCGGTATTGTCGGATATTTTTTCACCTTAACCACCTCCCTACTGTGCACGAAAACCCCCTTCCTGCCCAAGCCATTTTTCAGCTTTCAGCGCTGTCACACTTTGAATGACAATTGCGCGGTCGTGCAACGTGACTCCCAAACAAAATTTGTGTCCTTTTTTTCCCACAAATAGAGCTTTCTTTTGGTGGTATTTGATCACCTCTGCGGTTTTTATTTTTTGCGCTATAAACAAAAGAATAGCGTCCAGTTTGGAAAAAAAACTATTTTTTACTTTTTGCTATAATAAATACCCATTTTTTTTTTTAAATAAAATTTTCCTCAGTTTAGGCCGATACGTATTCTTCTACATATTTTTGGTAAAAAAAAAAAATCGCAATAAGCGCATATTGATTGGTTTGCGCAAAAGTTATAACGTGTACAAAATAGGGGATAGATTTATAGCATTTTTATTTTTTTATTAGTAATGGCGTCGATCTGCGATTTTTTATTGTGACTGCGATATTGCGACCATTCACGTTTATACAGCGATCCCTGCTATAAAAATGCGTTGATTACTGTATAAATGTGATTGGCAGGGAAGGGGTTAACCACTAGGGGGCGGGAAGGGGTTAAATATGTTCCCTCAATGTGTTCTTACTGTGGGGGGAGGGGACTGACTGGGGGAGGTGACCGATGGTTGTCCCTATGTACAAGGGACACAGCATCGGTCCCCTCTCCCTCACAGGACGTGGATCTCTGTGTTTACACACAGAGACCCACTTTCCTGCTCGTTTCCCGGGCAATCGCGGGTGCCCGGCGGCAATCGCGGCCGCCGGGCACGCGCATCGGGGCCTTGTGAACGCGGCGGGCGCGCGCGCGCCGCTGGCAGCGAGCGCGTGCCTTCTAGCTCGTTTTAAAGGGAGGACGTCATATGACGTCCTTCAGAACGAGAGTATCCTCCGCCCGCCGTCAATTGACAGTGGGCGGTGGACAAGTGGTTAATGCATAGGATGCATTAAGGTGAAAAAACATTTTCTTTTACAACCCCTTTAATGTTTGCAGTTTTTGACATACATAGGCATTCTGTGTCTCTTATTTTTTTTTACTAGTAAATGTTTTTTGAATGAGTACTGTCTGCTTCAGAGAGAAGGAGAGTGCAAAACTGTGAGTGCTGGAACATGGAAACTTCAAGTTAAATTTGCAATAAAATGTATAATGTCATATTATGGCAAGTTCTCCTGCCATATCCCCAGCACTCAGCTCTTCACAGAGGAATATGCTAGGACTGCCATTGTAACATCAAATATTATAAAGACTTTGGAAATAGTCTACTGAAAACTTCTATTTGCAATAAACATTGGCAAACAGTGGCATACCTTGGGGTGTAGGACATGAAGAGGAAGTCAACCTCGGGTACAGCAACTGGGGATGCGCATTCTAATTCACCTTTATTTACAAGTAGCACCCAGTGGCAGGAAGAGAGAAGTGCACGTCCAGAGGGAAGCCAGGGGTGCTGTACATTTTATAACACTGGGAAGGGAAGCAGTACTGGCCCTGGCTGCGCGCAGCTGATGATTTTCAGCGCCGATTTGTGGGCAGCAAGCAGGCTTAATGGGCGGCTCTGCTTTGGGCCCCTAACAGTGACAGGGCCCTGGGCAGCTGCCCCCATTTGCCCTGCGGTAAAGACGGCCCTGACGACAACTATTTGTTTTTTTTTATTTTATATATTTTTTTTGTGTTTTTTTTTTTTTTTTTACACTTTCTTTTGTAACTGTAACAACTTTAACGGTTTGGGTCTCTCAAAATGTGATGGCATCTTGGAAGACCCTGTGTAAGTGTATCCTATCCTGTGCATTGCTGTACCCTATGCTAAAACTTCACTAGTGTGTGGTAGCGTTCAAAACATTTACTAATGCAAAGACCAGGATTGTCAGGACAGCGTGGACAATAATAACGGGTGTCACGCCTAAATCCGCGCTTGGTACAGACACAACATCTTTTTTGGGGGGCTCGTTGGGTAGGGGTACTCTCGAGGACATAAGGAAAATGCCTCTCATGCAGCCGGCTTACTGCATTTGGTTGGGGATGGTGAGGTGCAGAACTGCCTGGATACAGGAGGTCTGTGACTATCTCATTCTGGAATTTAAGGAAGGATAAAGTCCCGCCTGAAGCTCTGTATAGCACATGAGCGTTCAGCAAAGCCAATTGAAATAAGGATAGAGAAACTTTTTTGTACCAGTGTCTCGCCTTACGGGCAATGTGATACGGCGCCAACAACTGGTCGTTGAGGTCCACCCCTCCTATATTTTTGTTATATTCGTGGACACAGAGGGGTTTCTCCACAACACCAGTCGCCGTACGAATTTGGACTGTCGTGTCTGCGTGAAGGGAGGTAAGAAGGAAAACATTCTTATTATCTCTCCACTTCACAGCTAGCAAATTATTACACTTCAAGCAGGCTCTCTCCCCCAGCCTAAGACGGGAATCTACAAGCCCCTGGGGAAAGCCCCAGCGATTAGGTCGCACGGTGCCACATGCTCCAATCTGATGATCAAACAAGTGACTAAACAGTGGCACGCTCTTGTAATAATTGTCCACATACAAGTGGTACCCCTTTCCGAATAAGGGTGACACCAAGTTCCACACTATCTTGCCAGCGCTCCCTATGTAATCTGGGCAGTTCTCCGGCTCTACCTGACTATCTTTTCCCTCATAAACCATAAAGCTCCATGCATGGCCTGTTGCCCTGTCACAGAACTTATAGAGCTTGACTCCATATCTGGCACGCTTGCTGGGAAGGTACTGTTTGAAAGACAAGCGGACAGAAAATTTAATCAGGAACTCATCAACGCAGACAACTTCTTCGGGAGTAAACAAGGCTGCAAAACGTTTGTTGAAGTGGTTTATGAGGGGCCGAATTTTGTAGAGCCGATCGTATTCAGGGTCCCCACGTGGACGACAAAGTTCATTGTCGTTGAAGTGCATGAACCGCAAGATCTGCTCGTATCGTTTCCTGGGCATGGAGGCAGAGAACACGGGCATATGGTCAATTGGGCGCGTGGACCAATAGGCGCACAACTACGAGAATTTATGTGTGCCCATGTTGAGGGAAAGGCCCAGAAAGGTCTTAAATTCGGAAACCGTAATTGGTTTCCAATCTCTGGCAAGGGAAGGCAACTGGGGACTAGCAGCGATGAATTGACCAGCATATAAATTACTCTGGTCTACAATAGATCTATAGAGATCTTCCGTGAAAAACAGCGAATAATAATCAAGTGGCGTAAAATCAGCTGTTTCCACCTGAATACCGGGTTGGCCATTGATTGGGGGAAGTACGGGTGCTGCTGAAGTGGTGGGGGCCCAATCAGGATTGGCAAATTCTGCAGGAAGGGCACTATGGGCACGATGGGCCTGCCTTTGTCTTCTTCTTCTTGGTGGCAGCGGGACACTACTTGTGCTTGCCACCTTGCCAGCTTGAACTGCACTTATGGGACTCGCCATGTCACCAAGTGTTACTGCAGTGCTGGATGTACATCCAGGGTGTACTAGGCCGCTGGTACTTGCCAGTTCACCAGAAGGAATAGCGGCACTAGTACTTCTCTGCTCCATAATACATAAGCTTTGCGGTTCTTGCTCCTCAACAACATCAGAAGATCGGGATCGGGTACGCCTGACCTTAGCAGGGACCTCATCTTTGTCGTCAGAGCTATCTGACATGGAGCCGCTGTCTTCTACTGGATTGTATTCTGAGCCTGAATCTGACAGATGCGTGACCTCCTCTTCACTATCTGTCATGCTCAGAATCTCGTAGGCCTCTTTACTAGTGTACCTTCGATTTGCCATTTTGGGCTCTAAATTTAGTGGTACACTAGTAAGGATTCACAGGTAAAAAAGCACCTGACTGTCAGCAAATGTATAAAACGCTACCAAAAAAACTGTTAGCGATCGCAGGGATCAAGCCTGTCTCTGCAAACGCTGCAGTTATGTGTGTTGTTGTCATGGATATGCAGTAGTGTTTGTCTGTCAGCTTACCTTCCTTCCCATGTGTTCATCTTAGAGGCCTGAGCCCTTTCACCTGGCTTCCTTTATAATCTCCTCCCAGCCAGACTCCACCCCAGGCCCTATCACAGAACACTATATTAACCTGTGCACTGCAAGCCTGCTTTGCTGATCAACGTGTTTGTTAGGCATTGTGTGTTTGGGTTCCTGCCTGCCGTGTGCTACGTCTGTCTCTCTGTTACGTTATTGGCTTGTCCCCGACTATCCCTGTCTGCTCGTGACCCTTGACCTTCGGCTCGTTCTTTCGTTATCCTTGTCTGCTTGTGGCCCCTGACCTTCAGCTTGTTATTCGGTTCTCTCATATCTTGTGCTGCTGCTTCCCCTCTTTTCCCCTTATCCTACGGGGCGTGAGCTAGGAAACTCCAGGGGCCGCGACCTGGTCCCAGCCTGCAGCATAACATCCTCACCACTAGAGGCCCTGGAGAAGACCTGCTGGGTCTTAGACTCCGCACCCTGGGGAATCTTGGCTCTAGCTTCCGTTAGGATCCCGGTTGTGCTCCTCTGGTCCCGCTTTCCACAACCACCCAGTTTCCGATCCGCAGAAGCCAGCCATAGGGTTCACTACCTTGCGGTGCACTCCTGTCCCCCTACGGTGTGCATCTGTCACCTGGCCACAGGTGACCTTGACAGTTTGATCAGCCATGAACCTGGCTGACATCCCGTTACCCGTGGATGATCCGTTGCAGGGCATAGTTTGCAGACTTGAAACCCAGGAATCGAATCAGACTCAGGTGATGCGATTCCTCCAGGATCTGGCTTCTCGCTTTGAGCAGCTTCAGGCCTCCTTGGGAACCCTGAATCCGCAACCTCAAATACAACCAGCGGCTGCACCTATTGCACCAGTCGCAGCCACACACTCACTACAACTGCCAGCTCCGTCCCGTTTCTCTGGGGACTCCAAGGCTTGCAGGGGGTTCCTTAGCCAATGCACAATTCATTTTGAGCTCCAGCCCCAAAACTTCCTGTCTGATCGGGCTAAGGTAGCCTATATCATTTCCCTCCTCTCTGGTGAAGCTTTAGCCTGGGCAGCCCCTCTGTGGGAACTGAATGATCCAGTGGTTTCTAGCCTGTCTGGCTTCTTGAAACTTTTTCGGAATATCTTCGAAGAACCGGCTCGTGTCTCTTCAGCGGCCAGCGCCCTTTTACGTCTCCGCCAAGAGTCTGCTTCTGTGGGACAGTATGCCCTTCATTTCCGCATACTGTCGGCTGAGTTGAGCTGGAACAATGAGGCCTTAGTCGCAACCTTTTTGCATGGCCTGTCTGATAGAGTGAAGGATGAATTAGCAGGAAGAACCATCCCCACTGATCTGGCCGGCGTTATCTCCTTGTGTAACCAGATCGATATTCGCTTTCAGGAGAGGACCTTAGAAAAGCAACGCCAGCACTCCTTGGTTCTTAGTCAGCCTGAGCTCCCCTCTCTTCGACCCGTAGAGCATCTCCTACCAGCTGAGGAACCCATGCAGCTGGGTCGGACCAGGCTATCCCCCGAGGAACGTGCTAGGCGCAGAACTCTTGGTCTGTGTCTTTACTGTGGGGGCAAAGGTCATTTTCGTGACACTTGCTCTCTTTGTCCAGAAAAACGTTCGGGTCCACTTCATCTGGAAAGTGGAGTATTGGACCCAGAAATATCACCTTCCCCTTCTCGTCTTCTGCTTTCTGTGTTCCTTCATGTTGGTGCTTCTTCTCATTCGGTCTCAGCATATCTGGATTCCGGAGCCGCTGGTAATTTTATGGACTGGGAAATCGCATCGTCCATGAGACTTACTCTTTTGCCCCTCACCACACCATTGGTGGTCTTGGCGATTGATGGTACTGTTCTCCCAGGGGGACCTATCCGCTTCCAGACCCTCCCTGTTAAGATGTCGGTAGGGACACTCCACCAGGAGTGGATATCCTTCCTTATCTTACCCAAGGCCTCAACGCCTATAATTTTGGGTCTCCCATGGTTACAGCTCCATTTTCCTCATGTGGACTGGACTACTGGACAGATCCTGGCTTGGGGTCCCTCCTGTTCCTCGTCCTGCCTACCCAAGGTTGCCCCCTGTGAATCTGAGCCGGTCATTCATTCCAGGTTGCATAACCATTTACATTTCTCTGTCCCTAACCACCCTTGGACGCACAGCCAGGCTAGCTTGTCTACAAGTCCTGCAGTCGCTACGTCTTGCGATGCGATTCAGGTAGTCGCTACACCTGACTCAGCTATTCACTCTGCCTCTGTACTAGTTATGCCAGTCCAGCCCATGCCCAGTGAGCCTCCTACTTTTTCTTGTTCGGGACATTCTGCTTGTCCTTCAGCTATTCAGTTTGACTCCGGCGACATGTCACCTTCTAACCAACCTGACTTCAGGGTTCCACTGACATCTGCCCAGTCTGATGGTCCTGTGCAAGATGACCAGTTCCCCTTTAAGGGTCTAGGGGACCCTCCTCAGATTCCTGTTGATCCTCTCATGCCCTTGCTTATTCCTAGAGAGCCTTTGGTCCTCAATAGATCTTCTTGTCATCTCCCTACCTCGTTTTCGGTCTCTGAGGATAATCTTAAGTACGAGGTTAGACAAGTTCTGGATTCTCGGCTCTGCAGAGGCATTCTTCAGTACCTTGTGCATTGGAGAGGTTTTGGTCCTGAGGAGGCGTCTTGGATCGCTGCATCTGATGTCGCTGCACCTCATCTGTTGAGAAGGTTTCATCAGAGATTTCCCTTTAAGCCTGGGCCCAGGCGGGGGAGGGTCCATAAGAGGGAGGGTACTGTCATGGATATGCAGTAGTGTTTGTCTGTCAGCTTACCTTCCTTCCCATGTGTTCATCTTAGAGGCCTGAGCCCTTTCACCTGGCTTCCTTTATCATCTCCTCCCAGCCAGACTCCACCCCAGGCCCTATCACAGAACACTATATTAACCTGTGCACTGCAAGCCTGCTTTGCTGATCAACGTGTTTGTTAGGCATTGTGTGTTTGGGTTCCTGCCTACCGTGTGCTACGTCTGTCTCTCTGTTACGTTATTGGCTTGTCCCCGACTATCCCTGTCTGCTCGTGACCCTTGACCTTTGGCTCGTTCTTTCGTTATCCTTGTCTGCTTGTGGCCCCTGACCTTCAGCTTGTTATTCGGTTCTCTCATATCTTGTGCTGCTGCTTCCCCTCTTTTCCCCTTATCCTACGGGGCGTGAGCTAGGAAACTCCAGGGGCCGTGACCTGGTCCCAGCCTGCAGCATAACATCCTCACCACTAGAGGCCCTGGAGAAGACCTGCTGGGTCTTAGAATCCGTGCCCTGGGGAATCTTGGCTCTAGCTTCCGTTAGGATCCCGGTTGTGCTCCTCTGGTCCCGCTTTCCACAACCACCCAGTTTCCGATCCGCAGAAGCCAGCCATAGGGTTCACTACCTCGCGGTGCACTCCTGTCCCCCTACGGTGTGCATCTGTCACCTGGCCACAGGTGACCTTGACAGTTGTGTTTTGTAAGTGACAGTGATCGATCAATACTGCACTTGGGTGGGCTGGGCGGAGGGGCTAAACGCAGGTGCTAGCAGGTATCTGGGCTGATCCTGATAACACTGCGTTTCTGGGAACCCTAAACTGCTGGGGATGCTAGTATAGATCTGAACAGATCTGATATTGGTCTGTTCAGATACTATACCACTAAGGGAGGTGTATGCTTTGCGCGTGGGTGTTAGCGTTACTGGCACTAACCTGACGCTGCCTGGGGCGACGCAGACCCTAACTGACACTAAAACCTAATTGATATCACCCGCCGGGCGACCAGGGGGTTAAACCTTTATTGGGTTATATACGGCGGGTGCCCTGATGCTATAAAAAGCAAACTAACAACCAATGTCGCCCGTAACACTTATACAGTGATCACTGGTGAAAGGGTTAACTAGGGGCAATCAGGGGGTTAAAACCTTTTATTAGGTAATATACGGGGGTACCTGACGCTATATAAAAACCTGACGGGTAACTTAAATAACGAAATAACTAACTGGCTAACGAGTGTCACCAGTGACACTGATACGGTGATCACTGGTGAAAGGGTTAACTAGGTGTCAATCAGGGGGTTAAAACCTTTATTAGGTTGTATATGGGGGTACCTGACGCTATAAAAACCTGGCAGCGAACCTAAAAAAGTAACTAGCTACCTAGCGGCACCAGCGACACTAATACAGCGATCAGAAAAACGATTGCTTAGTGACACTGGCGAGAGGGGGTGAAAGGGTTACCTGGGGGGGCGATCAAGGGGTTAAACCTTTATTAAGGGGCTACCCTGGACCTAAAGAGACCTAACACTGATATCCCTGACACTTTTTACTGTCACAAATGACACTGATTGCAGTGATCAGTAAAAAAATTACCACTGCAAACGGTGACACTGACTGGGGGTACTGGGGGTGATCTGGGGGTGATTTGTGTGCCTATGTGTACTGGTGTCAGTGGGCTGTTGGTGCAACTTACTGTGAGATATCTTCCTCTCCTCGCGCTGGACGAAAATACCGCCACGAGGAGAGATGACATCACTTCCCCTGCCTGTGTTTACACTACACAGGCAGGGGAAGCATCTCATTCGCCGGTAACGATCGCGAGGGGGTGGCCAGAAACCAATGGCTGCCCTCCATCCCGGATCGCTCCTGAAGCGATACCGACCGCCGCATGTACTGGGGGGGTCCGATTGGACCCCCAACCCGCGGGAAGGCAGGCATGTACAGGTACATTGATGTGCCTGTCCGTGCCATTCTGCCGACGTATATGTACATGCGGTGGTTGTTAAGTGGTTAAAGTTCATGTGCGTGTAAAGGCAAGTGTCCCAATACTTTTGACAATATAGTGTATATTACAATTTTGCTCTTGGGTTTTGATATGCTTTCATTCTTGAGTAATGCAGTACATACCCATAATGTAACATAACCCATACCCAAAACCCAGGTGGTTTTGCTGCCAGAGGGCGGAGCAAGTTGTGGTGCAGTCAGGCAGGGGAGCGCGGAGTTGGCGCAGGGCTTTTGTTTTGTTCTGTACACTGACCTGTATCCAGGATTTTTCTACTTGCTGGCTGATGTCTCACGCGGAGCTGGCGAGAGTGATCACGGTGGTAGCGAGGAATTCTGACCTACGCTGATTTGTGTTGCATATCATTGTTTGCAATCTGGTAAGCAGACATCATATTGGGTGGCGGTGCACTTCCGGGTAGATTTGTATAACATTTCTACACTCTACAAAATCTCCTCTCTCTCTCTCTTTTTTGTATCTCTGGTATGGAGACTATGTGTGCGGCGAGGGTTCACTAATATAGGAATCACTCACTGGTGGTTTATTGTCTCCCCTACCCTATATCAATAGTCCCTGATAGGGAGATTCTTTGTGGCAGGATTACACTATATTTTTTTGCTTTTTTGTTTTTTCAATACATGCAATTTTTGGAACATTTACCCCATACTGCGGAGTACCCTTCTATTGTCGTGACTCAACACTATTGGAGAAATTTATTTGAAGTGCATCTAAAGGCCTAGGCTGGGTTATAGCCATCCGTTCGATTTGGCTTATCTTCTGGTAAGCATACACCTTTACCAGTTCATTAGGATCCACGTTTAGTGTTTCAATCTGACACTAGACTTTTTCACTATCCAGATAATAGAATTTTGGACTCATAGCGCAACTTTTTTCTTCTATTACTTTTTGTGTTTATCTCATTATTGTTGCTGCTGGCAAGGGTCTATTTTTTAGTTATATTCTCGTTAATTGATTATATATTGTTCTCCTTGAATTTACATACAATAAGCACGGTTTTGTTTTTTAATACATACCCATAAGGCCCTGAAAAGTAGGATAATTACACAATAAACACAAAAAAATAAATCCACAGGTGCTCCCACTTAATGACCACAATGGCCACCAGGCCTAATCATGCCTTTATTGTTTTTATCAGTTTGAACAGTTATCCCGGAGATATGCAATTGTAATTATTTTTGTATTTGTAGGAAAAATGTACATTTAAACTGAAGGTTTGGAAAACGACACCAGTAATTACAATGCAAAGTACTGTACATCTGTTAAGAATTTGAAATGCAGATGTTGGATAATCACTGCGAAAATGGCTTTAAAGGAGTAATGGTGCTGTTTCCACTTCAAAGAATTATACATTTAAAATTAGCAAAAAGCTTTGATCATATGATAGTTAAAATGTATACAATTAACGTAATTTGAGAACAGAGATACGCTTTACATTTTTGCTTATAATAGTTGAGCATAAAACAGTGTGCAGTGATATCCAGAAGGTATAGTTTCCAGGGCGGTGGATATATGTTAGCCAAACTGTCATACTATAAGAGTAGAAAGTGAATATTTTAACTTTTTATAGATGTCTTTTCTTAATTTCACGCAAAGCTCTTTTTCTGGTGAAGCATCAACTTTGCTCTGATTAGGCGTAATTGCTGCAGGTTTCCAACAGTCAAGCTTAAGGTTTAGTAATAATTCATTAGGAAATTAGATAATTGGTACTGTACTTGCATATCTAAGTAAGCTGACAGATATAATTAAATGTATTCAAAGTAGGTCTAAATCTAAAAGTGAATATGCAGAGTCTAGTGAGTAGGCAAAAATTCAACAGATTGTGAAAAATACATTACAAAAGAAATCTACAAAGAATGATTCCCTGGCGCTTCCTGTGCAGAAGTTGCCTAAGTTATCTGGGTGCACCTTGGGAGCTCATGGTCTTTGATGTTATCAGCTTGCCCTCTGTTTTTGGTTTATTTGTCTTTTTATTAGATTTTATGCTTTTACAGTAACACTGGCTGGTTCTCAAAAGTTTTGGGGGGCGCAAACAAACTGAAAAATTCTGAAAAAAAAAACAAAAACATCAATTGCAGCCTCACTGCACCCATCATATGCAGCCACTGTGCCCATAATATGCAGCCTATGTGCCCATAATATGCAGCCTCTGTACCCACCATATGCAGCCTCTGTGCCCACCATATGCAGCCTCTGTGTCCACCATATGCAGCCTCTGTGTCCACCATAGGCAGCCTCTGTGTCCACCATATGCAGCATCTGTGTCCACCATATGCAGCCTCTGTGCCCATCATATGCAGCCTCTGTGCCCATCATATGCAGCCTCTGTGACCCCCCCCCCGCTCCAGACCGACACTTACCCCATCTGGCAAGCTGTGGGACAGGCAGGCAACGGCTCCTGCATCCTCTATGGTTCCCGTGGCTCTCCTCCTCCATTCCGCTAGGCGTCCAATAGAGATGTCTGTGCCTTCAGCCAATCAGGTGACAGGTATTAGACCCAGGCTCCCTTATTCGCAGAGAGTCGGTTCAGTGTTAGCAAAGCAATGCTCTGCGCCACGAGTCCACCTTTTTTGAAGCCTATTAGAGCTTATGGCTCTAATCAGGTGCTTCAAAAATACCCGCCCATAGGTGTGCGCAGCCTATTGCATTAGGGTGTGCTCTCAAAGCTCCAACACATATGCGTTTGACATATTTACCGGCCTCTTCCCCGCTCTCCATCCTGAAACAATGGGAGAAAGGGGGAGCAAGGGAGCACATGGGGGACCCGGGCAACAGAAGGAAGAGGAACAGGGAAAGGAGGGGTGGCATATATTAGTACCATTCCCTTATATTTTCCTCCTGTGGCAGCTGAATGTTGACAAAAGGGAGAGGAGGAGAAGCCTACTTTCAGCTGCTGCAGGAGGAAAATACAGATCGGTTCCACTAAATTGCACCCTCGCCGCCTCTCCTGTCCAGGTTCTGAGGACCGGCAAGGAAGGATTGCGGTTTACCGGTCACCTGCCCACCATTGACAGGTTGCCAACTCCAGGATTAGGGTGTGCCCAGGCACACCTGGCAGACCCCTTGCACACGCCTATGCCCCCACCGCTGGAGTTTAGGCGCCCGGAGCCTGAAAAGGGCCATAGATAGATGGATACAGCGGCCAAGGATAGATTCATGCAATGCATGAATCTTGCCATTTTACATATAGGGGTGTGGCTGGAGAGAGGGGGTGGAGCCCGTGCGCCCTTATGGACCTTCTTTTCAGCAGAAGCAAAAGTGGAATTGTTCCACCGAATGGTTGCCAGGCCATTATACTGATCCAATTGTTTTAATATTTACTTAAACCCAAAACATTTGGGTGAAGAGGGGAGGGGTCAGAACCTCTGCCCGGCTTTTGCTTACATGAAAAAGATAGATTATTATCTATCATTAAATATTAAAAAAAAAAAGTTGGCACTACATGGGATAAAATAACCAATGAATTTCAGGGCACCTGCTTGTGCCTGTGGAACACATTAAATGTTTTATCCCATATTACACTTATATTAAGCAAATACATCAGTTACTTTTGTTGTCTGTGTCTCTACTGTGAAAATTAAACTCTCTATTTGTCCTGAAGATCACTGTCTCTGGGATGTAACAAAAAGGAAAAGCCAAAATATGAAAATTGAAAAATTCAAAATATCAACAGAAATAGAGATTTAAAAGAGGTTCTCTTTCACTCCATATGAGTGTAAATCTCCCCCATAGGACATAAATGGAAGAAAAAAAAACTGACCGGGGTTTTAACCATTGACTACTTAATTCAAAAGGAAAAAAATGGCTTTACATAAACATTAATGCTTTCTTATGCAATGACCTAGAACAGGTATACCATTAAATTTTACCCATAACAACTTGACTAAAATAATGTTCTTTACAAGGAACATACATTCCACATTAAAGTGGTTGTAAAGCCTTAAAGTTTTTTACCTTAATGCATTCTATGCAGCAAGGTGAAAAACCTTCTGTGCTGCAGCTCCCCCAGACTTGGTTTTTCTTACCTGAGCCTGATCTGACCCAGCGATGTGCATGAGCGCAACCGCTCTAGACCCCGTCTTTCTCCTCCTTGGACAGATTTATAGCAGCAGAAGCCATTGGCTCCCGCTGCTCTCAATCAAATCCAGTGACACCGGAGCGGGGGGGGGGCAGGACCGAGTCCCCACTGTCTGTGTCAATGGACGCAGCAGCGGGACTCGGGAGCAAGCTTGCATGGGTGTCCCCAGGGAAGGCAGCTTTTCCATGGAGGCACCCAATAAAAAGGAGGGGCATCCCATAAGAAGAGGATCGGGGCTGCTCCGTGCCAAACGATTGCACAGAGCAGGTAAGTATAGGCATGTTTGTTATTTTTATTTTTAAAAAAAATGAGGGTTTGCAATTCTGATACCAAAATTAGCATGTGCTGTAAAATGCCTCCAACATTGTTACTGTTTCTTCTTGCTGGAGGCTGCCATTTTGCTGAAGCCCAGGGCCCCTGAACAGCAGTAAATCTTTAGGTTGTCAGTAGATCAGCCTCTACAAATTTGGCACAGTGCCTGTAAATAGAGAGCAACTGAGCATGTGTAGAGCAGGGTGAGACAGTGTGGTACTGGATTTTCAACAGCATAGGCCCCTTTTTTAACCACATCAATACTGGGCACTTAAACCCCCTTCCTTCCCAGACCAATTTTCAGCTTTCAGTGCTCTCGCACTTTGAATGACAATTATTCAGTCATGCTACACTGTACCCAAATGAAATTTTTATCATTTTGTTCACACAAATAGAGCTTTCTTTTGGTGGTATTTGTTCACAATTTCATTTTCAATTTTTTGCGATAAAAGCGAAAAAAGAGCGAATATTTTGAAAAAAAACAACATTTTCTACATTCTGTTTTAAAAGAAATCCAAACAAATCAAATTTCGGCAAAAATTTAGGCCAAAATGTATTCTGCTACATGTCTTTGGTAAAAAAAATCCTGATAAGTGTATGATAATTGGTTTGTGTGAAAGTTATAGAGTCGACAAACTAAGCTACGCATTATTGCAAATTGATCAATCCTAATGCACTGATGGCCTATCTCATTTCTTGAGGCCCTAAAATGTCAGGACAGTACAAATACCCCCCAAATGACCACTTTTTGGAAAGAAGACAGTCGGAGGTATTTAGTAAGAGGCATCGTGAATTTTTTGAAGTTGCAATTTTTTTCCCACAATGCCTTGGAAAATTAAGAAATATATATATTTTTTTTTTTTCTTCACAAAGTTGTCAATTTAGAAGATCTTTCTAACACATAGTATGTACATAGCAAAAATAACACCCCAAAATACATTCTGCTACTCATCCTGAGTATGGCGATACCCAGTGTGTGAGACTTTTCCACATCCTGGCCACATACGGAGGCCAAACATCCAAGTAGCACCATCAGGCGCTCTAAAGGCATAAATTACACATTTCATTTCCTGAGTACCTATCACATTTTTGAAGGCCCTGGAGAACAAGGACAATGGAATTACCCACAAAATGACCCCATTTTGGAAAGAAAACAACCCAATGTATATTCTATGAGGCATAATAAGTCTTTTGAACATGTCATTTCTTTCCAAAAGTTTTGGGAATATGTGGAAAAAAAATTAAAACATATTTTTTTTTCACAAAGTTGTCAATTTAGAAGATCTTTCTAACACATAGTATGTACATAGCAAAAATAACACCCCAAAATACATTCTGCTACTCATCCTGAGTATGGCGATACCCAGTGTGTGAGACTTTTCCACATCCTGGCCACATACGGAGGCCAAACATCCAAGTAGCACCATCAGGCGCTCTAAAGGCATAAATTATACATTTCATTTCCTGAGTACCTATCACATTTTTGAAGGCCCTGGAGAACAAGGACAATGGAATTACCCACAAAATGACCCCATTTTGGAAAGAAAACAACCCAATGTATCTTCTATGAGGCATAATAAGTCTTTTGAACATGTCATTTCTTTCCAAAAGTTTTGGGAAAATGTGGGAAAAAAATTAAAACATATTTTTTTTTCACAAAGTTGTCAATTTAGAAGATCTTTCTAACACATAGTATGTACATAGCAAAAATAACACCCCGAAATACATTCTGCTACTCGTCCTGAGTATGGCGATACCACATGTGTGAGACTTTTCCACATCCTGGCCACATACGGAGGCCAAACATCCAAGTAGCACCATCAGGCGCTCTAAAGGCATAAATTACACATTTCATTTCCTGAGTACCTATCACATTTTTGAAGGCCCTGGAGAACAAGGACAATGGAATTACCCACAAAATGACCCCATTTTGGAAAGAAAACAACCCAATGTATTTTCTATGAGGCATAATAAGTCTTTTGAACATGTAATTTCTTTCCAAAAGTTTTTGGAAAGTGTGGAAAAAAAATTAAAACATATTTTTTTTCACAAAGTTGTCAATTCAGAAGATCTTTCTAACACATAGTATGTACACAGCAAAAATAACACCCCAAAATACATTCTGCTACTCGTCCTGAGTATAGTGATACCCCATGTGTGAGACTTTTCCACAGCCTGGCCACATACAGAGGCCCAACATGCAAGTAGCACCTTCAGGCTTCTAACACATAGCATGTACACACCAAGAATTACACCCCAAAATACATTCTGCTGAGCAAAAGGTAATAAAAAAAGGCTCACCTATGGTTTTAGCAGGCAGGAATACCGTTCCAGAGCAGTCAAAGCATTGGTCCAGACAGCCATAGGAAATGTCCAGGAATTGTCCAGCAGGGAAACAGAGATATGGAAACCTATGAACATGGTCCATGGTTTAGCAGGCAGTTCAGGTGGCAGGCAGAGGCATGGCCAGTTCAGGTGGCAGGCAGAGGCATGGCCAGTTCAGGTGGCAGGCAGAGGCATGGCCAGTTCAGGTGGCAGGCAGAGGAATGGCCAGTTCAGGTGGCAGGCAGAGGAATGGCCAGTTCAGGTGGCAGGCAGAGGCACGGCCAGTTCAGGTGGCAGGCAGAGGCACGGCCAGTTCAGGTGGCAGCACTATAACATTTAGGCCTTGGTCAGGAAAGACCTAAGAACAGGGGTAGAGGCTTCTTCCCACCCAAATCTCTACGAAGCCTCCGAGTCTCCAGACCCTAATCCGAGAAAAACAAAACCTGGAGAAAAACATTTTCTCCACTCGGAAACTCTTTTCTGGAGCCCCTCAAATATGTGAGACCCCTGTGCTGTACTCAAATGATCAGTTTAGGAGGCAGGCAAAAAGCATGGTCATTTAACAGGCCGAGGTCAATTCACGTTGAAGGCAGAAACATGGTTGGCAGAGGCATAGTCGAAAACAGTCCGGGTCATTCACAGAAATGGCAGATGGTGGAAACTGGAAAAAAAATCATCTTCACTTTACTAATAGTTTAGTAAAGTATGATAGCTCTGAAAGCACTTTCCAATACAAAGGCCTGGCTGGGAGGGACATTGGGGACAGTAGTATCGGGTGTCACGACGAATTCCTCTACTTGAACACACACAACATTTTTTTTGGGGTTTGCGACCTGTTTCGGTAAGAGGGAGGATTTCGGAGAAGTGCCTTTCGTGGAGTCTGGCTACTGCATCGGAGCGAATTAGTTGAGGGGCTTGGCCATGGGGATAGAGAAGGGCTTCGATCAAGTCTTCTTGGAATTTTAGATAGGTTAGGGAACTTTGGGTGCACTTAGAAAAAATGATATAAGAATTGAAAAGGGCTAGTTGCATCAAATAAATGGCAACTTTTTTGTACCAAAATAGTGATTTCCTGGTGGCCAAGTAGGGCTGCATCATCTGGTCATTCATATCCACCCCCCCCATGTAAAGATTATAGTCATGCACACATTTTGGCTTCTGGACGGGGCCTCTTCTTCTCTGCAGTTCCACCAAGGTGTCATCATGCATTGTGGAAAGGATGTAGACATCTCTTTTTTTATCTCTCCACTTCAATGCTAGGACCTCTTCAGTCCGCATACTGGCCATTTCCCCCTGTTTCAGTTTCTTGACAACCAATCTCTGTGGGAAGCCTTTACGGTTGGTCTGTGCTGTCCCACAGGCCACAGTTTTCTTTTGGTACAGATGGCGAAAAAGTGGGAGACTTGTATAGAAATTGTCTACGTATAGGTGGTAACCTTTCCCAAGCAATGGTTCAATCAGCTGCCAGACAATTTTGCCACTTGTTCCCATGTAGGTAGGGCATCCAGGGGGGTTTAGCTGTCTGTCTTTTCCCTCATAAATTATAAAATCATATGTGTAACCCGTGGCCCTGTCACATGCCTTATAAAATTTTACCCCACGTCTGGCTCTTTTACTGGGGAGGTATTGCTTTATTCCAAGTCTTCCTGTGAAGTGTACTAATGATTCATCTACACATATATTTACATCAGGGGTAAACATCTGCTTGAAGCTGGCGCAAAAAAAATTGATTAGGGGCCGAATTTTAAATAATTTATCATAATTGGGATGATTTCGAGGGAGGCATTGGGCATTGTCGTTGAAGTGTAGAAACCTCATTATCATCTCGTAACGGGTTCTTTTCATAAAAGATGAATAGATTGGCATGTGGTAGATAGGTCGGGTAGACCAGTAGGAATGGAGTTCATTTTTTTTTGTCAGCCCCATGTTGAGGGTTAGGCCAAGGAAAATTTTAAATTCTTCCACGGTGAGGGGTTTCCAAACAAAAGGACGGGCATAGGAAGAATTTGGATTGTTGGCTATATATTGACTGGCGTATAGATTACACTGCTCCACAATGTAGGTTAAAATATCATCAGTAAAAAATAATTCAAAATAATAAATCGGGGTAGCATTTTCCGACTGTATCTGAGGGCCTGGCTGGGCTGTAAAAGGGGGAATGATAGGTTCTACTGACGTATCGGGCAGCCATGTTGGATACAGTAGAAGATCGGGGAGGCTAGTATGGGCCCTGCCTCGTTGTTGATGGGACGCCCCATTGCTAGCATTTGGCCTATCCTCTAGAAAAGTTGCAGAACTGCTGGCGGATGCCTGCCTATCCTGGCATGATGCGCTGCTGGTGGATGCCTGCCTATCCTGGCGTGATGCGCTGCTGGCGGATGCCTGCCTATCCTGGCGTGATGCGCTGCTGGCGGATGCCTGCCTATCCTGGCGTGATGCGCTGCTGGCGGATGCCTGCCTATCCTGGCGTGATGCGCTGCTGGCGGATGCCTGCCTATCCTGGCGTGATGCGCTGCTGATGGATGCCTGCATATCATCATGGAGTCCTGCGCTGCTGGTGGATGCCTGCTGGTGGATGTCCTGGAGTGCTGCGCTGCTGGTGGATGTCTGCGGCGCCTGCTCATAACTCCTGATCTCACTTGTTACGATTCTATCCCCAGTTTCTATTTCAGAGCCACTACTTTCCTCTGGATAATATTCACTATCCGATTCTGACAGAGAGAGTTCCTCGCTACTCTCGTCCGACATACCCTGGAGTATCTGGAGAGCCTCCTCGCTGCTGTAGAATCGTTTAGCCATGTGGGCAGATGTGCCAGATGTTGGCGGTCAGATGTGCCAGATGTTGGCGGTCAGATGTGCCAGATGTTGGCAGGGCAGATGTTGGCGGGCAGCTGTTGGCGGTCAGATGTTGGCAGCCAGATGTGTCAGATGTTGGCGGGCAGATGTGCCAGATGTTGGCAGGGCAGCTGTTGGCGGTCAGATGTTGGCGGGCAGATGTCAGATGTTGGCGGCCAGATGTTGGCGGGCAGATGTGGCAGCTGTTGGCGGGCAGATGTTTACTGCCAGATGTTGGGAGTCAGATGTGCCAGATGTTGGCAGGGTAGATGTTGGCGGGCAGAGGTGCCAGCTGTTGGCGGGCAGCTGTTGGTGGTCAGATGCTGGCGATCAGATGTTGGCGGGCAGCTGTGCCAGATGTTGGCGGGCAGCTGTTGGCGGGCAGATGGCGGGCAGATGTGGCAGCTGTTGGCGGGCAGATGTGGCAGCTGTTGGCGGGCAGATGTGGCAGCTGTTGGCGGGCAGATGTTTACTGCCAGATGTTGGGAGTCAGATGTGCCAGATGTTGGCAGGGCAGATGTTGGCGGGCAGATGTGCCAGCTGTTGGCGGGCAGCTGTTGGCGGTCAGATGCTGGCGATCAGATGTTGGCGGGCAGATGTGCCAGATGTTGGTGGGCAGCTGTTGGCGGCCAGATGTTGGCGGGCAGCTGTGCCAGATGTTGGCGGGCAGATGCGCAAGATGTTGGCGGGCAGATGCGCAAGATGTTGGCGGGCAGATGCGCCAGATGTTGGCAGGCAGATGTTGGTGGGCAGCTGTTGGCGGGCAGCTGTGCCAAATGTTGGCGGGCAGCTGTGCCAGATGTTGGCGGGCAGATGCGCAAGATGTTGGCGGGCAGATGCGCAAGATGTTGGCGGGCAGATGTTTTCACTGTTTTATGGACACTGTGTTTTATGGACACTGTGTTTTGGGGACACTGTGTTTTGGGGACACTGTTTTGGGGACACTAGCTGGGTGATCAGTGGGTAAACAGCAGACAAACAGCTAAAAACTCACTGATCTCCCGGCTGCAGCACAGATTGTCTCTTCCTCTCCTCACTGACAGGCTCTGTGTGAGGAGAGGAAGAGATCAGAGCAGTTACAACTGCTCTGTGTTTACATTACATGACGGCTGTCATTGGACAGCCGTCATGTCATCAGGAGGGCCAATCACATGGCCCTCCTGTTTGCACACACCTTCTATCTCTGGGGGGTACAGGCAGATCGGGATCGCGCCGCTGCGCGTGCATGTGGCGGCGCGATCCCCTCACAAGTGCCAGCCCCCCTCTCTGTGTTTACATCACGATGGCTGTGATTACACACAGCCATCGTGCCGATCAGGAGGGCGAATCACAGTGCCCTCCTGCTGTTCCGAGATGCGGCGTGTCCGCGGGACACGCGCGCATCGGGATCGCGCGGGTGCGCGTGCGCGCGCGATCACGCTCCTTCTGAAGGACGTTCAGGAACGTCCACTCAGAAGGAGAGAGCACCCACCCGGCCGTATATATACAGTGGCCGGGTGGGAAGTGGTTAAATGTTTTACATAGTTATACCTGCAAAAGGGGCCAGCCTGGAGTAATCTAGCGTAACTTAATTTTCTAACTTAAGTTCCACTTTAAAGATGTAGCAAACAGACCCTTCCGCTTCACCCATTTGCCGTAAGGCACACCTGCTACTTGCCCGGTATCCAACTCCATATACGGAGAGGCGAGCGGCGTTAGATTTTGGGCCTTGCGGCGAATTACCTCTCCAGAGTGGATCCCTGGTCTCCGTTGTCTAGGTGAAAGTCCCTTTGTAATAAAGTCAGTGTCCACACAGGTGTAAAACCTAAGCAGCAAGGTTTTATTCTTTTCTTGAGGTAAAACTTGGAAGAGAGAGAGTGTAGAAATGACAGAGTAGGGGAAGGTTAGGCACGCAACACTCAAAGAACACTTCCGTCGCCACTCAAGCCTGAGTGGGTATAGCTCACCTGGATAGTCTCTTTAAGAGCAGTCCTAGCAGCCGGAGTGGAGCACGGATTAAAGCTTTCCTTCCCTTTTTGATAGGATGCGTTCGGGAGGATTCCTCTGCCACAGGAATGATTAATGTCCCGAACCTCCACAAATAAAGATGGCGGATCCCTCTTTAGGTTAGTCTCCAGGCCTCTCCCCGAGACAGCAGTACCATCGCTATCTTCGCCGGGACCGATCCTCCCCTGGACTCCTTTCCTAGAGTTGAGCTCCCAAATGGTGGGCAGCCTGGGATCCCTCCGTAAGGTGTAGGCCCCAGCCAGCCGAGCCGGTCCTACCAAACAGCGATGCAGCCTCGTGCTGAATGGTGCCCAAGACTGAAGCATATGCATGCACCCCCTGGCCATGAGGGCCACAAAGGTGGGGTACGCGCCACACGTCTTCCAGGACCAAGGGGTTCCCTGGAGTCCAACCACCCCACCTGATGGCGTCTGCCCCTTAAGTACCCCCTCCCAGTAGGCACAGCAGACCGACCACGCCCACTGCACCGCTGCCGTGAGAGGACACCCAATAGTGTTGCGATACCTCCTGTGGTTCAACCTGAGCCCGAAGTGACAGCGCCACCCCCTGGCAACAGGGAACTGTACTACCAGGCAGCATCGCAACTAGAGCAGAAGCACAATTTGTTCTAATCAACAGGTCCGAGCCCAACTATTGGCTCGGACCACCCCTAAATATACGCATATAGCGTCCCATAAATTGGGATGAGCGCTACAAGGAGTTCTGCAGCATACTTGTTCCAGGTCAGTGAGCCAGAAAATGTTGAAGCCCAAAAAGTCAGGAAGCTCACATTTTAGGATGTGATTAGCAATGGCAACCTACATATTTGTCTTAGTACAGGCTCCCTTTATTACAGCTAATGGAAACCTGTGCTTAGATACCAAGCACAGCACAAGCTGCCTATAGTGTGCAAACTCTCCATGTGCCTGCATGGGTTTCCTCCCACACTCCAAAGACATGCTGGTGGTAGGTTAATTGGCTCCTGTCTAAGTTTGCCCTCATATGCATAAATATTGATGTGAGAAGGGGACCCTTGGTTGTAAATTGTTGGCGTTATATAAATACCTATGTAGCGGACCCCCAAAATTGGGTTCGCTATGCTTTAAATTTAAGGGTAGCCTGAGCAATAGTTTAGCTCAGGATCTTAGTATGGACTCTGCTCTGCTGTAATGTTGCCTGGAGTATAGTTCCCCTTGACCTGCAGGTGGCACTGTTGCCCAGGTCTTGAGAAAAACCACAGGTAGCATTGCGGTGTGATTGGATGTCCTCTCTCGGCTACCGTGCGGTGGGTGGGTTCTGCCTGCTGTGCATGTATGGAGAGGGTACATAAAGGGCAGACGCCATGATCTAGTGTTGTGTGCCGGGGGGATTCCAAGGAGGACCCCTGGTGGTGAAGTCGTGCCCTTTGGCCCTGCTGGCCGGGGGGTGCGTGAACTGGTCGAGGAGTCTCGGGCACCTTTAGCCCAAGGCTACAGAGTTCCGGGTAGGCCCAGTACCTTCAACTGGGTCTACAAAACCAACCACTGGAGTCCCAGGGAACCCGAGGGAGGGTGGCCCGCTCTGAAACAGAGGAAACCGGGGGAGGACCTGTCCGATGGATCGGTGAAGGGAGTCACGGTCTCGGGGAGGCCTGGTTGCCTATCAGAGGAAAGGATTCGTGAGTTGCAAGATAGCTCCTGTAGCATATCCCATTGGCACCTATGGTCTCTAATAATCTACAGGCGTTAGAAAGTTCTAAATTCAGGAACTAAAGGATTCTGTGGCAGAGGATCTTCTGAACTTGTCCATGAAGGGGACTAAAACTTAGGCCTCGTACACACGACCGATTTTCTCGTCGTAAAAAACACGTCGTTTTTTTCGACGAGATTCTTGTTAAGCTTGTCGATTTTCTCGTCAAGCTTTCTATGCGTACACACTGTCATTTTCCAATTTCCTCGTGGTTCTCTGCGCTCACGTCCAGCACGTACGACGGCACTATAAAGGGGAAGATCTTTTTTCTTGGCGCCACCCCTTGGGCTGCTTTTGCTGATCTCGTGTTACCGCGTCTGAAGTAAAAGTTTGGGAAGAGACGATTCGCGCTTTTCAGTCTTCGTACTTTTCAGATCGTTTTCTGCCGTTCAGTTTGTGCTTGTGGGTTCGTATCTTGACTTTCAGGGCGTCTAGGCAGGTCGTATCTGTTTTACAGTGCGTTATTGCCTGTTTGTTTCTGAATTTCAGTTCGTTATTCATAGGCCTTGCTGTTCTAAAGTGCGTTCTGTTCTGTACGTTCTGATTAGACGACCGTTTCCTAGCCATGTCGCCTGGACGTTCTCGTCGTCGAGTTCGTGCTGTGCGTGCGCTTGGTGTTGGTCTGCTTGTTTTGGACCAAGACCAGTCCATGAATGGTGTGAGGAGGAGTTCATGGACCAAGAATTGGTTGCTCCAGCGGGACCAATTCTGCCACATGCCTCTGCTGCGGGAGATCGTCGAGAATAATCCTGAGGACTACAGGAATTTTCTGAGGATGTCTGACCCCGTTTTTCAGGAACTGTTGGCTTTGGTGTCCCCCTATATTACCAGGAAGGACACCGTTATGCGGGAAGCCATCAGTGCTGAGCAGAGGCTCATCGCCACGTTGCGTTACCTGGCGACAGGGAGAAGTCTTCAGGACTTGAAGTTCACCACAGGCATCTCCCCCCAGGCTCTGGGCCTCATAATCCCAGACACCTGTTCTGCTATTATACAAGTCCTGCAGGAGGACTATATTAGGGTAAGTTTTCTCCCTTCACATCACATTTTATGTATTACATGTATGCTAATGTATTGTATTTCTTTCATCCTTTCCTAATTACCATGATTGTAATATGCTGAGAATGTCCCCTTTGTCCCCATGCATGTTGGAAGCTTTAGATTGCCCCTTTTTTATCCTCCCTAAATATTTCCCCTCACTAACTTTTCCAGCAGGGGCGCCTGTTGCTCCAAGTGTTGGGGGGTTACAACCCCAATTTCGGAAATAAACTTCCTCCTTTTTTGCTCTGTTGCCTAATAAACGCCCCCAGTTGTCCCCTCCAATGCAGCCATTTAGTCCCCTCTATTGCAGCCAGTTTCCCCCCAGCCCTGCACTTACCTTCTTGTGGTCAGCGCCATCCTTCTTCTGTCCTTGATGTCTTCTCCTTCCCTTCATGTTGCATCAGCCAATCATGTTACCATTAAACAGACTTGGTGAACATGATTGCCAGAGCTGCCTGTCAGTGTTTACACAAGGAATGCCCCCTCCTTGCGTCCCCGATTTTTCTTTGAGGAAGCCAATTACATCCCTCAGGTTGTAATTTGCAAGACTTTTTTAATACCTGTTTCTGCTCTGCAATTTTAACCCCCTAAATGACGCAATTAATCATATGTCGGTCGCTTTACAAGAGGCCATCCACCTGAATAGTGTGCGGCATAGACAATACATAGGTTCATGCAACGCATGAACCTATGTATTGTTCTGAGTGATGGGCACAGGAGAGAGGGGACAGTGCTCCAGCGCCCACTCTGGACGCACCGCCACTGCAATGCTATCCTGTGGCCAAACACATCTCCCCCCCCCAAAATAATTTAGTAATGGCCCATCAGAGGGGGTGATGAATATGATAAATGAGCCTTCCATTATACTTTTTTTACACACCTTAATAAACGTATAATTAGATTGATGTTGGTCTCTAATTTTTTGGTCTTGAATTTGCTTGTAATGTATGCCTTTGTTTTTCTAATATTATTTCATCTTGTTTCACTCCACAGCTTCCTTCAACGCCACAGGAATGGCAGACTGTGGCATCGGAGTTTGCCATGCGGTGGGACTTCCCCAACTGCGGTGGTGCCATAGACGGGAAGCACGTCCGCATCGTGCCGCCACCCCGTTCTGGATCCTACTACTACAACTACAAGGGGTTTCATAGCATTGTGCTGATGGCGGTGGTGTCAGCACGGTATGAATTCCTCTATGTTGATGTAGGGAAGAATGGCCGGATGTCCGATGGGGGATCCTTCATCCAGACGGAGTTTGCCCTCCGTCTCCAGAGTGACGACCTTGCATTGCCACCGGATGCAGGGAATATTGAAGGACTCCCCTTTGTTTTCTTGGCTGATGAAGCCTTCGGACTCGGACGGCATCTTATGAGGCCATTTCCACAGAGGACCCTGACCCCAGAGAAGAGTGTGTTCAATTACCGGCTGGCCAGGGCCCGAAGAGTCGTTGAAAATGCCTTCGGCATAATGGCCAGCCGGTTCCGCCTTTTTATGACTTCCATCCACTTGGCGGACTACAAAATAAACTATGTAGTGTTATGCTGCTGTGTGCTACACAATTTTCTTTGCCGCAAAGCGAATTCATATATGGCCTCAGTTTTGCCAGAGGCTGGACTTTCCCCTGCAAATCCCCTTCCGGGCCTGGAATCTGCCCGTCTTGGCTTGCCCCCCCAAAATGCCCGTGTGGTTCGGGACAAATACATGGAGTATTTCACGGGTAGGGGGGCAATTCCTATGCCAGCCTATGTCTAAGTATCCCAATAAAAATCTTCTTTAAACCTTTAATTATTTGTTCTTTCCTGTCTCCTAGTTTGTCTTTGTGCATTTGTAGTGGCAAGTGTATTTTACTTTAGTAAATAACAACCAATTTCACTATGTTACCTTACAAAAGAACCAAATAAGCTTAGAGTGTATTATAAAAAGAAGCTACACGTTGTTTGTGTTCAAATATTTTACTCTCTGCACATTTTTTTTTGTTTTACTTTGGGGTTGGCCTGACCACAACCCGTCAAATTTTGGCTTATGAAAATACAAAAATACCACTTGCATTTCTAAAATGACAACATTGGATACCTCTGAGCAATCTGAGACATTCAGTTACACAAACTATGTCTCTATGTGCCCGTCCTAATATGGGGTCCTGCCACCCCTTGCCCAGTCAAAAATTCAATATGCACACATTTTTACTTTTTTGCAAATAGGAAGTTTACAATCCTGATCCCTATTGTCAACATGTGCTATCTGCCATCAGGGGTGATCAATGGATGTGTTTTGGGGGTGCATCCCCTTCCTCAGTTCACCGACTTTTGATACGAGGAAGGTGTTGCACCCACAAAAGACGTACATGGATATCCCCTGATGGCAGATAGCACATGTTCACACACTGTGTGCATATTCAATTTTTGGCTGCTTTGTTACTCAAAAAATTAGTAAAAATATAAAAACAAACATGTAAAAACAAATGTGTTTGGATGGCTTATTGAATTCTCCCCAAAACATCGAGAATGTCTTTAAATGTTTGTTCCATCACATGGATTCTTTGTTTAATTAGGTCCAGTTCCGTGCTACATTCCATCACTTGCTGGATGAGGCGGAGGGCACTGTCAGCAGAGAACGGTGTGCTATCCTTCACAACATTTCCATCCCCTAAAAACCATAAAAATAAATTAATAAAACTCTGCAGGCCTACCTCGCTTACCTTAAGCTGTGGTGTCAGATACTGACCTGTTGTGGTGACCAGATCCACAACGTCATCCACCTCTCCTTCCTGCACTTCTCCTTCCTCCACCTCAACTTCCTGCACATCTTTCGGTTGTGGATCTTTGGGAGTTTGGGGTTGCTTGGAAGTTGTGGGGTGCATGTGCTCCCTGGAGTGTCCTCCTCCCAGTCTTCTCTCCCCTATGAGAATAAAACCAAAGGTCTATTTATCACACTGTAAAAATCTCATTTTTAAACTTAAAACAGGCTAAATTGTTTGGAAGTGGGGTACAAGTGTGTGTTTGTGCGGAATTTAAAGAAAAGTGCATTCTTTATGACCCCAAATATGTTTATTATTCACATTTGGATGTAATTTTTTGGACATGGAGGCACCACAAATAAACTCTGATGCACCTGTGTGGGACACCCAAAAAAGGCGGGTCTGGTGGCCCACACTATAGTGCTCCAAAGTACAGATGTGGAAGCAGCTGCTGAGTGTCCTCTCCTTTACACTGATTAAAGTTTGCATTTCATTCTCCTTACAAACACATCATCTAGACTTAAAAATTATCCACAATACTTGATCAAAAATGGCAGATGTCTAATTACTTTTGGGGGTCTTAAATAAGCCAAAACCACGGATAGTGGCCGAACGAAGTGTCGGTAACGTAACGAACGATTACTGTGCCCAACCTAGTTCAAAATAATACATTTTGGAAGGGAGTCCAATATGCTTTAAAAAAAAAAAAGTAAGTTTCTAAAAAGATTAATAGCAGAAAGGTCGTCATTTTACTTACTTTTAGCGAGCATCCTCTTTATGCTCCTCAACTGGTCTGGCTCCCTCAGTTTGAGGTCTGACCACCTCTTTCTGAGCTGCTCATTTGAGCGTTTCACCCCGAACTTCGCCCTCAGACTCTTCACAACTTTAGTGAGGATTTTGGCCTTCCTTCTATTTGGTTTGCTATACGGCCCATGCTTGGCATCATAATCAGCCTTGACCAAGATGTCCACCATCTCCGCCATCTCCGCCAAAGACATATTCGATGCCTTGAATCTCCTCCTTGATCGTGACGTGTCCTCGGTCTCCGGGCTTGTCTCCTCGCTAGTTGCGGAATTATCAGACACCTGCTGTAACTCTGCCATATCTGTCTGCGCGCCGAAAGAGAAGGGGCGGGGAAAAGATGTTAGTTAGAACGTCATGGGCGGGCGACGTGTGCGGAGCGACGTGTTCCAATTTGGACGCATGCGTGGTGTGTATATAGCAAACACACATGTGACTATAGTACGTTCGGTGTGCGGAGAGAGGAGTTCAAGTGACGGACGTGCGAACGAAGGTATGTGATTTTGTGAGACTTGTTAAAATTGTTGGCCTATACTGTCTTGAGATTGTTGGAGGATATATATGGTGACTAGGATGTGAAGGAGGTTAGACTGTTTGCCTCACATTATTTAAATATAATTTATTTTACTTGCAGATACAATATGAATGTATTTATTAGCGACAAAGAGTTCCTGGCGGAATTTATTGACCGGGTAAGGGAGCTGCCGGCTCTGTGGGAGACCAAAAACCCCATCCATAAAAAAAAAGGGGTGAGAAAAGCAGCGCTGGATAAGCTGCTCCCATTTGTGCATACCAAGGTGCCCACAGCCACAGCAAAACAAGTGGACACTAAAATTGGGAGCTTGAGAGGTACCTACAGGACTGAACGCTCTAAGGTGCTGGCTTCTCAGAGGTCAGGAGCAGCAGCAGATGATGTTTATGTCCCGGTTTTGTGGTACTACAGCAGGATGTCCTTCCTGGATGACCACATTGAGCCAAGGCCATCACTCTCCACTCTTCCCCCCAGACTTCCCTGCAGCCAACCTGAGCCTTCTCTGGAGCAAGAGGAGGCAGCCATCCTGGATGATCCTGATTTGGCCATCTGGAGCCAGGTATAGTATTAACTGAAAATGTAGTGGGATAAAATTAATGTTTCCCAAATATGTCAGGATGAGAAACATACATTATTTTGTATTCAACAAGTGAAATCATGATCTGTAGACATTATTCTGCACTTAATTGTGTGGTAAATAGTCAAGCTGATGTAGTGGTAAATTTAAAGCAAGGATTTATGCATTTACATTCTAATTGCTTCCATCAGGATTACAAAGTTTGATGCAAAGATTAAACCAACATATTAAACTATGTTTCTTTTTCATACACAGGATGAAATCAGCCAGGAGGAGGGTCTGGAAACTGTCAGGCAGGAGGAGGAAAGGCCCAGTGGCAGCCAGGAGGTGGCAGGGCCCAGTGGCAGCCAGGAGGTGGCAGGGCCCAGTGGCAGCCAGGAGGTGGCAGGGCCCAGTGGCAGCCAGGAGGTGGCAGGGCCCAGTGGCAGACAGGAGGTGGCAGGGCAAAGGAGAAGCAACAGATCCCAGGTGCCTCCCATCAGGCTTCACAAAAGAGGCAGGAGGGACAGGACCACCAGTGAGGCAGCAATGGCCCTTATTAAAGAGGCCCATGCCACCCTCAAGGAGCCCACATCCCCTGAAGAGGCCATTGCCGGCCTAGTGGAGGCTAAGTTCAAGGTGATGAGCATGGAGCAACGCCTCCTATGCGAACCCCTGCTCATCACCTTGCTCAACAAGGGGGTGATGGAGCAAATTACCCCCAATACCGCCATATGTGAGGTGGCCCAACTGACCCAACCTCAACCTCCACCTCCACCTTCCTCTTCTGCCCCACCCCCTTCTGCTACCCCTCCACCTTCTGCCCCACCCCCTTCTGCTACCCCTCCACCTTCTGCCCCACCCCCTTCTGCTACCCCTCCACCTTCTGCCCCACCCCCTTCTGCTACCCCTCCACCTTCTGCCCCACCCCCTTCTGCTACACCTCCACCTTCTGCCCCACCCCCTTCTGCTACACCTCCACCTTCTTCTTCTGCCCCACCCCCTTCTGCTACACCTCCACCTCCTCCTCCTGACAGGAGTACCCCTCCAGTGGGCCAGCCTCCAGCTAAACGAAGAAGGAAGGCTTCAGTAAAGGCTGCAGGGAAGGTTGCCAGGAAGAAGAGGAAGTGATGGCCTTGCTTCATTGTGGTCGCACTGGTCGGACAGAAGGCAGCCTGTTGTAGTACCACACACTTGGGACATATATCTCACCTGCTGCTGTTCCTGACCTCTGGGAGGCCAGCATCAGATTGTGTTCTGAAATGTGGGCCTTCTCAAGCTCCCAATTTTAGTGTCCACACAGGGTTGCTGTGTGCTCTGGGGTCCCTGGGATGCACAAATGACAGCAGCTTCTCCAGCGCTGCCTTCTCTTTATTTAATTTATAAACATGAATAAATGTGTTTTTTGTTTAAGTTCATACTTGACTATGTGTATTTTTAAATAAAAAAAAACAAGCTTTGGAGTAAGCAGATACATTTGACTGACAATAAAAGGCACAGATATCACCCCCCCAAAAGAATAACTAAATCTGATTAGCTCAAAAACATGGTGTGAAATTTTAAAAATATAGATTAGAAAATTAAATGGGAGATCGCTATCAAAACATTGAGAAATTATAATTAACATCATTTTGAAAAATCTAACCATTTAAATTATTCCTAAAAACTTGCACGATATAATACACATAAATCTTATAAAGAGCAGCATGAAAAAGGTTAAAAATAAGGCATAACTCTGTGTGAATATCAGCAGCAAAAGAAGGTCTCTCGTTTTGATTAATGTAACATTCTAACGAAGAATTCAATGCAGAACATTTAAACGATGAAATATTTATGAGCGTGACGAATGTGCTCTCTCCATTATGAAGGCTTGTTTTACCAGAAGATGCGCTCCCGTCTCATAGTTGCTTGTGAGCATGCGCGCTTTTGGAAGAGTCGTAAAAGCATACACACGAACCATTTTCTCGTCACAAAACAGGCCGACGAGAAACACGACGAGGAAATCTGGACTCCTGACGAGAAAATAGAGAGCAGGTTCTCTATTTTCTCGTCGAGATTCTCGTCAAGTTTCTCGTCGTAAAACCATACACACGAACGTTTTTCTAGACAAAAAAACTCTCGCGGCACTTTTCTTGACTGTTTACGACGAGAAAATCGGTCGTGTGTACGAGGCCTCAGTGTCATGTTTGTGCTTCACTCCGGCTGCTAGAACTGTGAGAGGGATCAATCTGGGTGAGCAATACCCACTCAGGCTTGAGTGGAGAATATTGTGACTGGGTGCCGCGTGCCTGAACCTAATTCCCTACTAAATCCTATTGCTGTCTTCAACCTTTCTCCCAAAGTTGTCTCAAGCAGAGAAAATAAACTCATTTGTTGGAGTTTAATTACTGTCTGGACATTGGCCTTCTTTCGGGGAAGAATAGACTTTTCCCTACATTCTAGGGACGAGAACCAAGCCGGAGGGAGGTAACCCGCTGCAGGACCCAAAAATTGCAAGAACACCGCTCAACCTCTTATACCAGGAGGATACGGGCATGTGGCATGGTGTGCCTTTGCTCCTGCAAGTGAAGGTAGGCAGGAAAAAAGGGTCTGTGTGCTACACCTATAATAAATTACCAGGTAAAGGCATCAAATGTGCCTCACAGGTAGCCTTATTTTTTTTCTGGTTTGTAACCACTTCCTCGGACGCTTCTTAGTGCGTGCTTACATACCATAATACAAAGTTATCCTATGGATGCCCTCAATGCTTCATTGCAGCTTTTCTTTATATGGGTGGTTTTTCCACCACGTTTCTTTTTTTGTAGCACGTATTTCCTTTCTGTTAGCATAAGAGTTCTGCAGTAAGGATGTTCCCAGTTATGTTTTGTTTATAGTTAGATACAAAAATTGGTTAGGGTTAAGGTGTTAAATAGAGAATAGAGGTACTATAAGCAGTAGTCACTTTCTTTTTCGTACATCACGGGACACAGAGCGACTTAGTCATTACTAATGGGTTATATAGTTTACCTTCAGGTGTTGGCACTGGCCAATTCCAAACCGGAAGTACCCTCCCCTATATAAGCCCGTCCCACCCGGGAGCACCTCAGTTTTTTGCCAGTGTCTAAGGTGTTGGCCAAAGAGTAACATGTGTTTTCACTGGGCTTGCGTACAGGTTCTTTTGGGCCTTAGTAAGCTGTTCCGGATCCCACCAAAAAAGCTTCATAGCTAAACGGTCGGTACCCGGGCCTTGCAGCAGAAGAGCAAGGTTTTGCCTGTAATGCTTCTCTTAGGAGGGCTGGACCCTGGGATCCAGAGCTCTGGTCATACCCACGACCAAGACGCTGTCTGTGCAGGGTGCTATACAGGTCCAGGGGAGTGGAATCCTTGGGAACCCGGTCCCTGAAGGTTTAATTACAATGCCTGCCGTGATAGGTGAAGTTTGGACTTTTGTGGACCAAACAAAGTCCTGCGGCGGGGATCAGGTAAGTGGGGGCCCTCAGGAACTTGGTTCTATTGGGGGACCCCCAAGCCTAATTTGTCTTTCTGTCTGTTACCTAACGGTATTCCCGCTAAATATCTGTGTTTGCCTATAACTACTGAAAATGTAAAATTTTAATAGTAGTCAAGAAAAAAAAAAAAAAACAGGGACCGCGGTACCTGTGTTAAACCACTAGAGGCCGCTGTAGTCCATTTTTCTTGTAAATGTGGATCTTTGGTTTTCTCAACTCAAAAGATCCAGGCAGCTGGTAAGTTTCTCTGAGGGAATCCACTTCCTCTGCCCTGTTGCTGCGTTCATCCACCGCACAGGCCCTCCGGCAAAAAGGGCCCTGGCTCCTAGTCCTCTGTTGGTTTTCGAAAAGGGCGCCATTGGCGCACGGGCGCGCGCGCGGGCGCGTGCACGCGCCTCCTATGAAAAAAAAGGGGCGGGGCGGGTGGATGACGCTCGATGCGCGCCGCGGCGCTTCTGCGCATGTGCGGGCGTCCCAGCATGGTTAAAAGACACAGTACAAGTGTCAGCTGCATGCAAACAGAGCTAGCAACAAACAGTGGCACACAGAGGCGGTTGATGCAGGCATCCCCATAGAAAGGCACTTTAGTGGACACCAGCTGGTATATAGCAGCACCTGTGTTAGACTATTACCAGCAAAAATTGGTGTATGACGACGGGAATACCTCAGCTTTGTGCTTAAAGGATATGTCGTCCAGACGCTCCGGAAATAAATCTTCCAGGAAGCCAAAGGGGTCTCCATCGGGCTCTGAGGATATTGGGCATGCTTGCACTGCACCAATCTCCCCTGAGAATGCAGAGGTCAGTAGCCGTAGAAACCCCGCAGGAATGCCTGGTGCTGCGGCTGTCCCCAGTCCACCTGCTCCTGTATATATAACAGAGGAGGTTTTATCCTCAACTCTGGGAGGATTGGAAGAGAGATTAACAGCATTGATCGCTGCTTCCCTGTCACAGGAAAAGCGCGTCCGATCTCCGTCTCCTCCTTCAGAGTGCCTGTTAGTGGAGGAACAGCCCCACACAGAGATCGACCTACCTGAAGGGGATCAGGATGAGGTTGATTCACTTATAGAGGAATCAACAGTGGAAGAACCTTTCTCAGCTTCTCAGGCTGAGAGATTATGGGTTCAGTCTCTGACTAACATGGTCCGATCAGCATTTAAAATGCCTCTGGCGGAACCACCATCCACTACAGTTTCCTCGCTGGGGTCGCTAAAAGCTCCCCAGGCGGTCTGTTCCTTCCCAATCCACCCTTTATTAGAAGGGCTTATTTACCAGGATTGGGAGCATCCTGATAAAATATTTGCTCCCCCCAAGAGATTTCCGGTGATCTATCCCATGGAGGATAAGTTCATAAGAAAATGGAGGGTCCCTATAGTGGACGCAGCCATCTCTTCTGTTAACAAATCACTGACATGTCCAGTAGATAATGTTCCAATGTTCAAAGACCCAATAGATAAAAAATTGGAGTCTTTACTAAAATCTGCTTTCTCTACAGCAAGTATGGTGACACAACCTGCGGTAGCAGCGATTGGAGTCTGCCAAGCAGTGAAAGATCAGTTGAAACAAGTCTTAAGGGACTTACCAGATCAGCAGGCTCATGCCTTAGCTGACCTGCCTAGAGCCTTGTGTTTTGCGGTGGACGCCATAAAGGATACAATCCAACAGGCCTCCCGCTTTACGCTGTCTATAGTACATATGCGTAGGCTTCTGTGGCTCAAAAACTGGTCTGCTGAAGCTCCCTGTAAAAAACTGCTGGTTAGCTTCCCATTTCATGGAGAACGCTTATTTGGAGAAGATCTGGACAAATATATCCAGAAAATTTCTGCCGGTAAAAGTTCACTCTTACCGGTTAAGAACAAGGGTAGAAGTCCTTCTTTTAAGAGGCCTACCTCTCCAGTCCCGGGCACATCGGCTGTGAAGCAGTTCCGACGGCCTCCGCGGTCAAATTCAGGGGGCAGAAATCAGGGACAATCACAGGGTAACAAGAAGCCCTGGATCAAGAGAGGTACAAAACCTCCCCCTAAGGCATGAAGTATTGCCCCCGCTCAATCGGGTGGGGGGAAGACTTCAGTTGTTCACAGAGACCTGGCGGGACACCATCAGAGACAGATGGGTGCTCTCCGCAGTAAGTCTGGGATACAAGCTGGAGTTAAAAGGCACTCCTCCTGCCCAATTTATGAGGTCAAACGTGCCAAGAGATCCCCAAAAGAGAGGATCCCTCCTTCTGGCACTAGAACAACTATTGCTCCAAGGGGTAATCATGAAGGTTCCCCTGGAAGAAAGCGGATTCGGGTTTTACTCGAACCTTTTCACAGTCCCCAAACCAAATGGGGACGTGAGGCCCATATTAAATCTAAAAGGGCTAAACAAGTTCCTAAATATCAGGACCTTTCGGATGGAGTCGATCCGATCAGTGGCCACCGCCCTACAAGGGCAGGAATGGCTAGCCTCGATCGACATAAGGGATGCTTATCTGCATATTCCCATCTTTCCGGCCCATCAGAAATTTCTACGCTTTGCAGTAGAAGGGCGCCATTTTCAGTTCAGAGCCTTACCTTTCGGTCTGGCCACAGCACCACGAGTGTTCACAAAAATTCTGGCCCCATTATTGGCCAATCTAAGAACACAGGGTGTAACGATAATGGCATATCTAGACGACCTGCTACTAATAGACCACTCAGTGGAAAAGCTGGAAGTAGCTATTCACAAGACAATCGAGTATCTGGAATATCACGGTTGGATTATCAACCGGGACAAGTCAGCTCTAAGACCAGTCAAAAGTCTGGAATACTTAGGGCTAAGGCTGGATTCAAATCAGAGAAAGATTTTCTTACCTCCAGAGAAGGTGTCGTCTTTAAGAAATTTGACCCACTTAGTGGGTACAAAAAGAAAACCATCCATACGTCTCTGCATGAGGCTGCTGGGAAAGATGGTGGCTTCATTCGAAGCGGTACCCTACGGTCAATTCCATTCAAGGAATTTGCAAAGGGCCATACTGTCAGCCTGGAACAAAAAAGTTCAGGCTTTAGACTTACCAATGTCCCTGTCCCCTTCCGTTCGCAAGAGCCTCCATTGGTGGTTGGTGCCCCAGAATCTGGAAAGAGGGAAACCCTTCAGTCCGGTTTCTTGGAAGGTGGTCACTACAGATGCCAGCCTCATCGGCTGGGGGGCAGTGCTGGAGCAATGGTCTCTCCAGGGCAGGTGGTCAGAAGCAGAAAAGGCCCTGCCCATCAATCTCTTAGAGATACGAGCAGCCCGGTATGCCCTAGTAGCATGGACATCCAAACTCCAGGGGTCCCCTGTCAGAATTCAATCAGACAATGCCACGGCAGTGGCATATATCAATCATCAGGGTGGCACCAAAAGTCGTGCAGCCCAGAAGGAAGCAAATTGCATCCTGGAGTGGGCAGAAAGATATGTCCCAGCCATATCTGCGGTTTTCATCCCAGGAGTGGAAAATTGGAGAGCGGACTTTCTAAGTCGCCAACAATTATGCCCGGGGGAATGGTCTCTTCACCCCGAGGTTTTCCAGGCAATATGCCAGCGGTGGGGAACACCGGATGTAGATCTGCTAGCATCCAGATTCAACGCAAAGGTGGACAGGTTTGTGTCTCGCACAAGGGATCCCCTAGCTTGCGGCTCGGATGCCCTAGTGTTCCCTTGGGATCGGTTCAAGCTGATATATGCATTCCCACCGCCACAATTGTTACCGCGATTACTCCGCAGAATCAGGGTAGAAAAGAAACCAGTGATTCTGGTGGCTCCAGCGTGGCCCCGAAGGGCATGGTACGCGGAGATGGTAAAAATGTCAGTGAGGAGTCCTTGGACCCTCCCACTTCGTCCGGACCTGCTGTCGCAAGGACCGATATACCACCCTTCCTTACCAGCCCTAGGTTTGACGGCCTGGCTATTGAAGCCCACATTCTGAAAAAGAGAGGGCTCTCTAATTCTGTGGTATCTACCATGATCAATGCCAGGAAACCGGTATCCAGGCAGATCTATTATAGGATCTGGAAAGCGTACATTACGTGGTGTGAGACCAAGAAATGGCATCCACGTAAGTACATGATAGGGAGGATTCTGGACTTCCTACAGTGGGCTGTAGATAGGAAGCTGGCCTTGAGTACTATCAAGGGTCAGATTTCGGCCTTGTCAATATTTTTTCAAAGGCCCTTGGCTTCGCATTCACTAGTCAAAGCCTTTATACAAGGAGTGATGCGTATTAGCCCTCCGGTTAGTATTCCCATATGTCCTTGGGACTTAAACCTGGTTCTGTCGGTTCTACAGAAACAACCGTTTGAACCATTACAACACATTTCCTTGGTTCTTCTCACCAGGAAATTGGTTTTCTTAGTAGCCATTTGTTCGGCTAAAAGAGTGTCGGAATTAGCAGCTATGTCCTGTAAGGAGCCATATCTGGTTGTCCATAAGGACAGAGTAGTATTACGTCCTCATCCAGCCTTTCTTCCTAAGGTGGTATCGAGGTTTCATTTGAACCAAGATGTGGTTCTTCCTTCTTTTTTCCCCAAACCTACTTCGGTAGAGGAAAAGTTATTACATTCTTTGGATGTGGTAAGAGCAGTTAAAGCTTATCTAAAAGCCACTGCTCAGATTCGCAGAACGGATTCTTTGTTTGTTCTGCCGGAAGGCCCCAGAAGGGGTCAGGCAGCATCAAAATCTACTTTAGCCAAGTGGATTCGACAGGTCATAATACAAGCCTATGGCTTGAGAAAGAGACCGCCTCCGTTCAAAGTTAGGGCGCACTCCACAAGAGCGGTTGGAACTTCATGGGCAGTGCATCACCAGGCCTCCCTGGCTCAAGTATGTAAGGCCGCAACATGGTCTTCGGTACACACGTTTACTAGATTCTATCAGGTAGACGTTAGAAGTCAGGAGGATGTTGCCTTTGGGCGCAGTGTGTTGCAGGCCGCAAAAGATCCTCATGCCTGATGGCGCCCAGCTTATGTACCCCCCCCTCATTTGGCATTGCTTTGGGACGTCCCATTAGTAATGACTAAGTCGCTCTGTGTCCCGTGATGTACGAAAAAGAAAAAGGGATTTTTATAACAGCTTACCTGTAAAATCCTTTTCTTGGAGTACATCACGGGACACAGAGCTCCCACCCCTCTTTTTGGGACACTTATTGCTTGGCTACAAAACTGAGGTGCTCCCGGGTGGGAGGGGCTTATATAGGGGAGGGTACTTCCGGTTTGGAATTGGCCAGTGCCAACACCTGAAGGTAAACTATATAACCCATTAGTAATGACTAAGTCGCTCTGTGTCCCGTGATGTACTCCAAGAAAAGGATTTTACAGGTAAGCTGTTATAAAAATCCCTTTTTCTCTGCAAGATCACACAAAGGTCTCAAGGTTTCTGGCCAGAAGAGGAACTTTACATGAGCTCTACATTACAAGTGGGAGCTCAGTGGGGAGTGGTAAATTGTCAACTTTTACAGAAGGTTCACATTTGCATATCAAAATCAGCCTGGGTTTCTGTGAATAACGAAGACAAAAGAATAAGGCTGGCCATACACTGATCATTTTTTTTCAGCCTTCGGTCTGAATGAAAAAAATAAAAATTAACAGATTAATCTATCCATGTTATACAGCAAGGATGGATGAATCTCCCACTGTGGCTATTGTATTTTTACAGAGTACCTGACCAGCTGCTGCATCTGATTGGGTGCAGGCCCTATTCAGCCTACAATTTTCTGCCCTGCTCCTTGTTTTTTATCAATCACGGGATGCCAGGTGGGAAATGGCCATTGTGCCACTCACTCAGCAAACTTTGGCCAATTCCTCTGGAACCATCCAAAATTTGTAATTTGTGTATGGCCAGCCTAAGCTGGCATCATCAGTGCTGAACATAAGCACCTTGTGGATATACTGTTACAAAAATTTGACTTGGCCACAGGTGAATTGAAAGTGGTTGTAAACCCTTTTTGTTGACTTCTACCTATAGGTAAGCCTAGAATAAGGCTTACCTATAGGTAGAGGAAATATCTCCTAAACGTGCACCGTTTAGGAGATATTTCACTTGTAGTGCGCCGATATTGTAAACGGCGCATGCGCTGGGAAGAAACTAAACTCCGTGCCGTTTCTTCCCTAGCGTGTGCCGTTACCGTGCGCATGCGCAGAGTGATGTCATTGCGGCTCTGGCCAATCCCAGCGTCGGAGCCGCGATACCCGGAAGTAACCTCCGGGAGAGATGTCTGCGGCACGAGGGGGAGACGAGGACTGCTTCGGGGGCTTCGATCTAAGGTAAGTAATTCATAATGAGCTAGTCTGCTAGTCATACTAGCTCATTATGCTTTTGCCTTGCAGGTTATTTTGTTTGGGTTTTTTTTTAAGAGGGTTTACTTCCTCTTTAAGGTAGGGTGACCAGATATCCCCGGTTTCCGGGGACAGTCCCCGGATTGAGGACACTGTCCCCGGACCAAGTCTGTCCCCGGTTTTGTTCCCGGATTGGATTTGTACAGGGGCTGGGGCAATTTCAAAGACAGTCAGTGCAGAATTAAAAAAAAAGTCTGAATTCCCCCCCCCCGCTCTGCCGCTCCTACTAGCTTAAGGGGGGGTGTATTTTTGATGTGCCCCTTTCTGATGAACATGTGCTAGTCGGAGAGGAGGCTCGCGTGTTCTTCTGCCTTGGCTCAAGTCCCGGCCAGCCACCTGCCTATCTCCTTTCCTTCACTGGCGGAGTGATCTTCCTCAGCTCCCCACCCAGTAGTAGCCAGGGCCCGGAGAGTGAGACTTGACAGGCTGCGAGGCGGGCGGCGACGGGCAGAGAGTCACTGATTTCCGCCATTACTAGTATAAAAAAAAAAATATGTCCCCGGATTTTATTTAAAAAATCTGGTCACCTTACTTTAAGGAGCTCATTGGTATGAGATATACTCCTAAAACATATACTTTACCCCAGATGAACCCTTAAAATTATTTCCAGGTCTTGAGAAACTCAGATCAATGGGGTTAATTGGGAAAAATGCCCCTCACATTGTTGTTCAATGTATTCCTTACACTGGCAGTCCAATTGTCACCTCCTACTTCCTGTTGTATCTCTGGGACTTTATGTCAGCCGCATTCTGGAGAAATTCACATTTTAATTTGGTACAATTATCCATGTTGAACCTTATCTCTTTAACCACTTGTCTAATAGGCACTTTTACCCTCTTCCTGCCCAGGCCAATTTTCAGCTTTCAGCCCAGTTGCACTTTGAATGACAATTGCATGGTCATGCAGCACTGTACCCAAACAAAATTGTTATAATTTTTTTCACACAAATACAGCTTTCGTTTGGTAGCATTTAATTACCACTGTTTTTTATTTTTGCTAAAAAAGTGAAAAAAGACCGAAAATGTTGAAAAGAAAAAAAGTTTTCATAGTTTGTTATAAAATTTGGAAACAGGTAATTTTTCTCCTTCACTGATGTGCACCAGGCCCGGACTGGCCATAGGGCACACCGGGCGTTTGCCCGGTGGGCTGCGGTCCCTGGGCTGCATGTTGTAGGAAGAGCCATCTCTTGATGACTGGGCCGCACAGCGGGAGGCAAGCGGCGATCGCGGTAAGAACAGGGTTAACACAGTCCGCGGCCGCCGCACACCTCCCGCTATACTGGCATTCCTAACGGTGGTAGAGAAGGCTCCTGTCTGTAACATGCAGGAAGCACATGCAGGGGACAGACACCATGCGGGCCGGCCGCGCTGGAGTTATAGCTACACTGAAGGAGACAGGCAGCAGCCTCTCTCCTAACACTGGCCAGGACACTGTGATGGCTGCACAGGGAGGAGGAGGGTGAGTGCAGTGAAAAAAAAAACAAATGTGTTCCAGTGCTTACATGATCCAAAGTCCTGCTCTGTAGTGGCGGGGAAAGGGAGTGGATTGGGGCTGTCTCTTCACTAATATGGAGCTGTCTGTATGGGGCTGTCTTTTTTCTGGTATGGGGCTGTCTCTTTACTGGTCTGGGGCTGTCTATTTACTGGTCTGGGGCCGTCTATTTACTGGTCTGGGGCCGTCTATTTACTGGTCTGGGGCCGTTTATTTACTGGTCTGGGGCCGTCTCTTTGCTGGTCTGGGGCTGACTCTTTGCTGGACTGGGGCCGTCTCTTTGCTGGACTGGGGCCGTCTCTTTGCTGGACTGGGGCCGTCTCTTTGCTGGTTTGAGGATGTCTCTTTGCTGGACTGGGGCTGTCTCTTTGCTGGTCTGAGGATGTCTCTTTGCTGGTCTGGGGATGTCTCTTTGCTGGTCTGGGGATGTCTCTGTGCTGGTCTGGGGCCGTCTCTTTGCTGGTCTGGGGCCGTCTCTTTGCTGGTCTGGGGCCATCTCTTTGCTGGTCTGAGGATGTCTCTTTGCTGGTCTGGGGATGTCTCTTTGCTGGTCTGGGGATGTCTCTTTGCTGGTCTGGGGATGTCTCTTTGCTGGTCTGGGGCCATCTCTTTGCTGGTCTGAGGATGTCTCTTTGCTGGTCTGTGGATGTCTCTTTGCTGGTCTGTGGATGTCTCTTTGCTGGTCTGGGGCCGTCTCTTTGCTGGTCTGGGGATGTCTCTTTGCTGGTCTGGGGATGTCTCTTTGCTGGCCTGGGGATGTCTCTTTACTGGCCTGTGGATGTCTCTTTACTGGCCTGGGGATGTCTCTTTGCTGGTCTGGGGCCATCTCTTTGCTGGTCTGGGGCCATCTCTTTGCTGGTCTGAGGCCTCCTCTTTGCTGGTCTGGAGATGTCTCTTTGCTAGTCTGGAGCCATCTTTGCTGGTCTGGGGATGTCTCTTTGCTGGTCTGGAGATGTTTCTTTGCTGGTCTTGGAATGTCTCTTTGCTGGTCTGGAGATGTTTCTTTGCTGGTCTGGAGCCATCTTTGCTGGTCTGGGAGGCCTCTTTGCTGGTCTGGGGATGTCTCTTTGCTGGTCTGGGGATGTCTCTTTGCTGGCCTGGGGATGTCTCTTTACTGGCCTGTGGATGTCTCTTTACTGGCCTGTGGATGTCTCTTTACTGGCCTGGGGATGTGTCTTTGCTGGTCTGGGGATGTCTCTTTGCTGGTCTGGGGCCATCTCTTTGCTGGTCTGGGGCCATCTCTTTGCTGGTCTGGGGCCATCTCTTTGCTGGTCTGGGGCCTCCTCTTTGCTGGTCTGGAGATGTCTCTTTGCTAGTCTGAAGCCATCTTTGCTGGTCTGGGGATGTCTATTTGCTGGTCTGGAGATGTTTCTTTGCTGGTCTTGGGATGTCTCTTTGCTGGTCTGGAGATGTTTCTTTGCTGGTCTGGAGCCATCTTTGCTGGTCTGGGAGGCCTCTTTGCTGGTCTGGGGATGTCTCTTTGCTGGTCTGGGGATGTCTCTTTGCTGGTCTGGGGATGTCTCTTTGCTGGTCTAGGGTCGTCTCTTTGCTGGTCTGGGGTTGTCTCTTTGCTGGTCTGGGGTCGTCTCTTTGCTGGTCTGGGGTCGTCTCTTTGCTGGTCTGGGGCCATCTCTTTGCTGGTCTGAGGCCTTCTCTTTGCTGGTCTGGAGTTGTCTCTTTGCTAGTCTGGAGCCATCTTTGCTGGTCTGGGGATGTCTCTTTGCTGGTCTGGAGATGTCTCTTTGCTGGTCTGGAGATGTCTCTTTGCTGGTCTGGAGCCATCTTTGCTGGTCTGGAGCCATCTTTGCTGGTCTGGGGATGTCTCTTTGCTGGCCTGGGGATGTCTCTTTACTGGCCTGTGGATGTCTCTTTACTGGCCTGGGGATGTCTCTTTGCTGGTCTGGGGCCATCTCTTTGCTGGTCTGGGGCCATCTCTTTGCTGGTCTGGGGCCATCTCTTTGCTGGTCTGAGGCCATCTCTTTGCTGGTCTGAGGCCATCTCTTTGCTGGTCTGAGGCCTCCTCTTTGCTGGTCTGGAGATGTCTCTTTGCTAGTCTGGAGCCATCTTTGCTGGTCTGGGGATGTCTATTTGCTGGTCTGGAGATGTTTCTTTGCTGGTCTTGGGATGTCTCTTTGCTGGTCTGGAGATGTTTCTTTGCTGGTCTGGAGCTCTCTTTGCTGGTCTGGGGCCTTCTCTTTGCTGGTCTGGGGCCATCTCTTTGCTGGTCTGAGGCCTCCTCTTTGCTGGTCTGGAGATGTCTCTTTGCTAGTCTGGAGCCATCTTTGCTGGTCTGGGGATGTCCCTTTGCTGGTCTGGAGATGTTTCTTTGCTGGTCTTGGGATGTCTCTTTGCTGGTCTGGAGATGTTTCTTTGCTGGTCTGGAGCCATCTTTGCTGGTCTGGGAGGCCTCTTTGCTGGTCTGGGGATGTCTCTTTGCTGGTCTGGGAATGTTTCTTTGCTGGCCTGGGGATGTCTCTTTACTGGCCTGGGGATGTCTCTTTGCTGGTCTGGGGCCATCTCTTTGCTGGTCTGGGGCCATCTCTTTGCTGGTCTGAGGCCTCCTCTTTGCTGGTCTGGAGATGTCTCTTTGCTAGTCTGAAGCCATCTTTGCTGGTCTGGGGATGTCTATTTGCTGGTCTGGGGATGTTTCTTTGCTGGTCTTGGGATGTCTCTTTGCTGGTCTGGAGATGTTTCTTTGCTGGTCTGGAGCCATCTTTGCTGGTCTGGGAGGCCTCTTTGCTGGTCTGGGGATGTCTCTTTGCTGGTCTGGGGATGTCTCTTTGCTGGTCTGGGGATGTCTCTTTGCTGGTCTAGGGTCGTCTCTTTGCTGGTCTGGGGTCGTCTCTTTGCTGGTCTGGGGTCGTCTCTTTGCTGGTCTGGGGCCATCTCTTTGCTGGCCTGGGGATGTCTCTTTGCTGGTCTGGGGCCATCTCTTTGCTGGTCTGAGGCCTTCTCTTTGCTGGTCTGGAGATGTCTCTTTGCTAGTCTGGAGCCATCTTTGCTGGTCTGGGGATGTCTCTTTGCTGGTCTGGAGATGTCTCTTTGCTGGTCTGGAGATGTCTCTTTGCTGGTCTGGAGCCATCTTTGCTGGTCTGGAGCCATCTTTGCTGGTCTGGAGATGTTTCTTTGCTGGTCTGGAGCCATCTTTGCTGGTCTGGGGATGTCTCTTTGCTGGCCTGGGGATGTCTCTTTACTGGCCTGTGGATGTCTCTTTACTGGCCTGGGGATGTCTCTTTGCTGGTCTGGGGATGTCTCTTTGCTGGTCTGGGGCCATCTCTTTGCTGGTCTGGGGCCATCTCTTTGCTGGTCTGAGGCCATCTCTTTGCTGGTCTGAGGCCTCCTCTTTGCTGGTCTGGAGATGTCTCTTTGCTAGTCTGGAGCCATCTTTGCTGGTCTGGGGATGTCTATTTGCTAGTCTGGAGATGTTTCTTTGCTGGTCTTGGGATGTCTCTTTGCTGGTCTGGAGATGTTTCTTTGCTGGTCTGGAGCCATCTTTGCTGGTCTGGGAGGCCTCTTTGCTGGTCTGGGGATGTCTCTTTGCTGGTCTGGGGATGTCTCTTTGCTAGTCTGGGGATGTCTCTTTGCTGGTCTAGGGTCGTCTCTTTGCTGGTCTGGGGTCGTCTCTTTGCTGGTCGGGGGTCGTCTCTTTGCTGGTCTGGGGTCGTCTCTTTGCTGGTCTGGGGCCATCTCTTTGCTGGCCTGGGGATGTCTCTTTGCTGGTCTGGGGCCATCTCTTTACTGGTCTGAGGCCTTCTCTTTGCTGGTCTGGAGAGGTCTCTTTGCTAGTCTGGAGCCATCTTTGCTGGTCTGGGGATGTCTCTTTGCTGGTCTGGAGATGTCTCTTTGCTGGTCTGGAGATGTCTCTTTGCTGGTCTGGAGCCATCTTTGCTGGTCTGGAGATGTTTCTTTGCTGGTCTGGAGCCATCTTTGCTGGTCTGGGGATGTCTCTTTGCTGGTCTGGGGATGTTTCTTTGCTGGTCTGGGGATGACTCTTTGCTGGTCTGGGGCCGTCTCTTTGCTGGTCTGGGGCCGTCTCTTTGCTGGTCTGGGGCCGTCTCTTTGCTGGTCTGGGGATGTCTCTTTGCTGGTCTGGGGTCGTCTCTTTGCTGGTCGGGGGTCGTCTCTTTGCTGGTCTGGGGTCGTCTCTTTGCTGGTCTGGGGCCATCTCTTTGCTGGCCTGGGGATGTCTCTTTGCTGGTCTGGGGCCATCTCTTTACTGGTCTGAGGCCTTCTCTTTGCTGGTCTGGAGATGTCTCTTTGCTAGTCTGGAGCCATCTTTGCTGGTCTGGGGATGTCTCTTTGCTGGTCTGGAGATGTCTCTTTGCTGGTCTGGAGATGTCTCTTTGCTGGTCTGGAGATGTCTCTTTGCTGGTCTGGAGCCATCTTTGCTGGTCTGGAGATGTTTCTTTGCTGGTCTGGAGCCATCTTTGCTGGTCTGGGGATGTCTCTTTGCTGGTCTGGGGATGTTTCTTTGCTGGTCTGGGGATGACTCTTTGCTGGTCTGGGGCCGTCTCTTTGCTGGTCTGGGGCCGTCTCTTTGCTGGTCTGGGGCCGTCTCTTTGCTGGTCTGGGGATGTCTCTTTGCTGGTCTGGGGATGTCTCTTTGCTGGTCTGGAGCCATCTTTGCTGGTCTGGGGATGTCTCTATGCTGGTCTGGAGCCATCTTTGCTGGTTTGAGGATGTCTCTTTGCTGGTCTGGAGCCATCTTTGCTGGTCTGGGGATGTCTCTTTGCTGGTCTGGAGCCATCTTTGCTGGTTTTGGGATGTCTCTTTGTAGAATTGGGGATGGTTCTCCAGGTGAATATCTGGTCACCAACCACCCCCACGAACACCCGCCCCACATCTCCGACCTACTCCCCCCAGGGACTGGGATGCCCAGTTTAAAATGCCCAGGCCTATTTCTTGTCCCAGTCCAGGCCTGATGTGCACTGATGAGGCTGCACTGATGGGCACTGGTAGGCTGCACTGATGAAGTGGCACTGATAGGCTGCACTGATGAGGCAGAACTGGTGGGCACTAATGAGGCAGCACTGATGGGCACTGATAGGTAGCACTAATGGACGACACTGATGAGCACTAATAGGTGATACTGATAGACGCCACTGATAGGCGGCACTGATAGGTGGCACTAATGGGAACTGGTAGGCAGCACTGATGGGCACTGATTGAAAGCACTGATGGACAATTATTGGCAGCAGAGGCGAACTAAGTGGGGGGCGGGGGGCGAGCCGCCCCAGGTACCACACACTGGGGGGGTGTCAGGCCGGCACCCCCCTCCGCAATTGAAATGGTCGCAGGCTCGCAGCGCCGTGGGTTTAGGCAGCGCTGGAGCGGCACAGTGATACTCGGGCACAGGCAGGGAGAGGTGAGCGGCAAATCGGCGAGGGGGTGCAGGGGGGGTGCAGGGGGACGACGCCGCTGCACCTACCATCCCCTCCTCTCCGCGGCCGCGGGCTGTCTGTGCGATCCCGGATGTCACACAGCACAGGCACAGCCGAGCAGCGGTGAAGCCGCCTCCCCCTCCTCTCTGTTTATGTGTAAACAGGGGAAGGGGACAGGACCTGCTGTGCATGTGGCGGGCACTATTCGATGGGGAACCCATATCAGGACACCCGCCATGCTGATCAAAGGTACTGAATGGGGGGTCTACACTGAAGGGGGGGCTGCACTGAATGGGGGCTACACTGAAGGGGGGTCTGCACTGAAGGGGGGGCTACACTGAAGGGGGGGCTACACTGAAGGGGGTTACACTGAAGGGGGGTCTGCACTGAAGGGGGGCTGCACTGAATGGGGGTGTGCACTGAAGGGGGTGTGCACTGAACGGGGGTCTGTGTAACATGCAGGGGGTCCAGAGCTGCAGGGGGCTGTGTAATGCAAAGGGGTCCAGTGGTGCAGGGTGCTGTGTAATGTAAAGGGGTCCAGAGGTGCAGGGTGCTGTGTAATGTAAAGGGGTCCAGAGATGCAAGGTGCTGTGTAATGTAAAGGGGTCCAGAAGGGCAGGGTGCTGTTTAATGTAAAGGGGTGCTGTGTAATGTAAAGGGGTCCAGAGGTGCAGGGTGCTGTGTAATGTAAAGTGGTCCAGAGGTGCAGGGTGCTGTGTAATGTAAAGGGGTCCAGAGGTGCAGGGTGCTGTGTAAATGTAAAGGGGTCCATAAGGGCAGGGTGCTGTTTAATGTAAAGGGGTGCAGGGTGCTGTGTAATGTAAAGGGGTCCAGAGGTGCAGGGTGCTGTGTAATGTAAAGGGGTCCAGAGGTGCAGGGTGCTGTGTAATGTAAAGGGGTCCAGAGGTGCAGGGTGCTGTGTAATGTAAAGGGGTCCAGAAGGGCAGGGTGCTGTGTAATGTAAAGGGGTGCAGGGGGCTGTGTAATGTAAAGGGGCCCAGAGGTGCAGGGTGCTGTCTAATTTAAAGGGGTCCAGATATGCAGGGTGCTGTGTAATGTAAAGGGGTCCAGGGTGCTGTGTAATGTAAAGGGGGCCAGTGGTGCAGGGTGCTGTGTAATGTAAAGGGGTCCTGTGATACAGGGTGCATTGTAATGTAAAGGGGTCCAGAGATGCAGGGTGCTGTGTAATGTAAAGGGGTCCAGAGATGCAGGGTGCTGTGTAATGTAAAGGGGTCCAGTGATTCAGGATGCTGTGTAATGTAAAGGGGCCCAGGGATGCAGGATGCTGTGTAATGTAAAGGGGTCCAGCGGTGCAGTTGTGGAGAGGGGGTACACAGTAGTGACAAAGAGATATAAGGGTGTGCAGAGGAATGCAGGGGGCAAAGTGGGGTGTTTTTACATTTTAATGTGGGGGGGTGCCAGATATTGGATCCGCCTCGGGTGCCAAATGCTCTAGGTACGCCCCTGATTGGCAGCACTGGTGGGCACGGTTTGGACTGCATTGATAATCAGGACACTGATAACCAGTGACCTGAAAGTCAGGCCTCGTACACACGACCGATTTTCTCGGCAAGAACCAGCAAGAAACTTGCTGGCAGAGAGGTCTTGCCGAGTAAATCGGTCGTGTGTACGCGGCTATCGGGTTTCTCGTCGAGAAAACCGACAAGAAACCTCGACGAGAAAATAGAGAACCTGCTCTCTATTTTCTCGTCGAGATTCTCCTCGGCATGTTTCTCGACGAGAAAAGTGAGTGTGTGTACACTTACCTGTCCTCCCGGAAGCCCGCGCATGTTCGAAATGAATTCAACGCATGCGCGGTAGCTTCCTAGGCATACGTAGGGTATACCAAGATGGCGGCGACGGCATTGAATGTGACAAGCGCATGCTCGTCGTAGTCGATGACGTCACCGCGTACGCTCCATTCAAAGAACCGCGGGTTCTTTGAAACGAGCGTGTGTACACTCGGCCGGGACAAGTTTCTTGTCCAAGAATCTCGTCGAAAAAAACGACATTTTTTTTCAACGAGAATCTCGGCCGTGTGTACGAGGCCTCAGTGTACGTATATGTCTCTTTCAAAGAAGCCGGATATCGGCTCTCTTCTCCTCATGCTGTCAGCCATGATCAGCTGTGATTGGCCAGCATCCAATCCAGTGGTTGCTAAGGCTTACAAACAAGGTTTTTGGATATCGGATTGTCCCCGATCACCTCTATGGTCTAGACCAGGGGTGTCAAACTGGTGGCCCTCCAGCTGTTGCGGAACTACAAGTCCCATCATGCCTCTGCCTGTGGGAGTCATGCTTGTAACTGTCAGCTTTGCAATGCATCATGGGACTTGTAGTTCCGCAACAGCTGGAGGGCCACCAGTTTGACAACTATGGTCTAGAAGACCAGAAGAGACAAGCATTTTCGTCACTGGCAGTTTCTCCACAAGTAAACAACGCCATTTCTAAATAGTGCAAGCATCTGATCACACCGATCTTGGTGTGATCAAATGCTTTTAAGGGCAGAGAAGACATCTGGGGTAAGGTGACCAGATTTTTTAAAATGAAATCCGGGGACATATTTTTTTTTTTACTAGTAATAGCGACAATCAGCGTCTCTTTGCCCATCGCCGCCGCTGCCCGACTCACAGCCTGTCAAGTCTTACTCTCCAGGCCCCAGCTTCTACTGGGTGGGGAACGGAGGAACATCACCCAGCCAGGGAAGGCAAGGAGATAAACGGTCCAGCGGCTGGCTGGGACTTGAGCCAAGGCAGAAGAACATGCGAGCGGAGCTGAAGAAATATTCCCTCCGCTCTGACCAGCATATGATCATCAGAAAGGGGCACAGATAATGGAAAAAATACACCCCCCTAAGCTAGTAGCAGCGGCGGAGCAGGAGTGTGTAATTTAGATTTTTTAATTCTGCACTGACTGTCTTTGAAATTGCCCCAGCCCCTGTTCAAATCCAATCCGGGGACAAATCCAGGGACAGACTTGGTCCAGGGACAGTGTCCTCAATCCGGGGACTGTCCCCAGAAACCGGGGATGTCTGGTCACCTTAATCTGGGGTCTAATAGACTCTAGATATCTCCATACAGAGTACCTATCACTGTCTATTGCTGTCACATACAATGTAAACAAAGTGCTAAGTAAATTTAAAGAAACAGTGTACAAATGAAAACAAAGTAAAATAAAAAAAACAATTAAAGCTCCCCTGTCGAACGTTTTGGTCCCGCATGCATACATAAACGTTGATCGCACCACACATGTGAAGTATTGCTGCGAACATCAGAGCTAGAGCAATAATTTTAGTGCCAGATGTCCTGTGTAACTCTAAACTGATAACCCATAAAGACTTTTAAAGCGTCGCCTATGGAGAATAAATACTGTAGTTTGACGCCATTCCTTAAGCATGCGCAATTATAAAGCCTGACATGTTAGGTATCTTTTTACTTGGCGTAAACATATTTTATATTTCACCAAAAAAATGGGTATTATGTTGTGATTGTGTGCATTAAAATTTATTAATGTGTATTTTTCTGAAAAAATTACGTTCGAAAATCCACTGCGCTGTGTGACATAAAAAATTTGCAAACACCACCATTTTATTCTCTAGGGCCTCTGCTAAAAATATATATATAATGTTTGGGGGTTCTAAGTAATTTTGTAGCAAAAAATACAGATTTTTACATGTAAACAAAAAGTGTAAAAAAAAAAGGCCTGGTCTTAAAGTGGAAGTGATTATATGTGCTAAATAAACAAATATAGTGGGGGCGCTAAACAATACTAATAATATTTAATTTATATTAAACTATATTTAGTAATAAGTGAAAAAATATATTAAACACCAGCCAGCCTGAACGGACCGCAAACCCTAGTCTAAGGCCCCTTTCACACGGGCGGACCGTATGTCCGTTTTTCACCCATCCATTTTCGGATGAAAAACGGACATACATGTATCCCTATGGGATAGCGGATGTCAGCGGATGAACATCTGCTGACACCCGATCTCACCCGTGTCCGCTACGCTCCGTTTTTCAGGATAGAAAAATTTAAATTTTTCTATCCGTCTGCGGAGCGGATCGGATGACAACGGACTCTACGGTCCGTCGTCATCCGATTCCCCATAGGGGAGAGCGGCGCTCTGACAGGGCGGTCCCTGCACTGTGTGCGGGGACCGCCCAGTCATCCGTCGGCTCAGCGGGGATCAACGGAGCGATCCCCGCTGAGCAAGCGGAGCTTCACGGGGCGGATCTGCACGGATCCGCCCCGTGTGAAAGGACCCTAAGTCTATCCAATAATGGTAAACAGACTAGATGCAGTACCCTTAGTATATGAGATGGCTTACAAAACCTATCTACCTACTAGATTATAATACATGTGAAAATAAAAATATTGAATGACAGCAATAATTTAAACATGCAGTGATAATGCTAATTGAATGTCCCAAGATTTATATGAATATTATCAAGAGAACAGGTGATAGTCCATATGGTGCAATCAATGAGTTTAATCCTGGATCATATCTGCATCCAACAGGAAAATAAAGGAAATTGCTTGAAGTGATAACCTTCACCACCTTAGTGCAAGACACCCGATAGTGCTCGTGTAGAAAAATTGGCTGCTTACCAGATAATGTTGACTCTTTTAATTAAAAAAGAAGTCAAATACGCTTTGTGCAAGTTCCACTTGCTGGTATGGATAATGGTGTCAAAAGAGTAGGCATGAAGGATCCCTACCTCCTGGAGGCTCGGATGGAGCAATGTGGACCGCAAGAAAGAAATAGAACGGAAAATAGTGTAATCCCGTTTATTAAAATACATAAAAATATAATGGCCAAATGCCCCCTTACTTGATTGGTGCCTTGAGCCCGGCACTGAGGCTGAAGAGCGTGGGCTGATATGGCTAGTATCCCATGGAAAGGTGAGCCGGCGTGCGTTCCACCTATGGCAAACGATGGACCAGCGGGACCGGAAGTGTCGTCAGATCGTAGTCTAGTGCCTCGACAGCTGTTTCGTGTAAGCACGTCGTCAGGAAGCGTACTAGACTACGTGTTTCTGACTGTTAAATACGGATGTCAATCACAATAGGGGGAGGGGTTTACGGACTAAGATCCAGCCTCAATGCCGTCTCGCCGCATAAAGTGGTTAACAAGTACACAAAATACCCATTGATCTTTCCAGAAATCCAATATCTTTGTAACGTCCTGGGAAACAAACAATGTTATCAGCATTCTCAGCAATCTTCTGTAAAATACAATTTTTTCTGGCCCTCATGTAATAAAGATTAAGAAAGACATGTTTGTAGTCCAAATTATAAGAACATCTTAGGGTGACAATGCTTCCCCTTCTATAGATACAGTACAGTGAATAAGTGCTGTCACATTAGGACAGGAAGTGTGTTGCTGTCAGTATCAGCAGGTGGAATAAAATGGGAAAAGTCTAAAAAAAGAAAATTTATTATTTCCCTGCAAAGGTAAAGCATAATGGGCTACTATGCATCGCATTATTTACTTTGCTGAGGAAACTTGAGAGGAAAGTAGGATACGAGAGAAAGAAACACAGGGGAAGATTCAGGCACGCAGTACTAAAGTCACAATCGTCGCCACTCAAGCCTGAGTGGGTATTGCTCACCCGAATAGTCCCGTTTAGTGGTCCTAGCAGCCGGGATGAAGCACGAATCAATATTTCTCTTGAGAACTAGGTATACGATCAGGAATCCTCTGCCACAGGATTATCAAAAGTCCCGAACCTCTTAGCCAAGCAATAGTGAAGAACCTTTATGCCGGATCGGCGTATTGCAGGGCTTGTAATGATGGATCCCTCCTTAGGTGAGCTCCAGGCATCCTCCCGAGACAGCAGTACCGTCGCTAGTCTCCTCTGGGGCAGATCCTCCCCTGGTCTCCTTCCCTAAACGTGTACTTCCCGCAGGTAAGTAGCTCAGGATCCCTTCCAAAGGTAAAGGCCTCAGCCAGCAGAGCTGGGCCTACCAGGTAGCGATGCAGCCTCGGGCTGAAGGTGCCCGGGACCAGAACACACACGCACCCCGTGCCATGCGGGCCACGAGGTGCGCACACAGGACGGGTCCAGCCGGCCCCCAAAAAAACGAACCAACCTCAAAAGGCGTCTGCCCCTTATGCACCTCCTCCCAGCATGCACAGCGGGTAGACCACGCCCACTGCACGGCTACCGAGAAAGGACACCCAAGGTGTTGTGATACCCCCTGTAGTTCAACCTATGCCTGTGGTGACAGTGCCACCTACAGGCGAACAGGGAACATTGCTGCCAGGCAGTATCACAACCAGAGCAGAAGCAAATTCAGAACAATCAATTGGTCTGAGCCCAACTACTGGCTCAGACTACCCTTAAATTACACTTGCTTTACACTTTTTCTTTACATTTCTTCCATTACTTTTTGGTTTCCATGCCTAGACAAATGATGTTTACATCCCAGGAGTCTTTAGGAGGGTATGGAGGGTTCTGAGCTCAACCACTGCCTGAGCTAGCATTAGTAAATAGATCGGAAAGTATATCATATTTACGTGTTTTAAACTATTTTATTTTATTTCTTCTGTTACTTTCTGGTTTCCATGCTTAGGCAAATGATGGCATACATCCCTGGAATCTTCAGAAGGGTATGGAGGGTTCTGAGCTCAGCCAATGCCTGAGCTAGCCTTAGTAAATAGATCAGAAAGTATATCATATTTACTTGTTTTTAAACTTTTTTATTTTTTATTTTTTCCGTTACTTTCTGGTTTCTATGCTTAGGCAAATTATGGTATACATCTCAGGGGTCTTTTGGAGGGTAGGGAGGGTTTTGAGCTCAGCCAATGCCTGAGCTAATAAGAGTAAATAGATCGGAAAGTATAGCATATTTACTTGTTTAAATTTTTATTTATTTTTATTTTTTTATTTCTTCTGTTACTTCCTGGTTTCCATGCCTAGGTAAATGATGGTATACATCTCAGGAGTCTTCAAGAGAATAGGGAGGGTTCTGAGCTCAGTCAATGCCTGAGATAAGGGCAGATGGATTCCAGGAAGTAAATGCTACGTGAATCATCTGCCTAAAATACCAGGGAGTGTTTTTCAAAATGAGTTCTCAGCAAAATAAAGCATGGAAACATGGATGGATGGGGGAGTTTGCTTTGAATCATAACAATGAATTAAATAGCGTTTTTGGTTTGTGGTGCTCAGTTCCACCTAAATGCAAAGAATGCATTAAGGTAAAACAAGACTTTACAACTACTTTAAGATATATTGCTATTGATACAATACGCCACCATCATTTCAAATCCCCATGGATGGAAACTGCTGTACTGTACATTTTGGTTTGGAAAGTAGAATGGATTTGTAAAGAGAACTGATATTTTCCAGCATGATGAGATATATCAATGACAACAAACGTTTATGATTGCAGAAGCCTTACCACTCATGTGTGATAGTTGGATTTAACATATTGTGGACCCTGTGCCACCTCACTTCCAAACTCTTTGGATTACCATCTCGAAGAGCTCCTGTATAAAGACAGCGTAATTAGGGTGAGCACGTGTCCCGGATTGCCCGGGACAGTCCCGGGCACCTTCATTCCAGGACAATACAGTGTCCCGGAATGAAACTGACACAGCCACCCCCCGGGCCAATCTGATGCCCCCAAAAAAGGCTGCCACATCACCGCTTTACTCACTGACAGTACTTGTCCTGGCCAGGAATACCTGGAGGAGCACAATCCCCGCCCCCTGCTTGTGATTGGAGAAATCATAAATCCGCCTCTTGTGTCTAATCACTGTGCTGTGATTCGTTACAGCACAAGCTGATATTTGGGAAGGGAGGGTGTCCCTAAATGGTAGTTTGGAAATATGGTCACCCTAAGCGTAATAGACGTCTCACGGGAGCCCTGTCCTGGCAATATTTCCCAGATCCTCATTCTATACACAATAAGTTTTGATTAGTAGCTGTTATAAATGATAGGAACGGATGTAAGCAGTGTAATTGTATTTCTCTCCTAGCACAGCAACTCTTTCATAGCACACCATTTTGCTTAGAATCCAAAAGCTAGTGTTTGCCTAATTCATACTGAAGCTGATTATCAGAGCAGAAATGGGGCAATAGACTGCATTCTTCCCATGCAGACAGCTGTAAATAAAGACATGTTTCTATTCTGTATTTGCTCAATGGGGCCTTAACCACGGTAATCCTGCCACAACAATACAAAAACAATATTGAGTTCAGTCATTTTATTGACTGCCATAGATTGGAGACAACAATAAACTGGAAATACCTGTGCTTGGCTGATGTTATCTCTGTTGTTTCCGAGCTTAATTGAGCCCCCATTACTAGGTCACGTGAGCGTATTGTAAAAATCAGGCATCTGGCAGTAACCCTGGATGTTTTTGTCAGGAACGGCCTTATTACTGTAAACATAGCATTTTACTCTTCTGCAATAACAACCATTTTTGGAACAAACAATTTACATAAAATGCAGCCAGATCTTCTCTGTCCTGGTAATAAAGAATGTAGCGTGTATAGGAGTATTTTAGGGCTTATTTTCATTCTTTTCAAAGTAGAGATGTAATGAGGAATATTTTATTTAGAACTATTTAGAAAATAGAATGCTTAGTAATGTCCTTAACAACTTCAATACAGGGCATTTTCACCCCCTTGCTGCCCAGGCCAATTTTCAGCTTTCAGCGCTGTCACACTTTGAATGACAATTGTGCAGTAATGCGACGTTGTACCCAAATTAAGTTTTGATCATTTTTTTCCCCACAAATATAGCTTTCTTTTGGTGGTATTTAGAAAAAAAAACACAATATTTTTTACTTTTTGTTATAATAAACATCCCAATTTAAAAAAAAATAATAAAAAAAAAAAAAAATTTCCTCAGTATAGGCCGATATGTATTCTTCTACATATTTTTAGTAAAAAAAAAAAAAAAAAAAATCGCAATAAGCGTATATTGATTGGTTTGCGCAAAAGTTATAGCGTCTACAAAATAGGGGATAGATTTATGTCATTTTTATTATATATATGTAGCGGCCTCACCCCCTTTTCTCTGTCTAGGGGTATGTTGTAGGTGAGGGTGAGATGCGCTACGGCCCATGTCCTCCCCATTGTAGCAGGTGAGGTGAAGGCCAGTACCAAGTATTCTCCTCGGGCCTGTGTTTTTCTGTTCACAACCAAGTCTTGCTGTGCTGACACTTCCCCTTCACTCCCATCAACCAGAGTTCCACACACCGATAAGGATCCAACACTTCTTTTATTGTAACACACACAATAAACAGTTCTTTGTTCGCCAATTAGTTGAGATCCATAAACAGTTCAATACGGTGAGGTGAGCAGGTCGAGGCACTGTCCTAATGATAAACGAAACCACTGTGGTTTAGCCAGCGGTTGCTATAGCCATTGGCTAGAGAGAGAAACTTGAAATGTATGAGCCTCTACCAGCGACTCGGAAGAACATGAATGGAGTACCTTCGCTGCGTTGCGGCCCCTGTCAGGGGGAAGACGTCCCGCCAAGGGAGTTACCAGAGGCCCCTCCGTCACCGGGTTGATGCTGCTCCGGACTCTTCAGACGGGTAACCTCTCTGGCCTCCTCACCTCAGACATGGGCCCCATCCACCTCAGGGTCCCTCGGACTCATCCACCCTTGCGGAGCCCAGTCGAAGTTACTGGGCCCCAAGCCTCCGGTGTAGTATCTCACCCCAGGCTTAAGGTGCCTGAGATGGACGCCAACACTGCTCCGACCAGGCCATGGGCGCCTGGGCTGGAACTCCGGACCGACCGCACCCAGGCCTAAGGTGCCTGGGCGCCGGATGTAGAAGACCCCGTGGCGAGGGCGTCTCTCTCCTTTATCTCCTCCCGTGACGCCACAGCAGGTTCTCCGCCCCCGCTGTACCACCGCCGGAACGGGACAAAAAGGACAGCACTGCGGCAGTGATTCTACCTCGACCTGTGGGAACACCGCCACCCCAGGCCAAGGAGAATAATACAACACCAAAGTCCTCCACGATTGAAAGTGGTCTAAATCCTCCATGATTCACACACACCTGGGTCATACTACCACCCAGGTGTATCCCCCTAAATTTAGACCCCCGCTACACTCTCCCCCTAGTGATTTGATGCTGGTCCCCAGCGTCTGGTGCAAACCCATGCCTTCCAAAAAGTGGTAACATAAGCCTGACCCCAGAGGCCATCCCTCAAAATTTTGAATCCTAATTGTGCCAAGACCTGCTCAAAGGAAAGGGAACATAAAATAATAAAACTTTTCAATAGAACCATCTGAACATATACACATATACAATCCCTCCCATCACTGCCTAAGAACCACCCCACACTCAGCAGTCTTGACAGACGAATCTCCTGCAGAAGGGAAACAAAAACACAACATCCTAACACATTTGTGTTAATTTGGAATGAATGGGTCTATCAGCCGAGAGACCCATTTGCTCCAATGAGTAAGGTGATGCAAATGTAAAAAAAAAAAACAGCCGTTGCGCAACACTGCCACCTGGTGACAGTGCCGCGGTAATGACACTTGGTGAAATCCTCCAGGCAGCCTTCCCTCTTCCTGCGTCCCTACTCTGATTCTACCCCAAAGTCTGTGTCTCTGATGTACGAAGAAAGAGAGAACAAAACAAAACAGCTCTCATTCCTCCAAAGAGTAGAAAAGCCCAAATAAATAAACTAGGGCCCAGTTCTGATATTCTGGTAAAACACTTCCAGAAAGTTTAGCAACAGAAGAACATACAGGGGAGTCTTTTTTTCCCTTACAAATAACATTTCGGGTGCGGCAAGAACAAAGGCTTCAGGTGCTTATCAAAGACGTCCACTGAATAATCAATGCCCTCTCCATCCTTCCGGCACATAAGCACCTTGTCTGCGTGGATATGGCGACCCCACATCCATTCTGCTCTACAGTCTCTGAATTGTTTGGACACTGATGGTGAACAGGACAAGTACCGGCGAGCATGCGGCACTTTAAGCTTCTCCCAAACAAACTCATCGTACCATCTCTGTCTCAGGTAGTGATGAGCCGAACACCCCCGGGTTCGGTTCGCACCAGAACCCGTGAACGGACCGAAAGTTCGCACGAACTTTAGAACCCTATTAAATACAATGGATGCAAACGTTCGAAATCTAAAGTGCTAATTATAACGACTATTATGCATGTTATTGTCCTAAAAAGGGTTTGGGAACCCGGGTTGTGCACCAGGGGACATGTATCAATCCAAAAAAAAGTTTTAAAAACTGCCGTTTTTCGGAAGCAGTCATTTTAATGATGCATAAAGTGAAAAATAAAAAGTAAAATATTCCTTTAAATATCGTACCTGGGGGGTGTCTAAAGTATGCCTGTGAAGTGCCACGTGTTTCCTGTGTTTAGAACTGTCCCTGCACAAAATTACATTTCTGAAAGAAAAAAAGCCATTTAAAACTGCTTGCGGCTTTAATGTAATGTCTGGTCCCGGTAATATGGATGAAAATCTTTAAGAAAAATGGCATAGCTACCCCATCACAGCCCCCCCCCCCTACCCCAGCCCATTACCAGCCCCTTTGGGTCTTGTATGGATATTAAGGGGTACCCCGCACACAAAATAAAAAAGGCCATATATACTCTGAACAGCCGTATACAGGCGGTGCATACAAGACAGGGACTGTAGGTTTGTTCTTATGTAGAATCTGTCTGTAATTTTGAACAGGTACATTGTTTAAGTGTAGCTCCAGCCAAAAAATCTATTTTTAAGCTTTTTGGAAAACATAGGGAAGGGTTATCACCCCTGTAACATTTGTTTTGCTGTCTGTGCAGTGTGCGCCTGTTCAGAACAGTTCACCTCACTTTCCGTCCTAATGACAAATGTTTTTTGAAAATTTGGTTTTTTTATTGAACCAAGAATTGGTGATAAAGCATCAGTGGAGAGGAGACACTTTTTTCCCATATTAACTCTTACAGGAGAGAATTTGCCTTCCTAGGGGTAGATTTCCTCTCACTTCCTGTTGTATCCTTCCGTTTGCAAGGAGGAGTCGTTTGTAAGTTGGATGTTTGAAAGTAGGGGCCTGCCGTATATACTCAGCTGAAATTTGCCCCTTACATGTTGGCGTTGCCACAACATTGTGAGCCCTCACAGTTACTCTTGGTGGGCGCATGAATGGGCCCTGCTGCGAATTATTAGATCAAGAATTGTAATTGCATGCCCCTGTTGAACAGGGGCTGAAAAATTGGGCCTTTGGTGGTGGTGGTGGTGGTGGTGTTGACACAACACTGTAAGGCCTCACAGTTACTCTTGGTGGGCGCAGGAATGGGCCCTGCTGTGAATTATTAGATCAAGAATTGTAATTACATGCCCCTGTTAAACAGGGGCAGAAAAATTGGGCCTTAGGCACTGGTGCCACAACACTGCAACCCCTCACAGATACTGTACTTGGAGCACAGCAATGAGCCCTGTTGCAAAGTATTGCATTAAAAATTGTAATTACACGCCCCTGTTAAACAGGGGCTGAAAAATTGGGCCTTAGCCACTGGTGCTGGTGCCACGACACTGCAACCTCTCCCAGATACTCTAGTTGGAGTGCAGGAATGAGCCCTGCTGCAAAGCATTGCATAAAAAATTGTAATAACACGCCCCTGTTAAACAGGGGCTGAAAAATTGGGCCTTAGCCACTGGTGCTGGTGCCACGACACTGCAACCTCTCCCAGACACTCTAGTTGGAGTGCAGGAATGAGCCCTGCTGCAAAGCATTGCATAAAAAATTGTAATTACATGCCCCTGTTAAACAGGGGCTGAAAAATTGGGCCTTAGCCACTGGTGGCGGCACCCAGAAACAAAAATGTTCTTCCAAGCTATCATCATCAATTGGATCATTGAGGAGGAGGAGGATAGTCAGTCAACATAACAGGACAGTCTCTCAGCATCAGCATCAGTCTTGAAGGGATGTGACATTTGAAAATAAATTAGTCTGTTATATCAGCTTCAGGTGTTTGGTAGCTGGTGGTGATCCAAGACTGGTTCATCTTTATGAAGGTCAGTCGATCAACCGAGTCGGTGGAAAGGCACACCCTGTGATCCGTGACAAATCCTCCAGCAGCACTGAATGTGCGTTCTGAAAGAACGCTGGATGCAGGACAGGCCAGTAGCTCAATTGCATACTGTGCAAGCTCTGGCCAGTGATCCATCCTCAAGACCCAGTAAGCCAGAGGATTTTCGGTGGGGAAGGTGTCCAAGTCTGACCTTGCCCCTAGGTATTCCTGCACCATGTATATCAGACGCTGGCGATGGTTGCTGGAACCGATCATACCTTGGGGCTGCGGACTAAAGAATTGTCTGAACGCATCGGTCAGACGGCCACCTTCCCCACCGCTCCTTCTTTGACTGACCGAAGCCTCAGCAACTCGTTGTCCAGGACCAGGAGTTTGTAACCTCCCAGTTTCTGGGAATGCGTTGCACAGACCATTCTGCAAGGCCTCCCAGAGTTGTCTCATCCTCTGCTCCCTCTGCAACGGTAAGATAAGGTCCGCAACCTTACCCTTGTACTGTGGATCAAGGAGAGTGGCCAGCCAGTAATGGTCCCTCTCCTTGATTCGAAGAATACGAGGATGCTTCGGCAGACTTTGCAGGATCAGGGAGGCCATGCAGCGTAGGTTAGCTGAGGCATTCAGTCCGGAGTCCTCTGGGTCACTAAGGACGACATGATCCGCAGCCACCTCCTCCCAGCCACGTACAAGTCCACTGGTTTCTTGGGACTGTAAATCATCCCTAAAAGACTGCTGCTGATGATGCTGAGTGCCAGGCTCCACCTCCATGCTGACACAATCCTCCTCCTCCTCCTCCTGTGCGATGGGTGGGACAGAAGGAGCACTGTCTGGGTAAAGGGGGCCTTGAGAGGCAAGGAAGTCCTCCTCTTCCTGCCTCTGTTCTGCCTCAAGTGCCCTGTCCATTATTCCACAAAGCGTATGTTCCAACAGGTGGACAAGAGGTACAGTGTCACTGATGCATGCACTGTCACTGCTCACCATCCTCGTGGCCTCCTCAAATGGTGCCAGGACAGTGCATGCATCTCTGATCATGCCCCACTGGCGTGGTGAAAAAAAACCGCGCTCCCCTGACCCTGTCCTGGTGCCGTAGTCGCACAGGTACTCATTGATGGCCCTCTGCTGCGTGTGCAGCCGCTGCAGCATGGCCAACGTTGAGTTCCACCTGGTGGGCATGTCACATATAAGGCAGTTCTTGGGCAGTTTCAACTCCTTTTGCAGCTCAGCCAGGCGAGCAATGGCATTATAAGATCTGCGGAAATGCACACAGACTTTCCTGGCCTGCCTCAGGACATCCTGTAAGCCCGGGTACCTGCCCAAGAACCGCTGCACCACCAGGTTAAGGACGTGAGCCACACAGGGCACATGGGTCAGTTGTCCCTGTCGGAGGGCGGAGAGGAGGTTGGTGCCATTGTCGCAAACCACCATTCCTGGCTTAAGCTGGCGTGGCATCAACCACCTCTCGGCCTGCCCCTGCAGAGCAGACAGAACCTCTGCCCCAGTGTGGCTCCTGTCCCCCAAACACACCAGCGCAAGCACGGCATGGCATCTTTTTGCCTGCGTACTTGCGTAGCCCCTTGAACGCCTACGGAGCACCGCTGGTTCCGAGGACAAAGCACAGGAAGAGGCCATGGAGGAAGAAGAAGAGGAGGGGCTGGAGGAGAGAGGTGTGTCACAACCAGTAGCAGCATTTTGGAGGCGTGGCGGCGGAACAACCTCCAACACTACTGCACCTTGTCCTGCATCCTTCCCAGCTGCCAAAAGAGTGACCCAATGGGCCGTGAAAGAAAGGTAACGTCCCTGTCCATGCCTGCTGGACCATGAGTCAGCGGTAATATGCACCTTACCGCTAACCGCCCTGTCCAGCGAGGCCAAGACATTGCCTTCCACATGCCGGTAGAGAGCCGGAATCGCCTTCCGTGAGAAAAAGTGGCGTTTGGGAACCTGCCACTGAGGAACCGCACATTGCACAAACTCACGGAGGGGGGCCGAGTCTACCAACTAAAAAGGCAGCAGTTGAAGCGCTAGCAATTTAGCCAAGCTAGCATTCAACCGCTGGGCATGTGGATGGCTGGGAGTGAACTTCTTTCGACGGTCCAGCAGCTGGGGCAGGGAAATTTGCCTGCTAGAATCGGACGTCGGTGTACTGCTAGCAGAGTGCCCGCAAGTACTTGGCTGTGACACACCTAATTCTACACCTTCATTCCTCTCAGTGCAGGTTTCAGAGAGGACTGAAGGTATAGTGGGGTTGGAGATCCCAGCTGATGCGGTGCAAGGAGAGGTCCGCTTTTTTCTTTGGTGTGGGTCTTTAAGGTAGGCTTGCCAACGAGCTGCATGGCAGGTCAACATATGTCTGGTCAAGCATGTGGTGCCCAAGCGGGTGATGTTTTGGCCACGCGATATACGCTTGAGACATATGTTGCAAAAAGCAGCTGTGCGATCTGATGCACTCGACTCAAAAAAGGCCCACACCAAAGAACTTTTTGAATAACGGGCAGAGGCAGCGCCCTGCACAGGCGGAGCTCTGCGGTGTGATTCCGTCGGTGTGCTGCCCTTACGCTGGCCCCCCGAGGGCATCCTGCCTCGTTGGAGATGTGCCTCCTCCTCATCCTCCTCCTCCTCCTCTCTCCTATTAGGCACCCACGTGGAGTCAGTGACCTCATCATCCCCTCCCTCCTCATCACTGGAGCCAATCTGGCAGTATGCTGCAGCTGCTGGAACATGACTGCCAGATTGGTGTCCTTCTTGAGCATCCCCTCTCTCTGCTCTCACGCTACTGCCTTCCTCTAGCTGGGTATCATCATCAGACCCTTCGAAACGCTGGGCATCCTCCTGGAGCATGTACCCAACACTGTGCTCAAACAGTTCGGGGGACTCCTCAGGAGGACATGGTTGGTCTAGGGAAGGAGTGACTGATGATGACATTGATACCAGGGAAGAGGACGCTTTGGCAGCTGCTTTGCCAGTACCCTGAGCCTGGGTGAGAGAGGATGAGGAGGATGAGGAGGGCTTGGTCATCCACTCTACCAAGTCTTCGGCATGATGCGGCTCAACACGTCCAGCTGCCGAAAAGAAGGACAAGCGTGTCCCATGGCCACGTGCTGATGGCGATGCACCGCGTCCACGACCAACACTGTTGTCTCTAGACACAGAGCCTGCTTGCCCTCTTTTATTGGCTCCTGACTGTCTGCCTCTCCTTGTTTGCCTTCCAGACATTCTAATGGCCTGCAGGGAAATGGGAAAACCAGCAATAAGGCCTAGCTTCAGGAGTATATTTTGCAGGAATCACACTACGCCTGCTGTAGGTGCTGCAAATGCCTGTTGGTGTAACACACCAGGAAAACGCAGCAATACAGGCTAACTTCAGGTGTAATATGATCAGGAGGCACACTCCGCCCGCTGTAAGTGCTGCAAATGCCTGTTGGTGTAACACACCAGGAAAAAGCAGCAATACAGGCTAACTTCAGGTGTATAAGGTGCAGGAGGCTTAGCAACAATGACACTGACACTGTCCCCTGCCTATCCTTCTCTCTCCCTGCACACAAGGTTTATCAAAGTATATGACACTGACACTCTCCCTGCCTATCCTTCTCTCTCCCTGCACACAAGGTTTAGCAAAGAATATGACACTGACACTGTTCCCTGCCTATCCTTCTCTCTCCCTGCACACAAGGTTTATCAAAGAATATGACACTGACACTCTCCCTGCCTATCCTTCTCTCTCCCTGCACACAAGGTTTAGCAAAGAATGTGACACTGACACTGTCCCCTGCCTATCCTTCTCTCTCCCTGCACACAAGGTTTAGCAAAGAATATGACACTGACACTCTCCCTGCCTATCCTTCTCTCTCCCTACACACAAGTTAGAGGTACAAATAGCACTGACACTGTCCCTGCCTATGTAACTCTTTCCCTGCGCCGGAACACACTACACAAGGCCGCTGCGCTTGCGGCCTTTTATAGTGTGGGGCGTGTGCTAAACCCCCTGAGCTATAATTGGCCACAGGCAACCTGCCTGTGGCCAATTATGGCTCTCCTAGCTGCCGGCGCTGTGATTGGCCAAGCATGCGGGGTCACAGTGCATGCTTGGCCAATCACAGCGCCGGGAATGCACTGCGATGGCGCAGTGTATTTTGGGGGGCGTTCGCGTCACTCGAATTTTGGCGTGAACGGCCCAAATCGTTCGATGTTCGCCGAACGGTCGAACAGCCGATGTTCGAGTCGAACTTATGTTCGACTCGAACACCGAGCTCATCCCTAGTCTCAGGACTTCGACCTCAAAAAGCAAGTCCCGAGGCAAGTAAGGATATTCCCATCCATACTCACGGGCGACCCTCTGGCAGAATAGCCGCTGCAGTCGGGCCAAAGGAGGCATTGTGGCCCGCTTACCTTCTCCTGGCGGAACAAGGGCCTCTGGATGCCGAGGTACTTTCACTACCTCCGTCGGCTTGAATCTTGGTGCCCGTAGTGATGCGCGCTGTGTCCCCGCCACCGGAACGGATGATGCTGCAGGTAGCGGAATGACAAGCGAAGGACTAGGCTTCCTCGTGAGCTCCGGGACTTCCGCCCAGGGCGTGCTGTCTCCCGTGGACATGGGCGAATCCCGTGGTGTACGTAACACAGGCAATGACATTTTTTCCCAGCCCTTGCGGTGAAAAAGTTAATCTATTTCACCATCCTCTCCACAGTCCGACAGCGATTCTAGGTCGGAGGTGTCATACATCTCTGCGGGGAGGTAGTCCCTAGTAGACATGGAACTACCCTCCGTAGCGGGCTCCACCGGCTGTGGACCCCCGACACCTCCAACCACCACCACCACAGTCCCAGCCCCTGGCTCACCTTGACCTTTCGTAGAACTGGGATGTCCAGGACTCTTCCAACCGGATCCATCCAGGCCCGGTAAGCGACGGGGTGAAGCTCGACCACGACCACAGGATGCCTGTACCAGGCCGACTTTCCTCTTCGGAGGTGGGAGCAGGGAATCTGTGGTGACCGAGGCAGCATCCTCGGATTTTTCTTTCTCAGTCTCTGGTTGGGCAGTCACATCGCCCTGGTCAGTGCGTACAGGGACCTCCGCAAAGGCGTGGATCTCCCCTTCTGGAGTAGCGGTACCTGTGAGGCAGTTGAGGCGAAGGGCCCGGGGCCTTACTGTGGATGTCTCCACCTCGAATAGGAACTGCTTGTATGCCTCGCAACGCCCGAATGGCTTCAGGTTGACCACCAGTCCCGAGCACCCGGGACAGATCACACCGAGGGCCTCCGTGTCTCTGCAAGTGTACAGAGCCAACTGCCCTTGGGGTCTAAGTCTTCCCCGTGTCTGTAAGGGGAGCAGCAAAAGCAGTCATCTTTGTGGAGTAGGGAACCGGAATCCACGGGGAGCTTGAGGCCATCCCGACTATCTGCTGCTCCATCACGCACTGACCATGCGCCGAAGTCCCCACGTGTATCTCCTCACATGGCCAGACTCCTCCCACAACTTGCACTTTTCGCGGGCTTCCACCAGTCTCCGCCCACGAACTGCGCAGTTATGGGGTGCCTCATGGCGCAGTGCAGTAAAAGCCCCCACATGTAGTACGTCACACGGCTGGACTTCTCCCTCTTCTCGCTCTTCTGCATGGGCCTTTCCCGTCATGTCCACGACTTTGAGCAGGGATGCACTCTGGCCGATCACATGGCCGACCCAGTCGGAACTCCTCCGGGCAGCAAAGTTCAAACACAGCCGTTCTCAGCTCCATGGTTAAAACACACATCATCCTGGACTCACGAGCCCCCACGTGTAGCGGCCTCACCCCCTTTTCTCTGTCTAGGGGTATGTTGTAGGTGAGGGTGAGATGCGCTACGGCCCATGTCCTCCCCATTGTAGCAGGTGAGGTGAAGGCCAGTACCAAATATTCTTCTCGGGCCTGTGTGTTTCTATTACAACCAAGTCTTGCTGTGCTGACACTCTCCTTCACTCCCATCAACCAGAGTTCTACACACCGATAAGGATCCAGTTACTGGGCCCCAGGCCTCCGATGTAGTACCTCACCCCAGGCTTAAGGTGCCTGAGATGGACGCCAACACTGCTCTGACCAGGCCATGGGCGCCTGGGCTGGAACTCCGGACTGACCGCAACCAGGCCTAAGGTGCCTGGGCGCCGGATGTAGAAGACCCCGTGGCGAGGGCGTCTCTCCCCTTTATCTCCTCCCGTGACGCCACAGCAGGTTCTCTGCCCCCGCTGTACCACCGCCGGAACGGGACAAAAAGGACAGCACTGCGGCAGTGATTCTACCTCGACCTGTGGGAACACCGCCACCCCAGGCCAAGGAGAATAATACACCACCAAAGTCCTCCACGATTGAAAGTGGTCTAAATCCTCCATGATTCACACACACCTGGGTCATACTACCACCCAGGTGTATCCCGCTAAATTTAGACCCCCGCTACATATATATATATATATATATATATATATATTTTTTTTTTTACTACTAATGGCGGCGATCTGAGATTTTTATCATGACTGTGACATTGCGGCTGACATATCGGACACTTTTGACACTATTTTGGGACCATTCACATTTATACAGCGATCTGTGCTATAAAAATACACTGATTACAGTATAAATGTGACTGGCAGGGAAGGGTGTTAACACTAGGGGGTAATCAAGGGGTTAAATGTGTGTCCTACGGAGTGATTCTAACAGTGGGGGGAGGGGACCGATGAGAGGAGGAGATCGATCATTGTTCCTATATACAAGGAACATACAATCAGTTCTTCTCACCCCTGACGGGACGTGGATCTGTATGTTTACACACACAGATTCACGTCCCTGTCTTGTGATGAGCAATCGCGGGTGCCGGCGGACATCGCGGCCGCCGGGCACGCACATGGGGTCCACAGTGATGCGGCGAGCACTCTCCGCAATGCCGAGAAGCCGAGGACGTCATATGACGGCAGCCCGGAGGGACGAAGGGTTCCTGCCGCCGTCATATGATTATACGGCGGTAGGCAAGTGGTTAAAATGGTACTAAATTCTAACATATTTTCACCTTAATGCATTCTCTGCATTAAAGTGTTACTAAACCCAGGACCATGTATTCACTATATCTGGTCTCCCACAGTACACATAACATGGAAATGCAATAGTTTTAGTAAATATAAACTGCTAAATACCTTTTCTCATTGGCAGTTAGAGCAGTCTTGTGACTTGTATCAGTGTCTGGTTAAAGCTTAACAGAGGAGTTTTCATGTTCCCCTGATTGTTCTATAAGGCTACAGGACCCCTGACCCTCTGTCTGGACAGTGCTAATTGGCCCTGTGCTGATCGCATGCATTCCCCCAAGAAAAAAAAAGAAAAAAACTCTCTAGCAATACACACCAAACTGAGCATGTACAGCTTGTCCCCTAATGCTCTGTTCTATCAGGAGATCAATTGTAGTCAGTGGAAGAAGAGGAGGATCAGAAAGACAGGATCACACAGCCTTTATACACAATGCAAAGGATTAACCCTCTTAGGTTCCACAGTGAGTATAACAAGCATGCTTTACTGCATTTAGAGACTGATTTTACTGTTGTGGGTTTAGTAACACTTTAACCTGCCTGGCGGTATTCCTGAGTGTGGCTCGGGGTGAATATTCATCACCAAAAGCGGTAATGCCGAGCCATACTCTGGATTGCATCGCAGTATCCTGGTAAAGTTACTTACCCTATCCCCAGGATCCTGCAATGTCCTCCCACTGTATCCGCGGCCTGTGTCCTTCGCCGGATTCATCACTGTGCTGGGCTTCGTTCCCTGCAAGCGTCGCGACGCACGGGGGCGGAGCCCGACGGCAAATTCAAAAAAGTGAAAAATACAGAACACACACAATACACTGTAATCTGTAAGATTACATTACTGTATCGAATCATTTCACCTCCCTTTTGTCCCTAATGCTTTGTCCAGTGCCATGCATGCAGTTTTATATTATATATACTGTTCTTTCTGCCTGGAAACTTGAGAATGTCCATAGCATCCAAAAAGTGTCCCTCTACATTAAAAGCGCCTTTAGACCAGCTAGAAAACAGCGATAGTAAATTAGAATCACTTGCAGAATTGAGCGATAGTGATTTGTGGAGAAATTCGTCATCAAACACTGAAAGTAACCACAGTGACAATTCTGCGACTGAGCAAATATCAGTGTTTTTGATTTGATTACATTATTGAATACAGTTTATTATTATAATATTATTATTTGTTATAATTATTTATAGTTATTTATTATATTATAATTGATGATTTATGATTTTGTGTTTCAAACGTTATCATACCCGTGATGTCTACTAGACTTGTTTGGACACATTTAAGTGAGTTATGACCAAGAATTACAGGCCTACAATATAAAACGCCAAATATCCATGTGCAACAATGTACCGCTTTGAGCTTTAAAAATCAGACATAATCATACCGCCAGGGAGGTTAAGGTAAAAAATGCCGCCCTACTACCTGTCCTATCCCCTGCCCCTGCTCCTGTCTCTTAACACTTAACTGGCTTCATGTCACCTCTCCAGTGCTGTCTCCGGCTCCAGTACCATCATAGGCTCCTGCTGCCATCAGTCAAACTTCTATCAGGGGTGTGGCTTACCAGCACTGTGTGAGTCTATAGATTTACACAGCCCAGCATGGGACCCAATGAGAGTACACATGAACAGGTGCCTCCTTAGCGCTTGGCTTGCTAAAGGAGGCTGCAAGAGGAGAAGAAAAGTGACTTTTCTGTGCAATATTATTTTTTTATTAAAAAATGCCTTTAATATCACTGTAATTCCATCAAGTCCAACCTATGTGTGTGATTATGTGTCCGTATTACATTGTATACCCCTGTATGTTGTGGTCATTCATGTGCTTATCTAATAGTTTTTTTAAATGATCGATGCTCCCTGCTGAAACCACTGCCTGTGGAAGGGAATTCCACATCCTTGTTGCTCTTACAGTAAAGAAACATCTATGCTGTTTAAGGTTAAACCAGTTTTCTTCTAATTTTAATGAGTGGCCACATGTCTTATTAAACTCTCTTTTACAGAAAAGTTTTATCCCTATTGTGGGGTCACCAGTACGGTATTTGTAAATTGAAATCATATCCCCTCTCAAGTGTCTCTTCTCCAGAGAGAATAAGTTCAGTGCTCGCAACCTTTCTTCAACTAATGTCCTCCAGACCCTTTATTAGCTTTGTTTCCCTTCTCTGTACTTGCTCCATTTCCAGTACATCCTTCCTGAGGACTGCTGCCCAGAACTGGACAGCATACCCCAGGTGCGGCCAGACCAGAGTTTTGTGGAGTGAGAGAATTATCGCTTTATCTCTGGAGTTAATCCCCTTTTTAATGCATAGTAATATTCTGTTTGCTTTGTTTGCAGCAGCTTAACATTGCATACCATTGCTGAGCATACATGGGTATAATCTACTAGAACCCCTAGGTCCTTTTTCATCCTTGATTTCCCCAGAGGAGTGGGTCAGCTCTCGCCCACCTTTTGCCTTAGCAGGGGTACTTGACAGGGGTGTCCATTGTTCCCGCTTCTCTTTGCCATAGCCATAGAGCCACTAGCGAACATGATTCGCTCCAACCCCTCTATTTGGGCCTTTCAAAATGGGGAAAGGCAAGAAAAGATCATGCTCTACGCAGGTGACACCATGCTCTTCCTGGGGGACACCAGCGTATCCTTACAAGAAGCCATGTCGGTTATAACTAGATTTGGGAATTACTCCGGTCTTCATATAAATTGGACGAAATTAGCCATTATGCTGCTAGATATTTAGTCGGGGGACTCAGAACTTGTCCTTCATAACATCCCGGTAGCCTCAAAATTCAAATACCTAGGTGTTAACGTTACCCCAAGGCCCCTTGATTATGTCTTTCTGAACCTGTCCCCTCTTCTTAACCATATGCAGGAAAAGGTCAAAGTATGGACCAAACTTAAGCTGTCGTGGTAGGGAGAAGTAACATTATAAAGATGTACATACTACATACAGTCATGGCCGAAATTGTTGGCACCCCAGAAATTTTTCCAGAAAATCAAGTATTTCTCACAGAAAAGTATTGCAGTAACACATGTTTTGCTATACACATGTTTATTCCCTTTGTGTGTATTGGAACAAAACAAAAAAAGGGAGGAAAAATTCTTGGCACCCTTTCAAAATTGTGGATAAATAAGATTGTTTCAAGCATGTGATGCTCCTTTAAACTCACCTGGGGCAAGTAACAGGTGTGGGCAATATAAAAATCACACCAGAAAGCAGATAAAAAGGAGAGAAGTTCACTTAGTCTTTGCATTGTGTGTCTGTGTGTGCCACACTAAGCATGGACAACAGAAAGAGGAGAAGAGAACTGTCTGAGGACTTGAGAACCAAAATTGTGGGAAAATAACAATCTCAAGGTTACAAGTCCATCTCCAGAGATCTAGATTTGCCTTTGTCCACAGTGCGCAACATTATCAAGAAGTTTGCAACCCATGGCACTGTAGCTAGTCTCTCTGGGCGTGGACAGAAGAGAAAAATTGATGAAAGGTTGCAACGCAGGATAGTCCGGATGGTGGATAAGCAGCCCCAAACAAGTTCCAAAGAAATTCAAGCTGTCCTGCAGGCTCAGGGAGCATCAGTGTCAGCACAAACTATCCGTCAACATTTAAATGAAATGAAACGCTATGGCAGGAGACCCAGGAGGACCCCACTGCTGACAAAGAGACATAAAAAAGCAAGACTACAGTTTGCCAAAATGTACTTGAGTAAGCCAAAATCCTTCTGGGAAAACGTCTTGTGGACAGAGGAGACCAAGATAGAGCTTTTTGGCAAAGCACATCATTCTACTGTTTACCGAAAACAGAATGAGGCCTACAAAGAAAAGAACACAGTACCTACAGTGAAAGATGGTGGAGGTTCAATTATGTTTTGGGGTTGTTTTGCTGCCTCTGGCACTGGGTGCCTTGAATGTGTGCAAGGCATCATGAAATCTGAGGATTACCAAAGGATTTTGGGTCGCACTGTAGAGCCCAGTGTCAGAAAGCTTGGTTTGCGTCCGAGATCTTGGGTCTTTCAGCAGGACAATGACCCCAAACATATGTCAAAAAGCACCCAGAAATGGATGGCAACAAAGCTCTGGAGAGTTCTAAAGTGGCCAGCAATGAGTCCAGATCTAAATCCCATTGAACACCTGTGGAAAGATCTTAAAATTGCTGTTGGGAAAAGGCACCCTTCCAATAAGAGAGACCTGGAGCAGTTTGCAAAGGAAGAGTGGTCCAAAATTCCGGGTGAGAGGTGTAAGAAGCTTACTGATGGTTATAGTAAGCGACTGATTTCAGTTATTATATCCCATATATTTGAAAATGGTAAACTGTGCCCTTTCCCAACACTGTAGTCTAAATTCCAGCTACCACAGACTATGTATTTTTATTATATCCAGCTGCGAAATGCGGTTAGGGTGCAAAATGGATCTGAACCGTGGGTACTGTCTCCGACACCAATTTTCAATTATATGTCTAAAGTTGAGGTTTATAAGGGCTTCATTACACGTTCCTACTATATGCTGCTGCTCCTCTATTTGAGGGATTTCCCTTCAAGGGCTGAGGGTGGATGGGAGCGTGATGTGGGGGCATTCGAGGAGGAAAAATGGGAGGAGACATCGCAGGGGGTTCAGTTGTGCTCACTGAATGTTACGCAACGCTTGTTACAATTGTACATTCTTCTCAATGCTCACCACACCCCAGCTAGATTCTTCAGGATGGCGGTTAGAGAAGACTATCTGTGCTATATGTTCAAGGGACCAAGGTGACCTCATCCACTTACTGTGGAGATGCCCCAAATAGCAAATTTTTTGGGGGAAGGTCCTGGATATCCTAGATGAGGTGTTTAAGATCACTATTAAATGAGCTCCTAAAACCTGTCTTTTGGGAATCCTGGATGATTTGCAGGTGGAGGAGGTCACCAAACAAGCGTTGGCTCAGGCTTTGTTCCAGCCAGGAAACATATTCTATGACACTGAAAGTCAGTTGACGGAAAGAATGGGTGGCAGCAATAGGGAATACTCTACCTTTAAAAAGATATATTTTCCAGCATTGGGGATGCCCGCAGAAATTTGTGGCGGTGTGGTTGCCGTGGCTGGATACACCTGGATTATCACCTGTTGACTTAATTTTGGATAGAATCTTGTAAATGTACATGCATGTGGGGTATAGATACGATTGTAATGCCGGTAGGACACGGGTATATGCTGCCAACAAAAACAGAACATCTGTAGGTAAATGGGTACAGTGGGGATACTGCTGGGACATTGCATTGTTATATGTCATGTATGTGGTACTTCTCTGATGTGTATCCCTTTTGTATTTTTTTGTATTCCAACTGTTTATTTAACACAAATATATATATATATATATATATATATATATATATATATATGTAGCGGCCTCACCCCTCTCTCCCCTTCTCATACTCGGCTTGTCTTTCTTCGTCTAGGGGTTTCAGTGCTGGGGAGAGGGATGAGATACACCACGGCCCATGTCCTCCATAGCTAAGAGGTGAAGGCCAGAAGATTGGGTTTTGTGTATGTGTCCTAGAGTCAAGTCCAGTACTTCGTCCCTGACTCCTTTGCTCCTAGTAACCAGAGTTCCACACAGTGAATAGGTCCAACTCAGTTTTATTCTTCTTGGCAAACAACAAACAGTTTCTTCTACTGAGTAGTAATGGGGAATAGATCGAGGCACAGTCCTTTCCCTTCTCCTGCTAACCACTGTGATATCACCAGTGGCGAATAGTCACTGCCACTGACTATGTGAGTTAGAACGTGAATTACCTTCGCTAGCACCACCCCTGTCAGGGGAAGGAAATCCGTCCAAGGGAGAAACTGGAGGCCTCTCTGTCACCAGCGATGCTGCGCCGGACTCTCCAGAGAAGTTCCGCACACCAGATCTCACAAACTCAGACACGGGCACCCAAGGAGTTAGGGCCCCCTCGGATTCCTCCACCCTCGCGGAACTCAGTCGAAGGTACTGAGCCCCAGGCATCCGCCATAGTACCTCACCCCAGGCTAAAGGGACCTGAGATGGACTCCATCTTCGCTCAGGCCAGGCCAAGGGGCACCTAGGCCTGGAGCACTGGAACGCCAGCACCCGAGCTGAAGGTGCCTGGGTGCAGCCGAGTCCTCCGAACTCTCAACTCTGAACCCCGTGGTAAGGGCGTCCGCCCCTTTTATCCCCTCTCCCTTTGCGCCACAGCGGGTTCCCCGCCCCGCTGTACCAGCTCCAGGGGAGGACAAAAAGGTACAGTCTTGTGGTGTGAGTTCAGCTCCGGCCCAGGGCAACAGCGCCACCTGTGGACCGCAAGGAACCTCACACCACCAGAGTCCTCCAAGACCAGAAAAAGGTCTCGGATCCCCTAGCAATTTGTGCATCTGGGTTACACTACCACCCAGATGCCTCCCTTAAATTCAAACACCCCCTACACTTTATATATATATATATATATATATATATATATATATATATATATATAAATAAATAGCTTGCCATAATAATTAAACAAAAAAAATACAAAACCACTACATAAAGTAAAGCAAATAAGAAAGTGTAGCAACTTATCACAGATTAAAATAAATCACCTTTTATTGTTCTCAGCGCTCTTGATGTTTATTGTAATGTGGGGGGTTATACGTTTTAGCACTTTGTAGGCTACAATTGTTTTTGCATTGCCTTACATAAGACCTTCAGGCCCTGTTTACACCTGGGCATTATGGAATCACGTGCAGAATTGCGCATTACTGCCTGTGATTCCAGAATTATTATTATTTTTTTTTTAAATCCTCTTTATTAAAAAGTTTTTTTTACAACATATATTACATACAATTATACATAAACATTAAGACATATATACATAGTAAGACAATTTCTCGGTCTCAATTCATCCCCTACCCATATATACTATACTGGTACCATTTAGATTCGTTGTACTTTAAGAAAAATCTAGATATCCTATATTATATTTTACCCTATTTATTATCCACCCATTTTTTAAACACTTGTTAAAGTCACCCGTATAGGGACGGAGAGGGCAGGGAGCGAGAGGGGGAAAGAGAGGGGGGGAAAGGAGAGAAAAAAAATAAATATATATATATATATATATATTTATACTAACCCCCAATAGGAGGGGGGAATTTCACCCAATCTCTAGTGGTATTCTGTCTGTGATCTCTAGTGATATTTTCATCAGTGCTAATAAGTATAATAAATTAAGACTAATTATTAAACCCCTTAAACAAGGGGGGGAGAAAAAAAATGTTTTAAAGATTGATTTTAAACCCCATATCACCCGGGGGAAGGGGGGATTCCCCCAGTCTCTAGTGGTATTTCCATCTGTGATGACTGTCAAATTTTGGCCTACTTTCATTCTGAGTTGACATCAACTCTTCCATCAATCTAATTCTATCTACCTCCTTAATACATTCTCCTAATGATGGAGCTTTTGTGCTCTTCCAATTCCTTGGAATTAATGCTTTTGCTCCATTTAGAAGATGTGGGACCATGGACCCTCTATATTTTTTCCTTGTTGTACCCGTGTTGTGAAACAGACAGTGCCAGGGATCTAGCTTAACCACCACCCCGCTGATCTTCTTTATCCTACTTAATATCTCCTTCCAATATTCCTGTATCAGGGGACATTGCCACCATATGTGGGCATGTGTTCCCTCCATCCCACACTCTCTCCAGCACATGGGTGATGTTTCTTTATTGATCCTATGTAGCTTCTCTGGGACATAGTACCATTTAATAAGAAGTTTATAATTCATCTCTTTCATTTTTGCTTCTACTGATGTTGAATGGACATATTCTAACACTTGTCTTTTCTTTTCCTCTGGTATGGATTGCTTTAATTCTGTCTCCCAGCTTTCCAGTGCTTTAAATGTCTCATATCCCCTTGAGGGTCTTAGTATCCTATAAATATTTGATATTCCTTGTTTTCCTATACCTGTATGTTCTACTAGTTTTTCCCAGGCGTTCAGCTCATTGCTAGCTCGCAGGGGCTTTGGTAGGGTGCCTACGAAGTGTTGGGCCTGTCTATAGCGCCATGTATCCCCTTGAGAGGGTCCATATTTTTCTCTCAGTTCTATTAGTGGACATAGGGCATTTCCTTTCATTATATCTTTAAGTTTTAAAGTAGCTGAAGTTGCCCAACCCAGGAACGCACCCCCTCCCTTGCCCGGCAGGAAGAAATCCACACCTGTGAGGGGCAAAAGAGGGCTATTGTATTTCCACTCCTTTTCTTTGGATACTCTATCCCATATTCTCAAGGTTTCCTTTGTCATCGATGGTATCTCTTGTGAGAGGCCTCTGTATTGTTTTGGTATCCATGTTAATTTTCCCAGTCCCCTTTTACTTAGGCTCTCCTCTACTCCCACCCACTTCTTTTCCTCCTGTCTACCCACCTGCATCCAGTCCACTAATCTCTTTAAGACAGCTGCTTCATAATATCTTTTAAGGTCTGGTAAGTATAGTCCCCCCTCCTGCTTGGGTTTCATCAAGGTCTCCACTGAGATTCGAGGTTTCCTCTCCTTCCATATAAATCTCCTCAATATCTTCCCCAATATTTTAAAGTATGTTTCTGGGATTTTTATCGGGAGTGTTTGGAAGATATACAATGCCTTAGGCAGGATCATACGGAAATTATTTGTTAATGGCACCCCAAACACAATGCAATTTTGTCACGATTGTTGTGCGATAAAAAGCACAAAAATTGTGGCAAAAACACAACACCAAACGCGTCTGGCACAGTTCCAAGATTTGGTACATGAGCTTCTTTGGCATGTTTTTGGAGCGGAGGGAGGATCATTAAAAATGAATGGGGCAGCTCCAAAAATGCACCACAATATCACGCAAAAAAACAAACTGACACTGCAGCATAGCTACATGTCGCTCAGATGGGAACAGGGCCTGAAACTCCAAAAACAAGCTCGGATCAATGCAAGGTCCTGTGTAATCTAATAAAGGGGCTGTCTGTAAAACAAGTCAATTGGACTGATCAAAATAACTGACACAGATGCTTTGAGTACATATGAAAGCATGTGTACAGGAGCATTGGCAAGGGGACAGGTATTTTAGCAATTTGTTTCCTAGTGTCTCACCATTAAGTATATATGGCCGGTTTTATCAACAGCATACAAATTCAATCCTTGCACATAAAAAAAAATAGAAGCATATCCTATAATCTTTCATTTTTGCTTTAACAAACAAAACAAAATAAATTGGTTTTGGCCAGGCTGGAATTCATACATTTACGGGAAAGATTATGTAGCAAGAAATCCCAAATGTTTCTCAATGACCTCTATTAAGTCAAACCAAAGGTTTCATACCCGCGTCCTTTGACTGAATTATGATGCTGCTTATCGTTCAGTTGGCTAAAGCCAAGTTTGATTTAAAGTTTTATCAAACCTGCTGCTCATCTGGAGTTCAACTATTTGAGGTGCATTCACCTTCTGTTTCATTCCAGATCACCCCACTACCCTAAGTCCTGGGTGCTCTCTAATTGGAAATTGTGACCACAGTCTATAATTCCATTGTGTTGGCTATTCCTTACTGCAGGCTGCGCTTTTCTATTGGTTGGTTAGGCCACTCATCTGTATCCTTATCGTCATCCTAATGATACCAGCTTTTCCCAGATGTCTACAAAGCACATATCGGGGTCCTTCAGTGCTTCCAGAGCATGGAGCAGTTGCTGGATTTCCTTAGGTGGGCACAAGCCCCCTCCCATAGGTGAGTGTGGTCAGTATGCCCTTCTGGATAAGGTCCTGCCCAACATCTTCACTTTCATACAGGTAACCCTAGCTACTTCTATGGAGAACTTAATGGAGGTTGTCAGGAAGATCCATAGTGTGTCCAGGGTCATATTTTTTCTAGGAATTTATTCCTGCAACACAGTAGTAAACCCCTACATCTTCAGTTCTTGTATGGTGAATTGTTCCATTTGCTGCCCCAATTCTTGACTCCAGGCTTGCTCTGTGTATGGTTGAGCCAGTCTCTCTGGAAATGGCCCAACTTGACACCCCCAGCATAGAGATAGTGACCTTGCTCACCTTGGCCACCCACAAGGTGGTGTCAACCTTCTCCACAAGGGGCATCCTTTCCTTGCCCCTTGGAGGACTCTTCCTGTTTATGCTTCTCTGTCTCTGACCCTGGAGCTGAGACATTCCTTGTGTTAGTTCCCAAATGGTCACCTACCATGGAGCAGCTTGTTCGGTTGCAGGTGGGTCTATCAATTTTCCACCTATGATGGCCATGGGTGCATGTAGGCCTGTACATTCCACTCCTGACACAATATGACCGCTTATAACATTTTACAGAACTTCAAATTTGGGTTGTTTATATCTTTTTCTTGTAAGGATTTTCTGACCTTATCAGACAAACTGTTCCTTCAGCCATTCGCCTGCATCAACCCAACCAGGCCATCCTACTGAGCCACTCTCCCTACAGTGCATCTCTGCTTCTATGTCTTGCCGTTTTATGGTAAATTGCAGAATAGATTCTCCCATTCTCTGCTTTCTGCCAATGAAGTGTGCCCTAAGGTCCCCCAATATTATTATTATTATTATATTATTATTATACAGGATTTATATAGCACCAACAGTTTACGCAGCGCTTTACAATATAAAAGGGAGACAATACAGTTATAATACAATAAAATTCAAGAGGATTAAGAGGGCCCTGCTCAGAAGAGCTTACGATCTAATAATTAATTGTGGTCTTCCATTAGGAGAGAGTTACCGCTCAGTAGTGGCTGATGACTCATTCACAGGATCCAGAGCCGTGGGTGCAGGCAATGCATATGATAATGCAAAAAAATCTAGAGAAAACGCTTGGACAGCCGCACTCCAAAAAATTGGTTCTTTTATTTAAAACAAAAGCACAAATGACATGCCACAGCAAAAAACAGCAGGTATGAGCTGACGCGTTTTGCACTGCGATTCAGTGCTTAATCATAGCTCAAAAAAAGGCGTTTGAAAAATTATTGCGCAAATACCGTGCAAGATAAAAAGTTGCAACGACCGTCATTTTATTCCCTAGGGTGTCTGCTAAAAAAAACATATATAATGTTTGGGGGTTCTGATTAATTTTCTAGCAAAAGAATGATGATTTGTACATGTAGGAGAAAAGTGCCAGAATAGGCCCGGAAGTGGTATAAAAAGCCCTGTATGGAAAGGGTTAAACAGCTAGACAGGTGCCTAATAGCATGCAGCTTTTCTGAAAGACCCAGCTACTGCATGGAGCCCCTCCCCTATTGCTAACCGAGTGCTCCTGTTACAGTGGGGTGGCCTTTTGTTCTTGCCTGTGTTCCCAGACCTACCCTGGAATTCATAATCTGTTTTATATTATTCTGCAACATATGCATGCTCTTTGCCATCTGGAACCTGTTTTGCATTTTTGCTTCTAACATTGCACATGTTTAATAAACTAAAAAGTTATAGTTACTCCCTGTCAGATCATTCAACTGACTATCTACTCTGTCAAACTTTGCATCAGAAAGTTGGTGTCTCACCATTAAGTATATATGGCCGGTTTTATCAACAGCATACAAATTCAATCCTTGCACATAAAAAAAAATAGAAGCATATCCTATAATCTTTCATTTTTGCTTTAACAAAACAAAATAAATTGGTTTTGGCCAGGCTGGAATTCATACATTTACGGGAAAGATTATTTAGCAAGAAATCCCAAATGTTTCTCAATGACCTCTATTAAGTCAAACCAAAGGTTTCATACCCGCGTCCTTTGACTGAATTATGATGCTGCTTATCGTTCAGTTGGCTAAAGCCAAGTTTGATTTAAAGTTTTATCAAACCTGCTGCTCATCTGGAGTTCAACTATTTGAGGTGCATTCACCTTCTGTTTCATTCCAGATCACCCCACTACCCTAAGTCCTGGGTGCTCTCTAATTGGAAATTGTGACCACAGTCTATAATTCCATTGTGTTGGCTATTCCTTACTGCAGGCTGCGCTTTTCTATTGGTTGGTTAGGCCACTCATCTGTATCCTTATCATCATCCTAATGATACCAGCTTTTCCCAGATGTCTACAAAGCACATATCGGGGTCCTTCAGTGCTTCCAGAGCATGGAGCAGTTGCTGGATTTCCTTAGGTGGGCACAAGCCCCCTCCCATAGGTGAGTGTGGTCAGTATGCCCTTCTGGATAAGGTCCTGCCCAACATCTTCACTTTCATACAGGTAACCCTAGCTACTTCTATGGAGAACTTAATGGAGGTTGTCAGGAAGATCCATAGTGTGTCCAGGGTCATATTTTTTCTAGGAATTTATTCCTGCAACACAGTAGTAAACCCCTACATCTTCAGTTCTTGTATGGTGAATTGTTCCATTTGCTGCCCCAATTCTTGACTCCAGGCTTGCTCTGTGTATGGTTGAGCCAGTCTCTCTGGAAATGGCCCAACTTGACACCCCCAGCATAGAGATAGTGACCTTGCTCACCTTGGCCACCCACAAGGTGGTGTCAACCTTCTCCACAAGGGGCATCCTTTCCTTGCCCCTTGGAGGACTCTTCCTGTTTATGCTTCTCTGTCTCTGACCCTGGAGCTGAGACATTCCTTGTGTTAGTTCCCAAATGGTCACCTACCATGGAGCAGCTTGTTCGGTTGCAGGTGGGTCTATCAATTTTCCACCTATGATGGCCATGGGTGCATGTAGGCCTGTACATTCCACTCCTGACACAATATGACCGCTTATAACATTTTACAGAACTTCAAATTTGGGTTGTTTATATCTTTTTCTTGTAAGGATTTTCTGACCTTATCAGACAAACTGTTCCTTCAGCCATTCGTCTGCATCAACCCAACCAGGCCATCCTACTGAGCCACTCTCCCTACAGTGCATCTCTGCTTCTATGTCTTGCCGTTTTATGGTAAATTGCAGAATAGATTCTCCCATTCTCTGCTTTCTGCCAATGAAGTGTGCCCTAAGGTCCCCCAATATTATTATTATTATTATATTATTATTATACAGGATTTATATAGCACCAACAGTTTACGCAGCGCTTTACAATATAAAAGGGAGACAATACAGTTATAATACAATAAAATTCAAGAGGATTAAGAGGGCCCTGCTCAGAAGAGCTTACGATCTAATAATTAATTGTGGTCTTCCATTAGGAGAGAGTTACCGCTCAGTAGTGGCTGATGACTCATTCACAGGATCCAGAGCCGTGGGTGCAGGCAATGCATATGATAATGCAAAAAAATCTAGAGAAAACGCTTGGACAGCCGCACTCCAAAAAATTGGTTATTTTATTTAAAACAAAAGCACAAATGACATGCCACAGCAAAAAACAGCAGGTATGAGCTGACACGTTTTGCACTGCGATTCAGTGCTTAATCATAGCTCAAAAAAAGCCGTTTGAAAAATTATTGCGCAAATACCGTGCAAGATAAAAAGTTGCAACGACCGTCATTTTATTCCCTAGGGTGTCTGCTAAAAAAAACATATATAATGTTTGGGGGTTCTGATTAATTTTCTAGCAAAAGAATGATGATTTGTACATGTAGGAGAAAAGTGCCAGAATAGGCCCGGAAGTGGTATAAAAAGCCCTGTATGGAAAGGGTTAAACAGCTAGACAGGTGCCTAATAGCATGCAGCTTTTCTGAAAGACCCAGCTACTGCATGGAGCCCCTCCCCTATTGCTAACCGAGTGCTCCTGTTACAGTGGGGTGGCCTTTTGTTCTTGCCTGTGTTCCCAGACCTACCCTGGAATTCATAATCTGTTTTATATTATTCTGCAACATATGCATGCTCTTTGCCATCTGGAACCTGTTTTGCATTTTTGCTTCTAACATTGCACATGTTTAATAAACTAAAAAGTTATAGTTACTCCCTGTCAGATCATTCGACTGACTATCTACTCTGTCAAACTTTGCATCAGAAAGTTGGTGTCTCACCATTAAGTATATATGGCCGGTTTTATCAACAGCATACAAATTCAATCCTTGCACATAAAAAAAAATAGAAGCATATCCTATAATCTTTCATTTTTGCTTTAACAAACAAAATAAATTGGTTTTGGCCAGGCTGGAATTCATACATTTACGGGAAAGATTATTTAGCAAGAAATCCCAAATGTTTCTCAATGACCTCTATTAAGTCAAACCAAAGGTTTCATACCCGCGTCCTTTGACTGAATTATGATGCTGCTTATCGTTCAGTTGGCTAAAGCCAAGTTTGATTTAAAGTTTTATCAAACCTGCTGCTCATCTGGAGTTCAACTATTTGAGGTGCATTCATCTTCTGTTTCATTCCAGATCACCCCACTACCCTAAGTCCTGGGTGCTCTCTAATTGGAAATTGTGACCACAGTCTATAATTCCATTGTGTTGGCTATTCCTTACTGCAGGCTGCGCTTTTCTATTGGTTGGTTAGGCCACTCATCTGTATCCTTATCGTCATCCTAATGATACCAGCTTTTCCCAGATGTCTACAAAGCACATATCGGGGTCCTTCAGTGCTTCCAGAGCATGGAGCAGTTGCTGGATTTCCTTAGGTGGGCACAAGCCCCCTCCCATAGGTGAGTGTGGTCAGTATGCCCTTCTGGATAAGGTCCTGCCCAACATCTTCACTTTCATACAGGTAACCCTAGCTACTTCTATGGAGAACTTAATGGAGGTTGTCAGGAAGATCCATAGTGTGTCCAGGGTCATATTTTTTCTAGGAATTTATTCCTGCAACACAGTAGTAAACCCCTACATCTTCAGTTCTTGTATGGTGAATTGTTCCATTTGCTGCCCCAATTCTTGACTCCAGGCTTGCTCTGTGTATGGTTGAGCCAGTCTCTCTGGAAATGGCCCAACTTGACACCTCCAGCATAGAGATAGTGACCTTGCTCACCTTGGCCACCCACAAGGTGCTGTCAACCTTCTCCACAAGGGGCATCCTTTCCTTGCTCCTTGGAGGACTCTTCCTGTTTATGCTTCTCTGTCTCTGACCCTGGAGCTGAGACATTCCTTGTGTTAGTTCCCAAATGGTCACCTACCATGGAGCAGCTTGTTCGGTTGCAGGTGGGTCTATCAATTTTCCACCTATGATGGCCATGGGTGCATGTAGGCCTGTACATTCCACTCCTGACACAATATGACCGCTTATAACATTTTACAGAACTTCAAATTTGGGTTGTTTATATCTTTTTCTTGTAAGGATTTTCTGACCTTATCAGACAAACTGTTCCTTCAGCCATTCGTCTGCATCAACCCTACCAGGTTATCCTACTGAGCCACTCTCCCTACAGTGCATCTCTGCTTCTATGTCTTGCCCTTTTATAATAAATTGCAGAATAGATTCTCCCATTCTCTGCTTTCTGCCAATGAAGTGTGCCCTAAGGTCCCCCAATATTATTATTATTATTATATTATTATTATACAGGATTTATATAGCGCCAACAGTTTACGCAGCGCTTTACAATATAAAAGGGAGACAATACAGTTATAATACAATAAAATTCAAGAGGATTAAGAGGGCCCTGCTCAGAAGAGCTTACAATCTAATAATTAATTGTGGTCTTCCATTAGGAGAGAGTTACCGCTCAGTAGTGGCTGATGACTCATTCACAGGATCCAGAGCCATGGGTGCAGGCAATGCATATGATAATGCAAAAAAATCTAGAGAAAACGCTTGGACAGCCACACTCCAAAAAATTGGTTCTTTTATTTAAAACAAAAGCACAAGTGACATGCCACAGCAAAAAAAAGCAGGTATGAGCTGACGCGTTTTGCACTGCGATTCAGTGCTTAATCATAGCTATGATAGGGTAAGCAGTGCAATCTCTGTATTTGGGGACGATACTAAGCTAAGCAGGGCAATAACTTCTCCGCAGGATGGGGAAAAAAGATCTGAACAAATGAATGGGTTGGGAAACTACATGGAAAATGAGGTTCAATGTAGAAAATTTTTAAATAATGCATTTGGGTGGCAAAATTACGAATGCGATTTATACACTGGGAGGAGAACCTCTGGGGGAATCTAGAATCGAAAAGGACCTAGTAGATGATAGGCTCAGAAATTACATGCAATTCCAAGCTGCTGCTAACAAAGCAAACATAATATTGGCATGCATTAAAAAGGGGATTAACTCCAGAGATAAAACGATAATTCTTTCTCTCTCTACAAGACTCTGGTCTGGCCGCACCTGGAGTATGCTGTCCAGTTCTGGGCACCAGTCCTCAGGAAGGATGTACTGGAAATGAGAGTACAAAGAAGGGCACCAAAGCTAATAAAGGGTCTGGAGGATATTTAGTTATGAGGAAAGGTTGCGAGCACTGAACTTATTCTCTCTGGAGAAGAGACGCTTGAGAGGGAATATGAATCCAATTTACTAATACCATACTGGTGACCCCACAATAGGGATACAACTTTTTCGCGGAATGGAGTTTAACAAGACACGTGGCCACTCATTAAAATTAGAAGAAAAGAGGCTTAACCTTAAACTACGTAGAGGGTTCTTTACTGTAAGAGCGGAAAGGATGTGGAATTCCCTTCCACAGGCGGTGGTCTCAGCGGGGGGGGGGGGGCATCGATGGTTTCAAGAAACTATTAGATAAGCACCTGAACGACCACAACATACAGGGATATACAAGGTAATACTGACATATAATCACACACATAGGTTGGACTTGATGGACTTGTGTATTTTTTCAACCTCACCTACTATGTAACTATGTAACCTTTCGCCTCCCATTCTAGAGCATTATTGACTAATTGTGCCTGATCACAAGACCCCACAATCTATTGGTCCAATCACCAAAGTCATGTCCTGGCCCTGAGTACTTGTGTAATTGTTGCTAAAGGAATCAGGGGGTCATTATAATAGGGGAGCTAGTTTGCCTGCTTCCCTCTACAGTAGTAACACCACAGGCACTGCTGTCAGGCCAGTCCCAGCACAATTATCTGACATTTGTTTCTGATCATAGGCGTGCGCAGCCTATTGCATTAGGGTGTGCACCTGCATCACAGGTGCATCTGTATGTGTATATATATATATATATATATATATATATATATATATATAAATAAATATGCACTTTTTTGTTGACAAGCCAGGGTTCATATCGATTTGAATTGTGTGTGTGTGTATTACATATACAATTCAAAAGTTTATGAACCCTGGCTTGTCAGCAAAAAAGTGTGTATTTTTAAATATATATATACACATACACACTTTTTTGCTGACAGTGACAAGCCAGGTTTTTTTGGTCCATGATTTGCCCACTGCCTGCCCTGCTCAGTGCTGTCTTACTCAGTGGCGTCACTAGAGTTGGTGTCACCTGGTGCGGCAAAACATGGTGTCACCCCCGACATCACGCTGTATGTTATATATACACTGGTCTGTATATAATGTACAGTATAGTGCCAGGGTACAGTCTGTACATTATTTGTACACCATATGGTACATTATATACACTGGTCTGTATATAACAAGAGAGATACGGGAGCGAGAGAGAAAGGGGGAAAAAAAAGTTGGCGGCGGCAGAGGGAGGCAAAGATAGAGAAAGTGGGGTGAGAAAAAAATGGTGGAGAGAGGAGAGAAAGAGAAAAGAGAGATGAGAGAAAAGAGAGAGAAAAGGAGAGAAAGAGAAGATGAGAGATGAGAGAGAAAAGAGAGAGAGAGAAAAGGAGAGAGAGAGAGAGAGAAAAGGAGAGAGATAGAGAGAAAGAGAGAGAGGGGGGAGGGGAGAAAGAGAGAGAAAAAGAGAGAGAGAGAGGGTGGGAGGGGAGAAAGAGAGAGGGGAGGGGAGAAAGAGAAAGGGGGAGGGGAGAAAGAGAGAGAGGGAGTGATATGAGAGAGAGAGAGTGGGGTGGGGTGGGGGGTAGAAGAGGAAGTCAGAAGGGGAGAGAGAATGGAGAGATGGAGGCAGGAGGGGGGGCAGTGCAAAAGGTGGCAGGGGGAGACAGGGGTTTTGTTCTGTGTGCAAATGTTTCATTTACCAATTATGCCTCCCTCCTCTCAGGCTGGTTCCCCTTTAGGTGGCTGATGCAGCTATAGCAGCCATTGTTTCATATCTCCTGCCCAGCTTCTCACAAAACCCCACTCACAGCTCATTGCAGGCATTACATGCAGGGGGTTGGACTGTGGGCAGGGTTGGGCGGACACAAATGGGAGGCGGAGTGTGGCATTGGACAGTTAGTGTAGTGAGGGAGGGGCTGGGAGAACGGACAGGACCGAGTGGACACTGAGAACTTGCAACCCCACTACCGAGCAAGATGGCTCTCCAAGTCAGGCAGAGTCCCGTTATCTGCCCTTGGTTATTCCTGTAAGGCAGAGCAGAGATAGGGCACTCACTGCAGTGCTCACCTCGATCTAGCAGGCTGCAGCCACTCGCCTGCCGCTATCCATGCTCCACTAGTCCGCTGCTTCAAAAGAGGGAAAGAGAGGACGGAGGGGGGGGGGCAGAGTGCAGATGTAGATCACTCCGCCGGCGCCTGCGGGACCTGCAGCCGGAACTATAGAAGCTGCATCGGGAAATGCGGCTGGATTTCTCCGCGAATGTGGTCCCTAGTTCCCTGCCCAATCACCTCCCACTCGCAGCACAGCTGTTTTTGCTGGCCCGGACCGACCCCAGTGGTGCTAACTGTGAGCTACACAGGGACAGACATGTTGCATGCAGTCAGCACTAGCATAAGGTGTTAAAGAACAGACAGAGCACAGAGATGATTAGGGTGTGCCTGGGCACAACCGGCACACCCCGTGGGCACGCCTATGTTTCTGATGCAAAGTTTGACAGAGTAGATAGTCAGTTGAATGATCTGACAGGGAGTAACTATAACTTTTTAGTTTATTAAACATGTGCAATGTTAGAAGCAAAAATACAAAACAGGTTCCAGATGGCAAAGAGCATGCATATGTTGCAGAATAATATAAAACAGATTATGAATTCCAGGGTAGGTCTGGGAACACAAACAACTGGAGTTATACCAGTGTTAAGAACAAAAGGCCACCCCACTGTAACAGGAGCACTCGGTTAGCAATAGGGGAGGGGCTCCATGCAGTAGCTGGGTCTTTCAGAAAAGCTGCATGCTATTAGGCACCTGTCTAGCTGTTTAACCCTTTCCATACAGGGCTTTTTTTTTTTTTTTTTTTTTATGGAAGGTGTTTTATTTTTCTTCCCAAGAAAGAGTATTTTCATCCATCCAGTCCTGAGATTTACAATCATTTACATTGATGTTCAGCAGGACCAGTGGCCTAACTCTTCTTAACTGAAATTAAAGTATTTCTAAGGGCAAAACTTTTTTTTTTGACAGAGTGCTGTGAGGATAGAGCCATTGTCACGTTTTTATTGTCGTCTGTATGCATGTTAGGGAGGTTCATTCTCTTTATGTCTACTAATCACCAATGCCAAGGAGAATGAAAGTGTGGGTCAATTCAAAATTGTGTCAGTTCGATCAGTGTTCCATCGATTATCACACAAGCCGGTCTATGGGGGCGGGACCTTGTTACAGCGCCGCCGAACACAGACCCAGCTCCGTGACACACAGCAGAAGATGCCCATTGTGTGTGACACATAAGAGGGGAGGGAGGGGAGCGCTGCAGCCACATCTTAATTTCAATAAATTTTTATTTTTCAATTCAAGACATGTACAGAAAATCTTAAAAAATTGTTGTTTAAACATGACAAAGGGTTATTTCCAATTGTTTATGTCACAATGTTCTCATCAAGAGATTAAAAAAAAAAAAAAAAAAAAATGAAAAATAGGCATTCAGGGAAGTCACACCCCACCTGGACGCCCCTAACGGGATCATCCTGCGCCCAGGTCAGGCCCCCCCCCCCAGCCCGCCATCCTCATATGAAACCAATAAAAAGGAACTCGGAATCTTAATGAAGAACAGTACTACACTCATATACAATAACGCCCATCAAATTTAAGACTTGGAAATACCGCAATAAGAACACAGTAAATAATGATATCAAATCTTTGAATCATGTTTAAGCATCGAAACAAAAATAAAATAAAAATAAATAAAACAAAAGATAAAAGAACCAAGAAAAGATAGAATAGAAGAAGAAAGAAAGAAGAAGAAATCACATGCCGAACATGAGGCCCTTTAGGAATTAGAGCGGTCAGGGTCATGCCTGACCTTCAAAGAAACGCCACAGAAAACTGCCCAAGGTTCCCATATTGCCTCAAATTTAGGGATTAAATTAGTTGATATGCTAACCATCTTCTCTTGAGCCATAATCCAAGAGATCTTATTGTGTATAGCCTTAATGGATACCCTGGGCTTCCTCCAAGATCTAGCAATAATAATTTTAGTCCCCAGAAGTATAAAGTGAATCAGTTTTCTAGTTGGTTTAGAAACGTTGGGAATATTGTCATTGAGAAGAGCAACAGAAGCTGACCTAGGTATTGAACACGAAGTGACCTTAAATATGAGATTAAAAATTTTCTTCCAGATCGGCCTGATCCTAGGACATTCCCACCAGATATGCACCATCGAGCCCAATAAATAGCAGCCTCTAAAGCAGTTGGGATCCGATTCTGGGTAGATGGATGCAAGCCTGATGGGAGTCATATACCATCTCATGACAACTTTTAAGTTAGCTTCCATGAGGGAGGTGTTCAAAATACTTTGGAATGAGCGAAAGTTGGCCTTTTGCCAGGATCCTAGATCCCAATTTAGCTGGAGGTCATCTTCCCATGCTTTCATGTATGAGGTTTTAGTAGCTGTACAAGTAAGTGAAGAGTAGATGACAGAAATGCCCCCCCTTTGTCCCACGGCCGATCCGCACCAGATCTCATAGTCCGTAAATTTGGGAGGAAGAGGTTTCTCCGTCCAAATATCATTCAAGAATTGTGAAATCTGTTCAAATCTAAATTTTTCAGAGTCAGGGAGGTCAAATTTATTTAGACAATGGGACATGGTAATAGGACCCCGATTTGTAAAGTATTGTCCTATCCTATATAGACCTTTGTTTGTCCACCAACTGAAGGCCTCTGTATCCATACCAGGAAAGAATTTTGGATTATTAAAAATGTGTGCTAGTGGTTGTGTTACAGACACTAGAGTGGGAAGAGGACGGAGTCTGTCCCAAAGGGAAAATGATTGAGATAAGGAAGGGGATAAAATAGGTGGTCTCTGTCTTTGTGGGCACCAAAGCAGGTACTCTAAGGATAATTGTGGTACCGCTTGTTCTTCTATCAGCACCCAGTCCGGTTTTTCATTCTTGGAATAAAATATAGATAATTGTGCTAGTCTGGCAGCTAAAAAATAATTATATAAGTTAGGCAAACCCACCCCTCCCTTCTTCCTATTTAAATATAGGGTGTTTTGGGGAACTCTGTAACTAGATTTGCCCCATACGAATGTGAGAATTTTACTTTGTAAGGAATTTATCTGATCTTTCCTGATGGGAATGGGGAGGGAACGAAATAGATATAAAATTCTAGGAAGTAATGTCATTTTCACTGAATTAATCCTGCCCAACCAAGATAGTTCGAATTTGTCCCAATTTTTAAGATCTGTAATAATTTTATGGAATAGGGGAGGATAGTTACTTGTGTAAAGAGATTCTGTTCGAGCAGTCAGAAAGATTCCCAGATATTTAATATGAGAAGAATTCCATTCAAATTTGAAAGACTGTTTGATGAGGGAAACTATGGGTAACGGGAGGGAAATATTTAGTGCCTGTGACTTGGCAAAATTGACCCTGAGTCCTGAAATATTAGAAAAATCAGAAATTACTTTATAAAGATTCGGGAGGGAGGTAATGGGAGAGGTAAGAAAGAGAAGCAAATCATCTGCGAAAAGTCCGCATTTATGCATCTGATTCCCACAGGTTACGCCTTTAATGTCAGAATTTTGTCTAATGGCTATGGCCAAGCTTTCAATGGCCATAGCAAAGACAATAGGGGATAGTGGACAACCTTGTCTTGTACCCCTGGCTATATTTATCCGAGAGGAATAATATCCCTGTATACGAATTTGAGCTTTAGGTTGAGAATACAGAGCTCTAATAACTCCCATAAAACGTGGGCCAAAACCCCATCGTTCTAATAGGGGAAAAAAGTATTGCCAGGATACAGAGTCGAAGGCCTTCTCCAGATCAAGTGCTAACAGGAAACCCTGTTGTTTTTGACCTCCGTCCCAGTTGGACTGCAAAAGGGAGATAATATCAATCGCTCTTCTCACTTGATCTGGGCCTTGTCTTCCTGGCATAAATCCTACCTGATCCTTGTGAATATATTTAGTAATAAAAGAGGAGAGGCGATTCGCTAAAATTTTAGTGAGAATTTTCAAATCATTATTTATCAAAGAAATAGGGCGATAATTGGAAACTTCTTCTGGGTTTTTATCCGGTTTGGGTATAACAGTAATGTAGGCTGTATTAAGTTGTGTACCTAATTGGGAACCCCTTGTAGTAAAATTAAAAAATTTTGTTAAATATGGGGTAAGGGTGTCCCTGAAGGCTTTGTAGTAGGGAGCTGATAATCCATCAGGTCCCGGGGCTGATCCCGCCCTGAGATCTTGAATTACTGCTGTAACCTCTTCAACAGAGAAGGGAGCTTCTAGGATATCTCTATGTTCCATATTCAAGGATGGAATAGGGAGGCCATCTAGGTATGAGGATACCGAGTTCATGGGTATATTTGAAGGGTCGCTATAGAGTTCGGAATAAAATGTCTGAAAAGCCTTTAGTATCTTTTCAGGGTTAGCCGTGGGGTCCTGTCCAGCAATGCGGATCTTAGGTATGGAATAAACTCTCCTTTTAGGAGACAATTTGGATGCCAACATTCTACCTATTTTACCTGTTTGAGTATAAAATGTATTACTTGTCCAACGGAGAGATTTCTCCGCTTTTGTAGTGAGTGCTAAATTGAGTTCTAGTCTACTCCTTTCAATCTTAGACAATAAGGATGGAGAAGGTTTCCTTTTATGCTGTGTTCTCAGGGTCCTGTAAGATCTCTCCAATCTATCAATGCCCGCTTCCCTTTCCTTTTTGATTCTTGTCGAAATTTGGATAAGCTTGCCCCTAATAAAGGCCTTATGAGCAGCCCAAAGGACTTCAGCGGAAACATTTTCTATATCATTAAAGCTGAAGTATTCTTGAAGAGCTTTATCTATTTCCATTTGTATGGCTGGATCGGAAAGTAAAGACTCATTTAGTCTCCAATTACCCCCCTTTGATCTACCAGTTTTTATGCGTAGGAACATGACAACCATGGAGTGATCAGAAAGGACCGTGTCTTTGATAATTGACTTAATAACATCCGGGAGAATATAGGAAGGAACCAGGATATGGTCAATCCTAGAGTAGGTGTTGTGTGGGTGAGAGTAATGAGTATAATCTCTTATAGAAGGATTAGATTCTCGCCATACATCAGCTAGGCCTTTATCATGCAAAAGTCCAGCTATTTTCAGGCTTATCTTAGTGGGTCTGGTTAATTGGGTCGAGGGGGGTTTGGATTTGTCCAACCCCTGATCAAATGCTGCATTGGAATCTCCCCCCCAAATGATTGTGCCCTCTAATTGAGGAGATAGGGTGTCCAGGATGAATCGAAAAAATGTATCTTGCCCTGAATTGGGGGAATAATATGAAATCAGAGAATATATTCGTCCCTCTATTGTGCCCTTAACCAGTATAAACCTGCCCTCAGGATCTTTGAAATCAGATATGAAACTAAACTGGCATGATTTTGAAATACAAATAGCCACACCCTTGGTTTTCTTTTCGGCATTAGCTAAAAAAAATTGTGGGAATCGGGAGTGTATAAAGCTGGGATTGAATTGCCTAGGGAAATGGGTTTCCTGAATCATGAGTATGTCAATACCCAGGGATTTATAAGAGTCAAAGAGTTTGCGTCTCTTAACAGGGGAATTCATGCCTTGAACATTATGTGTAGCTATTTTGAGTGAACCTAGTACGGAATCAGCCATGGGACTCAGGGAGGGAGCTGCCATCGTCATCCACTATATCTACTTTACCGCAATACACCATCCTCAGGATCTGTAAGTGTTCTAGACGGGTAATCAAAAGCCAAAGGATCATGTTGCGGGTACCTTCAATTGAATCTGCAAAAACCAGAACTGCCAGGCATGTGATAATAGGATTAGAGATAGGAAAGGAGAAAAAAGGAATGAAAAAGTGGAAAAAATAAGAAGAGTAAAAAATTGTCATAGAAAAACAGTAATAAAAAAATTTAATTAAAATTTTTAAAAAACGAAAAAAACGAAAAAAGGATGAAAACGATCTCGAGGAGGATAAAGTCCTCCCCAAAACTTCTACCAAGGTAGAAAATGAAAAGCCCGTTCCCTAAGGAAAAGGCTATTCCTTCCACAAAGTCTCTAGGAGACTCAGGGGAAAGGTGGAAGCACATGGGACCCACCCCAGCCAGGGCGCCCCTTAAAAAAAAATTAAAGACTTACTAGATCTACCATATTCAGGTCTGTCCGGAGGGACCCCCACCTCTCCCCCCTGAAGTGGATAGAGGAGCGAGAGTCTCACCCCCCCCAAATTGGACAAAGAACTCTACAAGTAGTAGATCGAACTCAGAAAAATTGAGACGTGGATAAAAACCCCTTGCAAAACATTTTGGAAAAATTTTAACAATCAGAACAAAAAAAAAAACATTCGTTCCAGGCTCTTAGAATAAATCTTTCCTGGAACTCATGGGAATCGAGGAGTACAAAGTATAAATTGTGAGCTTGGGTCTCTTCAAGCGGGACCATTGTCTTTGGCTTTCTTGGTTCTTGCCCTGGTCCACAAGGGAGATTGAGGGCTGGTAGGGTTCGGTCTCTTTGAAGATTGTGGGCCACTTCGAGAAGTGTCCATGTCATTTTCTTGAGTGATGATCTTGAGATTCAATAACAGTTTTTCGCCGTCAGGAAAAGTAGAAAAGGAATGATTCTTCCCTTTGTAAGAGAATTTTACTGCAAATGGAAATGCCCACTTGTATTTAATGTCTTTTTGTATGAGGGCTAGAAGTAGAGGCTTCATTGCACGTCTGCGTTGCATTGTAGAGGGAGAGAGGTCTGCATATAATTGGATTTTATGACCCAGGCATAGAATCGTAGACATATTTCGCGCCTTGCTCATAATTACCTCCTTTATCGCATAGAAATTGGGTTTAATTATTATGTCTCTCGGTAGACCATCTTTCCTTAGAGGACCTAAGGCCCTATGTGCTCTATCTAGCTCCAGGCGGTCTTGTGGAATTTCTGGGATTAGGGATTGAATCATATTTTGAATCGCTGCCGGGATGTCAGTTATGGTTTCTGGAAGTCCTCTAATACGGATATTATATCTCCTGGACCTATTTTCCAAATCGTCGATCCTAGACAAAGCTGTATCTAATTGTTCTTGAATAAAATGGACTTGTTCTGCATTTTGATTTGTGGCGGACACTGTTTGATCCAACTTACACTCTATGTTCTCAATTCTGGCTCCTAAATTCTGAAAATCAGCCTTTAATTCTCCCGTGATTTTAGCCGCAGTTTGAGAGAGGCCCCTATCAAGTAATTCAGCCAGGGTCTGGTACAAGTTGGCCATAGAAAATGTAGATGTATTGGTCAGAGAGCTGACAGGACAAGAGCTGTCCTGATCCATAATAGGATTAGCCAAAGGGGTTAATGTTGAGTTCTCCTGAAAATGTTCCCTCAGGGGTTCATGAGGGGGATGAGATGGAGAGATAGTCTGTATAATAAAGCCAGATGCATGTGAGGAACATTGTTGGGCTATCAGATCTGCCATATTAATTCCCTTTGAATTTACCTCAGCACTGACACAAACAATCTGTGACTCGGCGGCCATCTTGGATTTTCGGGCGGAATTTCGATCGGCCGTTGCGGCTTCCATTGAGCCGTAAAAATTATTATTTATAGATGGGGGGGGGTGCCCGGGAGTCTGGGGGTTCTGTGGATACCAGTGGTTCCAAATTTCGTTCAGTAGAACCGGAGTTATGGGCGCCGCTGTGCTGGGGTGGTGAGGAGCTACTGGCTCAAGCAGCCATCTTCAGAGCTCCGCCCCGCAGCCACCATACAGGGCTTTTTATACCACTTCCGGGCCTATTCTGGCACTTTTCTCCTACATGTACAAATCATCATTCTTTTGCTAGAAAATTAATCAGAACCCCCAAACATTATATATGTTTTTTTTAGCAGACACCCTAGGGAATAAAATGACGGTCGTTGCAACTTTTTATCTTGCACGGTACTTGCGCAATAATTTTTCAAACGCCTTTTTTTGAGGAAAAAAATGGTTTCACTAATTAAAAAATAACAAAGCAGTAAAGTTAGCCCAATTTTTTTGTAAAATATGAAAGCTTATGTTACGCCGAGTAAAAAGATACCTAACATGTCACGCTTTAAAATTGCGCACACTCATGGAATGGTGCCAAACTTCGGTACTTAAAAATCTCCATAGGCGACGCTTTGAAAATGTTTACAGGTTACCAGGTTAGAGTTACAGAGGAGGTCTAGTGCTAGAATTGTTGCACGCGCTCTAACGCACGCGCCGATACCTCATATATGTGGTTTGAACGGCGTTTACATATGCAGGCGGGACTTATGTGTGTGTTCGCTTCTAAGCGCAAGCTATTGGGGACAGGGGCGTTTTAAAAAAAATATATATTATTATTTTTTTTTTTACTGATCTCATACTTACAGCCGCAATGGCGGCTTTGTTTACATCTGAGGACCTGGGTGTGATGTCATCACATCGCGCCCGGGCCTCCGACGGTCATAGAGATGACTGGTGACCATCTGGTCACCAGTCATCTCTATGCTCGTCACGTGACCCACCACCGGCGCCGGACGATTCTCTCCGGGTCCCCGATGGCACGGGAGAGCCCGGAGAAGCACCGGATGGTGGCAGGAGGGGGGGATGTCCCCTCCCGCCGCCTATAAGAACGATCATGCGGCGGAACCGCCACTATGATCATTCTTATGGTGCGCAGAATCGCCGGCTGAAGACGAGGATATCTGAATGATGCCTCTAGCTGCAGGCATCATTCAGATATCCCCCCTCAAACCCAGGACGTCATATGACGCCCACCCGGAGGGAGAGAGGGTTCCTGCCGGCGTCATTTTACAATGGCCCGGTATGGAAGTGGTTAAGCATAGGGTCTGACAGTGAAAGGCCTCTTATCTGGCATTAGATTCGTTGCCAAGCTACCTCTGCCTCATCAGGTGTGGCTTCATTCAGCTGCTCTGGGCAGATAATCAACAAACGTTTTCCAACTTGTCTGTTCCACAGAAGTCAACCTACAATCAACTTCAGGTATGGCCACACACAAGCTGAAATTTGTCAGGTCCCTTCTGAACCAGCAGGCATTTCGGTCCATCTATGGCCAGCTTTAGATTTAGGCCCCTTTCACACTGAGGCGCTTCTAAACTGCCAGTAAAACATTGAGTGCTTTTGAAGAGCTTTTCAGGCACTTTTAAAGAGCTTTACATTAATTTCAATGGAGAGGGGCGTTTTTTCACCACCCTGCCAGCGCACTGCCCCAGTGTTAAAGCATTAATTGATTTTAATGGAAATTGGTTTTTGTGAGCTTTTCGGGCACTTTTTTTAGTGTGAAAGCGCCAAAAAAGTGCCTCAGTGTGAAAGGGGTCCTAGAGCAGATAATCATTGTCCTTTCTACCCCTCCCTTCAGTTGGCTAAATCAGAGTTTTCAGTAAGAGACAAGTAGTCTGAAAGGGAACAACTTCTGCATTGGTGTCTCTTTTAGATGACCCATAATGGTCTGTGAATCTTTTATAATGTATTGAATGTTTAACATTAAAACAAAATATACATATGTACATATACAGTACAAAATATTCACAGATCACTATGTGTTCTTCACAAAAGCATCTTTGTAAGGTCAGGCACTGATGTTGGATGAGAAGGCCTGGCTCGCAGTCTTCGCTCTAATTCTTCCCAAAGGTGTTCTTTTGTGTTGAGGTGAGGACTCTGTGCAGGCCAATCAAGTTCCCCCGCCCCAAACTCGCTCATCCATGTCTTTATAGACCTTTTTTGTGCACTGGTCCAAATAATTTGGTGGAGGGGGAATTATGATGTGGGGTTGTTTTTCAGGGGTTGAGCTTGGACCCTTAAGCCCAGTGAAGAGAAATCTTAAGGTGTCAGCATACCAAGACATTTTGGACAATGTCATGCTCCCAACTTTGTGGGAACAGTTTGGGGATGGCCCCTTCCTGTTCCAACACCAGTGCACAAAGCAAGGTCCATAAAGACATGGATGAGCAAATTTGGGGTGGAGGAACTTGACTGGCCTGCACAGAGTCCTCACCTCAACCCGACAGAACACCTTTAGCATGAATTAGAGCGCAGACTGCAAGCCAGGCCTTTTCGTCCAACACCAGTGCCTGACCTCACAAAAGCGCTTCTGGAAGAACGGTCAAACATTCCCATAGACACACTCCTAAACCTTGTGGACAGCCTTCCCAGAAGAGTGGAAGCTGTTATAGCTGCAAAGGGTGGGCCAACTAAATATTGAAACCTATGGACTAAGACTGGGATGCCATTAAAAAAAAAAAACACAATAAAATTGACCATACTTGTATAGTTTTCATTTAAGCCAGCCCTGATGGTTATCTAAAATTACAAAATTAAAAGCTCGGACAGATTTATAAATTTAAGCCCCACTCCTGACCTGCTAAAACCTTGCTGAGATCTGCATGGAGTTTACCATTTCAGTATGCCATGACCCTTTTGGTAACTAAACAAAAATGTATTTCATTACATATGTAGCGCTACCCCCAGTTAAGAGAGCCGCTGATATTGATTTGGGCCCTGTAGTGCACTGCTGTCAACCCCTGGCAATCGGCTCTAACCTCCCGTGGCACAGCTGGTGATAGAGGGATAGGACCGCGTGACCGCAACTGTTGGTGACGCAGTCCTATAACAAACATACACAGAATATACTTTAAAACTCCTATTAAAGTAAGCGGAACTGACACCAAATGTACTTTACCCAGATATTTTACTGAGGCTAATGGGCAAGTAATAAACAACAGTATAACAAGTTGCAGATCCCTGCAATAAACAGTAATAAAGATAAACAGAGTAATCAGAATAATAAAGTATTGCTATGCAACTCTAGCGCTGCCCTTTTACAGCTACTTCCCCTCATGGGTAGACTAACACCCAGCAATGTCTACCTATGCAGTCAGGCCTGACTGATCTAAATGGAAGTTCAGTGAAACAATATTCGCTAGCAATCTTTTCGGTGGTGCACTTGAAGAACAACTTTGTAATCCCAACGAATAGTAAAGATAAAGGATCTGTCTTTAAACAGCTCTCACCACCCGGACAAGTCCAAATCCGTTTCCTCCATCGATTCGTCTGGGAACAGAAATCCACCGACATCCAAGTCTTCAATCCTTCTGGTGTACTGCAGCAAGGAGGATTAGATGTCTCTAAGGCTCTGCTAGGCTGGCAGAGGGCTCTTTGGAAAGGAGCACACGGCCCAGGCTTCAGGCCTTGTGCACACAGCAGTTCAGCACAGACATCCTCTTGCTAGGAGAGGGGGGTCCAAAGAGGCCGACCAAAACTCCGCCTCCCCTTTATAAAGTCTGCCCCAGCAGTCTCTGTTCTGGAGCAATGCACCCTGGGTGCTGCAAGATGTACTGGGAGATGTAGTCTCTCTCTCCTCTGCTTTCACTTCCATAATCTCTCTTTACTTCCTCCCGACTCACCTCTCACCTGGAACTTCTTGTCTCTCTGCATTAAAGGGGAACACCCCGCTACACACTCCCCCCACTTGAACTCTTTGGTCCCCAAAGATAAACTTCAACAAATACTGTTTACCATTTTGGACAATGTCGAGCATGATGTTGGCATAGGGAATTCCCACCAAAACTTTGGGATGGAACTCTCTTGCCCACAGGTCACACTACCATGAGTGGCCTGCCTAACTGTGCCAGAGAGTGAGCTGGGGTTGCCCTCCACCAAATGGACGGTGGAAGGATCAGGTTGTTCAACACTTCTCCTAGCCGTTACAACAGAGTCCTCTGAGCTCGTCCCCATTTGGGGGTAAGTTAGTTTCTTGGGAGGCCTGATGACTCTGCGAGCCCTCTGCTCTCTTGGTGCTTCTGACTCTGGCACCACAGGCTCTTCTTCAGGAGTAAGTTCAGGTAACATTGCTGGTTCTGGAACCTCTGATTCAGAAGTCGACTGACGTATGGAATCTCTAGAGTCCTCCTCTGCGCAAGTGTCAGGAACATCTTCCCAGTAATCAGCTGAGGGACTGAAGGGTATGAATTCAGTAGCCTCCGGATTCAGCGTTGCATCTGGGGTATCCCCTCCATTTGGGAGATCTATGGCGGACGTTCCCAGAGGCGAGGGAGGCCACAGCCAGTCCAGTTCTCCACCTTCTTCTGTACTCAATTGGGAGGCCTCCCCATCTTTGGCTTGAGAGGTCTGGGACCGAGTGTTCGGCCTAGGAATATCCAGGATAGAGGCCGGTTCAGGGGAGTCTCTCACGGGAGGTATTCTGACTGCATCAGCAAGTGGGAGCAGGTGGTTCCGATGCCACGTCTTCAGTGGATCCACCTTTCCTTCTGGCTTTAGTTTGTAGACAGGCAAACCGGGCAACTTCCTACAGACAACATAGGGCTCAGATCTCCACCTGTCGGCAAGCTTGTGTTTTCCAGGGACCCCCAGATTGCGTAGCAGTACTCGGTCCCCGGGCTGCAGATCTTGCACTCGAACCTTCAGATCAAAATTTCTCTTGTTGCGGGCCCCCCTTTGATCCGAAGCCGCCTGGGCTTGTTCATAGGCCACCTGCAAGCTACGTCTAAGTCTGTCCACGTATCCCTTGTGGGATGTAGCTGAGGTATTGTCTATAGAAGTGCCAAAGGCCAGGTCCACAGGTAGCCTTGCTTCTCTCCCAAACATAAGTCGATAAGGGGAGTAGCCAGTGGCGTCACTTGTGGTACAGTTATAGGCATGTACTAGGGCTGATATGTGCTGACTCCAGTGTTGCTTCTTCTCTGTTTCTAAGGTTCCCAACATGTTGAGCAGGGTCCGGTTAAATCTCTCCGGCTGAGCATCTCCTTGTGGGTGGTAAGGCGTGGTTCTGGTCTTCTTTATTCCTAATGAATCCAAAAGTCTTCGGATCAACCGACTCTCAAAGTCCCTTCCTTGATCTGAGTGGAGTCTCTGTGGTAGTCCGTAATGGACAAAATACTTCTCCATAAGTATCTTGGCCATGGTGGATGCCTTCTGGTCTTTGGTTGGGAAAGCTTGAGCATAGCGGGTGAAATGGTCGGTTATTACCAGAACATTCCCCAATCCACTCAGGTCGGGTTCGAGGCAGAGAAAGTCAATGCATACCAGATCCATTGGGCCTTGACTCTGTAAGTGGCCCATTGGGGCAGCTTGATGGGGTAGGGTCTTTCTCTGAATGCATCGTGCACAGGAATGGCAATACTCCTCTACTTCTGCCCTCATGCAGGGCCAATAGAACCGATTTCTGACAAGCTGGAAGGTCCTTTCTGCCCCTAGGTGACCATGATGGTCATGCAGGGCAATTAGTACAGTCTCTCGGTGCTTCTCTGGAAGAAATAACTGCCACTTATCTTCTGAGTCATCAGAGGGGCCCCTTCGGTAGACCACTCCCTGATGTACCTGTAGCCTGTCCAATTCCTTCCTCAACAGGCGAGCCTCCTTTGAGGGGTGATGTAGGAATTTGTTGGGATCCTGATTCTCCAGGGCTTCGAGGACCAATCTCCCCATGGGGTCTTCCAATTGGTCACACCTCAACTCCTTCTTGGACAGTCTCGGTAGGTTGTCTTCCTCCAGTTGAGTTACCCCACAATAGTGTTTGGGGACTCCTACCATGGTAACCCCTATTTCTTCTGCTCTGGAGCCTCCTCTGGCTTGGAATTCAGCCCCTTGACAAAGGGCCCGCACCCCGTCCGGTGCCACTTGGGTCCAATCTTCCCAGTCATTTGTCGTGGCATGAGACCTCCGGGACAGGGCATCTGCATCCCTATTTCCGGCTCCTGGTCTGTACTTCAGACTGAAGTTGAATCCAGACAATGCGGCCAACCACCTGTGTCCGGTGGCATCTAGTTTCGCGGTGGTGAAGAGGTAGGTCAGGGGGTTGTTGTCTGTCTTCACAGTAAACTCTGCCCCATACAAGTAGTCTTTTAGCTTGTCTACTACCGCCCATTTGAGGGACAGGAATTCCAGCTTATGAGTGGGGTAATTCTTTTCTGAGGGGGTCAGGCTCCTGCTCACATAGGCCACTGGTCGCAGTTGTCCTTCATGTTCTTGGTAGAGTACACCACCTAGACCCTCATGGCCGGCATCCACATGTAATTCATAAGGTCTGGTAGGGTCGGCGTAGGCCAGGACTGGGGCAGTGGTTAAGCTCCTCTTCAGAGCATGAAAGGCCTCTTCACACCTTGGGTTCCACTGATCTTGAACTGACTCACCAGGCCTCCTGGGCCCTGAGTCATCCTCTTCCCCTTCTGCCTTTAGCAATTCATTCAACGGGCGGGCAATCCGAGCAAACCCCTCCACAAACCTCCTATAATAGGAGCAGAACCCCAGGAAGGATCTGAGCTCTGTTACTGTGGTGGGTCGTGGCCAGGAAGTGACTGCTTCCAACTTCTCAGGATCTGTGGCCACCCCTTCTTCAGACACTATGTGCCCCAGATAGTTCACAGAAGACTGGTAGAACCGACACTTCTCGGGGGAAAGCTTAAGTCCCTCTTCGCTGAGTCTTCTCAATACTTTCTCCAACCTGGCTTCATGTTCTTCCAAGGTTCTTCCAAAGACAATGACATCGTCCAAGTACACAAGGACTTCTATAAGATTCATGTCTCCAACAGTCTTCTCCATAAGGCGTTGAAAGGTAGCAGGAGCTCCAGACAGACCCTGAGGCATCCTATTGAATTTGAAGAATCCCACCGGGGTTATGAAGGCTGTCTTCTCCCTGTCTTCTGGGTGCATAGGGATTTGATAGTACCCACTCTTGAGGTCCATCACACTGAACCATTTGGCTCCAGACAAACTTTGTAGGGCATCTTCTATCCTTGGCGTGGTGTATTGGTCAGGGATGGTTCTCCTGTTGAGAGTCCTGTAATCGATACAAAGCCTCAACGACCCATTCTTCTTTCTGACCACCACGATTGGGGAGGCATAGGGACTTCTAGACTCCCGGATCACACCAGTCTTCTTTAGTTCTACAAGTTGTTCCCTCAGATCCTCCAGATCTGCCAGGGGGACCCGCCTGACCCTTTCTCGGAAGGGCTTATCTTCTTGGAGGCGGATCCGATGGGTGGCACTTCTTGCACACCCCACATCGAATTCATCTTCGGAAAAGATCTTCTCCCACCTGGTCAGCTGGGCCTTGGCTCTTTCTTTCCAAGCCCTGGGTAGGTTCGGGTTTTCCACGGACAGTTTCTCCCAAACATCTCCTCCGTCACCCGTCCCCTTGATTTCGGACCAAGTGACCGGGGCAGCAGGGCTCACCTGACCAAGCAACACTCTGGCAGGGATCTCCATGGGTCCTCCCGTAGTGTTCCTAACACTCACCGGAACTCTGCCATGGGCCTTCTTCAGGGCCTTGAACGGAATCACTTCTGGTATCACTTCCAGGCCTGAGGACTCTTCCCTTGGGTCTGATTCCAGCATGACAAAGGGGCCAGGTTGTTCCCACAAAAGCTTCCCAGTGGCCCTAAGACAGGTTACTTCTCCGGGCTGTAGCACTACTCCTTCTCTGCCAAGTCTCCACACCTTCCCTATCCCCTCTCCCGGGGTCTTCTGCTCTAAGACCAGTCGTTGGTAGGCCGTCTTTAGCATGGGATGGATTTTGGTGGCTGAATGGTTTCTCTCTTTCACTAGAGGGGTCAGGAGTCTCCTGACTAGATCCGTGTTTGTCCCAATGATCAGGGAAATCTTGCTGGCTCCAGGCGGCCGGGGACACACAACTGCCAGGGTGTCAAACACTTCAGCCTTCCCAGCCACGGATGGGTCGAAAGTCATCTTTATGGGCAGGTACCCATCATAAGGGAAACTCTGGGTTCCAAGTCCCCATATCTCCAGCTCTTCTATCTTCTGGATAGGCAGATGACTCAAGTGCCTATCATAGAAGTCCTGGTATAGTAAAGTCACCTGTGCTCCGGTGTCCAAAAGAGCTTTAGTATAGACTCCTTCCACTTGAATGGGCACAGTAGGAGACGGGCCCACCAGTTCCTTTGGGTATGGCCGGACTGGGGTCACCTCTTTTTTTTGGCTTTCGACCCTTGCCCTGCTCCTTTTGGACTTTAATTTTTCCTGAGCCTGGCATGCATTGACTTTCTCCCTCTCAATGGGGGCACAAACCCGCTGAGGGATGTTATTGTTCCTTTTAGGTGGATGTTCCTTCTTTGGGGTGCTGTACTTCCACTGAGGGGTCTTGCCCCCTCCCTCTGGGGTACATCTTGGTGGGGGTGTACTATACCTCCTCCTAGGAGTTTTGTCTCCTCCATTCTTGGCCTTTTTTTTTAGTTTGGAGCGCACTGAAGATGATGGGCACCCGGTTGACTCCTTCACCGGGGCCCTTTGGAGTTTCCCGCCGGCTTGCAATTATCTGTTCTCTTCTTCTTTGGGCTGGAGCATACGTTAGCAAAGTGGCCACTCCCTCCGCAGTTATAGCAAATCACCTCTTCTCGGTCCTGTAGGGAGGCCGGTGCTGAGGTGTTCGGGAACAACTCCTTTCTTGGGCTTGGTTTCTCTCGTCTTCTCTGATCTTTCTCCATCAAAGAGGTCAGCATCTCCAACACTTGGGCCATTTGCGATTTCAGAGTGTCAACCTCCGCATCTCTTTCTGGGCTCTTGACCGAATGGACCAACACTGGTAAAGGTGTGACATTCGCCTTGGCCACCTGCTGATCTTCCTGCAGCGCCTCTTCGTCCCTAATAATTTTTATTAGATCAGAGTAGGTTAGTGACATTCCTCCTCCTGAGGTTTTCAGGTGCAGCCAGACCGGGTCTGAGCGCCGCGCTCCCCTCATGATCTGCTTCATGCGTGCTTCATCTGCATCTTTGGGCAGCATTCCCTTCTTCAGTACAATCTTGCATAACTGCCTGTTCAGCCTTCTAACATATTCTGACAGTTTCTCATTCGGCTGCTGGAGAGTGTGTTCAATTTGATAAATCATCTCTGACACCTTCTCCAGCTGACCAAACTCTTCCTGCAGCATGGCCAGGCAATCTTGAGCTGTACAGTTTTCATTTCCAAACCGGAAGCTCTTCACCGCTTCTGCCGCGGCACCTTTCAGACTTTCTAAGACTCGCTGTCTCTTCTGTGCCTCAGGCACCTCCCATGCTTCTACTGCCTGCAATGCCTGTTCCACCCAAGTGTCAAAATCTTCCTCCCCCGCAGGGACGGGGAGCTTCCCTGAGAAGGTGCTAAGCTTCCGGTAACCGGCCTCCACATGCACCATACTGCTTTTCTGGCACTTAATTACAAGGTCTCCTAGAGCATTCAACAATTCAGGCCCTATAGCGGCCAGCGGTGATCCCGGGCTTAATAGTTCCTTAAGCTTTTCTGCTTTAGGGGATAGTGGTGGAGATAATTGTGGGAGTGATGGCTTTGGTGTCTGAAACCATTCTTCCTTCACTGGCAGCGTATGTATCAAGTGATAGATCTGATTATCTATGGCTTGTATACTCTGACTTTTAAAATGCTCTGGGATTTCGTTTTTCCATTCTACCAGTGCGTATGTAAACGAGATCACTGGATCTGGCCTAAAATCCATCACCCATGCTTTGTGGCTCGGAGACAGTAACAATACGAGCTGTTTTATCTCCTCTTCCTTCCATCTTTCCCCCGGGAGTACAATGACTACCGCCGCGGTTGGATTGGCGCCAATCGCTGCGCACCACTGTGACATTGCCAGCGGGTCCATGCTGGTACTTCTGACCGGCTTGATTGCAGCGTGCAACGTACAAGGATCCCGGACTCGAGCCCCCACGTGTAGCGCTACCCCCAGTTAAGAGAGCCGCTGATATTGATTTGGGCCCTGTAGTGCACTGCTGTCAACCCCTGGCAATCGGCTCTAACCTCCCGTGGCACAGCTGGTGATAGAGGGATAGGACCGCGTGACCGCAACTGTTGGTGACCAGGGATGAGCCGAACACCCCCCTGTTCGGTTCGCACCAGAACCTGCGAACAGACAAAATGTTCGTGTAAACTTTAGAACCCTATTAAATACAATGGACTCGAACGTTCGAAATCTAAAGTGTTAATTATAAAGGCTAATATGCAAGTTATTGTCCTAAAAAGTGTTTGGGGACCTGGGTCCTGCCCCAGGGGACATGTATCAATGCAAAAAGAAGTTTTAAAAACGGCCGTTTTTTCGGGAGCAGTGATTTTAATAATGCTTAAAATGAAAAAATAAAAGTGAAATATTCCTTTAAATTTCGTACCTGGGGGGTGTGTATGATATGCATGTGAAGTGGCGCATGTTTCCCGTGCTTAGAACTGTCCCTGCAAAAAGTGTCATTTTTGAAAGAAAAAAAATGCATTTAAAACTGACTCGCGGCTATTAATGAATTGTCGGCTCCCGGCAATACATACAAAAGTCATTGAGAAAAAAAAAAAAAAAAAGCGTGGGGGTTCCCCAGAATTCAATTACCAGGCCCTTCAGATCTGGCATGGATTTTAAGGGGAACTCCACCCCAAGTTTAAAAAAAAAATGGCGTGGAGTCCCCCTAAAAATCCATACCAGACCCCTTATCCGAGCACGCAACCTGGCCGGCCGCAGGGGAAAAGGGGGGGACGAGAGAGCGGCCCCCCCTCCCTCCTGAACCGTACCAAGCCACATGCCCTCAACATGGGGAGGATGTCCCCATGTTGATGGGGACAAGGGCCTCATCCCCACAACCCTTGCCCGGTGGTTGTGGGGGTCTGCGGGCGGGGGGCTTATCGGAATCTGGAAGACCCCTTTAACAAAGGGGACCCCCAGATCCCGCCCCCCCCCTATGTGAATTGGTAACGGGTACATTGTACCCCTACCATTTCACGAAGAAAGCGTAAAAAAAATGTTTAAAAAAACACACAAACACCTTGAAAAAGTCCTTTATTTTAAAAAAAAAAAAACATTCCAGCGGTGAAATCCAGTGTCCCGCGGCGATCCCGATGTCCAGCGCTGTCCTTCATTGGTTGTGCCTGAGCGGACCTGATGGGGAACTCCCTCTCAGTATTTTAAATGTATAGACCCGCCCCTTCTAAAGTTCCCCATCAGGTCCGCTCAGCGGACGAGATGCGGAACATGAGAAGGGGCGGGTCTATACATGTATTACCAAAGTGAGAGCAGTTCCCCATCAGGTCCGCCCCCTCGGTATGTCAGACCCGCCTACGTCATTGGCTTGAGCGGGGAACTTCCTTCACTATGTAAATTTAAATTACACAGTGAAGGAAGTTCCCCGCTCAAGCCAATGACGTAGGCGGGTCTGACATACCGAGGAGGCGGACCTGATGGGGAACTGCTCTCACTTTGGTAATACATGTATAGACCCGCCCCTTCTCATGTTCCGCATCTGGTCCGCTGAGCGGACCTGATGGGGAACTTTAGAAGGGGCGGGTCTATACATTTAAAATACTGAGAGGGAGTTCCCCATCAGGTCCGCTCAGGCACAACCAATGACGGACAGCGCTGGACATCGGGATCGCCGCGGGACACTGGATTTCACCGCTGGAATGTTTTTTTTTTTGTTTTTTTTTAAATAAAGGACTTTTTCAAGGTGTTTGTGTGTTTTTTTAAACATTTTTTTACGCTTTCTTCGTGAAATGGTAGGGGTACAATGTACCCCTTACCAATTCACATAGGGGGGGGGCGGGATCTGGGGGTCCTCTTTGTTAAAGGGGTCTTCCAGATTCCGATAAGCCCCCCGCCCGCAGACCCCCACAACCACCGGGCAAGGGTTGTGGGGATGAGGCCCTTGTCCCCATCAACATGGGGACATCCTTCCCATGTTGAGGGCATGTGGCTTGGTACGGTTCAGGAGGGAGGGGGGGCCGCTCTCTCGTCCCCCCCTTTTCCCCTGCGGCCGGCCAGGTTGCATGCTCGGATAAGGGGTCTGGTATGGATTTTTAGGGGGACTCCACGCCATTTTTTTTTTAATTTGGGGTGGAGTTCCCCTTAAAATCCATGCCAGATCTGAAGGGCCTGGAATGGATATTTGGGGGAACCCCACGTCAATTTTTTTTTTATTTGCGGCGGGGTTCCCCTTAATATCCATTCCAGACCTGAAGGGCCTGGTAATTGAATTCTGGGGAACCCCCACGCTTTTTTTTTTTTTTTTATCAATGACTTTTGTATGTATTGCCGGGAGCCGACAATTCATTAATAGCCGCGAGTCAGTTTTAAATGCATTTTTTTCTTTCAAAAATGACACTTTTTGCAGGGACAGTTCTAAGCACGGGAAACATGCGCCACTTCACATGCATATCATACACACCCCCCAGGTACGAAATTTAAAGGAATATTTCACTTTTATTTTTTCATTTTAAGCATTATTAAAATCACTGCTCCCGAAAAAACGGCCGTTTTTAAAACTTCTTTTTGCATTGATACATGTCCCCTGGGGCAGGACCCGGGTCCCCAAACACTTTTTAGGACAATAACTTGCATATAAGCCTTTATAATTAGCACTTTAGATTTCTCCCATAGATTTTTCGAATTTGCCGCGAACACCCCAATTTGTTCGCTGTTCGGCGAACGGGCGAACAGGCAATGTTCGAGTCGAACATGAGTTCGACTCGAACTCGAAGCTCATCCCTATTGGTGACGCAGTCCTATAACAAACATACACAGAATATACTTTAAAACTCCTATTAAAGTAAGCGGAACTGACACCAAATGTACTTTACCCAGATATTTTACTGAGGCTAATGGGCAAGTAATAAACAACAGTATAACAAGTTGCAGATCCCTGCAATAAACAGTAATAAAGATAAACAGAGTAATCAGAATAATAAAGTATTGCTATGCAACTCTAGCGCTGCCCTTTAACAGCTACTTCCCCTCATGGGTAGACTAACACCCAGCAATGTCTACCTATGCAGTCAGGCCTGACTGATCTAAATGGAAGTTCAGTGAAACAATATTCGCTAGCAATCTTTTCGGTGGTGCACTTGAAGAACAACTTTGTAATCCCAACGAATAGTAAAGATAAAGGATCTGTCTTTAAACAGCTCTCACCACCCGGACAAGTCCAAATCCGTTTCCTCCATCGATTCGTCTGGGAACAGAAATCCACCGACATCCAAGTCTTCAATCCTTCTGGTGTACTGCAGCAAGGAGGATTAGATGTCTCTAAGGCTCTGCTAGGCTGGCAGAGGGCTCTTTGGAAAGGAGCACACGGCCCAGGCTTCAGGCCTTGTGCACACAGCAGTTCAGCACAGACATCCTCTTGCTAGGAGAGGGGGGTCCAAAGAGGCCGACCAAAACTCCGCCTCCCCTTTATAAAGTCTGCCCCAGCAGTCTCTGTTCTGGAGCAATGCACCCTGGGTGCTGCAAGATGTACTGGGAGATGTAGTCTCTCTCTCCTCTGCTTTCACTTCCATAATCTCTCTTTACTTCCTCCCGACTCACCTCTCACCTGGAACTTCTTGTCTCTCTGCATTAAAGGGGAACACCCCGCTACACATAAATCTAATATCAGGAATAAAAAAAAAAACTTCTACGTATTACTTCTTGCTTTGGTTTTTGTGTTGTTCGATTTAGTAGCATTTATTGAAAGGGAAATAATTGCTATAAAAGCAGCCCACAATTAAATGTTTATTGAAATAATTAGTTTTTTTCCTACTGATTTAGGAACATTACAGTTTCTCAAATAATGAACAATAAAGGAAAGTCCGTAAATTGTATTCAGGCTGGGAATTCTCTAATTATTGCTATATGCTGTGATCTCTTTCATTAAAAGCTTTGGGATTTCAGAAATAATATGTCGAGCTGCTCCTTGTATCAGCAGCATTTCTTTATACATCCCATTTCGTTCACCCCTACCCAGCTGCTATACATCATTAGCAATAATAGCCATTCCACTAAAACAGGAAAGTTTGCACTGCTGACACTTTAAAGGCTCGGGCAGATGCTGCCAGGCTATCAGCTGTGGCAACAGGAAACTACAAAAAGACAACACCCAGGAATAACAGCAGCTGTAAAAGTCATACTAAGAGGATATTGTGATAGCTGTCCATGTTTGTTGTCCTCGGCCTGCTAGTAAGTCATTGCACTGCACAAAGTAGAAAATAATGAATTGTTAAGTACTATAAAAACCGGGCATCAGACAACCAGACATAGGAGATTTAGTCCTAAAATAGTGCTGTAAATTGGACGAACGGGTATGAATATAGAAAGTAGGCACAGATATGGTAGACCAATCAAACTACATTTGTAATGTACACTATACAGTCGAACAGTAAAATACTAAATATAATAATCAACATATATGTATATAAATGTAGCGGATGGTATCATCCACCATATCACCCTGCTGCCAGACGTCCATATATCACTCTCAGAGACAATGAGCAGCCATTTTGCCTTGTTTTGTTTTTGTTTATTTGGTGGATATAACGTGGTTGGGGAAAGGGAATATGGGATGCCTAGTGTTTAGCAGCTTTTAGAAAGTTGGTGGACTACTGATCCCAGCTAGCCCGACTTGCAAATCCTGTGCTCGCAGGCCACATCGATTTGACACAAAATCCCACAGTCTCTCCTCCGGCCTTGCACCCAGCTCCCCTGACATGCCTCCTCCAGATATCCACTGTGCCTCACTCACCAACGTTCTCCAGCCCTGAGTCTATGGTCAAGAACTTAACCTGACATGCATACCAACTGCTTCTCCAGCTCCTCTGTTCCAGGAAACCCCCTCCATGACCATGTAAGGATGAGGCTCCTCCGCTGAGGCGCGCACCCCCCAGATGGGGATGGGCCTCCTGCTGCAGTCTAACACTCCAATCTTCACTTCACCCAGCCGACAACACTCCCCTCCAGTGGGCTGGACCTGAGCTTATGAAGGAGGCCTGCCCCCTGCCAATTCCAATTGGGGATTGGTCAGGGCTCCTCACATGAGCTCCCTGTCACTCCAATTCCCAGCCCTGCCCCCAGAACATTCTCCCTGGAAGCCGGGGAGGCGCCCGAGAACTGAAGGACAGGTGATCACACCCACTGCTACACTAACCACTCCCTGCCCCCAGATTAAAAACAAACAGGCCTACCATGCAGCATAGGCCTGTCTAAATTTACCTGCCTGGCAGCTATCACAAAAATTCTCACCTCTAACACCTACCTATGGTACATCTACAGCAAAAGTAATGTAGCAAATATTTAGTCATTTTATCATATTTTCTGTCATCAGTCACCAAAAGTCAGGGCATAAAGAATATATAAATCCAACATTTCCAATTTCCAATACGTGCCTGCTGTATTATGTACTTGTATGAGAAAGTATCCTGTTCTCTTTGTATTGCTTCCCTTATGTGAAATTCTTGGTGTTCCTGCCAGTCCCTCTACTTTCCTATTAACCACTTAAGCCCCGGACCATTTGGTAGCTAAAGGACCAGAGGTGAATTCAGAATTTTGCACTGCGCTGCTTTAACTGTAAATTGTGCGGACATGCAATGTTGTACCCAAACGAAATTTGCGTCCTTTTCTTCCCACAAATAGAGCTTTCTTTTAATGGTATTTAATTGCCTCTGCGATGTTTATTTTTTGCGATATAAACGGAAAAAGACCGAAAATTTTGAAAAAAAAATGATATTTTCTACTTTTTGTTATAAGAAAAATCGAATAAACTCAATTTTAGTCATACATTTAGGCCAAAATGTATTCAGCCACATGTCTTTAGTAAAAAAAATGTCAATAAGCGTATATTTATCGGTTTGCGCAAAAGTTATAGCGTTTACAAACTAGGGTACATTTTCTGGAATTTACACAGCTTTAAATTTATGACTGCCTATCTCATTTCTTGAGGTGCTAAAATGGCAGGGCAGTACAAAACCCCCCCAAATGACCCCATTTTAGAAAGTAGACACCCCAAGGAAATTGCTGAGAGGCATGTTGAGCCCATTGAATATTTTTTTTTTTGTCCCAAGTGATTGAATAATGACAAAAAAAAAATAAAATTACAAAAAGTTGTCACTAAATGATATATTGCTCACACATGCCATGGTTATATGTGGAATTGCACCCCAAAATACATTCTGCTGCTTCTCCTGAGTACGGGGATACCACATGTGTGGGACTTTTTAGGAGCCACGTACGGGACCCCGGAAACCAAGCACCGCCTTCAGGATTTCTAAGGGTGTAAATTTTTGATTTCACTCCTCACTACCTATCACAGTTTTGAAGGCCATAAAATGCCAAAATAGCACAAAACCCCCCCAAATGACCCCATTTTAGAAAGTAGACACCCCAAGGAAATTGCTGAGAGGCCTGTTGAGCCCATTGAATATTTTTTTTTTGTCCCAAGTGATTGAATAATGACAAAAAAAAAAATTACAAAAAGTTGTCACTAAATGATATATTGCTCACACATACCATGGTTATATGTGGAATTGCACCCCAAAATAAATTTTGCTGCTTCTCCTGAGTACGGGGATACCACATGTGTGGGACTTTTTAGGAGCCTAGCCGCGTATGGGACCCCGAAAACCAATCACCGCCTTCAGGATTTCTAGGCACAAATTTTTGATTTGACTCCTCACTACCTATCACAGTTTCGAAGGCCATAAAATGCCAAAATAGCACAAACCCCCCCCAAATGACCCCATTTTGGAAAGTAGACACCCCAAGCTGTTTGCTGAGAGGCATGGTGAGTATTTTACAGCTCTCATTTGTTTTTGAAAATTAAGAAAGAACATTTTTTTTTTCTTTTTTTTTTTCAATTTTCAAAACTTTGTGACAAAAAGCGAGATCTGCAAAATACTCACAATACCTCTCAGCAAATAGCTTGGGGTGTCTATTTTCCAAAATGGGGTCATTTGGGGGGGTTTTGTGCCATCTGGGCATTCCATGGCCTCCGAAACTGTGATAGGCAGTGAGAAGTGAAATCAAAAATTTACACCCTTTAGAAAGCCTGAAGGCGGTGATTGGTTTTTGGGGTCCCGTACACGGCTAGGCTCCCAAAAAGTCTCACACATGTGGTATCCCCGTACTCAGGAGAAGCAACAGAATGTATTTTGGGGTGTAATTCCACATATGCCCATGGCATGTTTGAGCAATATATCATTTAGTGACAACTTTGTGCAAAAAAAAAAAAAATTGTCTTTTTTCCGCAACTTGTGTCAACATATAAAATATTCCATGGACTCGACATGCCTCTCAGTATATAGCTTGGGGTGTCTACTTTCCAAAATGGGGTCATTTGGGGGGGTTTTGAACTGTTCTGGCATTTTATACACAACATTAGGAAGCTTACATCCACTCTTCTAACCACTTGAAGACAAAGCCCTTTTTGACACTTTTTGTTTACATGAAAACATTTTTTTTTTTGCAAGAAAATTATGTTGAACCCCCAAACATTATATATATTTTTAAAGCAAAGGCCCTACAGAATAAAATGGTGGGTGTTGCATTTTTTTTTTCTACACAGTATTTGCGTAGCGATTTTTCAAACGCATTTTTTGGGGAAAAAATACACTTTTTTTAATTTTAATGCACTAAAACACACTATATTGCCCAAATGTTTGATGAAATAAAAAAGATGATCTTAGGCCGAGTACATAGATACCAAACACGGCATGCTTTAAAATTTCGCACAAACGCGCATTGGCGACAAACTACATAAATTTTTAAAAGCCTTTAAAAGCCTTTACAGGTTACCCCGTTAGATTTACAGAGGAGGTCTACTGCTAAAATTACTGCCCTTGATCTGACCTTCGCGGTGATACCTCACATGCATGGTGCAATTGCTGTTTACATATGACGCCAGACCGACGCTTGCGTTCGCCATTGGGCAAGAGCAGGGCAGGACAGGGGTGCTTTTTTTTTTTTTTTTTTTTTTTTATTATTAATTTTGCTTTTTTATTTTATTTTTAAACTGTTGCTTCCATATTTTTTTTTTTTTATCATTTTTATTGTTATCTCAGGGAATGTAAATATCCCCTATGATAGCTATAGGTAATGACAGGTACTCTTTTTTGAAAAAAACTGGGGTCTATTGGACCCTAGATCTTTCCTCTGCCCTCAAAGCATCTGACCACACCAAGATCGGTGTGATAAAATGCTTTCCAAATTTCCCAATGGCGCTTTTTATATCCAGGGGGGTCATTCCCTCCCACTGCTTGTAAAAGCAGTCCAGAGGCTAATTAGCCACTAGGATTGCTTTTAAATGAAAGCCGGCCGCTGGCTGAAAAGAATGATACCAAGATGATACCTAAACCCGCAGGCATCATTCTGGTATAAACATTCAAAGTCCAGCAACATACCAGTACGTTGCTGGTCCTTGTTGGACATGTATTGTAATCTTTTTTTTCATGCAGCCTGTTGGCTGAACGAAAAAAAAAGATTGATCGGTGGGTATGCCCACCATTAGAATACCGCCCTTCATCCACCCACTTCTAATGATGGGCATACATGCACCATTTATATATGCCGAAGCATGGGGGCATCTTCCCGCAAAAGTTATGCCGCGTACACATGGTCAGACTTTTCCACGGGCAAGCCTCCGTCGGAATTTCGACTGTATGTACGCGGCATTAGGAGCAAAATCGCTCCTCCGCCCCTGCTGCCCCAATGCTTCGGCATATATGTTTTGTTTTTTTTAACTGTGGTGGCGAAATCACCTCCTACAGCACTGGCGTCGCAGGGATCAGGCCTGTCTCTGCGAACGCTGCAGTTATGTGTGTTGTGTTTTGCAAGTGACAGTGATCGATCGATACTGCACTTGGGTGGCCTGGGCTGGACAGAGGGGCAAAACGCAGGTGCTAGCAGGTATCTGGGCTGATCCCGCTAACACTGCGTTTTTGGGAACCCTAAACTGCTGGGAACGCTAATATAGATCTGATCAGATCAGATATTGATCTGTTCAGATACTATACCACTAAGGGGGGTGTATGCTTCACGCGTGGGTGTTAGCATTACTGGCACTAACCTGACGCTGCCTGGGGTGTGACGCAGACCCTCTCTGACGCTAAAACCTAATTGATATCACCCGCCGGGCGATCAGGGGGTTAAACCTTTATTGGGTTATATACGGCGGGTGCCCTGACACTATAAAAAGCAAACTAACTAACCAGCGTCACCCGTAACACTTATATGATGATCACTGGTGAAAGGGTTAACTAGGGGCAATTAGGGGGTTAAAACCTTTATTAGGTAATATATGGGGGTACCTGACGCTATATAAAAACCTGACGGCGAACCTAAAAAAAAATTACTGGCTACCTATCGGCATCACCGACACTAAGACAACGATCATAAAAACGATCGCTTAGCGACAGTGGTGATAGGGGGTGAAAGGGTTACCTGGGGGGCGATCAGGGGGTTAAACCTTTATTAGATAATATATGGGGGTACCTGACGCTATAAAAACCTGCGGCGAACCTAAAAAAAATTACTGGCTACCGATCTGCATCACCGACGCTAAGACAGCGATCAGAAAAATTATCGCTTAGTGACAGTGGTGATAGGGGGTGAAAGGGTTACCTGGGGGGCGATCAAGGGGGTTAAACCTTTATTAGGTAATATATGGGGGTACCCGACGCTATAAAAACCTGCGGCGAACCTAAAAAAAATTACTGGCTACCGATCAGCATCACCGACGCTAAGACATCGATCAGAAAAATGATCGCTTAGTGACAGTGGTGATAGGGGGTGAAAGGGTTACCTGGGGGGTGATCAAGGGGGTTAAACCTTTATTAGGTAATATATGGGGGTACCCGACGCTATAAAAACCTGCGGCGAACCTAAAAAATATTACTGGCTACCGATCAGCATCGCCGACGCTAAAACATCGATCAGAAAAATTATCGCTTAGTGACCGTGGTGATAGGGGGTGAAAGGGTTACCTGGGGGGCGATCAAGGGGGTTAAACCTTTATTAGGTAATATATGGGGGTACCTGACGCTATAAAAACCTGCGGCGAACCTAAAAAAAATTACTGGCTACCGATCAGCATCACCGACGCTAAGACATCGATCAGAAAAATGATCGCTTAGTGACAGTGGTGATAGGGGGTGAAAGGGTTACCTGGGGGGTGATCAAGGGGGTTAAACCTTTATTAGGTAATATATGGGGGTACCCGACGCTATAAAAACCTGCGGCGAACCTAAAAAAAATTACTGGCTACCGATCAGCATCGCCGACGCTAAAACATCGATCAGAAAAATTATCGCTTAGTGACCGTGGTGATAGGGGGTGAAAGGGTTACCTGGGGGGCGATCAAGGGGGTTAAACCTTTTTTAGGTAATATATGGGGGTACCCGACGCTATAAAAACCTGCGGCGAACCTAAAAAAAATTACTGGCTACCGATCAGCATCACCGACGCTAAGACATCGATCAGAAAAATGATCGCTTAGTGACGGCGGTGCTAGGGGGTGAAAGGGTTATCTGGGGGTGATCAGGGGGTTAAACCTTTATTAGGGGGGGGTTAGGGGGCTACACTGGACCTAAAACTAAATGTACTGACACTTTTACAGTCACAAATGTCACTGATTGCAGTGATCACTAAATAAATGGTCACTGCAATCAGTGACACTGTGACTGGGGGCTGGGGGGTGATCTGGGGGGTGATCTGGGGGGGTCTGGGGGGCCTGGGGGGGCGATTTATGTGCCTATGTATCCTGGTGTCAGTGTAGTGTTGTGTGCACTAACCTGCATCTTCTCCTGTACGGCGCTCGGTATATGTGAGCGCCGCAGGAGAGATGACATCACTTCCTCCTGTCTGTGTAAACAAGCACACAGGCAGGGGAAGCTCTCATTCGCCGGGAGCGATCGAGAGGGGGTGGCCGGAATCAAACGGCCGTCCCCTCATGCCGGATCGCTCCCGAAGGTAAAACGACCGCTCACTGTAAAGAAGGGGGGTCCGATCGGACCCCCCAACTATACAAAGGCAATCACGTACATATACGTGATTCTGCCTGTCGGTGCCATTTTGCCGACGTATATTTACAGTGGGTGGTCGTTAAGTGGTTAAAAAGTGACCACAGTAGGCAGTGAGAGCACAGCATGGTCCATTCACTAGCTGTACTGCAAACTCAGTCTGTTCTACTCCAATGATCGGACTTGTCCTGACCCCCCTCCCCTCCCCCGCACAGCCTCTCTTCCCCCAGCTTCTTCCCCCTTATGCAGCTGAGAACAGAGATCATGTGATCACCTTAAAAAAAAAAAAAAGGAATAGGGTATTTATAATGTTTGTTTTATATTGTGAGGGGGCTAGCTCGGCAGCGGGTATGTGTGACCCCCGGGATGGGCTCCCCACCCAAAACAGGCCCAGCAGACGGAGGTTGTGGTTTTCAAAATCAAAAAGGTGCGGTTTATTTTCTATTTACAGTGACAAAAACACAGCAAGGCAAAAAAAACATAAACAAAATAAATCCTGGTCAACTTGACCTCTGACTAAACTTACAGGTTTCCTAACTAACGACTGGGATCAGCCTAGTGCTGTCCTAGTCCCTGGTTTTAAATGTCCAAGCAAAATATAGCCACACAGGCTTTCTCTCACCGCACAGGGGTTCACTCTCCCTAGACAGTCCACACAGGTCTGCTTCCAGGCATGAGCTAACATCTAATGAAGCTGGGAGTTTTTTATAGAGGCCTAAATGAGCTGACAAGCTTCAGCTGGCCTCATCAACTCCCTGTCTGCACGACGCCCAGCCCTCTCCCTAGAGGTATGAGTCATCAATGAGCCCACTAGTCTCAGCTGGGCTTATACAACTCTCCACCTAGCTGTATAAGTCAGCGTAAAGCCTGAATCTGGGCGAAATATATCTACCCCCCTGGATGCAACCAGGTGACTTTACCTTCCTGCTGTCACATACCCCCCCCTCTTGTTTTAACCTCGGGGTTGGAACACCAGCAATCAGGCATTCATGTACTCGAGACAAAGCATCCACATTCCCCATTTGAACGCCAGGGCGATGCTTTACTGTGAAGTTGAATTCCTGGAGGGCCAGGAACCACCTATTCACTCTTCTATTTGTTTCCTTGTTTTGAGCCATCCACTTTAACGGAGCGTGATCCGTAACCATGTCAAAGTGCCTACCTAGCAGGTAGTACCGAAGGGAATCTAGAGCCCACTTCACCGCTAAACACTCCTTTTCAACGGTGGCGTAATTTACCTCATGGGACTTCAACTTCCTGCTGAGGTAAATGACTGGGTGCTCTTCCCCGTTCCAGACCTGGGACAATACTGCTCCTAACCCCACATCTGACGCATCACTTTGTACGACAAAGTCTCTAGAGAAGTCGGGTGAGTACAACACTGGCTGGCTACATAAGGCTTGTTTCAAGAATTGGAATGCTGCCTCAGCCTCGGGGGTCCATTTAATCATGACCGACCCTTTCCCCTTCGTCAGGTTGGTTAGGGGCACAGCCTTAGAAGCAAAGTGGGGAATGAATCGCCGATAATACCCAGCGATTCCCAGAAAGGCTCGTACCTGCTTCTTGCTGTTGGGACGTGGCCAACTCTGGATGGCCTCGACTTTGTTGAGTTGGGGTTTTATTACTCCCCTCCCAATGGTGTACCCAAGATATTTGGCCTCCTCCTGCCCAATGGTACACTTCTTGGGGTTAGCCGTAAACCCTGCTTCCCGAACAGAGTCCAGGACTGCTTGCACTTTTGGCAGATGTGAGGCCCAATCTGTGCTATGGACAATTATGTCATCCAGGTAAGCCGCAGCATACTTCCGATGGGGCCTCAGCATCTGGTCCATTTTCCGCTGGAATGTGGCCGGCGCATTCTGTAACCCGAACGGCATTCTTTTATATTGGAACGCCCCGTCTGGGGTTACAAATGCGGTTTTCTCTTTGGCCGACTTGGCCAGGGGGATTTGCCAATACCCTTTTGTGAGGTCAAGAGTCGTCATGTATCGGGCTGTTCCCAGCCGGTCGATCAACTCATCTATACGTGGCATGGGGTAGGTGTCAAATTTTGTAACTTTGTTCAACTGACGAAAATCGTTACAAAATCGCCAGCTCCCATCCGGTTTAGGCACCAACACAATGGGACTAGACCAATCACTTTGGGACTCCTCTATCACCCCTAAGTTCAGCATTCTCTGTACTTCCTCCCGTATTGCCTCCCGTCGGGCCTCTGGGATCCGATAGGGTTTTAACTTCACCCTTTCACCGGGCGGGGTAATAATGTCATGCTCTACCCCAGATGTTTGTCCCGGCAGCTCAGAGAATACCTCCTTGTTGCGAAGTACAAACTCCTTAACCTCCTGTTGTTGGGGTTGTGACAAGGTGGCTGCGATTCCAACCTCAGGAATCACGCAACCAGTTTGAGCTGGTGACCAAGTGTCTGCGACTAGGGACTCTCTATCCCTCCAGGCTTTCAACAGATTAACGTGATAGATCTGTTCGGGCTTTCGCCTTCCTGGTTGTCTGACCTTGTAATTCACTTCGCTCACTTTTTCCATTATCTCGTAGGGGCCTTGCCATTTGGCAAGGAATTTACTTTCAACCGTAGGGACAAGTACCAATATCCTATCCCCCGGGGAAAAGGTACGGGTCTTGGCTCCACGGTTGTACACTCTCTGCTGTGCCAACTGCGCTTGGGCCAAATGTTCCTTCACGATGGGCATTACCTGTGCAATTCGATCTTGCATCAGGGCGACATGCTCAATCACACTCCTGTGGGGAGAACTCTCACTTTCCCAAGTTTCCTTGGCAATATCCAACAGCCCTCTTGGGTGTCTCCCATACAGTAACTCAAAGGGGGAGAATCCCGTAGAGGATTGGGGCACCTCCCTAATAGCAAACATCAAATAAGGAAGTAGACAGTCCCAATCCCTTCCATCTCTATCCACCACTTTCTTCAACATTTGTTTTAGGGTTTTGTTGAATCTTTCAACCAGCCCATCGGTTTGGGGGTGATACACAGATGTACGCAATTGCGTCACTTTGAACAATTTACACAGCTCTTTCATAACCCGGGACATAAAGGGTGTACCTTGGTCCGTAAGCAGTTCTTTACAAATACCCACCCGGCTAAAAACAAGAGATAGCTCTTTGGCTATGGTTTTGGCCGAGGTATTTCTGAGAGGGATCGCTTCTGGATAACGGGTGGCATAGTCCATTATAACCAATATGTACTGGTGCCCCCTAGCGGACTTGATTATAGGACCTACCAAATCCATTGCGATTCTCTCAAACGGGACCTCAATGATGGGTAGAGGGACCAGCGGGCTACGGAAATGTGGCATCGGGGCCGACCTCTGACACACAGGGCAGGAGGAACAATAATTTTCTATGTCCCTCATCACCCCAGGCCAATAGAATCTCTGTAATACCCTCTCTCGGGTTTTCTCTGTCCCCAGATGACCTCCAAGAATGTGCCCATGGGCCAACTCCAACACCAACTTCCTGTAAGGTTTGGGCACCACAAGCTGCTCAACGGTTTCTTCTGCCCTTTTTGCCACCCGATACAGTAGGTCCTTCTCTACGCTGAAGTATGGGTAAGTGCCAGTATTATCTGGGTTCACTAACTCGCCATCTATTTTCACTACGTTTTCCCGTGCCTTTATTAGGGCGGGGTCTTTCAACTGTTCTGTGGCAAAGTTTTCCCTGTGAACCTCAAGATCAGAAAACTCCACAGACGGTAGGTTTTCGTCTGAGGAGGTGGGCTCCTCTCCAGTTTCTTGAGTCTCCCCTGCCAATACTGACAAGGGAAATTCCGGAGAGTCCTCACCACTCTCAGGGGAGTTCTGGCTATCACATTCCTGGTACATAGGGGCACCAGTGGGGGGCTCAGGATCATCCCACAGTTCCCAGAACTTCGGAAAATCCCTTCCCACAATGGCGTCATGCGGTAACTGAGATACTAAGCCCACTGGATGAGAGAGGGTACCTTTGGGGGTCTCGAAACACACCGTAGTCACTGGATACTCTCGGGTGTCCCCATGCACACAAATAACGGCTACCTTGCTATTCCCAGAGACCTCTGTTTTAACTAACTCAGCCTTTATCAGGGTCACAAGGCTACCTGAATCCAGCAATACCACAACATTTCTACCATTAATACACATTTTGCATAAATGTTTCTCAGTTCCCCGAATGGCAGTGCATGCGACTGTCGCACACAGCGACTGACGTCTGCCCGTCAGAAAGTCACACTGCATGGGTTCCTCCAAAACCGGGCAATTTGCTGCAATATGTCCCGCTTGCCGGCAGCGGTAGCAAATGATCCTTCTTGCCGCCTCTTGAGCCGCTGATTTCCCAGGCTGTTCTCGCCAAACTTGGGGTAGAGCTCCCACCCTCTCACTCTCTCCACCCTTACCCCTTGGAATCATCTTATCCGCCCCTGGGGATGGTCTGGTCTTAGGGTGGAAAGTCCGAGTGTCTCTGGAAGAGGCCGTCAGGTTCTCTGTAGCCAAGTATTTCTCCACACGATCCACAAGACCATCGGCCGTCTCTGGGTCTCCATGGCTTACCCACTTTTGGATGGCAGTAGGAAGAGCTCTCAAAAACCGATCCATTACAACACGTTCCACAATCTTTGGTGCGGACAAAGTCTCTGGCTGTAGCCACTTTCTGCTCAGGTGAATGAGATCATACATTTGAGACCTGGGGGGTTTTCCAAGCTGGAAAGTCCAGTTATGCACACGCTGAGCCCGGACAGCCTGGGTGACACCCAGCCTTGCCAATATCTCAGCTTTTAGCATCACATAGTCTTTTGCTTGGTCAGGCTCCAGGTCATAGTAAGCCTTCTGCGATTCACCAGTTAACAGAGGAGCCACCAGTCCAGCCCACTGCTCCTCAGGCCACTTTTCTCTTTCAGCAGTCCTTTCAAATGTGGTCAAAAATACCTCTGGATCATCCTCTCCAGTCATTTTTGTCAATAAACGACTCACCCCAAAGGACGCGGTATTAGTGGGACGGCTTTCCTCACTGGTCTGCGGACGTTGCTGCATTACTGCTTCCATTTGTTGTAGTCTCTGCTCTTGCTTCTGTAACAGGTCTATGAAGCGGGCCTCAGATTGCTGCTGGGCTTGTTGCTGAGCTTCCAGACTCTGTTGGTGAGCTTGCTGCTGGGCTGCAAGGCTCTGTTGATGAGCTTGCTGCTGGGCTGCGAAGTTCTGTTGTTGAGCTGCAAGGCTCTGTTGATGAGCTGCAAGGCTCTTTTGCAAACCTGCATTTGTCTGCTGTTGATTGGCATTTGCTAGAGCCAGCTGCTTCAGTATCTCCTCCATGCTGGCTTAAAAAAAACTGCCCGCATTCTCCACCAACTGTGAGGGGGCTAGCTCGGCAGCGGGTATGTGTGACCCCCGGGATGGGCTCCCCACCCAAAACAGGCCCAGCAGACGGAGGTTGTGGTTTTCAAAATCAAAAAGGTGCGGTTTATTTTCTATTTACAGTGACAAAAACACAGCAAGGCAAAAAAAACATAAACAAAATAAATCCTGGTCAACTTGACCTCTGACTAAACTTACAGGTTTCCTAACTAACGACTGGGATCAGCCTAGTGCTGTCCTAGTCCCTGGTTTTAAATGTCCAAGCAAAATATAGCCACACAGGCTTTCTCTCACCGCACAGGGGTTCACTCTCCCTAGACAGTCCACACAGGTCTGCTTCCAGGCATGAGCTAACATCTAATGAAGCTGGGAGTTTTTTATAGAGGCCTAAATGAGCTGACAAGCTTCAGCTGGCCTCATCAACTCCCTGTCTGCACGACGCCCAGCCCTCTCCCTAGAGGTATGAGTCATCAATGAGCCCACTAGTCTCAGCTGGGCTTATACAACTCTCCACCTAGCTGTATAAGTCAGCGTAAAGCCTGAATCTGGGCGAAATATATCTACCCCCCTGGATGCAACCAGGTGACTTTACCTTCCTGCTGTCACAATATGTATACACAAATGTTTTGTCTTTCTTTTCTATTTTTTGTGAAATTTGAGTAAGCAAATTCAGTACAAGCGAGAAGCCTGTTCAACTATGCAAGACTGAAAGGAAGACTTGTAATGCTTTAAAGTTGAACTATAGGCAAAACTTTTTCCTGACGCCAACATGGCAGCATACGTATGATAAAGCTCCACCCCTATATCCACCCACAGGACCTGTCCATATCTATAAAGTTCTGACTGAGAGCAACCTCCCCCATTCTCCATTTTTACATCTATAAATTCGGGCATTTGCCTATGGAGACATCTGCAAAGCAGCAGGATGGCTGGTGCAGTGCACCTGCCTCAGACACTATAGGGAAATCCAGGGGCTTGTACGGTCCAGGCTTCCATGTCCATTGTAATAAAGTTTGATTATACATGTTAGTCCTCCCTGTTTAGCTTGTTATTTATCACATGTATGCTGCCATTTTGGCGTCAGGAAAACAGAAAACTGTATCAAATACTTACCGTACCATCATTCTTCTTTCCTGATGCCAAACCATGGCAACATACAAACCCTCCCTTTTTTGATCTTGATATTTTTACAGAGAATGGGGGAGGTTGCTCTCAGTCAGACTTTTATAAACTTGGACAGGTCTTGTGGGTGGATATAGGGGCGGAGCTATATCATATGTACTGTATGTTGCCATGGATTGGCGTCAGGAATGGAAAATTATGGTAAGTATGTGATACAACTTTCATTTTTTTTATTTTGGATAGAGCAAAAGAAACTAATAACCTCCGTCGGAACATTTTTTTCACCATCTGTGTCCCATTGCAGAGATTTCCCTTCACTTCCCTGCCAAACTGAAAAAACGGCCAGATAGTAAAATAAAAGCAGCACACATTACACATTGTTAACACACAATTACACCTTGATTGTCCCTAGATGTTAAGCCCTTCCCAGCCAGTGTCATTAGTACAGTGTCAGTGTACAGTATTGATAAAGAAGTGGTGCTGCACTGTAAAACAATATAAATATTCTACTAAGAAATGTAAACTGTGCAAATTACAAAATGATGTAAACTCAACTGACTTACATAAATACCAATACACGTGCAGCAAACTGCGTGCAAAATAGTGCAAATGATATGGGTAACAAATAAATGAATAACACTTTAAAGTGCAATATCTAATAAGGCTAAAGTGCAAAAAAATCCATAAAGTGCAGAAAAAAGTCCAGAAATTGCAGAACATGCGACTTCAATGTGCAAATAATACAGATAAAAAAATGCAGAACATGCGGCTTCACATGTGCAAACAATGCGACTTCAAAGTGCTGAAAAATGCAGAGAAAATGCGACAAAGTGCAAAAGGGGGTGTGTGATGGGGCTGTCTGCTCTTCTTCCTGTGCGGACACACTTCTGTGTAAATACACTCTGGTGCAGATGGTCTAATTTTAGCGTCACTTCTAGTTTCCTTTGTTGTCCTTTGTTGCATGGCATCATGGTCAACCCCTGATGAAGTCACGTGACCGTGACGCCACGCGTAGGGACAAAAAAATACATACATATATTTTATTCAGTGTACAGTATTATCAGTGATCACAGTATTAGTGTAACTAGTGATATCAATGTCAGTTAGTGATCCCCCCAGATGGTGTCTCTTAGCGCCAGTTTGCCCACCACCCTATAACTGTCGCACTATAAGGCACTGATCCCCACCATTACAGTATAGTGTCTACAGCTGCTTAAATTTCAGTATATATACCATAGTCTGTAAAGGCTATGATTTTCACACAAACTAATTAACATACACTTATTGGGACTTTTTTTTTTGTTGGTCATAGACATGTAGCAGAATACATTTTGGCCTCAATTTATGAAGAATTATTTTTTTCAATTTTTTATTGGATGTGTTTATAACAGAAATTAGATAATATATATATATTTTTTTCAAAATATGGGGTAAACAACAATAGAAAGCTCTATTTTTTTTTTTTTTTATTCTTTATTTTATTTTATCAAGATTTCAATTATGTTACATCAATACATTTCCATTGATCCAGCCAAGATAATATACCTGTACATACAGACATAATACTGAGTACTAAGAGATTCTTGGCTCTTCTCCTTATACTCACATTTCTAAAATCTCTATTTCACCCCCCCTTTCCCCTTTGTATCCCCCTCCCCCCTTCTACCTCTTATTTTCTACCCTTTCTCTACTACTTTCTCAGATTTTCTACATAGCTCCATGTTTTCTTAAAATCTTTCCAACATTCCCACTTGTTTTTAAATCCTTTTTTTTCCTCCTCTACGCCGTACTTCAGTCCCTCCATACTGTATGTTTCTTCCACGGAATCTACCCACTCCCATATAGATGGGCTTTCCACTTTTCGCCATTTTTTTGGGATCAACCTTTTGGCCGCGTTTAATAGATGTGGGATCAGTGAATCTTTATACTGTTTCATTCCTCTATTTGTGTGAAAAAATTATAAACATTTGATTTGGGTACAGTGTTGCATGACCACGTAACTAAGTGCCGTTTCTTCCCCAGCCTGTGCCGTGAATCACGTGCGGGAGTGACGACACGTGGCTTCGGCGAATCACAGAGCCGGAGTCCGTGTCCCGGAAGGAAGAGGGGCCAGAAGATGGACGCTGCCTACTCTGGGGACATCGCTGGATTCTTTTGCAGGTAAGTGGCACATAAAGGGCTAGTATGCGGTGCATAATAGCCCATTATGCTTTTCATTTGCAGGTTTTGCAGCGGGCTAAAGAGGAAGTAAAACCCATCAGGGTTTACTTCCTCTTTAAGCTGCCGATCTCTGTAAACTGGCTGTTTCAAGTAAAGCAGAAAAGAACCAACTGGAACAAATAGGAAAAGAGCTGGGTGCTCCACGGCCTTCACCTATCATCTCGATATGAAAATACAAAATATGTATTTGCAATATTTTTGATGTATTCAACTAAAAAAATATATGTTTAAGAAAATGTGGACTTGTATGGACTGCCTATTGATCTGTCCATTGCTTGATGTATAGACCGTCCATAGAAGTCTATAAATATGCCTGGCATTTTCATATTACTGTGCCAAACTAGCTATTAAAATGCATTATAAACAAGGTCACAGAAAGGGAGACCTCCTAGTAGTACACGTTTCTGATCTGAAGTCTGCATGCTTATTTACTGCAAGTGTTCAGGAGGGTAAGGGAGTTTTGCCAAAATCTTATTTATAATTTAAATTCTGCATGAAATAAATCTGCCTGGCCATGGATAGTGACATTCTTTTCTGCAAACTGTAATTTACAAATATACTGCTTTCCCACAAACAAAAACAGACGTACGCAATGCAAACAGATGTCACAGAAAAGTAACAAAGGCGTTTCACCTTTGCCATCTCATGTTCCCCAATGAAAAATCAATAGCCGGAAGACCTAATATAGAACAAACTAGTCTGTAAATTGATCAGTATTCAGTAAGATTAAGATGAATGGCAGACACCCAGAAACACTTAAGAAAATGAAAGGCTCTTTGCCTTTATCTTGTGATTTCTTCAATATACAACAAGCTTCAAAAAATTATCTGGGTATATGCTGGTACATAGGCATTATATGTATGTAGCACTCACCACCCTGTTTCTGCTTTTCTGACACTCTGCAGTCAGGGCACACCTGCTACTTGCCCGGTATCCAACTCCATGTATGGAGAGGCGAGCGGTGTTAGATTGTCTAGCCTGAGTGGGTATTGCTCACCCAGATAGTCCCTTTGAGAGCGGTCCTAGCAACGGAGCACGGATGTCAGAGATGATGGATCCCCCTCCAGGCCTCCCCCCGAGATAGCAGTACCGTCGCTATCTCTGCCGGAACTGATCTTCCCCTGAAACTCCTTCCCTAAAGATGGCCGGGCAGCCTGGGATCCTTCTCCGAAGCGTAGGCCCTCAATGGGAGAGCTGGGCCTACTATGCAGCAGCAGAGCCCCGGGCTAAAGGTGCCCTAAACCAAACACACGCATCCCGTGCCATGAGGGCCACGAGGCACGCTCACTGGACCAGAGGTCCCCCGAACGCCTTGGGGGTCCCCCTGAAATCGCTGCACGCCAAAAGGCGTCTGCCCCTTTAGTACCCTCTCCCAGCATGCACAGCGGGTAGACCACAAACACTGCACGGCTGCCGAGAGAAGACACCCAATAGTGCTGCTTGATATAGGAAAATTTCCCCATGGGGCTTTGGACAGCCAAGTGTAGAGATCAAATATAAAAATAAAATGATGATAATATAAACATCATTTATTGAGTGATGGTCAAGGTCATAAGATATAAGTAAAAACATGTTGTAAAGACATATTCCTGGTCTGGTGATGCAGTAAAATCCACAATGGATGACAGTACAATTAATACACGACATTACATTACATAATGCTACATGATGTGCGTGCCCGACGCGTTTCGACCTATATAGCGGTCTCTTCAGGGGGATAGTGGATTCTAAAAAAGTAATAATATGCATTACATACATTAAAAGAACTTAATACTATATGTCACATAAACCAAGAAGGAATATTTACCATTGGGGAGTTGAAAAAACATTCTATGACCAGAAGTGAACCAATAGTGCTGCGATACCTCCTGTGGTTCAACCTGAGCCTGAAGTGACAGCGCCACCCCCAGGCAACAGGGAACTGTACTGCCAGGCAGCATCGCACCCAGAGCAGAAGCACAATTTGTTCTAATCAACAGGTCCGAGCCCAACTATAGGCTCGGACCACCCCTAAATTTACACATATAGCGTCCCATAAATTGGGATGGGCGCTACATGTAATTAAATAAATGAAAGCGAAGTTCCACCGAAAAAAAAAATATTAAAAGTCAGCAGCTACAAATACAGAAGCTGCTGACTTTTAATATATCGACACTTACCTGTCCCGAAGCTGATCTCTCTCTCGGCTCTCGGGTGCTGCCGCCATCATCTTCGGTAAGGGAATCAGGAAGTGAAGCCTTGCGGCTTCACTTCCTGGTTCCCTACTGCGCATGTGCGAGTCGCTCTGCGTGACCCCACTTGTCCCTGCCATCATTTGTTTACTTTTTCCTAAACAAAATCCAGCATGTTGGATCAGGTACTTTCAATTGCAGCATGAAAATAGCGTGTTGCAGCTGGAACACTAATGATGCGAAAAAGGAACGACCAAGAATTTTTATTTTGGCTATGGCCTGCTTTAGTGCATTCAGGAGGGACATGTGCAGTGTTCAACCCCACTTCAGGCAGCCTTTCGTAGTCTTTGGCAGTCTGCAGCTGGACGGGGCTGGAAGTTTACCAAGTGGTACCGGTTGAAAGAACAACAGCAGAACCGCTTTGATAAACTATATATACTATATATAAATATATATATATATATATATATATATATATATATATATATATATATATATACAGTCAGGTCCATAAATATTGGGACATCTACATAATTCTAATCTTTTTGGCTCTATACACCACCACAATGGATTTGAAATGAAACGAACAAGGTGTGCTTTAACTGCAGACTTTCAGCTTTAATTTGAGGGTATTTACATCCAAATCAGGTGAACGGTGTAGGAATTACAACACTTTGTATATGTGCCGCCCACTTTTTAAGGGACCAAACGTAATGGGACAATTGGCTGCTCAACTGTTCCACGGCCAGGTGTGTGTTATTCCCTCATTATCCCATTTACAAGGAGCAGATAATAGGTCCAGAGTTAATTTCAAGTGTGCTATTTGCATTTGGAATCTGTTGCTCTCAACTCTCAATATGAGATCCAAAGAGCTGTCACTATCAGTGAAGCAAGCCATCATTAGGCTGAAAAAAAAAAACTCATCAGAAAGATAGCAAAAACATTAGGTGTGGCCAAATCAACTGTTTGGAACAAGAAAGAATGCTCCGGTGAACTCAGCAACACCAAAGACCCGGAAGACCACGGAAAACTACTGTGGTGGATGACCAAAGAATTATTTCCCTGGTGAAGAAAACACCCTTCACAACAGTTGGTCAGATCAAGAACACTCTCCAGGAGGTAGGTGTATGTGTGTCAAAGTCAACAATCAATAGAAGACTTCGCCAGAGTGAATACAGAGGGTTCACCACAAGATGTAAACCATTGGTGAGCCTCAAAAACAGGAATGCCAGATTAGAGTTTGCCAAACAACATCTAAAAAAGCCTTCACAGTTCTGGAACAACATCCTATGGACAGATGAGCCCAAGATCAACTTGTACCAGAGTGATGGGAAGAGAAGAGTATGGAGAAGGAAAGGAACTGCTCATGATCCAAAGCATACCACCTCATCAATGAAGCATGGTGGTGGTAGTGTCATGGCGTGGGCATGTAGGGCTGCCAATGGAACTGGTTCTCTTGTATTTATTGATGATGTGACTGCTGACAAAAGCAGCAGGATAAATTCTTAAGTGTTTCAAGCAATATTATCTGCTCATATTCAGCCAAATACTTCAGAACTCATTGGACGGCGCTTCACAGTGCAGATGGACCATGACCCGAAGCATACTGCAAAAGCAACCAAAGAGTTTTTTAAGGGAAAGAAGTGGAATGTTATGCAATGGCAAGGTCAATCACCTGTTGCAGAGTATGATTGCTAGGTGCAGCGGAGTCAATTCAGATCAGACGTTGTGGAGTAACAGGAACTGGCTTCTTTATTGGAACATAACCACACTAGCAAAGATGTCACCTCACATGGTAAGAAGAACACAGATAGGAAAAAGAAACCAACACTATGTACAGGAAATACAACACATCATAGAAAATGTATAGCATAGCATATCACTGAGCATTAGCAACATCTAGTGTCCTGTTTGTGAACTGCAGTCAATAGGCTAAGCTGAAAGTTGTTGTATCTCCAACACCCCTTCTCAACAGCTAAGGCTTAGTCTGTTAGACCCATCTTCTTTGTAAGCCTTGAATGTCTTTCAGCGGTCAGGGGCTTTGTAAGGATATCTGCTGTCAAATCCTCAGTTGGGCAATAAAGTAACTCAAGAAGACCTTGCTCTTGAAGATCCCTAAGAAATGGAACTTCACATCAATGTGCTTGGTTTTTGAATTAACTCCTTCCATGTGCGCAAGTACAAGGCATCTTTGATTGTCCTCATAGATTTCTGTTGGTCCTAACTGTGGTTCACCCAAGTCTGTTAATAGCTGTCTCAGCCATATAACTTCTTGGCTTGCCTGCGCTGCAGCAACGTATTCTGCTTCAGTAGACGACAGTGTAAGAGAGTTGCTTTTTACTTGTCCAACTGATGGCACCTCCTGACAGAAAAATAAGTAGCCACTGGTAGATTTTCTGTCACTGGTGTCTCCTGCCCAGTCAGTATCCACATATTCTGTTAAGGTGCCTTCATCACTTGCTGGTAACTTTAACTTGTAGTGCGAATTCCCTTTAAGATATCGAATAATTCGCTTTACAGTATTCCAGTCCTTTTTACTTGGCATCGAAACCTTTCTGCATAGGATTCCAACAGTTGCTGCAATGTCCAACCTTGTAGGAGTGGTAAGGTACAGCAATTTCCCTATTGCTTTCCTGTATTGAGTATTAGTAAGTAACAGTTATCTTGACAATTCATCTCCTTTAGGTAGTTGGTTTCCATGGGAGACTTTACTGGTTTGGCGTCTTCCATTCCAAATGTTTCAATTATTTCTTGTATTTTGTGCCTTTGGTTCAGAAGAAAGCTGCCATCTTCCTCTCTCTCAATCTGGATGCCGAGGTAATTCTTTATGTTGCCAAGGTCTTTGGTGTCAAAATTCTGATTTAGTTTTTCCAGTATTTCCGCTTCATTCCTTTCTTGCTCAAAGCAAATCAGGATATTATCCACATAAATAAGCATATAGACCCATCTGTTTAACAATTTTTTTTGTATATAAGCAGGGGTCTGCTTTACTCCTTAGAAAGTTTTGATGTGTAAGCACTTCATTTATTTTTATATTCCATGCTCTGGCTGCTTGCATTAGTCCATATATACTCCTGCGAAGTTTGCACACTAGGTCAGAGCTTTGTTCATCTTTGAATCCTGGCGGCTGTTCCATGTAAATTTCTTCTGTTAAATCGCCATGTATAAACGCGGTTTTCACATCAAAATGTTTCACTTGCATTTTCCTTGTAACGGCTATTGTCAGTAAAGTCCGTATTGTAGTGTGCTTGACTAATGGTGCAAACGTCTCATCATAGTCATCTCCGTATTTTTGAGAATACCCCTTGGCCTACTAGTCTTGCTTTGTATCGTTCAATTGTGCCATCTGCATTGTATTTAACTTTAAAAGTCCATTTACAGCCTATGGCTTTCCTTCCGGGTGGTAGTTCTGTTAGTGTCCATGTTTTAGTGTCATGCATGGATTTTATCTCTTCCTCATCAGCCTTTATCCATTTAGTTGCTTCTTGTTCTAAAAAGCTGAGATTTGTCTTCCCAGCTTGCAGGTTCGTTGATACTGGCAGTACTTGCTTTGTATGAGAGACGTATAGGTGGTTTACCTTTGTTTTATCTTGTTGAACGTCTCGTTTTTGTGTCTGAGCCTTCTTGTGTCTGTTCTAAAGTACTGGTTGAGTCTGCACTCACTTCAACTGTTTGTTCGGAAGTTACAGAGATGGGATGGTCAATGTCAGTTTTCTCTTCTATTCTTGCTTCTACTGTTGTCATTACATTGTCTCTTAAATCTTCAACAAAAGTTATGCTGTTGCTAATGGTAACCTTGTTTGTTTTGGGATGTAGGATTCTGTAACCCTTGACATTGTCACTGTATCCAACGAAGATACCTTCAAACGCTCTGTTTTGGAGTTTGGTGCGTTTTTCTTCAGGTATGTAGATGAATGCTTGGCATCCAAAAACTCTTAGGTTTTTTACACTTGGCTTCTCATTGTGCCATAGTTCATATGGGGTTTTCTCCACTGTTCTGGAAATAAGTCTGTTCTGCAAATATGTAGCTGTCATAGCTGCTTCATCCCAGTATTTTTGTGGTAGTCCAGAGTCTGTCAGCATACATCTGATCATTTCACTCAGAGTTCTATTCTTTCTTTCAGCTACTCCATTTTGTTCTGGTGTATACAGGACTATCTTTTGATGTTCTATTCCATTCTGTTTTAAGTACTCTTGTATCTTACCCCCTGTGAATTCACCTCCATTATCGCTCCGAAGTATGAGAGGCTTCCTCTGAAACTTGTTACTTGTGTTTATTATATAGTCTTTTAATTTGTCAAAAACTTCACTCTTGTGTTGCATTAGGTAGGTGACTGTGTATCTTGAATAGTCGTCTATGAAAGTCACTATGTACCTGTTGCCTCCAAGTGTTGGTGGGTTTAGGGGCCCACACACATCACTGTGAAGTGGTCTTGAAGCTCTCTTCTGACTGACTTTGGGAAGTGTTGCTCTTGTAGCTTTGGATTTAATGCAACATTCACACTTAACAGTAACTGGACAAGGGGATACTGTTAGGTCCCTTGTCAGATTCCTCCTCTGTAGTTCCTATATGCATTCTGGGTGTCTGTGACCTAGAAGTCTGTGCCATATATGTATACAGTCATTGTGCTCGCGTGTACATAGTCTCACCTTTTCCTTCACTATGTCGAGGTGATATAGATGATCATCCAGCTTGGCACTTGCTATTGTCTGTTTGACGTTTAGAATAGAACACTTGTCACCTTGGAATTTTACAGTGAGTCCTCTAGCTGTTAGACGCTTCACAGATAAGAGTCCTCCTTCTAGATTAGGAACATAAAGCACATCTTTCACTGGTATGGCTAAATTGTGTCCCGCATCATCCGGGCATACAAGGGTTCCATGCCCATATCCTTCTGCATGTATTTTGCTTCCATCTGCAAGATAAATAGTTTCTTTGTTGCTCAGAACAAGTTCTGTGAAGAAACTTCTATCTCTCATCATGTGACTGGTTGCCCCCGAATCGATGCACCAGCCTTGGCATTTATTGTTGCCTGTCGTTTTAAATGTGGCATTCCAGTTTCCTTCCCATGGATCATTGATTGTGGTTTTGACCTTTTGTTTAGCATAAGAGGGACGCTGTCTCATTTGCTCTGCTTTCCATATAGTACAATCTTTCTTTATGTGTCCCTGTTTGTGGCATCTGAAACATACTCTGATCTCTTTCCTTTGTAATCTTGCGTCTGTAGCTTTAAGAGCGGTTCTTGTGTCGGTTTCTGAAGAGTCATGCACTAATTCCTTTCTTCTCTGATACTCATCTATGAGCCTGGTTTTTACAAATGCTACCATCAGATCTGTCTCAGGTCGTGTCTCCAGTGCATTGATTAGTGCAGTATATGTATCGGGCAAACTGCATAACAACATGGCTTCAATGTGACTGTCTGTTATATTCTCCCCGAGTTGCGCAATCACTTCCAGCATTGCGTTTATATGCTCCTGCATGTCCTGTTCTCTGCCAAGTCTCATTTTGTAAAGTTTCCGCAGCAGAAACAGCTTGCTGTTTAAACTGGATCTTTCATGCAGTCTTTTCAGTATGTCCCACATGCCTTTCGCTGTGTCCTCATGGCGTATATGAATGAGCTGATCATCCTCCACTAGTAAGTTTATGGTGGCCCGTGCCTGTCTGTTTTTCTTGTCCCAGTCCTGATTATTATCCTGTGGCCTCTCTGTGGTGGTAACCTCCCACAAGTCGTCTCTGGATAATAACATTTCCACTTTGAACTTCCATAGCTGATAATTGTCATTGTTCAGCTTGGCCACTGAGAGTTTAAGCTCTGAGTTTCTGGCCATTTTATCCCTCCTTTATATATAAACAGTCTTACTTGTCTATAGGAGATGTCACTGGAAAGCTTCCTTATGTCGATCTCCGCATCAGCCACACTGTCTCCCGTTCGAGGCTTTGTTCTGCCTGGGCCGCACCTGGTCATAAGACTTTATCCAGACACTGGGCCCATAACCTGTTGCAAAGTATGATTGCTGGGTGCAGCAGAGCCAATTCAGATCAGACGTTGTGGAGTAACAGGAACTAGCTTCTTTATTGGAACATAACCACACTAGCAAAGATGTCACCTCACATGGTAAGAAGAACAAAGACAGGAAAAAGACACCAATAAGTACAGCACTGTGTACAGGAAAGACAACACATCATAGAAAATGTATAGCATAGCATATCACTGAGCATTAGTGACATCTAGTGTCCTGTTTGTGAACTGCAGTCAATAGGCTAAGCTGAAAGTTGTTGTATCTCCAACATCACCTGACCTGCTTCGATTGAACATGCATTTTACTTGCTGAAGACAAAACTGAAGGGAAAATGCCCCAAGAACAAGCAGGAACTGAAGACAGTTGCAGTAGAGGCCTGGCAGAGCATCACCAGGGATAAAACCCAGCGTCTGGTGATGTCTATGCGTTCCAGACTTCAGGCTGTAATTGACTGCAAAGGATTTGCAACCAAGTATTAAAAAGTGAAAGTTTGATTTATGATTGTTAATCTGTCTCATTACTTTTGGTCCCTTAAAAAGTGGGAGACACATATACAAACTGTTGTAATTCCTGTAGTTCACCTGATTTGAATGTACATACCCTCAAATTAAAGCTGAAAGTCCGCAGTCAAAGCACATCTTGTTTGTTTCATTTCAAATCCATTGTGGTGGTGTATAGAGCCAAAAAGATTATAATTGTGTCGATGTCCCAATATTTTTGGACCTGAAATGTATATAACAAAAAATTGGAGATGCAATCTCAATTTCTGTTCAAAAGAATTTTCTTTCTTCAAAAGAAGAAGACTGCACAGTTTCGGACAGAAACTCTGTCCTTCATCAAGTTGCATGAAGGACAGAGTTCCTGTCCAAAACTGTGCAGTTTTGTATATGCATGAAGATTGAAGTAAAATTCTTTTGAACCGAAACATCTCAAATTTTTTGTTACATATCTGACATATCTGGTGGAAGCAGGAGTACCACATCGGATGTGAATCCTCTAAAGCAGGGGTGCCAAACTTAATTTCATCGCGGGCCGCATCAGCATTATGATTGCCCTCAAAAGGGCCGATTCTATCTGTAAGATTAGATGTCCAGCGCATCCCCTCCGCTTACATTATATGTCAAGAACCACCCCACCATCAGAAGTTGAGTCCCCCACTCTCCCTTACATCACAGTGCACACCCTTTCCTTATGCTGCTACTAGAAAGAAGCTGGATGCATTGCTTGAAAGCAGAAAGTAAGGGTCTGAAATAGGACCAGAGGAGGGCTTGAGCTCTCCTGCAGGAGAGGTGCGAGGGCCGGATTTGGTCCGCGGGCCTTGTGTTTGACACCTGTGCTCTAAAGGAAGTGAAAGACACGGCCGAGGTGTCCCACCCTGAAATATATATATATATATATATATATATATATATATATATAGATAGAGATGCATTATTCCTATGTATGCCAGCAGGTGGTGCTGTAGTATTATAGTGTATAGTTCATGTATTCTATGCTATGAGGGGAAATACTCTTTGTATATAAGTGTGCACTTTTTTGTGTTTAGCTTCCTGTTTCTGTCTACATGATGTAAAGACATCCTCCATAAAAGTAAAGCCGTTTGCTGTATCTAAGAAACTATCAGCGCTTAATTGCGATACTCTGCACAATAGGTTATGGGTCCCAGGCATTGTAGAGGATACCCCAGGCACAGCCAGCAAACCCAGCAGCGCCCAGGCACTGGAAAAATAATTCTGCAAGTCTGTGTGTACAGTAAGTACTGTATGCAAGCAGCTGAAAGATGGCAAGTGGTTCAGTTGTGAAGTTAGCAATCGCAATACTGAACAATGCCAATTACCATCTGTGGAAGTTTAAACTGGAAGTGTTTCTCAACAAGGATGAATGGTGGAAAGAAAAAACGTACCGCTCAAAAGCTTGAGAATTCACCAAATAGCTGCTTCCGCCCGGTCACTCACGCAGGTGCTGGCTCTGCACTGATGCATGGGAGAAAAAGAAACCCTGGACTGCCGCACTCTGTATAGACAGTTATTTATTCCAAAATTTCAGGTAAAAAATCCAAATTCAAAATAAATCCATAAATCCAAAACAACAAATGCAGATGGTGTGCATGCAGGGAAGGGTGGCTAACGCGTTTCACGTCACAAATTGACGCTTACTCATAGCTCATGAGTAAGCGTCAATTCGTGACGTGAAACGCGTTAGCCACCCTTCCCTGCATGCACACCATCTGCATTTGTTGTTTTGGATTTATGGATTTATTTTGAATTTGGATTTTTTACCTGAAATTTTGGAATAAATAACTGTCTATACAGAGTGCGGCAGTCCAGGGTTTCTTTTTCTCCCAAGGATGAATGGTGGCAAGTGCTGAATACAGACAGACCCGCAAACGGAGAGAGAGCAATGGGATAGGTAGTATAGACAGGCAAAAGCAATCATAAGCTTTCTAGTGGAAGATGACCAGTTTATCCACATAAGAACAGATAAAACAGCCAAAAGGTATGTGGAAAAAAACTGTATGAGCGTTCAAATCTAAACAGCAAGCTATTTCTACTCAGAAAGTTTTACAAGATGAGACTACAAGAAGGCCAGCCAATGTGTAACCACGTGAAAGCTATGCAAGAAATCATAGAACAGCTATGCGCCACCAGAGAGGACATCAAAGATAACCATATTGTTGCCCTGCTCCTCTGCACCCTTCCAGAGACATATGCTGCTCTTATTAACACTTTAGAAACCAGACCCGAGCAGGAACTGACACTGGAATATGTCAAAGGCAAATTAATCGATTAATATGACAGAAGGAAAGAAAATATGCACCATGATGACAAAGCTCTTAAGATGTACAAAGGCACAAAGCACAACAAAGAAATCAGAACCTGTTTTCGCTGTTAACCACTTCAATACAGGGCATTTTCACCCCCTTCCTGCCCAGGCCAATTTTCAGCTTTCAGCGCTATCACATTTTGAATGACAATTGCGCGGTCATGCAACACCGTACCCATATGAAATTTTGATAATTTTTTCCCCCACAAATAGAGATTTCTTTTGGTGGTATTTGATCACCTCTGTGGTTTTTATTTTTTGTGCTATAAACAAAAAAAGAGAGAAAATTTATCAAAAAAAAACACAATTTTTTTTTACTTTTTACTATAATAAATATCCCATTAAAAAAAAAGTTATTTTTCCTCTGATATGTAGTCTTCTACATATTTTTGGTAAAAAAAATCGCAATTAGCGTATATTGATTGGTTTGTGCAAAAGTTATAGCGCCTACAATATAGGGGATAAAGTTATGTCATTTTTATTGTTATTTTTTTTTTTACTAGTAATGGCGGCGATCTGCGATTTTTATCATGACTGTGACATTGCGACGGTCACTATTTTGGGACCACGCACATTTATACAGTGATCAGAGCTATAAAAATGCACTGATTACTGTGTAAATGTGACTGGCAGGGAAGGGGTTAACACTAGGGGGCGATCAAGGGGTTAAATGTGTTACCTAGGGAGTGATTCTAACTGTGGTAGGAGGGGACTCACAAGGGGAGGAGACCGACCAGTGTTCCTCTGTACAAGGAACACACGGGTCGGTCTCCTCTCACCTGACAGGACGTAGATCTGTGTGTTTACACACACAGATCCACGGTCCTGCTGTGTGACAGGCAATCGCGGGTGCCCGGCAGACATCGCGGCCGCCGGGCACACGCATTGGCTCCCAAGTGACGCGGCAGAGGCTCAGGAAGCCAAAGACATCATATGACGGCGGCCCAGAGGGACAAAGGGTTCCTGCTGCTGTCATATGACTATGAAGCGGTAGGGAAGTGGTTAAAGGACAGGTCACCTTAAAAAAGGACTGTTCTATCTGGAAAGCCGAGCAGCGAAAGCTAAAGCTACCCACAAAAGTGAGTGAAAGCAATCACAAAGGAAACTGAAGATACATCGTGGAGTGGCACCTTTAACCACTTAAACCCCGGACCATTTTGTTGCTAAAGGACCAGGCCCCTTTTTGCGATTCGGCACTGCGTCGCTTTAACTGACAATTGCGCGGTCGTGCGACGTGGCTCCCAAACAAAATTGACGTCTTTTTTTCCCACAAATAGAGCTTTATTTTGATGGTATTTGATCACCTCTGCGGTTTTTATTTTTTGCGCTATAAACAAAAATAGAGCGACAATTTTGAAAAAAATGACATATTTTTTACTTTTTGCTATAATAAATATCCCCAAAAAATATATCAAAAATATTTTTTTTCCTCAGTTTAGACTGAATAGTATTTTTCTACGTATTTTTGGTAAAAAAAAATTGCAATAAGCGTATAGTGATTGGTTTGCGCAAAAGTTATAGCGTCTAATAGGGGATAGTTTTATGGCATTTTTATTAATATGTTTTATCGTGACTGCAACATTATGGCAGACACATTGGACACTTTTGACACATTTTTGGGACCATTGTCATTTTTACAGCGATCAGTGCTATAAATATGCACTGATTACTGTGAAAATGACACTGGCAGTGAAGGGTTTAACCTCTAGGTGGCGCTGTAGGGGTTAAGTGTGCCCTAGTGAGTGATTCTTACTGTAGGGGGGCGTGGTTTGGTGTGTGACGTCACTGATCGTCGTTCCCTATCACAGGGACAGGGAACAGACGATCACTGACATGCCACTAGGAAGAACGGGGAAAGGTTTGTTTACACTTACCTCTCCCCGTTCTTCAGCTCTGTGATCCTATTAAGGGACACCGGCAGCGATCGGGTCCCGCGGGCGCAGTCATAGAGATTCGTACCGGGTCGCGAGCGCTCCCCACGGCTGGGATCTTAAAGGGGACATACCTGTATGCCCTTGTGCCCAGCCGTGCCATTCTGTCAACGTATATCGTCATGCGGCGGTCCTTATGTGGTTAAAGTGACACAGAGCAGCAAGTCACGTGGTTGGTGCATAGACTCAGGTGCGACAAGCCACATAACTAGCGATGAGACCTTCTTCAGAAACATTGATTATAATGCAAAAGACAAAGTTTTCCTAGCAAACAGGTAGCTCAACATACAGCTTAAATGTTGCATCCTAAATAACCAGACTGTCTGTAACTTTGGTTCTTTATTACGATGAACAGGTGGTGGCCATATAAGATGCGTATGAATAATGGTGAAACTAGAGATAAACAAATAAATTAACATATAAGAATTATATGAACACAAACAAATGTCTACTAGGCATATAGATAAACAGTCTTTATCATACCAGCAATGCTGCCTTAAGGAGATCAGGACTTAGGAAACATGTCGCGCAGGCTTAGCTGACTCCATGTGGACTGTCCAGTGGAAAAAGATAAAAGAGTTGTGATAGGAAGTGAAGACAGTTTTCAATAACACGACAGGAAATGTACATTACCATAGAACACTGCCCATCAACAGTCCTTTGTTAAGAGTGACATCTAGTGGACGATATTTGAATTACAAGTCCAGAAGATATTAATGTATTTCTTTGTAGGCCAAAGGCATGACCCTCCCCGCCTGGTATCATAAGATGCCACTATTTATTTCTCAGATGACAACAATAAAATTAGTTCAGAAACTGATCTGAGGAACAACTTTGTCTCTTTGTTTCTATGGATCTTGACTTCCACTTTTCTGACCCTTCCATCCTCACTTGGAAAGGTGTTGGTGATGAGACCCAAAGGCCACTCATTCCTTTGAGATTGACAGTCCTTAACAAGAACAAGGTCTCCTCCTTTAAGGTTGGGGTTGTTGTTTTGTCATTTTGAGAATCTGGTAAATCTGTCAGATTTAAGCTGGAAGTCTGAAGTTGCAGTCTGAAATGTTGAGATCTCAGGACGGATGTCAGTATCTGAGTCTGGATCTACTAATTCAATAGTGTCGCTCTTAGGAACAGTCTGTTCTGCATTGTACAAGAATGCAGGTCCTGTAAACCATGTTGTGTCTTTAAGGTTACATGCAGCAACAGCTCTTGTAGCATGGTCTGCAGGATTATGGTCAGTAGGTACGTAGTACCATTGTGTTGGGCGAGTGGATCTCCTAATCCTCAACACTCTGTTGTTGACGTAAACATAGAAATGTCTGGTCTCATTGTAGATGTAGCCTAGCACTACCTTGCTGTCAGTGTAGAGCTGGATATCCTTGAGGTCGATGTCCATCTTTGAGGTTATAAGTTCTGCCAGTTCAACGGCTAGTACCGCAGCACAAAGTTCTAGCCTAGGTACAGTGTGCTTAGGGTGTGGAGCTAGCTTTGCCTTGCCCATGAAAAATCCTACGTGGCATCATGCTTTAGTGTCAACAGTTCTTAAGTAGTTATTGCCTTAATAGAAGCATCGCAGAATATGCAAAGGGTTTGGCTCTGTGTCTTTGTAGAAGGTACAGGAGCATAGGGGCGTGAAACATGGAGATCAGATAAGACTGACAGAGAGTTCTTCCACTCTACCCAAGAGTTCCTCTTATCAAGGGTAGTGGGGCATCTCAGTGGGATGTTTCACTAATCAAGTCTCTAAGTGGGGCTTTTCCTTGAATTGTAATAGGTGCCACAAATCCTAATGGATCGTATAGGCTGTTGATTGTGGATAAGACACCTCTGCGAGTGAAGGGCCTTTCTTCTCTGTTTATTTGGAAGGTAAAGGAATCCGATTTCAAGTCACAAAGTAAACCTAGACTGCACTGCACAGTTAAAGAGTCTGTACCTAGATCTAAGTCCCTTAGATCGTTGGAATGGTCTTGAGCAGGGAAAGCTTCCATTACCGCTTTGCTGTTGGAAGCAATCTTGTGAAGTCAGAGATTGGAACAAGCGAGCATTTCCTGTGCTCTTTTAAGAAGACAGATTGCAGACTCACTGGAATGTAAGGATTTCAAACAGTCATCTACATAAAAGTCTTTCTCTACAAATTGTTTTGCATCTGAGCCATGCTCATGTTCACCTTCTTGGGCGGAATGTCTGAGTCCGTATATAGCGACTGCAGGTGAAGGGCTATTGCCAAAGATGTGTACCCTCATGTGATACTTGGAGATGTTTTTGGAAGGGTCGTTGTCTCTGAACCAAAGGAACCTTAGGAAGTTTCTGTCTTCCTCTCTGACCAGAAAGCAATGGAACATCTGTTGGATGTCAGCTATTAAGGCAATAGAATCTTTGTGGAAGCGTAAGAGTACTCCCAGGAGTTTGTTGTTGAGGTCTGGGCCTGTCAAGAGGACATCGTTCAAGGAAACAACCTTGAATTTGGCACTAGAGTCAAACACTACTCTGATTTGACCTGGCTTTTTAGGATGGTACACCCCGAATATAGGGAGGTACCAACACTCTTCAGAGTCTTTAAGGGTGGGAGCTATCTCGGCGTGACCGTTCTCAAAGATCTTCCCCATAAAAGAACAGAAATGTTCTTTCATCTCTGACTTTCTTTGTAAGTTACGTATAAGGGAGGCAAAACGTTGTAGCACTTGTTCTCTGTTATTGGGTAAGTGTTGTCTCTGTGGTCTGAAGGGAAGAGGTGCGACCCAGCTGTTTGTGCTATCTTTGACTAGTCCTTGCTCCATTATTTCTAAGAAGAGTTTGTCCTCAATAGACATTGCCGCACGATTGTCATCTTTAGTTCTTTGAAAGACTGTGCACCCTAAATGGTCTCGGTCACTGTCACAGGCAAAGTTGTCACTAGTGGGGCTTGTGAAGGGACAAGACAAGTGGGTGGTGTAGGCCGATTCCTTAACAAGGAACTGGTTGTGGCATGGCTGGAAAAGAGAGGGACGCCCATTCTCTAGGGTATTTGTGAGCATGCTGCCAACAGAGTTAGGTTTGTGCACACTTCCTAGACAGACATCTCCTATGATGACCCATCCAAGGTCTAACCTCTGAGCATAAGGAGCGTTGTTGGGACCATTAATTTGAGCTCTTGATTTGTGGACTCGCAAGATATCTCTCCCAAGGAGTAGGATAATCTGAGCCTGAGGATCAAGTTCTGGTATCAGATGCGCTATGCGTTTCAAGTGTGGGTGATGAGCAGCCACATCTGGTGTAGGAATTTCAGATCTATGGTCAGGGATCTGGTTGCATTCGATAAGAGTTGTCAAAGACAAGCATGATTGTCCGTCAATGGACTCAACTTGTTAGCCGGATGCTCTCCTCCCCGTCGTCTCCACTATTCATGTACAAGTTTTTAAGGAGTAGGGGATGCTGGGGCCTTTAATGCCAAAGATGTCAAAGAAGGTTGAGCTAGCTAATGACTTGTTACTTTGGTCATCCAGAATTGCGTAGAGCTTAATATCTTTGTCTTTTTGGCCTGCTAGGTAGACTCTGACTAGGCATATTTTGGAGCAGGACCTGCCACCTATGACTCCTTTGCAGACCTCTCTCTGTGCATTGTGAAGTGATCTCTGGTGGAGTTGTAATGGTGTGCTCTTCCTCCCCGCCATGCTCACTAGTGCTGAGAGTGTGTTGTAAAGTCCATGGAGCTGGCCTAGAATGTAAACCTGTGTTGTGATCTGAGCTGTCACATTCTGTGCATTTTAAACTGACCTTACAGTCCTTGACAAGGTGAGATGTTGAAGTGCAGCACCTGTAGCAGATGTGGTTCTCCTTGAGGAAGGCCTTGCGTCCTCCAGGGTTTTCTCTCTGAAGGCTCTGCATTTTAGGAGAGGATGTGGCTTCCAATGCAAGGGACACTGCTTACCAGGATCTTTGACCTTTGTCTCCGAGTTAGAGAAGCTGGCAGACTTGTGAAAAGAATCTGGAGGAGTCACGTTACTTTTGTGTACTGCTACTGGAGGTTTGCGAGGGTTAAGTCCTGAAGGAGCAGCACATGACAATGTAAAATCAAAACTTGGATCATTTCTTGTTTTAGCTTGCTGACACACAATGTCAACAAAAACAGAAAACGGAGGGAATGGAACATCATGCTGTCTTTTAAATCGATATCCATGTGTAATCCACTGCTCTTGCAAGTTATATGGTAACTTTTGTACAATGGGGTTGACACCTCTGGCTATGTCAAGGAATGCAAGTCCTTGTAAGTCCCCCTCTGATTTAGCTACTTGAAGTTCCATTAGCAAGTCACTTAGCTCCCTAAGTTTCTGGTAGGCTTTGTTGGGTATTTTGGGGAAGTTATCAAGTCTTTTGAATAGTGAACTTTTTACTGCTTCAGCTGAACCATAACACCCATCAAGTCTATCCCAGATTGTTTTAAGACCAGTGTCTGGGTGGTTTATATTTATTGTCCTGATTTGTCTGGCGTGCTCGGCAGACTCATTTCCAAGCCATTTGATCAGGAGGTCTATCTCTTCACTGCAAGTAAAACCTAAGTCTCTGATGGCATTTTGAAAGGAAGACCGCCAGGCTCTGTAGCTTTCAGGGCAGTCATTAAACTTTTCAAGTCCTTTGGTGACTAACTCACGTCGTGCAAAGAACCTTGCAAGGTCTATGGTGGCTTGGTTAACCTGCTGTGTGTTCCCATGGTGACATGGCTGTGTATAGTCATACCTTTTGAGGGTGTCCAGCCGGCCTCTGTCATACCGTTCTGACTTGGACGTTGGTTCCGGAAGGACGATTAGAAGGCTCTGTTACCTCACGTATAGGGAGTCTGTCATAGGAGGCATCACTTTGCGTGTATTTCTCCTATTTGCAGACTGGAGACTTGTCGCTGACTTGCAGAGGTACCGTGCAATGTCTTTGGCTTGTCTCTTTGACATCATCTTTATCATTGCTTGGCTTAAAATGTTGATTGATGTAATCTGAAGTTCGTTGTAGAGAATCTTGTGTTTCAGCTTCTGGGTTGAGAATATTGCTGTGTCTGCTGCATTCGCTTTTTGGGTATACAGCTAATTCTAAGGCCTCTACTTCGGCTATGGCGGCTGCTGCTTCTTTCTCTACAGTGCGTTTCTCTAGGGCTACTTCTAGGAGGGCTTCCTTGGCCTCTAACTGTGCCCCTTGCTGCACTTTCTGTGCCTCTAACTGCACTTTCTCTTCCTCTAACTGTGCCTGTTGCTGCACTTTCTGTGCCTCTTGCTGCACTTTCTCTGTCTTTAGCCTCACTTTCTCCTTTTTTAATCTGCATTTCTTGCTCAGCAAAGGCTGCTCGGGTCTTGGCGGCTTCGGCTTTTGTACGTGCGGTAGCAAGGGCATTGCTTGCGGAGGAAGATCTAGAGGGCCAGGAAACTTGGGACCTTGTCTTGAGTGAGGATGCTTGGCTATGTGACATGTTGCTTGCAGGGATGCTTGACTGTGTAGAGACTGCTGTATCGCTATATGCAGGTGGCTGCGCTGACAGGGTAGCAGGCCTCTGTGTAGTCACTGTCCTAAATCCCACTTGCTGGATAGCCACTGTTTCACTGTTCTGTTCTCGCTACACATTTGCCCCTGGCATGTAGGTAGCTCAACATACAGCTTAAACCTTGCATCCTAAATAACCAGACTGTCTGTAACTTTGGTTCTTTATTACTGTAGCGCCCACCCCATTTAGGGGTGCTATATACCCAAATTTAGGGGGCTGGTCTGAGTGGTAGTTAGGCTCAGACCGTTCTCATTGATAGGTTGTGCTACTACTTTTGTTTCCGCAGGTGGTATACTGGTGTGCAGTTCCCTGTGGCCTGTAGGTGGCGCTGCCATAACAGGTCAGGGTTGAACCACTGGTAATAGTGCTGTGTCTTAGGGTGTCCTCTCTCGGCAGCGGTGCGGTGGGCGTGGTGGGCCTGCTGTGCATGCTGGGAGAGGATACATAAGGGGCAGACGCCGCCTGAGAGTTGTTGGTGGTGGTGGTTCGCGAGAGGAGTCGGAGTCCAAGTGCGTGGTGCATGGCCCTCCAGGCCATAGGGCCGCGTGCGCATCAGTCCCAGGCACCTTTACCCCTGGGGCTGTAACTTCAACACTGGGCCCAGAACCTTTAGCTGGAGCCCACTTCTGGGAAGAGGAATCCCAGGGTGTCCCTTGCGAGGGAGCCCGCTTCTAAGAAGAGGAGCCTGGGGGAGGACCTTTCTGAAGGACCGGTGAGAGTTCACAGTGAAGGAAGGGGCCCGGTAACTTTCTGGAGGGATTCATCTATCCACCAAGGGCCTAGTAATGTTCTGTTGCGGGCACCTGTCCTTGTATTGCAAAAGCTGATAAGTTCAGGACATGATAGATTCTGTGGCAGAGGATCTCCTGATCGTATCTAAGGAAAGAACCTGATTAAGCGTCCGAGCATCACTGCGGCTGCTAGGATCCACTTATTGGAGACTGTCCAGGTGAGCTGAACCCACTCAGGGATTGAGTGGTGATTGTAACATTTACTTGTGCCTGGACCTACCTCCCAAAACCTTGCTGTCCTGTCTCTTATGCACCCTTTCCTATCTGCTGAATATTGAGGAAAAATAAAGTCAATGTTGGAGTTTAGAGTGGTGTGGACATTGGAATTACTTGGGGGAAAAACAGAGACTTGTCCCTATATCCTAGGAGATGAGAACAAACCGATGGAGAACCTAGCTGTGGGACCCAAATACATTACACCGCTCAACCTCTTCAAACAAGAGGGTATGGGCATATAGTAAAGTGTGCCCTTTTCCTGCAAGTGAGCCAAAGGTGGGAAAAAGAGTCTGTGTGCTACATTACGATGAACAGGTGGTGGCCATATAAGATGCGTATGAATAATGGTGAAACTAGAGATAAACAAATAAATGAACATATAAGAATTATATAAACACAAACAAATGTCTACTAGGCATATAGATAAACAGTCTTTATCATACCAGCGATGCTGCCTTAAGGAGATCAGGACTTAGGAAACATGTGGCGCAGGCTTAGCTGACTCCATGTGGACTGTCCAGTGGAAAAAGATAAAAGAGTTGTGATAGGAAGTGAAGACAGTTTTCAATAACACGACAGGAAATGTACATTACCATAAAACACTGCCCATCAACAGTCCTTTGTTAAGAGTGACATCTAGTGGACGATATTTGAATTACAAGTCCAGAAGATATTACTGTATTTCTTTGTAGGCCAAAGGCATGACACAACCAATTATCAGTTTACAGAGGTGAATCAGGGACTGGTGGCCATTATGATACTTGAGAAGCTATTGTCAATACTCAATGATACCCGCTCTCAATTTCCTTTAAAATATGGCCTGTGTGGCTGGACTACAATAGCCATATAAACATTGACCACTCTCTTATTTTGCATGAGTTCACCCATCAGAGCCACAGAACAACTGCCAGTCTGACCGGTCCCCACAGGTTTCCCTGTCCTCACCTTCTTGCTATCTCCCCATAATTCATACCCCCCTTAATAATCTCTCTTTTAACTAGTCCTCCCCCCTGCCTCCTGCCTATCACCCACTTTTCTCTCTTCCTCTCTTTCTTTACCCACTATTTCTCTCCCTCAATATTCTGTATCTTTTCTATCCATTACCAGAAATAAGTCCAGATAACACTTTCTTCAAGTCCTTCCGCTTTTGGCTAACCCTTATACAATTCTATATTGTAGAGATTGCTGTTACCAATATACTCTTCATAGCAAATTTCTCCAATGACGCTCAACATTTTATTGCTTCACACAGCAACTTCTTGCCTTTTAGATCAGCTATAAACGCTAATTGTGTTGTTTAGCAGTAACTCTAAGATATGGATGTTCCCTTGCTTTCCCTTATTGTTCTCATTTAATATACTGCAATCTATGTCTTTTGTATATGGCCATTTTTGCAGTATGGCACTTCTAATATTGCTTCACTTTATAATCCCATTGTAATCCTCTATACCTCTGTATACTTTTTGAAAAATTAACAAAACGCAATAAACTAGCTGCATGGTTGTCATACTGATTTGCAAATGTTAAAGCAGAACCCCAGCTGAAAAAAACAAGACAGACATGAATAGCCAATTAGAAAATAAAATTACTTGGGGGCTAAGAATATGCACAAATCATACAAGACAAAGGATTAATTAAGCTTAGAAGGCGCCGCTTTTTTCCTTGTACAAATCATACATACTAGGAAGAGTATAATTTGGGGAATCAACGATGGAAAAGGATCTGGAAGTTCTGTTATATCATAAGCTTAATAATGGCATGTAATGCCAAGCTATGGTTTTCAAAGCAAGCAAAATCCCTTCTTGTATTAAGAGAGGTATGGACTCCAGAGAGAGAGATATCATTTTGCCCCTGTACAAATCATTAGTTAGACCTCCTCTGAAAAAACGCAGCTCAGTTTTGGGCACCAGTTCTCAAAAAGGATATCGGGGAACTGGAGAAAGTGCAGAGAAGGGCAAACAAACTGATAAGAGGCATGGAGGAGCTCAGCTATGAGGAAAGATTAGAGGAACTGAATTTATTCTCTCTTAAAAAAAGGAGATTAAGGGGGGATATGATCAACATGTATAAATACATAAGTGGTCCATATAGTGAACTTGGTGTTGAGTTATTCACTTTAAGGTTATCACAGAGGACAAGGGGGCACTCTTTATGTCAGGATGAAAATAGATTTAATCTCCAAATACGGAAAGGTTTCTTCACAGTGAGTGCTGTAAAAATGTGGAATAGTCTTCCTCAAGAGCTGGTTCTGTCCAGCTCAGTAGATTCATGTATAGGTAACGTTGATCGAGGGAATATCCTATTGCCTCTTGGGGGATCTGAAGGGGTTTTTTTCCCCTGCTGGAGAAAATTGGAACATGCTTTGCTGGGTTTTTTTTTTTTTTGCCTTCATCTGGATCAACTGTGGGAATAGGATTGTGTATATACAGTAGGATTGTATATTTTTTTCCCCTTTTATTGGTTGAACTTGGATGGACTTGTGTCTTTTTTCATGTAACTATATGACTAATACTGCACTATTTCCCTCTAAGTACCCAGCTTTCCCACACAGTAATTTTTCTGCCATTAGATGTGCTCTGCCTGATGACTAGCATCATTCAACACACTTCCTCTGAGTATTGGTTGTCCTGGACCCACCTCAGATTGTGACTGGGCAGTGAAACGAGAAGCAGCAGAGCTTATTTCCCTGTGACTCTTTTATCTGCTCTTATCAGCATGCTTCTTGTCAGCACATGAATTGGCTAGCTTCTTGTACTGCTTCTCTCTCAAACACTCCAGCCCTGCTGATACCAACTCAAATACAGATGCATACTCTGCCTGTATTTAACCACCTCGCGCCCGCCGTATGACTATGGACGGCCGCAAGGTGGTTCTTAAATGCCGGGAGGCCGTCTTTTTACGGCCTCCGCTCCTCTGGCCACTGGGGGGCGCGCGCGCACGTGCCTGGCGCGTCACTGTAATGCCGATGCGCGTGCCTGGCGGTCGCGATGTCCGCCAGGTACCCGCGATCGACCGGGACACAGACAAGGACACGGATCTGTGTGTGTAAACACACAGCTCCATGTCCTGTCAGGGAGAGGAGACTGATGCTGTGTCCCTTGTACATAGGGACACAGATCGGTCTCTCCCCCACTCAGTCCCCTCCCACCCACAGTAGTAATCACTCCCAGGGCATACATTTAACCCCTTCCTCGCCCCCTAGTGTTAACCCCTTCCCTGCCAGTCACATTTATACAGTAATCAGTGCTGTATAAATGTGAATGGTCCCAAAATAGTGTTAAAAGTGTCCGCTGTGTCCGCCATAATGTCGCAGTCACGAAAAAATCACTGATCGCCGCCATTACTAGTAAAAAAAAAAATGATAAAAATACCATAAAACTACCCTCTATTTTGTAAACGCTATAACTTTTGCGCAAACCAATCAATAAACGCCGATTGCGATTTTTTTTACCAAAAATATGTAGAAAAATACGTATCGGCCTAAACTGAGGAAAAAAAATATATTTTTTAAAAACAATTGGGATATTTATTATAGCAAAAATCAAAAAATATTGTGTTTTTTTGAAAATTGTCGCTCTTTTTTGTTTATAGCGCAAAAAATAAAAACCGCAGAGATGATCAAATGCCACCAAAAGAAAGCTCTATTTGTGGCAAAAAAAGGACGTCAATTTTGTTTGGGAGCCTCGTCGCACGATCGCGCAATTGTCATTCAAAGCGTGACAGTGCCGAAAGCTGAAATTTCGCCTGGGCAGGAAGGGGGTATATGTGCCCAGTAAGGAAGTGGTTAATTTAAAAAATACATTTAAGATGTAACAGTTATTACAGAGCTGCATTCATTTATTGAAGCTCGTGTAGAAAAGTCCTTAACCACTTGCCTAGCGTTGGCCGTCATATGACGTCCTGGACTTTAAATGGAGATTTCTGAATGATGCCTGCAGCTGCAGGCATCATTCAGATACCTTTTTTTTTTCATCCAACGATTCCCTGCAATGTAAAAGCCATCAAAGCAGCTGTTTAGCTGCTTTATAGCTTTTACAGGCAGCGGGAGTGGACGGCCCCTTCCTCTCACCGCCCTCCGGTACTTCTCCAGTCTCTGCCGTGCGATCGGGGTAACCAGAGAATGAAACTGCTGGTGGCGGTGGTTTACCATAGAGCTGGCCATAAACGAGATAATCCCCGGCCATCTCTATGACCCTTGGAGGCCAGAAGTAACATCATGACGTCACTTCCCGCACTGGCAAATATAAACACTGCCCTTTATTTTTTTGCTGGAAAGCCTAAAATCAATATTTTTTTTTTATCTCAGGCAGCATGCAGGAGAGATGAGGGGACTTATAGACCCAAGATCTCTCCTATTACAAGGGATGTTTACATTCCTTGCAATAGGAATAAAAGTGATAAAAAAATAAAAAAATTAAGGGAAAGTTTACAGATAAATAAATAAAAATAAAATAAATAATAATAAAAAAAATGTAAAAATTAAATTGCCCCCATTCCCTCGTGCTCGCACGCAGAAGCGAACGCATATGTAGGTCACATCCGCATATGTAAACGGCATTCAAACCACATGTGAGATATTTCTGCGAACGTTAGAGTGAGAGCAATAATTCTAGTCCAAGACCTCCTCTGTAACTCTAAACTAGTAACCTGTAAACATTTTTAAAGCATCGCATGGAGATTTTTAAGTATCAAAGTTTGTTGCCATTCACAAGCGTGCAATTTTAACATAAAGTTTATTGAAGTTTCACAAACAATTATGAACTGAAGGAGTTCATAGACATACAGAGATAAAAATAGACATCAATTATAATAGTGCAAATAAAAAAGAAAAGCAGCAAATGCAACCATCAGTAAATCCAATAGTAGCATCATATACTCCATAATCCACATATCCAACATATGACAGAGGGGGAGGAGGGGGGGGAGGGGTGCGGTAACACACTCAACAGGTATTCCGGATTCTAGCACATCTCCCAAATGTTAGATAAGAAAAGAGCAAGGGTAAGTATTGAGGTGGGAAAGAGGAGTCACCCAGTTCTAATCGATGGTCAGGTGTTTCGCTTCCACCCAGGCCGCCCAGATTTTGTCCAATTTTTTAGGACAGTTCCTACCCAGGTAGGTCAGTTTATAAAGCGGGAGGGCTGTATTCACCAAGGATTACCAAAGTTGTTTAGTAGGTGGCCGAGGTTGATTCCACTGAAGTAGCACAGCCTTACGCGCATAAAATGCTACATAGAAAACAAATAATTTTTTCCATTGGGGGGCCTCAAGGGAGACACAGATACCCAGTAGGAAAGGTATAGGACTATATGGGACATTAATATTACCCACATAATTTATATCGGCGAGGATTTCCTTCCAAAAGTCTATCACCTCAGGGCAGGACCAGACCAGATGGAAGAAGACAGCATTATCTGCAGCACATCTAGGACAATACCCAGTGCGATCAGGGTAAATTCTTGCTAGCCGCACCGGAGAGTAGTAGGCCCGGTGGAGAAATTTTATTTGAGTGTACATGCCTAGCCCATCCCACCGGATCCGTAACGGTTCAAAAATGGGGCAAACGGGGGTTGCCCCAAAGCGGGGTCACAGGGGACCAGGCATTCATCCCCCCGAGTCTTTGGCCAACCACGTCCCACACCCTAAGGGTCGCACACATCTGGGGGTCACTTTCGTGTTAGATCAGGGGCCCCTATGTATGAGATTTCTGAGTTCCGCATAGCAACCAAGCAACAGTGCTTCCAAGGTAAATGCGGGGTTAGCCGGAACTCCAGATAGCCACCACTTAACTGTTACCAGAACTGCCGCTCAGTAGTATTTTATGTAACGCCAAACCTCCCAATGTGACCGGTAGTTGTAAGGTAGTCTTCGCTATCCTAGGGAATTTGCCATTCCAAATGAAGGAGATAATAATACTATCCAATTGTCTAAAAAACCCTCCAGGTATGGAAACAGGAGCCTGCCTGAAGAGGTACGTAAACTTGGGCAACACCAACATCTTGATTAAGTTAACCCTCCCCACCAGAGTTAGGGGCAGGGATTTCCACGTTGCACACCTCTGGGACAGCTGGGAGACCACCGGACTCAAATTAAGGGGGACAAATTTCTACCCCCAGGTATTTAAACTGAGAAACCCTACGGAGTTGCCCATCTGACGGCACTGGGTCTAAACCCGAGTGCAGCAGAAAGAGTATAGACTTCTCCCAATTAACACAGATCCCGGGGAGTACTGCCCAAACCTATCTATGATTGACAGGGCCGCCTGAAGGGAGGCCCCATCGTCTCTGATATATAGTAAGGTGTCGTCAGCATACAATGACACCTTCTCCTGAAGGGGGCCTCTAATGATTCCCTGGATCTCAGGGGTAGAGCGGATAAGGACGGCCATAGGCTCAATTGCCAGCGCAAAAAGGCCCAGGGAAAGGGGGCACCCCTGTCTCGTCCCCCTATGCAGGGAGAAGGGCAGGAGCCAGGGACAGAACCGTGCCAGTATGCACCCGGGCCCGCGGAGCCCTATACACTGCCTTCACCCAGGAGACAAAGGCCGGACCAAAGCCAAACCTGCGGAGGACCTCCCAAAGGTAACTCCACTCCACGGAATCAAAAGCTTTCTCCGCATCCAGGGAGGCCACTACCACGTCACGGCCCTCCTCGTCTCCAGAGGCCAAGACAGTGTACAGTCTCCGAATATTAATATCTGTCCCCTTGCCTGGCATGAAACCTGACTGATCCTCATGTACCAGAGTAAGAATCACCTCATTCAAATGCTTGGCCAGGATTTTAGTTAGTACTTTGGCGTCAGAGTTAAGCAGGGAAATGGGGCGGTGCGAGGAGCACAGCTGGGGGTCCTTCCCCGGCTTAGGGATGACCACTATTATGGCTTGAGCCATAGAGGAGGGAAGAGCTCCCTCCCGCAGGGTCCCAGTAAACATAGCATGGAGCCTTCCTCAATGTAACCCTTATAAAACTCAGAAGGGAACCCATTTTCTCCCGGGGTCTTCCCCGTCTGCAAGGAACCAAGGGCCTGCTGGACCTCCTTGAGCGTGATCAGGGCGTCTAAACTCTCCCTCTCTGAAAGGACAGGGAGAGACACTCCGTCGAGAAACTCACAGAGCTCCTCACTGTTGTATCTCGCCCTGGTTGAGTAAAGGGTAGAATAATATTCGGCAAAACAAGAATTTATCTACCGGGTCAGTTGCTAGGGTCCCATCCCCCTTGCGAAGGCGTGCAATAGTAGAGACCGAGGATTGTTCCTTCGAGATCCAGGCGAGGAGCCTTTCCCGTCTTATCCCCCTGTTCAAAAATCCGCTCAGTTTGGGAGAGTTGCTTTTTATTCGCCTTAGCCACTCTAAGCAGCGTCACCTCACGGTAAGCCACCTTCATGTCTTGTGCTGTAATTGGGTTGGAAGTGAGGGTGAATCAGGACTCAAGGGCCTGAGCGTTAGCCTCCGCCTCCTCAATCACTATCCTATCGTTTCTGCGTTCCCTGGCTATGGAAGACATATAACAACCCCGCATATGGGCTTTAAAGGCCTCCCAGACACTGCCCGGCGTGGCTGACCCAGCATTTAACAACCAAAACCCCCGAATCTGCCTGGCCATTTCAAACTCAGTAGTAGGGTGCTCAATCCAGAACCTAGACTGGGGAGTTGCAGCTTGAAGGGAGCAGAGTATCGGGGAATAATCAGAAATACCCCGGGGGAGCAGTTTAATCTCTTGGATTTTAGGAAGCATACCGACACTGGCATATATAAGATCAATATGGGACAGTGTGTTGTGAGAAGCAGAATGACAGGTGTACACACGGTCAGACGGGTGTTTCCACCTCCACACATCCTCCAGCCCAAACACCTGCGCCCAGCGGGACAGGACCGAGTCAGTGGCAAAGTCCACCGTCAGCCTATCAATAGATGGGTTTGGAGGCATATTAAAGTCTCCCGCTATAATGACATTATCTGTAGGGAACTGGGCCAAAAGGGAGACAAGGCTATGTAGGAGAGCCATATTGGCAGGGGGTGGGAGATACACCCCTACCAAAACCACCTCGACCGTGTCTATAATAGCATGCAATAGTACATACCGTCCCTCAGGGTCCGTCTTGACTGCAATGGGTACAAAATTAAGGGATTTATGTATCAGTATGCTAACCCCCCTGGCATAACCAGAATGAGTGGCATGATAGTGGTGCCCCACCCACGGCCTCTTGAGGCCTATGATCCGCCCGCCCACCAGGTGCGTTTCTTGGAGTACGCATATATGGGGGGCATACTTTTTCATATACTCAAATACCAGGGTACGCTTAATTTTGTTGTTAAGCCCTCTGACATTCCACCAGAGAATCCTTATAGGGGCCATAATACAGAAGGGCAGAGGGGACTACAGGGGGAATGCAGCCAATTGGGACCCGGAGAGAGTGGTGACACATCCAGCGTAGAACCAGCCCTAAGAGCCAGCCATGAATCATAGTTAACCACCATATCAAGTTTACATTCACTGTCATTGAACCATCTGTATGTGAAATCATAAGAACAAAAGGAAAATAAAACAAAGACTAAGAAAACATAACATCCATCCCAGCCCACCCCACACCCCAGCAACCAAACCATGAGGTGTTTGAGTACCCAAACTAAAGATAACACAACTCATGAGTAGGAATGTCTCCTATGGGAGCAGTGTGTAACCGGTAGCACACCTAGGACACAGTTCCAAACGGTAAAGCAGGACGCTCCACCGTACTCAGTTCTTGCAGGCAACATGTGAATAAGGGATCACAACTAAAGGATCATATGATAACATGGTGCAGAGCACCAGACACTCAGATAGGTCTGAGGGCACAAACTTGGTTACAGTAATTATATAGGAACCTGGATGAATAGTCAGTATGAGGTACTTGCAGAGCAGGTAAACAGTTCCATAGGTAAAAAAGAAAAAAAAACAAGAACAAGCAAGGGGGGTAAAAAACGTTGAAACCCAAAAAATAAGAACCAGGAAGATAACCATGACGCAGAGAGGAGCCTAACCCCCAACTCCCACAGATATCCATAGGAAAGCTGCAGACATAGTCCGGGGGAGTCCAGGCCCAGGGCCAACACACCTCACCAACAGGGCAACTAATAGGGGCCAGTAACCTGTCCACCGCCTCACAGCACACCCCCCCTCCAGATATTGGGATAGAGTCCAGGGTCCCCCCGAAGCAGCCCGGGTAGTCAAAGCAGGAACACAGCCAGGGAAATCCAGCCTCAGAGCCCCAGGTGGGGGGAAATATCAGCATTACCCCGACCCCCCGCATAAAGGGGAGCCCTCCAAGGCTATGGGGGCCCAAAGAAGCATGTCCCAAGAGCACCAGGGCCTAGGATGCCCAAGAACCGTCAACGTGGCAATAGTCAGACTGGGTGCCCCAGGGATTACCAGGGGGGGGTCCCCCCTACCTCATGCATCACTACACGGGAGCCGGAGGGGGACTTACCATGTAGTAAACAAGGGGGGAAAGCAGATGTGGAGGTTGTAGAGGGCACAGGCAGAGTCAGCAAGAAAGAGATCATCGGTCACGGGGAAGAGACTCAAACCATCTAGAGGCCTCCTCCAGATTGCTGAAGAATCTGGTAGTCTCGCCATCCTCAACTCTGAGGCGCGCAGGAAACATCATGTTGTACTTTATGCCTTTAGTGCGCAGCTGGGCTTTGATGTGATCAACGGTTCTGCGAAGCTGCTGTGTCTCAACCGAATAGTCAGGGAACAGCATGATTCTCACGTTTTCATGGCACAGTTCCCCAAGTTTCCTTGCTTCTCTCAAGACCAGGTCCCGGTCTCTAAAGTTCAAGAGCTGCCTGAATATGAAAGTGCACGGCGGGGAACCCGGCTGCCCTTTTTGAGAAGGCATCCTGTGCGCCCGTTCCACCGCGAAGTTAGGGGAAAATGGTGCCAGAGGGAGGATTGTGCGCAGCATCTGCTCTGTGTAGGCCTCCGGATCTCGTCCCTCGACCCCCTAAGGAAGACCCACCAGCCGTAGGTTGTTCCTGCAAATTCTATTTTCCTGATCCTCCGCACGCGATTACATGGTTTTCATTTTAAGCTGCAACGTGCGGAGGGAGGCAGTATGGTCTCTCACCACATCCTCCGTGTCACCGACCCTCCTCTCCGCCTCCGAGAGCCGGTCACTAAATTTGTCCATGTCGCGCCGCATCAGTCCCATCTCAGACTGCATCTGGTCTATTTTGGCAGTCAGCGTGGTCTGGCAGCCCGTGATGGCCTGCATCAAGGCCTGAAATTGATCAGTTCCCAATGGAAGGGGATCCGGCTGCTCCGTCTGGGACGTTATATTGGAGTGCTCAGCTGCACGTGGGCCCCAGGAAGACGGCGAGGTCTTAGGCGCCGTATACCGCTTGCGCTGCGAGCCGGAGTTCCCTCTTCTCATGCCCAATGCTCGCCACCACCACTCGTTCCATGTAGGAGGGTGTAGATCCCAGGAATCCGGATAACTAGGCCTGCTGAGTACGGAGCTCCCGTTCCACACGTCCTACTAGGTCGCCATCTTGACCACGCCCCTGCAATTTTAAAGTGTGACATGTTAAGTATCTATTTACTCGACATAACATCATGTTTCACATTATACAAAAAAATTGGGATAAATATTGTGTTTTTGTTCGTTTTAATTCATGAAAGTGTTTTTTTTTTTAAAAAAAGCATTTGAAAAATTGCTGCGCACATACCATGTGACATAAAAAAATTGCAATAACCGCCATTTTATTCCATAGGAGCTCTGCTAAAAAATATATAATGTTTGGGTGTTCTAAGTAATTTTATAGCAAGAAAATACAGATTTTTACATATATGAGAGAAATGTCAGAATTGGTCCGGTTGGCAAGTGGTTTTAAAGTAAACCTTTCATGAGAGTTATATGGTCAGTCAACGCTAACCTCTGCTTTTGAAAATGTTAGCTGTCTGTCATGCTGATGCTACGCTTTCCGATTCACTGACTGTTTAGAAGTATAGAGATAAAAAAAATAAAAGAAGAAGATTACAGACACTTTTCTGACACTTGTTTGCAGCATGCTTGTCTATCTAGTCTGCGCTTTTTTTTTTCAGGAGGAGGCTGTAAAATAAAGAGCCTCATCTTCTCCCATGACAGCTATACTATAAAGGTTAGTGGCAAGTGGTAAACTTGCTAAAACTGCCAAAGTTTCAAATCACAAGGTCATCTATTGTGATAACTTCTACTGCAAAGAAATATACAATTGCAAGTGTTTTGTTTTATCTGTTCTATAAGTACAAGAAAATACCTGTTGCTCATGACAGAAGTTAAGAGCTGCCCTGTTTCTTGCGCACACTTCCTGTGGTATCTGTGGAGTCTAATTAGCCCCCCACCCTGTTCTTATCTTGTGACTATAGAACAATTAGACTTTGTGTTGTGGAGAATAAGAATGGGGGGGGGGGTAAGTAGTTTAACCGCTTCATTACCCAGCCATAGTCAAATGACGTCCACAGATGGGATCTCCCATCCTGGGTGGACATCATATGATGTCCTTGGCTTCCCGCCGCTACTGCGGGCCCCCGGGGGCCCGCAGTGCGGCGATCGGGGATCCGGTGTGTCCCTCGGGACACAGCCGTTCCCCGAAAGGGGTAATGGAGTGGTGGCGGCGGGCGGCGGAGTTTCCGGTGTAGTGTGACCAGCTCTGATTATGCAGAGCTGCAGTAGCGGCGTGCACTGTACCCGCACGTGCCCCCGGGGTGAGGCTTTTCCCTTGGATACAGCCCAGCCCCGATCAAGGTAAAGAGCCAATGAAATTGGCTCTTTACCATGTGACCGGCTGTGTCCAATCACAGGCGGTCACTAAATGTAAACAAACATCTGTGTAACCTCTGTTGCTGGGTTCTCCTCTTCACACACCGATCCAGTGTGAGGAGGAGATCAGCTAACAGCGAGTTACACATGTACTATACTACATATATGTACTATTGTGCCCAGATTGCCCCCCCTAAATAAAGAGGACCTGTCATCTAGTACCTGTCATCGAGTACCTGTCATCTAGTACCTGTCCATCAGGAGTACCTGTCCATCAGGAGTACCTGCCACCAGAGTACCCGCCACCAGAGTACTCGCCACCAGAGTACCCGCCACCTCACCAGAGCACCTGCCACAAGACCAGAGTACCTGCCACCAGAGTACCTGCCACCTCACCAGAGTACCCGCCACCAGATTACATCAGGAGTACCTGTCCATCAGGAGTACCTGCTACCAGAGTACCTGCCACCTCCCCAGAGTAGCCGCCACCAGAGTAGCCGCCACCAGAGTAGCCGCCACCAGAGTACCCACCACCAGAGTACCCACCATCAGAGTAGCCGCCACCAGAGTAACCACCACCAGAGTACCTGCCACCAGAGTACATACAGCCACTATGTCCAGAAAGGTGTACACCCCAGAAGAGGCATACCAAATACTCAGTCTGACTGATGAGAGCAACGGGGAGCTCTCACCGCTCGGTTCTGATTCCGATTCTGGTTCGAAATATGAGCCCCCCGAATGCAGCACATCAGGATCCGAATTAGAGGAGGAAGTAGTCCGTCCAAAAAGAAGACGGTCTAAACACCAGGCAGCTACCAGCAGTGCCAACGGTGGTAGACCCCAGGAGGAGAGGCCCAGTACAAGCGCTGCTAGACCCCAGGAGGAAAGGCCCAGTACAAGTGCACGCCAAAGAATTAGGGCCCAAACCCAGCTCCCAGCTTCCAAACCCATTGTGGCTGCCTTCTACCACAGGGTCAGTCAGCCACGATCCCCCCTTTTACAGCACAGCCAGGTGTGCAGTTCAACACTGCAGGTTTTTCCCCAAATGGATTTTTTTTATTTATTTTTCCCTGACTAATTAGTTCAAGGCATCATGGACCAAACCAATCTTTTTGCCCAACAATTCATTGCAACCAACCCCAGCTCTAGCTATGCCCGCCCCTTTGAATGGAGACCCCTAACAGTGGTGGAGCTTAAATTGTTTTTAGGCCTAACGCTCAACATGGGGCTTACAAAAAAAATAATGAAATGCGTAATTATTGGTCGACCAAACCCATCCACCATATGCCATTTTTTAATCGGCCATGTCCAGGTCCCGATACGAAATTATAATGTGCTTCCTGCATTTCAGTGACAACTGACAGTGCCCCCCCCCGAAATCACCCAAACTTTGATAAACTATATAAAATTTGCCCCCTAATTAATTATTTTCCCAAGAAGTTTGCCGAACTTTGTGTCTCAGAACAAAAACATATCTGTGGATGAATCCCTGGCGCATTTCACAGGCCGGCTGGGAATCAAGCAATATATCCCCAGTAAGCGGGCGAGGTTCGGCTTGAAGCTCAACAAGCTCTGTGAAAGCGCCACCGTTTATGTGCACTCATTCCGCGTGTACGAAGGCAAAGATTCCCGGCTCCAGCCCCCTGAGTGTCCATCGTACATGGGAATAAGTGGAAAAATTGTTTGGGAGTTGGCATTCCCACTCCTCCAAAAGGGGTATCATATTTACATTAGGGCTGCAACTAACGATTATTTTCATAATCGATTAGTTGGCCGATTATTGTTTCGATTAGTCGATTAATCGGTTAATAACCGTAAAAAAAAGGTAATTTTGCTGCATTTTTTTTTTTTTTTTGGCCAATTTGTTGTTGGGCAGATTACAAAACACACATTTCTGCAAAAACACATTACATGCTTTTTTTGCAGCTTCTCTGTTGAAGTATATTGAACCAAAATAGCACCGTTTTGCATTTAAAAAAAAAAAAAAAAGTCCTTGCCCTTTCCAAATACGCAGCAGCTGAAAAAATCATGGATGTGAACGTGTCCCATAGGAAACCATGTAAATGAACTGTAGTGCGTTTCTGCAAAAAGCACCAAAAAAGACGGAGGTGTGACTCAGGCCCGAGATGTTTAGCAACATAATGGGGTTAATTAAACTAAAATTAGTACAAAAAGAGCAAATAATCACTACTGTAAGGGGTTAGCTTTTTTACTGTGGGACAGTGAAAGTAATATTTACAGTAGCGATTTGCTCTTTTTGTACTATAAAGGGCTAATTATTTTTTTTTTTAACCCCATTATGTTACTGGCCGATTAATCGATTATGAAAATTGTAATCGATTAATTTCATAATCGATTAGTTGTCGATTAATCGATTAGTTGTTTCGGCCCTAATTTACATGGACAACTATTACACCATTCTGCCCCTTCTCTGCCACCTATACCTAAAAAAAACTCTGGCCTGTGGTACAACAAGAAAAAACAGCGTCTTGTCACCACAACTATTCAAGGGGGGGAATCGACAAGCTTGAGGAACGAGGAAGTGTTGGCTGTAAAGTGGAGGGATAGGAAAGATGTGTACATCATGTCCACCATCCACGTTGAAACCTCGGTGGAACTTCGCAGAAGACGCGGTACTGTTCGCAAGCCTTCCTGTATCAACGAGTACAATAAATTCATGGGGGGGGGGGGTGGATTTAAATGATACAATTTTGCAGCCCTATCTTTGCTACAAAAAAGTCGCAATTTACTTTTTTCATGTGGCCCTTTTAAATTCTTTCATCATCTACCAAGAATCAACGGAAAGACCCACCACCTTCATAAAGTTTATTAAAGACATTGTCACCGCCCTTATCTACCAACAAATATCCCCCTCCAGAAAGCATTCACTCAGATTGTGTTTGCAGACTACATGAGCGCCATTTTCCGGACCATATTCCACCATCAGGATCCGGAAGACTTTCGGGTGTGTACCAAAAGAGGAATTCGATAATTTGTGCTACCGAGACTTCTGTATTTAATACAGACTTTACCAATTAAAATCCCCCCAAGTTATCTAAGAGATCTAAGGTCAAGGTTTTTGAAATTCACATGGGCGGGGAAACCGGTAAGAGCACAAAGAACTATTTTGTCATTACCCAAAGGAGAAGGAGGGATTGGGTTTCCGGACCCAGTAAAATATCAGGAAGCGTCTCACTTAGTTAAACCACTGGAAGGCCTTGTTTGGATTCCGGAAACGGAAATGTCGCCAGAGATAAAGAAACATCCGACGATAGGCGCGACTATACGAATAACCAAAAATATTTTTAAAAAAACGACTATGTCAATATACCCGAGCCCGATGACCCAGATTCTGGGTACAATGACATTCCAGCCAGGGCTGATAGACCGAAAATTTATGGCTATACGACAAAGAGGTATCAGTAGAGTGGTTCATTTTGCAAGAGAAAACCGACTGATGACGAGGAGAGAGATTGAAAGAGAGGTAGCACCAGAACTGGATTTTCTCCGAATGTTGCAATTAGAAGCGTTTTATACGAACAAAGGCAAAGGTATATACAGAAGTCAGATCATTGTCAACATTTGAGCAGATGTGCCTGAAGGGAAATCCTCTTAGACACTCATTATCATATTTCTATGGGATACTATTTAATTCAGAAACACCACAAGAACTTACGTTCCTGCAGGCATGGGAGAGAGACTTGGGGATAGCATTCTCTCAAGAGCAGAGAGACAGGATTCTGGTATTTAACCATAAGGCCTCAGTAGCGAGCAGATACCAAGAGGGAGGGTATACAATTCTAACTAGATGGTACAGAACACCATCTGTACTACACCGAATCTACCCCCAGACGACAGATGTTTGTTGGAGGTGCAAGGCAGCAGAGGGTACGTTAATACATATTTTTTGGAAGTGTGATAAAATTAAGGAATTCTGGAGAACGGTGATAGAAATTACTAAATCAATAACAGGAGTGTCTCTAGAAAACAGAGCCACTTTATTACTCGATATCCCTATATCAATGGAAAAATATAAAAACTCACTGCTTAGACATCTTCTCACAGCCGCTAGGGCGTGTATCCCTGTCCTGTGGAAAAAGGAGAGCCCCCCATCTAGTACACAGTGGTTCGCCAGAATCGCAGAAATCCAACAAATGAAGAATCTTACTATGACAACGAAAGATCAAGATGAGAGGTACCAGACGATATGGACGCCCTACATGAGGTATAGGGAGGGGATAAGAGAGGAAAATTAAGATAGACCGGAGGGGGGTGGGGGGGGGGGAATGGGGATGGGAGGAGGAGAGAGTCTGATTTCACCCTTCTCCTTGTTTTTTTTGTTTTTTTCCAATCAGAAGGGAGGGAGGGAGGGGGTAGTGAGAAGGGAGTTGGAGGTAGAAAAGGAAAAGACAATTCACATTGAAGTAATGAACTGAGTAGGAGATAAGAGAATATAAGATGATAATACTTAGTTTGGTAAAATGAGATGGTATAAAAGTGTGGAAAACTATAATGTGAATGTGAAAATTATAAAGCCCATATTTCTAATACTGCCATTTCCCCGTTTTCAATTTCTGTCCTGAATATTTCCCTGCCTCAACCAACCATATCATTGTCTTCCATGTGAACTGACCCTGGCCTGTTTCTCGACTATGCCTCTGCCTACCGTCTGCATTGTTTATCCGCCATGTTTCTGCCTTTCACGTGAACTGACCCTGGATTGTATAGACTATGCTTCTGCCTACCGTCTATTTCTGCCTTTTACCTGCACTGACCATGTTTTTGCCTGCCCCTTGGACTGATCTTTCACCCTGCTACACAGGGGTTTCACATATGTGAGGGGCTCCAGAATAGTGTTCTGAGTTCAGAAAAACAGTTTTTGATTTTCTGTGTTCCAAGAACAGGGTCTGGTTGTCCGGAGGCTTCAAAGCGATTTGGGTGGGAGAAGCCTCTACCTCTGTCCCCATTCTTTCCTGACTGATGCCCTAAGGTTGATGGTCCTGCCTGCTCCCTGGAAAAATACTCTGGCTGTGCTAACCATACCTCTGCCTGCTGCATGTACTAACTATGGACAGTAGGCTTGTGCAATTCGTTTCGTAACTAATCGAAATTCGTCCGAATTTAGCAACTTTCGGACATTTGGAAGCATTCGAATTTCCGAACAAAGCAATTACGAATAAAACCGAATCCGAAATAAATTATACCGCAAAATAGCGAATGCCCGAATGTCTTCGGCATAATTTGTTATGAGAAAAGTTACGAATGTACGAATCCATTCGAAGCACAATAACACTCACTCTGCTCTCTGCTTCTCCCTCACCATGCTGAACTCCCTCTCAAAATGGTGTACAGGGGCGGAGGCTATAGCCGCATGAAAAAACGAAAGTAAAATACGAGATTTCGAATCCATTCGAAGCACAATAACACTCTGCTCTGCTCTCTGCTTCTCCCTCACCGTGCTGAACCCTCTCAAAATGGTGTACAGGGGCGGAGCCTATAGCCGCATGTAAAAAACGAAAGTAAAATACGAGATTTCGAATCGTTACAAATAACCGCTATGTATTTAGAAAAGTACAAATCCATTCGAAGCACATTAGGCATAATAGGCAGCGTCGTTGTGAGAGAGACACGGAAAATTACGAATCAACGAACCCAAAAAAAGTTACGAAAGTAGGAGTTGTGTCCAGAATCAACGAAAAACAACGTACTCTACCGAAAGTACGAATTATAAAGCAACAAAAAAATTCAACGAAAAATGTCGCTTGCGAAAATACGAATTAGTCCGAACACGAAAAATCCCGTCTAGCAAAATTACGAATGATTACGTATCAACAGGACCGGAAAGAAACGAACCGAAACGGAACAAATTTTTCCGTTGTGCACAAGAAGCGAACCGAAACGGAACAAATTTTGCCGTTGTGCACAAGTCTAATGGACAGTATTCCTGCCTGATGCATGGACGATCCTTTGATCCTTTTGCTGCTGCTGACCACATCCCTGCCTGCTATCTGGACCAATGCTTTGGCTGTGCTGACAACATCTCTACATGTACTGACTATTCCTGCATGCTGCCTGTTTTGCTGTCGCTGTCCACGTTCCTGCCTGCTGCCTGGACCGATGCTCTCCTCTGTGGACCACTGCACTACTAAAACCGCAGGTAATCTTTTCTTTACCCTTTGCTCAGCAGAATGTATTTTGGTTTGTAATTGGTATGTACAGTACATGCTATGCGTTAGAAATATGAAGGGCCTTCAAAAATGTGATATGTTGGCAGGAATTTATGTGTGTAATTTATGCTCCTAGAACACCTGACAGTGCTACTTGGATGTTGGGCCTCTGTATGTGGCCAGGCTGTGTAAAAGTCTCACACATGTGGTATCGCCATTCTCAGGAGGAGTAGCAGAATGTATTTTGGGGTGTCCTTTTTGCTATGTACATGCTGTGTGTTGGAAATATCTTCTAAATGGACAACATTGTGTAAAAAAAATGCGTTTTCATTTTTTTTCAAAAATTTCCAAAAACTTCTGGAAAAAAATTAACTATTCAAAAGACTCATTAGGCCTCATAGATTATACGTTGGGAAGTTAGCTTTCCAAAATAGGTTAATGTTGTGGGTGTTTCCATTGTCCTGGTGCTCCAGGGTCTTCAAAAGTGTTATAGGTGGTTGAGAAATGAGATGTGTAATTTATGCTTGTAGAACGCCTGACGGTGCTACTTCAATGTTGTGCCTCTGTATGTGGCCAGGCTGTGTAAAAGTCTCACACATGTGGTATCGCCATACTCAGGAAGAATAGCAGAATGTATTTTGGGGTGTCAGTTTTGCTATGTACATGCTATGTGTTGGTAATATCTTATAAATAGACAACTTTGTATAAAAAAAATGAGTTTTCATTTTTTTCCCACATATTCCAAAAACTTCTGGAAAAAAATGAACCGTTCAAAAGACTCATTATGCCTCATAGATTATACGTTGGGGTGTAGCTTTCCAAAATGGGGTCATTTTGTGGGCGTTTCCATTGACCTGGTGCTCCAGGGCCTTCAAAAGTGTGATAGGTTGTCATCAAATGAGATGTGCAATTTATGCTCGTAGAACGCCTGACGGTGCTTCTTGGATCTTAGACCTCTATATGTGGCCAGGCTGTGTAAAAGTCTCACACATGTGGTATCACTATACTCAGGAGGAGTAGCAGAATGTATTTTGGTGTGTCATTGCAAGTATGCATGTGCTGTGTGAGAGAAATAACGTGTTATTATGACAATTTTGTGCAAAAAAAAATAATAATAATAATTTTCCCAAGAATTGTGGGAAAAAATTACAACTTCAAAAAACTCACCATGCCTCTTACTATATACCTTGGAATGTCTGCTTTCCAAAAAGTGGTAATTTGGGGGGTATTTGTACTTTCCTGGCTTGTTAGGGTCTCAAGAAATGAGATAGGCCTTCAGTACATCAGGTCTGATCAGATTAGATCATTTTTCAATGATTTGCACCATAGCTTGTAGACTCTATAACTTTCACAGAGACCAAATAATATACACTTTTTTGGGTTATTTTTACTAAAGATATGTAGCTGTATACATGAAGAAAAATTACTTATTTGCAAAATTTTACAATAGAAACGAAAAAAATGTGTTTTTGTTTTCAAAAATTTCTCTTTTTTTGCTTATATTGCAAAAAATTAAAAACCCAGCTGTGATTAAATACCACCAAAAGAAAGCTCTGTTTGTGAGAAAAAAATGATAAAAATTTGGTTTGGGTACAGTGTAGTATGACTGAGTAATTGTCATTCAAATTGTGAGAGCGCTGAAAGCTAAAAATTGGTCTGGGAAGGAAGGGTGTATAAAAGCCCTGTGTTGAAGTGGTTAACAAAGGACAACTGGCAGGGCTTTCACCAATCAGTCCACCTTGCTCCCCATCCGGGCTTGGTAGGATAACCATCTGGTCTGTCACTTGATTGTATGGAGATCTTTTCTTCTGGCAGTGGAAGTATCTTTCTTTGCAACTTATACCTTTGTGGCAGGCATTGGAGGAGTAGTGACGTGTGCTTTTATTTATTATATGGATATGGAAACCAAAGATCTATTGTTGGTTGCACTCATATAGGATATGAAAGCCTGGTCCTGAGGAAATAAAAGACCACCAAAAGCATCAACACGGTCCCCACATTACCGTTGTATTTACTGGGTGTTGTGCTTTGTAACATAGTTTCTGGTTTGCATCCAAATTTTATATGTATTCTATGTTAAAGCGGAGAGCCACCCAAAAATGGAACTTCCGCTTCAAGTACTCATGACCCCCTGACATGCCACATTTGGCATGTCCTTTTTCTGGGGGGAGGGGGGGGGAGCGGGTACCTAGTTTTCACAGGTACCCAGCTCCCACTTCCTCTCCTGTCGCGGGGTGAGGGCCGGATGAAAGTTCACCTCTCCCTCCCTTCAATCTTCTGGGATAGGTCACAGGTCCCAGAAGATTTCCCAGCAATTCATAATGCACAGCGTGGCTCGCGCATGTACAGTGCGTGCTCGGCTTCCGGCGCGCTCATACTTGCAATGATGGTGCCGCAGAGAGGAGGGTGAGAGAAGCGGGCTTCGGGCAGACACATTGCTGGATCGTGGGACAGGAGTGTCTGTTTATTAAAAGTCAGCACCTACACTTTTTGTAGCTGCTGACTTTTAAACGGTTGGAACTCCGCTTTAAAGCCTAAGTTTATTCATAAACGAAAAAACAAAAATCAGCACAAGGGAGATGACTTACAGTAAAAAGGACGTGTCCCTTGTGCTGCCAGCTGTGGGATTAGTTGAAATCTTCCTCCTCTAATTCTTCCCGCTACCCCAAGAGCAGTAATCTTACAGTGTTACGTGGGTCATTAGAGCTGATGGACCTCAAACTCTATATATATATTGTTATATGGGGAATTCAGCTCAGTGGTGGAAGCAGTGGCGGTGCGTCCATAGAGGGCACCGGAGCGCCGCCCCCTCTCGCTCCCGCACCGCCACTGAAAGACAATACATAGATTCATGCATTGCATGAATCTGTGTATTGTCACCGCTGCCGCGCTGCCCACTATTCATATGGCCGGCCTCCTGGTGAGCGCCGGCCATATGAATTAGAGCGGTGGCCGGCGGTGGGAGTGGCTTGGAAGTGTCTATCAGAGCCAGCGGCTCTGATAGGCTTTCAGAATACAGCTCTGACGCTGTATTCGGCTTCCAAAAACTCCTCCCAGGTACGCACGGGGGTGCGTTCCTTGGAGAAGACTGTGGAGGTTTCAGCCAATCAGGTTCACCGGATCTGGTTACCAGTGACCTGATTGGCTGAAGCGACATCGAGGGCGGGAGAACACATCGAGGACGGCGCGGACCGAGGAAGGTAAGTGCAGGGCTGGGGGGGGAACAGGCTGCATTTGGGGGGAACTGGCTGTATATGGGGGACAAACTGGCTGAATATGGGGGAACTGGCTGTATTATGGGGGACAAACTGGCTGCATTTGGGGGGAACTGGCTGTATATGGGGGCACACTGGCTGCATTTGGGGGAACTGGCTGTATATGGAGGCACACTGGCTGTATATGGGGGCACACTGGCTGTATATGGGGGCACACTGGCTGCATTTGGGGGGAACTGGCTGTATATGGGGGACAAACTGGCTGCATTTGGGGGGAACTGGCTGAATATGGGGGTAACTGGCTGTATATGGGGGACAAACTGGCTGAATATGGGGGGAACTGGCTGTATTATGGGGGACAAACTGGCTGCATTTGGGGGGAACTGGCTGTATATGGGGGCACACTGGCTGCATTTGGGGGGAACTGGCTGTATATGGGGGACAAACTGGCTGCATTTGGGGGGAACTGGCTGTACATGGGGGACAAACTGGCTGAATATGGGGGGAACTGGCTGTATATGGGGGACAAACTGGCTGAATATGGGGGGAACTGGCTGTATTATGGGGGACAAACTGTCTGCATTTGAGGGGAACTGGCTGTATATGGGGGCACACTGGCTGCATTTGGGGGGAACTGGCTGAATATGGGGGCACACTGGCTGTATATGGGGGCACACTGGCTGTATATGGGGGCACACTGGCTGCATTTGGGGGGAACTGGCTGTATATGGGGGACAAACTGGCTGCATTTGGGGGGAACTGGCTGTATATGGGGGACAAACTGGCTGAATATGGGGGGAACTGGCTGGATATGGGGGACAAACTGGCTGAATATGGGGGGAACTGGCTGTATTATGGGGGACAAACTGGCTGCATTTGGGGGGAACTGGCTGTATATGGGGGCACACTGGCTGTATATGGGGGCACATTGGCTGTATATGGAAACAAACTGGCTGTATTTGTGGGGGCAAACTGGTGGCGTTTGGGCACAGTGTCTGCGTTTTATGGGCACAGTGGCGGCAATTGATTTTTTTTTTTCAGTTTGTTTGCGCCCCCCCAAAAATTTTGAGCACCAGCCGCCACTGGGTGGAAGTACCTTTTAAGTGAGACCATGCCACTCCGAACACCATTTTAGAGCTTGCCAGCCCACTTTTATTTAAATGAAATCTAAAGGTTTACAAAACTTGCCCAATCAGGATTTCCAGTTTCACACAGCAAAACTACTTCACAAAAATACCAAGCCATCTGGCTCTCTCTTCTGTCACGCCTTCTTCCGTTTAACAGAGAAGGGTACACACCAAAATATAACTAGTTCCTGCTGAACTGGCCAAGTTTTAGTATGTGTGTACCTGACTTTATTCCTGCACCATAATGATAGTTACACTGTATTGCCACCTAGTGGGCAAATGCAAGAATTGTTGCTGGTATTGCTGTTACTCTGTTTGGCTACCTTCTTTGATAACCCTAAATCCTAGTACACACGGAACGAATGTCGGGTGGCATCGGTTGGTTCAATAGAAACTGGCTGACATTTGGCCCGCGTGTACAGCAGCCGGTCTGTCAGAAGCCATCCGTTCGACTAGCTTCTGTCGAAGGGGCATGACCAAAAAAGGTCTGTCGATTGGCTCCTGATCAGTGCTCTCAGCCAATAGCTGAGAGTGCTGACTGGAGTGTTCTGGTGGGGGGGGGGGGTGTTTCCCCCTGTCGGAACACAATAGCATAGCAGGGGAGATTGATGTACTAACATTGCATAGTTAGTACAGCGGCTCCTCCTGAGCTGTCAGTTTTTTTTTCGTTCAGCCCTGCTGGGTTGAACAAAAAAAATAGTAGTGTGTACAAGGCTTAAGTTAACAGTGGTTATATATTTTTGTACCTTTCTAACCTGCATACAGTCAGTAAAGGTCAAGTAAACATCTCTGTGTGATTGGTCCTTGGCTGATACCACTACACAGCAGTACAAAAGGCATTAACTGAGGGAGTAGTTGATAGAGAAAGCAAAAGTTCTGTTTTTAGGTGGAGGTGGGACTAGTTTTCTGAACAGATGAGTTTGCAGAGATCGCTTAAATGTGGACATATAGGAGATAGCTTTACAGATTGAGATAGGGAGTTCCAGAGGATGGGAGAGGTTCTGTAAAAGTCCTGAAGGCAGACATGGGAGAAAGTGAAGTGGAAGCTAGAGAGCAGGAGGTCCTGGAAGGAGCAGATTGGATGGTTTGGGTAATATTTTAAGGAAAAGTTGGTGATGTAGCTGGGGAAAAGTTGCAGATGGCTTTGTGTGTTATTGCTGTTTGGGTAATATTTTATGACAAAATGGAAGGATTCCCCTAAGGGTGTTTTTTAGCAGCTAGGTATTCTAATTAAGAAAGTTTATATAGTTTATAATATTGTAAAATCTTTATTGGACAAAATTATTGCAAGAATGGGAATAGGATTTAAAATATGATTTCTGGCTACAGGTGTGTGCAATCATGTTCCATTACAGCTGTCAATTATTACACAGTACAACTATCAATTGACAGTACATTACAAGAATGCTATCCACACGAACAACCCAACGTGTTTCAACTTTGTTCGGTCATAGTCTTCTTCAGGGGGGTTTTTGGCTCTAAAAAGATATATCAAAACATCCATTTGTTCAATACCTCAAATATTGTGAGCATTTGTGCATTTGATATATTTGGAAAGTTGGTAATTACCACTCAAGAAATGTAACTCTATCCTATAGCTATAAATTATTTTAAAAGGTCCCAGCAGTCCAATAATCTCCACACGCCGTTCCCACCTCCTCAAGATAAAGGCCGGTCCATATTTTATGACAAGGTTGGTGATATAGCTGGGACAGAGTTGCAGATGGGTAGGGAGTTCCCAAGGAAGGGAGAGGTTTTGTAAAAGTCCTGGAGGCAAGCATGGGAGGACTTGAAACAGGATCTAGAGAGCAGGAGGTCCTGGGAGGAGCAGATGGTTTGGGTAATAATTTAAGGCAAAGTTGGTGATGTATCTAGGGCAGAATTGCAGATGGCTTTGTGTGTTATTATTAGTGTTTTCAATTTTATTAGTTAGACAAGTGGAAGCCAGTGGAGAGATTGACAGAGTTCTTCCGAAAGCATGTGATTCACTTCCCTTCCTCGCACCCTGCAGCAGGGAGAGAGAGTCCCAAGCACTTTGTAAGCTCCAACAAGTGGTAAGGTTACACACTACTTTACATCATTGAGCCAATGAAGCAGATAAGAGAAGATAGGTGCCTGAGGGATGGGGGCATCATGTAAACCTGGTGTTTTGCCCTTTATGATCCAAGTTCAGGTTCACTTTAAAACCGTAAAATGGGTGACTTTTAATACACTATTTGTTTCAAATAGGTATTTTGTCATTTATTTTTTATATGAGAAACGAAAGCTTCACGGTAAAGCACAAGACAGCTATTAAATTAACCACAGAAATCAGTGGAGTGTTACAAAACAGGCTGTTATATCATATCAAGGCTTATACTGGTGCTATTATTTTGAACAACAGGAAACATTTTTTCAGCTCCAGTGACATTCATTTTCTTATTTAAATTAGTGATTCAAACTTGCATGACATTTGAAATGGTTGTGAAACTGCTGTTTCATTCCGTATGTTCCATCTACTTAATGTGATAGCATGGCAATGTAATGGCAGGTTAGAGTCTGACAATGATTTCTAGCTGGGATCAACACCTAATCCTATTACATGACCCTCATGTGGGTAAACAGGTTGTTCTAGAATGCGAACTGCACTTATCAATGCCGCAATATATCTGAGCTGTTTCATTTTAGCCCCATGATTACCATCTGTTTATGCTCATTCGACAACTAAACATTTAAGATCAGGTCAAGAAAATATTGTTTTATATTCCTAGCGTACCTCAGGTTTATTTTTGAGGATGTCCTAATCCAAACAGATTTATAATAAGGTCTTTTTTATATGCACGGGCAGGTAAGCATAGCATAAGGGATGAAGGCGTTCTATTCTCTGACAGCTGCTTTTTTTTTTTCTCAATGGAGAACAAAGGATTTTGTGCATACATAGTTCAGGGTAAACTGTATCTAAAGCCAAATCCTTTTTTTTTTTTTTAGTCTTATGCCGCGTACACACGACCGGTTTTCCCGTCGGAATAAACTCCGATGGGTTTTTCTGACGGAATTCCGCTCAAGCTGTCTTGCATACACACGGTCACACAAAAATTCTGCCCGTCAAGAACGCAGTGACGTACAACACTACGACGAGCCAAGAAAAATTAAGTTGATTCCGAGCATGCATGGTTTTTAGTCCGTCGGAATTGCATACAGACGAACGGAATTTCCGATAGAAATTTTTTCCCTCGGAAAAAAAGAGAACACCTTCTCTATCTAAGTCCGTCAGAAAAAGTCCAATGGGGCATAAACGCGGTCGGAATATTCAATGAAAAAATCCCGTCTGACTTTTTCCATCGGAAATTCCGACCGTGTGTACGCGGCATTAGAAATGTTGCAACCCATACCTTTTTAATTTTTTTTGCCGTTTGTGCCTGTTGGGAAGACGCACCCTCACTATTTGTCCTGGTGACCATTGTCCTAAGGGCAGAAAATGATGAAAACTCCAGAATTGTATAACTTTGTGTGGAACAGGAGGTGAGGGCCAGGGACATCTTCCAACAGAACACCTGTTCTGATGACAATTGAGGGCCTGTTTATATTATGTGCAGTGACTTGAGTTTTTCTGCAATCTGATCAACACCAGTCTCCACAAAGATACATAGAAAATAATTGTCATGGTCAACTCTGGTACGATGCGATGTGTGGTGCAGTGTGAAAAATGGAGGCATGCGGCATTTTTGCACAGAACATCGAATGGCACCACAATGCGTTGACAATGAATGAAGTGTAAATTGGTCACCCTTCAACAAAGATATAAAACCGATGAACAGCGCATCACAGGGCCACTCACCAACTGTCACAATAGACTCTAGTTCACACCAGTGGCAGCCAATCCATTAGGGGTGCCTGGGTGCCGCCCCCTCTATCCACTCCACCCCCTATATGAATAATTGATCAATTCATGCATAGCATGAATCTATCCATGGCCACCGCAACTATCCCCTATTCAGGCATCCGCCCCCTTTCAAGACGCTAGACACCTGAATTACAGTGGCGAGGGTGTTTTTTTGAAGCACCTGATTAGAGCCATATGCTCTAATAGGCTTTAAAATAGGGTGGGCTCGGAGCGTAGAGCATTGCGCCATGAGCCCACCCAGCCCAGGTGTTACAACAGCAAATTAATATTCGCTGTTGTAACACTGATCCTCAATCTAACCAATCAGAAGCAGATCTGAGACCCATTTTCTGATTGGCTGAAAAGAGAAGACTCCCGATTGAGGAGGAGGGATAAAACGGAAGCCACCGATGCCCGTGGAGAGCAAATGAAGGGAAACCTGTCGCCGCCAAGCACGGGAAGCCACCGGTGAAGCGATGTATAGATGGGGTAAGTGCACCAGACCTGCCCCTGACCGTCCGACAGAGCAGCAGGCAGGCAGGGGGTTATACTGTTTGCCGCTCCCCCTCAAAAAAATTAATACTGGCCGCCACTGGTTCACACATTAAAATGGAGCATGCAGCTCGGGTAAATGGGTCCTTAGAGGAGATTTCCCCCCACTTTAGAAATAATTACTCTCACTTCCTGTTTTGTTTCTAGGAAATTTCGCCAATACTACAGCAACAAATAGTATGATTTACCCATATCATATTCTATCCAAACTAAAAAAAAACATGTTCTTGGCTATAGAAATTCTTTAACTTTGCAACACACACTGATGAACACGTGGGCCTGTCAAAGCTTGTTTTAAATCTGCAGTGTGCTGGATGTGCATAACAAGCTTTCTTCTCCATAGGGGGTTGTCCAGCCTAGCTGCAGCTTGGATGCTGATTGTAGCAAGGGTGTCAGAGAGATAAATAAAATGTGGAATGAGAAATGTAGAATGAAATAAGTGTTCAGATAGACAGGGACTGAAAACCTAGCCAAGGAAGCCACCTCTTGCCTGATGCCGCGTACACACGCCAGAAAAATGTCATTTTTTAATTTGGTCATTAAAAATGATCGTGTGTGGGCTCCAGAGCATTTTTCACGACGTTAAAAGTGACCATTAAAAATTTGGAACATGCTCTAATTTTTCTCATCGTTTTTCACATCGTCGTTTTTCTCGTCATGAAAAACGGCCGTGTGTAGGCTTTAACGACGTGAAAAAAATGCACTTGCTCAGAAGCAAGTTATGAGACGGGAGCGCTCGTTATAGTAAAACTAGCGTTCGTAATGGAGATAGCACATTCGTCACGCTGTAACGGACTGAAAAGCGCGAATCGTCTCTCAACAAACTTTACTAACACGAGGATCAGCAAAAGCAGCCCAAAGGGTGGCGCCATCCAAATGGAACTTCCCCTTTATAGTGCCGTCGTACGCGTTGTACATCACCGCGCTTTACTCGAGCATTTTTTTCCACGATAATGTATAGGCAAGGCAGGCTTAAAAAGGAATCACTTCGAGAAAAACACAGTTTTTTTCAATGACATTAAAAACGGTCGTGTGTACGCGGCATTAGAGTCAGGCTACTGATTGGGTACCTCTGCTTGATAGTGGTCTAGTAATGGGGATGACCTACTGCCTATTTTTTTACTGCTGATTGCTTAGTAATAGCAATATAAATTAAAAAGTTAAAGGAATTTCTGCTGTCTTTCAATTCGGTCTTCAACATTGTCTCAGGTGTGACATTATCTATAACATGATCTTTACTGCAGTTGTTTTATAAAACTAAGATCTAATATCAGGATTCTAAAAAGACTTTAGAGAGGCTTTCCAACCCAAAATACAATGTTTTCTGCAGGTTCACTGCCTTCCTTTACTTGAGGGTGTTTAGCACTAATAAAAATGTAAGTTGAAAAAGCTTCAGTGTTCCTAAGACTGAAAAGCAAACGTAGAATTGTGTTTTTTTTCTATGATTATCTTCCCTCAAATTTATATATTAGCTTAGCTGGAATGACTCTTTTAATACTGTATCGGTGCCTTTTTGCAGTCTGAGCAAAACTATCTGTAGCGATACCTCCAACTAAGGAGGCCGCAGAATTCGATTTGGGCCCTGAGTGCAGCTCCGCCAACCCCCGGCAATAGGCTCTACCCCCTTCTGGCACAGCTAGTACTAATAATCAATGATATATCCTATGCAATATAATAACTAAGCAAGGACACAGTAATGAATTGTAATAGATAAAGTGTTTTACTTATTTTCTCAATATGGATAAAGGGGGTAACAGTAATCACAGTTCAAGATAATCACTCCTAAGGGCAGCGTCCTGCCACTCTAACACACTATGTAGTAACACACGCTACAGGTGCGCCATACGGGCGACCGTTAACTAAGTGCCCTATGGCGCAGTAATCAAACACGCTAGAATCCCCACCAGGCCTGGTTCTAATATTTAACTTAGTCCTTCTTTCTTCACCGGCAGGTCTGTAATGGTGGTGCACTTTAAACAGAGTATAACTTTGTAATCCAAGGGGTATAGAACTTGGTTAAATAAAGCCGCAGGCTCAGTTCTGACAAGGCTCTTCAATAGGGGTATCAAAATAACTTGTAGGCCACGGCAGTCTACATGCCTATATACAGTAACAGTATCTTAGCTGGGCTTATGCCCTCTCACCCGCCGGACTACGGATCCAGTCCGGGAAACCTCCACCGGCCGTGTCACACACACTCGATCTCTCCAACGATCGGGCCCCCCGATCCGACAAGGCTGTAGCGCACAAAGTCAGATGCCACCCAGGCTCGCAGAGGGGGGTGGAAGGCTCTTTGGTGCAGAGCAAGGCCTCAGGCTTCAGGCCTTGCACTCCGACACATCCGCACAGGAGGATCCGTCTGTGAAGTCTCGTGTCCCAAAGAGGCCGAGCCCGGCCTCGCCTCCTCCTTTTATAACCCCTCCCATGAGTCTCTGCGGTGGAACATGTGAAGAATGGGGTTATGGGTGATGTAGTCTCTTCCCATTATAGGGGAACACCCCGCTACACACTCCCCCCACTTAAACTCTTTGGTCCCCAAAGATAAATTTTAACAACAACTATATATAACACTGGACAATTCTGAAAACGATGTTGGGATAGGGGATTCCCACCATAACTGAGGGGTAGAATTCCTTTGCCCACAGGTCACATTATCATGGGTGGCCTGCCTAACTGTGCCAGAGAGTGAGCTGGGGTTGCCCTCCACCAAATGGACAGTGGAGGGATCCGGAATCTCAGCATTTCTCCTAGCAGTGACTACAGAGTCTTCCGAACTGTTCCCCATCTGAGGGTAGGTCAGCTTCTTAGTAGGTCGAATGACTCTTCGAGCCCTTTGCTCTCCTGGAATCTCTGGCTCTGGCGCCACAGGCTCCTCTTCCTCAGAGCAACTATCATGGGCATCTTCCCAGTAATCTGCTGAAGGACTAAAGGGGATGAACTCTGTAGCCCCTGGGTTCAGTGTTTCATCTGTGGTATCTTGGGTGACTGGAAGATCTATGATAGAAGTTCCTGGAATTGGGGAAGACCACAGCCAATCAAGTTCTCCCTCCTCATCTCCACTAAGTTGGGAGGCTTCTCCATTTTCAGCTCGGGAGGTCTGTGACCGAGTGTTCGGCCTAGGAGTATCCAAGATAGAGGCCGGTTCAGGGGAGTCTCCCACGGGAGGTATTCTAACTGCCTCCGCAAGTGGGAGCAGGTGGTTTCGATGCCATGTCTTCAGTGGGCCTACCTTTCCCTCTGGCTTCACCTTGTAGACAGGTAGGCCCGGCAACTTCCTGCAGATGACATAGGGTTCAGATCTCCATCTGTCTGCAAGTTTGTGCTTTCCGGGGACTCCCAGATTGCGCAACAGTACTCGATCCCCGGGCTGTAGGTCTTGTACCCGGACCTTCAAGTCGAAATTTCTTTTATTCCGAGCTCCCCTTTGATCTGAGGCCGCTTGAGCTTGTTCATAGGCTACTTTCAGGCTGTGTCTGAGCCTGTCCACATATCCTTTGTGGGATGTGGCTGAGGAATGGTCCAGTGAGGTGCCAAAAGCCAGGTCCACCGGTAGTTTCGCTTCTCTCCCAAACATGAGTCGATATGGGGAGTAGCCTGTAGCATCACTGATGGTGCAGTTGTAAGCATGTACTATGGCTGCTATGTGTTGGCTCCAATGTTGCTTTTTCTCGCTTTCCAGAGTCCCCAACATGTTGAGCAAGGTTCAGTTGAACCTTTCCGGCTGAGCATCTCCCTGAGGATGGTAAGGTGTAGTTCGAGTCTTCTTAATTCCCAAAGAATCCAAGAGCTTCCGGATCAGCTTACTCTCGAAGTCCCTCCCTTGGTCTGAATGGAGTCTCTGTGGCAGCCCATAATGGACAAAGTACTTCTCCATAAGTACCTTGGCCACGGTGGAGGCCTTCTGGTCTTTTGTGGGGAAAGCCTGGGCATACCGGGTGAAATGGTCGGTTATCACCAGAACATTTCCTAGTCCACTCAGGTCGGGTTCGAGGCAGAGAAAGTCAATGCACACCAGGTCCATGGGCCCTTGGCTCTGTAGATGGCCCATTGGGGCAGCTTGATGGGGCAAAGTCTTCCTCTGGATGAATCGCGCACATGAGTGGCAGTACTCCTCTACCTCTGCCCTCATGCAGGGCCAATAGAACCGACTTCTGACAAGTTGAAAGGTCCTTTCAGCCCCTAGGTGGCCATGATTGTCATGCAGGGCAATCAGAACAGTCTCCCGATGTTTCTCTGGGAGGAACAGCTGCCACTTATCTTCTGAGTCATCAGAGGGGCCCCTTCGGTAGATCACTCCCTGATGTAACTGCAACCTATCCCACTCCTTCCTCAGCAGGCGAGCTTCTTTTGAAGGTTGACGCATGAGTCTGTTTGGATCCTGATTTTTCAAGGCCTCCAGGACCAATCTCCCCATGGGGTCTTCCAATTGGTCACACCTCAATTCCTTCTTGGACAGTCTTGGTAGGTTGTCCTCTTCCAATTGAGCTACTCCACAGTAGTGTTTGGGGACTCCCACCGTGGTAACTCCTATTTCCTCTGCTCTGGAGCCTCCTCGGGCTTGGAATTCAGCTCCTTGACAAAGGGCCCGCACCCCGTCCGGTGCCACTTGGGTCCAATCTTCTATTTCAATGGTGGGGGAATGAGATCTCCTGGACAGAGCGTCTGCGTCTCGATTCCCCACTCCTGGTCTATACTTAAGGCTGAAGTTGAATCCAGACAGTGCGGCCAGCCACCTGTGTCCAGTGGCGTCCAGCTTGGCCGTGGTGAACAGGTAGGTAAGGGGGTTGTTGTCGGTCTTCACAGTGAACTCCGCTCCATACAGGTAGTCTTTGAGCTTGTCTACTACCGCCCACTTGAGGGCCAGGAACTCCAGCTTGTGAGTGGGGTAGTTCTTCTCAGAGGGGGTCAGGCTCCTACTCACATAGGCAACAGGCCGCAATTGCCCCTCGTGTTCTTGGTAAAGTACTCCTCCCAGACCGTCATGACTAGCATCCACGTGCAGTTCATAGGGTTTGGTTGGGTCTGCGTAGGCCAAGACTGGTGCAGTGGTCAGGCTCCTCTTCAATTCCTGGAAAGCCTCTTCACACTTCTGATTCCACTGATCTCTGATGGACTCTCCTGGCCTCCTGGGCCCCGAGCCATCCTCTTCTCCTTCAGTCTTGAGCAACTCATTCAATGGTCTAGCAATTCGGGCAAATCCCTCCACAAACCTCCTGTAGTAGGAGCAGAAGCCCAAGAAGGATCTGAGTTCTATTACTGTGGTGGGCCGTGGCCAGGAGGTAACTGCCTCCAATTTCTCAGGGTCTGTGGCCACCCCTTCTTCAGACACTATGTGCCCCAGATAGTTCACAGAAGACTGGTAGAACCGACACTTCTCAGGCGAAAGCTTAAGTCCTTCCTCACTGAGTCTTCTCAACACTTTTTCCAGCCTCTCTTCATGTTCCTCCAAGGTTCTCCCAAAGACAATGACATCGTCCAGGTATACAAGGACTTCGATCAAGTTCATGTCCCCTACTGTCTTCTCCATGAGGCGTTGGAAAGTAGCTGGGGCTCCAGACAGACCTTGGGGCATCCGGTCGAATTCAAAGAACCCCACTGGGGTTATGAAAGCTGTCTTCTCCTTGTCTGCTGGGTGCATCGGAATCTGATAGTACCCACTCTTGAGATCCATAACGCTGAACCATTTGGCTCCAGAAGAGCTCTGTAGGGCATCCTCTATCCTCGGAGTGGTGTATTGGTCAGGTATGGTTCTCCTGTTGAGAGTCCTGTAGTCGATACAGAGCCTCAATGATCCATTCTTCTTTCGGACCACCACTATGGGAGAGGCATAGGGGCTTCTGGACTCCCGTATCACACCAGTCCTCTTGAGTTCTGCAAGTTGTTCCCTCAGATCCTCCAGATCTGCTAGCGGGACCCGCCTGACCCTCTCTCGGAAGGGCTTATCTTCCTGGAGGCGGATCCGATGGGTGGCACTCCTTGCACACCCCACATCAAACTCATCCTTAGAGAAGATCTTCTCCCATCTATTCAACTGGGCCTTGGCTCTCTCTTTCCAAGCCCTGGACAGATTCGGGTTTTCCATGGACAGCTTCTCCCAAACATCCCCTCCTCCACCTGTCCTCTTCACTTCTGACAGGGTAACAGGGGCCGCCGGGCTCACCTGGCCTAGCAACATTCTAGCTGGGATTTCCATGGGGTCTTTGGTAGTATTCCTAACACTCACTGGAACTCTATAATGGGCCTTCTTCAGGACCTTCAGCGGAATCACTTCCGGTATCACCTCCAGGCCTGAGGACTCACCCCTTGGGTCTGACTCCAGCATGACAAAGGGACCAGGCTGCTCCCAAGTAAGCTTCACAGTGGCCCTGAGACAGGTTACTTCGCCGGGCTGCAACACTACCCCTTCTCTTCCAAGTCTCCACACCTTCCCTATCTCCTCTCCAGGGGTCTCCCGCTCTTGGACCAGCCGTTGGTAGGCTGTCTTCAGCATGGGATGGATCTTGGTAGCTGCTTGTCTTTCTTCTGTCACGAGAGGGGTCAGGAGTCTTCGGACCAGGTCCGTGTTCGTCCCTATTATAAGGGAATTCTTGTTGGCTCCAGGCGGCCTAGGGCACACAACTGCCAGGGTGTCAAACACTTCGGCCTTCCCAGCCACGGATGGGTCAAAGGTCATTTTGATGGGAAGGTAGCCATCGTAAGGGAAACTCTGGGTTTCAATTCCCCATATTTCCAGCTCTTCTATCTTCTGGATAGGCAGATGACTCAGGTGCCTGTCGTAAAAGTCCCGGTATAGTAGGGTCACTTGTGCCCCGGTATCCAGGAGGCCCCTGGTGTAGACTCCCTCCACTTGAATGGGCACTATAGGGGATGGGCCTACCAGCTTCTCTGGATATGGTCCGGCAGGAGCCGCCTTCTTCAGACCTTTTCCCTTTGGACTCTCTCTTGTCCTATTCCCTTTGGACTTGAACCTTTCTTGAGCCTGGTATGCACTGACTTCCCTCCTTTTAATGGGTGTAGGAACCCGCTGAGGGGTACTATTATTTTTCTTGGGTGGGCACCCCCTTTGGGGAGTGCTGTGCCTCTCCTGAGGGGTCTCCCCCCTTCCTCCTGGAGTATAGCTTTGTTGAGGGGTATTGCGTTTCCCCTTTGGTGTTCTATCTCTCTTTTTGTTTTTCTTCGCATTCAGCTTGGAGTTTACTGAAGATGATGGGCACCCGGTTGACTCCTTCACCGGGGCCCTCTGGAGTTTCCCGCCGGCTTGCGGTTGTCTGGTCTCTTCTTCTTCGGACTAGAACATGTGGCTGCAATGTGGCCAACTCCCCCACAGTTGAAGCAGACTATATCTCCCCATTCTTGTAAAGGTTCGGGTGCTGAGGCAATCGGGAACAATTCCTTCCTTGGACTTTCCTTCTTCTTGGGACACTCTGTGTCTTTTGCTATCAGAGAGGTCAATATCTCTAACACCTTGGACATCTGAGTTTTTAGGGTGTCTATCTCCGCCTCTCTTTCAGGGGTCATTACTGGATTGACCAGCACCTGTGCGGGTACAACACTTGTCTTATCCTTCTGCTGGTCCTGTTGCAGCGCCTCCTCATCTCTGATGATTTTTATTAAATCAGCATAAGTCAGCAATATTCCTCCTCCCAAGGTTTTCAGGTGCAGCCAGACTGAATCGGAGCGTAGCGCTCCCTTTAAGACTTGCTTCATTCTTGCCACATCGGCATCTTGGGGCTTCATCCCTTTCTTTAACACAATCTTGCACAGCAGCCTGTTTAGCCTTCTGACATACTCGGAAAGTTTCTCCTCCGGTTTTTGGAAAGTGTGTTCAAACTGGTAGACCATCTCTGTCACTTTGTCTAATTGACCAAACTCTTCCTGCAGCATAGCTAGACAGTCCTGCGCCGTGCACCCTGCATTCCCAAACCGGAAACTTTTCACTGCTTCTGCTGCTGCACCTTTAAGGCTTTCTAACACTCGCTGCCGCTTCTGTGCTTCAGGCACCTCCCATGCCTCCACCGCCTGTAATGCCTGCTCCACCCAGGTATCAAAATCTTCTTCCCCTGCCGGGACAGGGAGCTTCCCTGAGAATATTTTTAGTCTCCGGTAGCTAGTTTCCACATGCACCGTACTTGTCTTCTGACATTTGGCTAGCAAATCCCCTATTGCATTTATCAGTTCTGGTGATATAGCAGTGGCCAGTGCAGGTGCGACCGGGGGTGTCGCCCTGTCTTCTCTTTCAGGTGGAGTTCGGGCCGCAGCCTGTGGCGATCCCGTAGGGGATGGTTCCCTTTCTACAGTTATTGCGTGCGCCAGCCTAAATGTTCTGTTGTCTGGCGTCCGCAGACACTTGTGCTTACAGGCCTCTGGCATCCCGTCCCAATATTCCACTAATGCGTATTGATATGAGATGTCTGGGTCTGTCTTCATGTCTATCACCCACGGTGTGTGATCTGGGGACACTGAACTCATTAGTTCCTCTACCGTCTCACTCGACCATTTCTCCCCAGGGAGGCTAATGGCTATCGACTGTTTTGGCTCTGTATTAGCGGCTTTGCACCACTCTTCTACCGCTCTTGGATCCATGGGGTCCATTCCGGCACTTCTGGCGTTCGCTTGCTGCATCAGTATACCGGACGAGAACCCCCACGTGTAGCGATACCTCCAACTAAGGAGGCCGCAGAATTAGATTTGGGCCCTGAGTGCAGCTCCGCCAACCCCCGGCAATAGGCTCTACCCCCTTCTGGCACAGCTAGTACTAATAATCAATGATATATCCTATGCAATATAATAACTAAGCAAGGACACAGTAATGAATTGTAATAGATAAAGTGTTTTACTTATTTTCTCAATATGGATAAAGGGGGTAACAGTAATCACAGTTCAAGATAATCACTCCTAATGGCAGCGTCCTGCCACTCTAACACACTATGTAGTAACACACGCTACAGGTGCGCCATACGGGCAACCGTTAACTAAGTGCCCTATGGCGCAGTAATCAAACACGCTAGAATCCCCACCAGGCCTGGTTCTAATATTTAACTTAGTCCTTCTTTCTTCACCGGCAGGTCTGTAATGGTGGTGCACTTTAAACAGAGTATAACTTTGTAATCCAAGGGGTATAGAACTTGGTTAAATAAAGCCGCAGGCTCAGTTCTGACAAGGCTCTTCAATAGGGGTATCAAAATAACTTGTAGGCCACGGCAGTCTATAGGCCTATATACAGTAACAGTATCTTAGCTGGGCTTATGCCCTCTCACCCGCCGGACTACGGATCCAGTCCGGGAAACCTCCACCGGCCGTGTCACACACACTCGATCTCTCCAACGATCGGGCCCCCCGATCCGACAAGGCTGTAGCGCACAAAGTCAGATGCCACCCAGGCTCGCAGAGGGGGGTGGAAGGCTCTTTGGTGCAGAGCAAGGCCTCAGGCTTCAGACCTTGCACTCCGACACATCCGCACAGGAGGATCCGTCTGTGAAGTCTCGTGTCCCAAAGAGGCCGAGCCCGGCCTCGCCTCCTCCTTTTATAACCCCTCCCATGAGTCTCTGCGGTGGAACATGTGAAGAATGGGGTTATGGGTGATGTAGTCTCTTCCCATTATAGGGGAACACCCCGCTACATATCCATAAGCAAAAAAGGAATCTGTATGTTAGTTTGTAGGGGCATCAACACATAGGTGATCTAAGATGGCGTAGTCAAAAATTGGTATTTTATTTGTTAAAATATCATAAAACATGCCAGTGTGTTTCAGATAGCCCTTCTTCCAAGCTTAGGATTGGTATGCAGCTAAATTCTATTGTGTGCGTTTGTCAGGAACGAGTATGGAGATCGAGATGCTAAGAGGGCTCCCCTTGCGGCTGAGTGCAGCGCAACCCTGGAGTTGGGAACAGGGAGCGCGGTGCCCACAGAAGCACGGTTGGCCAGGTGCTTGCTTGCAGTCTGATGAGCTCAGCCACTGAGGGATGGCGGAGGCAGGCAGAACTGAGCTTGTTATATTCAGATGAACGGAGATATCGGAAGCCAGGCCGGGGGTCAAACACAGGAGATCAGTCCAGAGCATATACAGGGGCGAGCCAAGGTCATACACGTGCAGGGTCCAGGTACAAGCCGAGAGTCAAGTCGGGTGGTCAGGAAGCAGAAGCAGAGTCCAGAAGCAGGCCGAGGGTCAAACACAGGAGATCAGGAAGCAAGGTCGAGGCAAGCCGGGTCACAACGAATAAGCACTGATCAGGAGACAAGGTCAAGGTACACAGGAGACTGAAGAGATAATCCAGCAATGAGCAGCTCCAGCAGCAGGCTTAAATAGACCAGGAAGTTAGTCATGTGATCTGTTCAGGTTACAAGGAGGAAGTACCGCCCACCTTAGTCATGCTGTGCACCATGGCGGCCATGATTGTCTTGGGCAGAATTGCCAGTCCTTCGGCTATTTCCCTGACAGCGTTGAAATCACTGTGTACAGGTTTACAAGCTGTATATTAATGGGCAACAGTGAACAGAGTGATACTAGTTCCAAAGCTTGTGTTCCATGGTTTACATTGAGCACCAAAACCTAAGCCCTGAACAGGAAGATCTGAGACCCCCTGAAATGCGTTGGCATGTTTCATAATATTTTTAGGAAATAAAATACCAAAATTGACTGCTTCATCTCTAAATGTTCCTTGGTGCTTCCACACACCTACTCACAGAGTTAAGTACCTAAGGCAGATATAAACAAATTCTATCAGCTCTTTATTTATTTACATATCATTTGTATGTTTTTAAATTCATGCAGTGCAAGTACCTAAATTTGTCTGGGTATCAGCCTTTGGCAAACCACGGTACAGCAGAGCATTGACTAAGAGACTTATGCCTCGTACACACGATCGCTATTCCCGAAGAGAAAAGTGCGATGTGAGCTTTTTGTCGCAAATTCTGACCGTGTGTATGCTCCATCTCACTTTTTCTGTCAGAATTCCGGCCAAGAAAAGATTGAGATCAGGATCTCAATTTTCGTGACAGGAAAAATTCCTATCGCGAATCGTGTTCGTCTGTATGCAATTACGACACGCAAAAAAACACGCATGCTCAGAATTAATTACGGGACGGAAGCGCTCTGTCTGGTAAAACTAGCGTTCGTAATGGAGACAGCACATTCGTCACGCTGTAACGGACTGAATAGCATGAAGGCTGAAAAGCGCGAATCGTCTCTCACCAAACTTCTACTAACATGAGACTAGCAGAAGGAGCCCAAAGGGTGGCGCGCTTCGTTTGGAACTTCCCTTTTCTAGTGCCGTTGTACGTGTTGTACATCACCACGTTTTTGACAGTCGAAATTTCGTCCAAGATTAGTGTGACCGTGTGTATGCAAGACAAATTTCAGCTGTTGTCCTGCTGAAAAAAAACGCAGTTTTCTTGTCGGAAATCGCGATCGTGTGTACGAGGCATTAGAGAAAGTACAAGTAGCCAGTCAGATGTGCTGCAATGCCCATGAGATAACAAGGGACACATAGATAATAGGCGAAAGAAGAGTGACAGAGAGATGAGCTCATCATCCTGCCGCTCCCTCTTTTACTGCCCATTCAAATACTGGGGGAGAGACAAGATCTGTGTTACTCAAAGTGGTTCTAAAGTCCAACTGTTTTTAGCTGAAAGTGGAACTTTAGTCAGAAAATTAAATTGTGAAGAAGGCTATAAGCTATTTTACCGCAAATTTTAAAGATGAAAATACTGCTTTGTGAATGTAGCCCAATATTTTTATCAAGTTGTTATGGGTAAAGTTCCACTATGAAACACCCCACTATCCGTTTCCCCCTTCCCTAAACACATATCCACGTCCCATCTGCAGCATAGCTACTGTACTTCCTTATCTCACAGGAGACAGAGGCACCAGCAAGAGCTATAGGCTGTCAGTCAAACTCCTGTGAGGACGGTGCGGGAGGCATGGCTTACTGGCTGTGTGTGTGTGTGTCTATGGATGCACACAGCCCGACTTGGAGTGCACCTGCACGGGTGCCCCCATAGCAAGCCGCAGGAAGAAGAAGCAGATAGCTTTAGCGGAGGACTGCCAAAAAAGAGTTCAGGAAACTTCAGGAAACTATTTATTTTTTTAATAAAAATAAAAAAAAAAAGCCTTTAGAATCACTTTAACTACAGCAGAGAAAACTCAGGTCCCTGCCCTGCCAGACAGGGATGTGCTGTGTGACAGAACTGTGTAAATCTCAGGACTGGATGAAAGGAAATGCCCTTTGCAGGTTAAACAGCCCCAATATATTTATTTCATCTGTAAATTTAGCTGTTTGTTCTGGAATTGAAATTTAACCACTTCAATACCATGCACTTATGCACCTTCCCGCCCAGACCAATGTTCAGCTTTCAGTACTCTCACACTTTGAATGACAATTACTTAGTCATGCTACACTGTATCCAAACAAAATTTTTATCATTTTCTTCTCACAAATAGAGCTTTATTTTGGTGGTATTTAATCGCCACTGGGTTTTTTATTTTTTGCGATATAAGCAAAAAAACAGCAATTTAAAAAAAAAAAAAACACTTTTTTTTAGTTTCTATTGTAAAATTTTGCAAATAAGTAATTTTTCTTCATAAATTTGTGCCAAAATGTATACTGCTACATATCTTTGGTAAAATTAACCCAAATTATTGTATATTATTTGGTCTTTGTGAAAGTTATAGAGTCTACAAACTATGGTGGCAATCACTGAAAATTTATCACATCTGATCACGCCTGATGTACTGAAGGGATATCTCATTTCTTGAGACACTAACAAGCGAGGAAAGTACAAATACCCCAAAATTACCCCTTTTTGGAAAGTAGACAGTCCAAGGTATTTACTAAGAGGCGTGGTGAGTTTTTTGAAGTTGTATTTTTTTCCCACAATTCTTGGGAAAAATTAATATTTTTTTTTTTTTTTTTTTTTTACACAAACTGGTCATATTAACAGTTTTTTTCTCTCACACAGCATATGCATAATTGCAACTACACCCCAAAATACATTCTGCTACTCCTCCTGAGTGTAGCGATACCACATGTGTGAGACTTTTACACAGCCTGGCCACATACAGAGGCCCAACATTGAAGTAGCACTTTCAGGCGTTCTACAAGCATAAATCGCACATATCCTTTCTCAACCACCTATTACACTTTTGAAGGCCCTGGAGCACCAGGACAATAGAATTTTCCACAAAATGACCCCATTTTGGAAAGCACACACCCCAACGTATAATCTATGAAGCATTATGAGTCTTTTGAACGGTTCATTTTTTTCCAGAAGGTTTTGGAAAATGTGGAGAAAAAATGAAAATGCATTTTTTTACACAAAGTTGTCTATTTATAAGATATTTCTAACGCATAGCATATACATAGCAAAAATAACACCCCAAAATGCATTCTGCTACTCCTCCTGAGTATAGCGATACCACATGTGTGAGACTTTTACACAGCCTGGCCATATACAGAGGCCCAACATTGAAGTAGCACTTTCAGGCGTTCTACAAGCATAAATCGCACATATCCTTTCTCAACCACCTATTACAATTTTGAAGGCCCTGGAGCACCAGGACAATAGAATTTCTTTTTCGTACATCACGGGACACAGAGCGACTTAGTCATTCCTCCTCCTGTGGGAGGGGGATCCATCATCCCTTCATGCCTTTATGACCTCTCTCAATGTCAACGAGAGAGGTATTGAATTAAAATATGAGATGAGCTATTCTGAAATAAATTTTTTAGATTTGAAAATCAAAATCGAAGGGAATAAATTGACTACTTCGACATATTTTAAATCTACTGATAGGAACTCGTTTATACCCACTACCAGTTGTCATCATAGGCCTTGGCTTGGGTCAATCCCAAAGAGTCAATATATTAGACTCAAAAGGAATTGCTCCAGTCATGATGAGTTCCTACAACAAGCACAAATACTCACTCAAAGGTTTGTTGAAAAGCGTTACATAGAATCAAGTCTGATGATTACTTTGGATACAGTTAAATCTTTAAATCGAGATGATCTCCTAGTGGAGAGACCTTGTCAACAGGGGGATAACGCCTTACAGGGTGTTCCATTTATCACTACCTACTCCCTGCAACATAAAAAACTCAAACAGATGCTGTCCAAACACTGGCATATAGTGAATAATGATCGCATATTAAGGGACATTCTGCCTGAGAGGCCACAGGTTGTATTTAGGGGGGCCCCTTCGTTAAGAAATAGGGTGTCACCCAATATCCTTGACCCTCCATCTAGAATTAGTTTTTTCGGACATTTTACAGGATACTATCAATGCCATAAATGTAGAGTTTGTTCCCTTAACAGTTGCACTCAAAGAAGGACAACCAGTTTTTTGTCCACTAGCACACAGAGTAGATATGATATTAAACCGTTTATAACTTGTTCCACAGAGGGCGTAGTTTATTTACTTCAATGCCCCTGTGGATTACAATATATAGGGAGGACCAAGCGCCCCCTACAGGTCAGATTAAATGAACATATCACAAACATCAAATCCGGTTTTAAGAATCATTCTGTATCCAAACATTACAGACTAGTACACAAGAGGGATCCCTCAAACACCATGTTTTTGGGTATTGACAAATTCAGCCCCAAGTGGAGGGGTAGCTCTCTTGTTAGGGACATCTCTAGATTAGAAATGTCATGGATTTTTAAGGCAAAAACGTATATACCCCATGGACTAAATATTGACGTTGATGTCAACGCCTTCATTGACAATTCATAGATGTTCAGTCTCTGTGAACTTGATCTGGGTCATGCGTATGAGTTTATATTGAAATAGGGGGTCTTTCTTCATTTTTTCTTCATTTTCTTCTTTTTTAATTAAATTTTTTTTTATTTTTTCATTTATTTAATTATTTATTTTTTAAATATTTTTTACGCTTTTTTATTATAAATAAATAAAAGTGTAAGTGTTTTTTTGTGCACCCTATGGCCAGCACTATAGGTACACCAATGGGTATTCATCCATCCAATACAATTTATTTGATTGGATTTAATTGTGTCCTGTTATTTATTATTTATCGATTTACAATGGTCAGGACGATGACAGCTGACCTTGTAATCTTTTATAAACCTAACACAGTATTGATTAATTCACACTATTCACGTTATGGATTATATTTCATATATTCATTATAAATTTTAGGCCTTTTCATTTGCACTGTAATATTAGATATTTGCAGGAAGCATGTAGGGCCTTTTTGCAATAAAAGGTTTTGTATATGTTTTTCTGGAATAGGGAATATATATACAGTGTATAACATTTTTTATAAAGAATTTATATAAAAAATTGTAATTTTTGGGGGGAACAAAACAAAAAAAATAATGAATATAGAAATTAATTGTGTTGGAATGATTCCAACTATAATTCATTATTCACATATATAGTATTTATTTTATCACACACATTATATACACTATGGGTGTCGATATGGCCTATTTGTCTGGTCCTTATGACATAATATGCATAAATTTTGTGGGATTCGCTAATTAACAATTTTTGGAGACATATAATATTGCTTTTTAGCCAATTAGTGCCTCTTTTTATCCTCTTTCCATTTAACCTTATTTATATATACATATATACATTTTTTTCTGCATGGATTAAATTCTAATTCATGCGCTCGTTTGAGGGACGGATATGTTGTTTGCCAGTAGTCTAGATGGTGGGTGTTGACTCATGTTCAGGATCCAGATCGAGGCTAGTAATATATGTTCTCGTGTTTTTCATCCTTTTCTGCTACTTTTTGTACTAAGGGCAACACTACAATAGTCCATTGACACGGATGCGGCTTTCCATCATCCAAGATGGCGGCCGCATACTCATGTCCGTACCTCATAACAAGACAAGGTACTATATAACGTGGTGATTCAGCTCGCTACCCGTCCCTTATTGACAATGTCTATGATGACGAAACGCGTCTAAGGGGGTACGTGCTGACGTCACCACGCTCGATAGGACGGGAGTTTGCTTCTAGCCGGCCGGCTTTTATATGATCGTTTTACCGCTTACTGCGTAAGTGTAATTTTAATTCTTTTAAATAAATGTTGTGGCGATATCACACTATTGGTCCCCATTTGTTTTTCTTGGGTACATAACCCCTGTATGGGCCCCACGGAGCTACTATAACAGTGAGGAATATTGATTGATCCACTGCAAGAAACAGATCCGTATGAGTGACACTCACACCCCTCCAGCCATCCACTAGCTTACGGTTGAATGTATTGCATACAGTCTAGATCATTCTGGTAAGCAGACTCTATGTAAGGTGGCGGTTTCACACATTGGTGGATGTGTCTCCCATGATGGTTGTTTGTTGACAAGGTCTTTTTTTCCCACATTGATATCTGGTGAGGAGACCCTATATGCGGTGGTGGTTCACTATAGATAGAAATCATACACTGGGTGCTGTTTTGTTTTCTCTATCTCATTTTCTATAACATAGAGATATTTCATGTAGCAGGATTACGCTATGTGTTTTTTTTCTTTGTTTCTTCAATTTTAAATCTGTTCCTTGGATACATGCACCAACGCACTCTGTGGAGTCATCACCCTATTGCTGCTATTCTCTTATCGGAGGAATTGGCACTGTTGTGCCAAACAAAGGCCTGGGCTGGGTTATAGCCATTTGTCTATTTTGGCTTATCATCTGGTAAACATACACCTTGATAAGATCTGCCTAGATATTCATGACAAGAATTGTGCCCTTTGTTGTTTGTGTTGACTCCATCATCATTATTATTATTTTTTCAAAAGGACTTCACATCTTTGGACTTTAATTATTCACCCATAGCGCAATTTTTTCTTTTTCATGTTTACTTTGTGTTTATCCCACTATTATTGCTGCTGTTTAGGGATGAGCTTCGAGTTCGAGTCGAACTCATGTTCGACTCGAACATTGCCTGTTCGCCCGTTCGCCGAACAGCGAACAAATTGGGGTGTTCGCGGCAAATTCGAAAAATCTATGGGAGAAATCTAAAGTGCTAATTATAAAGGCTTATATGCAAGTTATTGTCCTAAAAAGTGTTTGGGGACCCGGGTCCTGCCCCAGGGGACATGTATCAATGCAAAAAGAAGTTTTAAAAACGGCCGTTTTTTCGGGAGCAGTGATTTTAATAATGCTTAAAATGAAAAAATAAAAGTGAAATATTCCTTTAAATTTCGTACCTGGGGGGTGTGTATGATATGCATGTAAAGTGGCGCATGTTTCCCGTGCTTAGAACTGTCCCTGCAAAAAGTGTCATTTTTGAAAGAAAAAAATGCATTTAAAACTGACTCGCGGCTATTAATGAATTGTCGGCTCCCGGCAATACATACAAAAGTCATTGATAAAAAAAAAAAAAAAAGCGTGGGGGTTCCCCAGAATTCAATTACCAGGCCCTTCAGGTCTGGAATGGATATTAAGGGGAACCCCGCCGCAAATAAAAAAAAAATTGACGTGGGGTTCCCCCAAATATCCATTCCAGGCCCTTCAGATCTGGCATGGATTTTAAGGGGAACTCCACCCCAAATTAAAAAAAAATGGCGTGGAGTCCCCCTAAAAATCCATACCAGACCCCTTATCCGAGCACGCAACCTGGCCGGCCGCAGGGGAAAAGGGGGGGACGAGAGAGCGGCCCCCCCTCCCTCCTGAACCGTACCAAGCCACATGCCCTCAACATGGGGAGGATGTCCCCATGTTGATGGGGACAAGGGCCTCATCCCCACAACCCTTGCCCGGTGGTTGTGGGGGTCTGCGGGCGGGGGGCTTATCGGAATCTGGAAGACCCCTTTAACAAAGAGGACCCCCAGATCCCGGCCCCCCCCCTATGTGAATTGGTAAGGGGTACATTGTACCCCTACCATTTCACGAAGAAAGCGTAAAAAAAATGTTTAAAAAAACACACAAACACCTTGAAAAAGTCCTTTATTTAAAAAAAAAAAAAAAAAACCATTCCAGCGCTGAAATCCAGTGTCCCGCGGCGATCCCGATGTCCAGCGCTGTCCGTCATTGGTTGTGCCTGAGCGGACCTGATGGGGAACTCCCTCTCAGTATTTTAAATGTATAGACCCGCCCCTTCTAAAGTTCCCCATCAGGTCCGCTCAGCGGACCAGATGCGGAACATGAGAAGGGGCGGGTCTATACATGTATTACCAAAGTGAGAGCAGTTCCCCATCAGGTCCGCCTCCTCGGTATGTCAGACCCGCTACGTCATTGGCTTGAGCGGGGAACTTCCTTCACTATGTAAATTTAAATTTACCTAGTGAAGGAAGTTCCCCGCTCAAGCCAATGACGTAGGCGGGTCTGACATACCGAGGGGGCGGACCTGATGGGGAACTGCTCTCACTTTGGTAATACATGTATAGACCCGCCCCTTCTCATGTTCCACATCTCGTCCGCTGAGCGGACCTGATGGGGAACTTTAGAAGGGGCGGGTCTATACATTTAAAATACTGAGAGGGAGTTCCCCATCAGGTCCGCTCAGGCACAACCAATGAAGGACAGCGCTGGACATCGGGATCGCCGCGGGACACTGGATTTCACCGCTGGAATGTTTATTTATTTATTTTTTTAAATAAAGGACTTTTTCAAGGTGTTTGTGTGTTTTTTTAAACATTTTTTTTACGCTTTCTTCGTGAAATGGTAGGGGTACAGTGTACCCCTTACCAATTCACATAGGGGGGGGCCGGGATCTGGGGGTCCTCTTTGTTAAAGGGGTCTTCCAGATTCCGATAAGCCCCCCGCCCGCAGACCCCCACAACCACCGGGCAAGGGTTGTGGGGATGAGGCCCTTGTCCCCATCAACATGGGGACATCCTCCCCATGTTGAGGGCATGTGGCTTGGTACGGTTCAGGAGGGAGGGGGGGCCGCTCTCTCGTCCCCCCCTTTTCCCCTGCGGCCGGCCAGGTTGCGTGCTCGGATAAGGGGTCTGGTATGGATTTTTAGGGGGACTCCACGCCATTTTTTTTTTAAACTTGGGGTGGAGTTCCCCTTAAAATCCATGCCAGATCTGAAGGGCCTGGTAATTGAATTCTGGGGAACCCCCACGCTTTTTTTTTTTTTTTTCTCAATGACTTTTGTATGTATTGCCGGGAGCCGACAATTCATTAATAGCCGCGAGTCAGTTTTAAATGCATTTTTTTTCTTTCAAAAATGACATTTTTTGCAGGGACAGTTCTAAGCACGGGAAACATGCGCCACTTCACATGCATATCATACACACCCCCCAGGTACGAAATTTAAAGGAATATTTCACTTTTATTTTTCCATTTTAAGCATTATTAAAATCACTGCTCCCGAAAAAACGGCAGTTTTTAAAACTTCTTTTTGCATTGATACATGTCCCCTGGGGCAGGACCCAGGTCCCCAAACACTTTTTAGGACAATAACTTGCATATTAGCCTTTATAATTAACACTTTAGATTTCGAACGTTCGAGTCCATTGTATTTAATAGGGTTCTAAAGTTTACACGAACATTTTGTCTGTTCGCAGGTTCTGGTGCGAACCGAACAGGGGGGTGTTCGGCTCATCCCTGCTGCTGTTAAAGGGTTCATTCATAGTTTTTCATCACTTATATGAGCTAGCGCAGTTTTTTTCCCTTTCTGGTTATATAGATTACCTTCAGGTGCTGGCACTGGCCACTTCCAAACCGGAAGTACCCTCCCCTATATAAGCCCCTCCCATCCGGGAGCACCTCAGTTTTTTGCCAGTGTCTAAGGTGTTGGCCAAAGAGTAACATGTGTTTTCACTGGGCTTGCGTACAGGTTCTTTTGGGCCTTAGTAAGCTGTTCCGGATCCCACCAAAAAAGCTTCATAGCTAAACGGTCGGTACCCGGGCCTTGCAGCGGAAGAGCAAGGTTTTGCCTGTAATGCCTCTCTTAGGAGGGCTGGACCCTGGGATCCAGAGCTCTGGTCATACCCACGACCAAGATGTTGTCTGTGCAGGGTGCTATACAGGTCCAGGGGAGTGGAATCCTTGGGAACCCGGTCCCTGAAGGTTTAATTACAATGCCTGCCGTGATGGGTGAAGTTTGGGCTTCTGTGGACCAAACAGAGTCCTGCGGCGGGGATCAGGTAAGTGGGGGCCCCCAGGAACTTGGTTCTATTGGGGGACCCCCAAGCCTAATTTGTCTTTCTGTCTGTTACCTAACGGTATTCCCGCTAATATCTGTGTATGCCTGTAACTACTGAAAATGTAAAATTGTAATAGTAGTCAAGAAAAAAAAAAAAAAGAGGACCGCGGTACCTGTGTTAAACCACTAGAGGCCGCTGTGGTCCATTTTTCTTGTCATGTGGATCTTTGGTTTTCTCAAGTCAAAAGATCCAGGCAGTTGGTAAGTTTCTCTGTGGGAATCCACTTCCTCTGCCCTGTTGCTGCGCTCATCCACCGCACAGGCCCTCCGGCAAAAAGGGCCCTGGCTCCTAGTCCCTGTTTGGTTTCGAAAAGGGCGCCAATGGCGCACGGGTGCGCGCGCGGGCGCGTGCACGCGCCTCCTATGAAAAAAAGGGGCGGGGCGGGTGGATGACGCTCGATGCGCGCCACGGCGCTTCTGCGCATGTGCAGGCGTCCCAGCTTGTATAAAGACACAGTACAAGTGTCAGCTGGATGCAAACAGAGCTAGCAACAAACAGTGGCACACAGAGGCGGTTGATGCAGGCATCCCCATAGAAAGGCACTTTAGTGGACACCAGCTGGTATATAGCAGCAACTTTGTTAGACTATTACCAGCAAAAATTGGTGTATGACGACGGGAATACCTCAGCTTTGTGCTTAAAGGATATGTCGTCCAGACGCTCCGGAAATAGATCTTCCAGGAAGCCAAAGGGGTCTCCATCGGGCTCTGAGGATATTGGGCATGCTTGTACTGCACCAATCTCCCCTGAGAATTCAGAGGTCAGTAGCCGTAGAAACCCCGCCGGAGTGCCTGGTGCTGCGGCTGTCCCCAGTCCACCTGCTCCTGTATATATAACAGAGGAGGTTTTATCCTCAACTCTGGGAGGATTGGAAGAGAGATTAACAGCATTGATCGCTGCTTCCCTGTCACAGGGAAAGCGCGTCCGATCTCTGTCTCCTCCTTCAGAGTGCCTGTTAGTGGAGGAACAGCCCCACACAGGGATCGACCTACCTGAAGGGGATCAGGATGAGGTTGATTCAGTTATGGAGGAATCAACAGTGGAGGAACCTTTCTCAGCATCTCAGGCTGAAAGATTATGGGTTCAGTCTCTGACTAACATGGTCCGATCAGCATTTAAAATGCCTCTGGCGGAACCACCATCCACTACGGTTTCCTCGCTGGGGTCGCTAAAAGCTCCCCAGGTTGTCTGTTCCTTCCCAATCCACCCTTTATTAGAAGGGCTTATTTACCAGGATTGGGAGCATCCTGATAAAATATTTGCTCCCCCCAAGAGATTTCCGGTGATCTATCCCATGGAGGATAAGTTCATAAAAAAATGGAGGGTCCCTACAGTGGACGCAGCCATCTCTTCTGTGAACAAATCACTGACATGTCCAGTAGATAATGTTCCAATGTTCAAAGACCCAATAGATAAAAAATTGGAGTCTTTACTAAAATCTGCTTTCTCTACAGCAAGCATGGTGACACAACCTGCGGTAGCAGCGATTGGAGTCTGCCAAGCAGTGAAAGATCAGTTGAAACAAGTCTTAAGGGACTTACCAGATCAGCAGGCTCTTACCCTAGCTGACCTGCCTAGAGCCTTGTGTTTTGCGGTGGACGCCTAAAGGATACAATCCAACAGGCCTCCCGCTTTACGCTGTCTATAGTACATATGCGTAGGCTTCTGTGGCTCAAAAACTGGTCTGCTGAAGCTCCCTGTAAGAAACTGCTGGTTAGCTTCCCATTTCATGGAGAACGCTTATTTGGAGAAGATCTGGACAAATATATCCAGAAAATTTCTGCCGGTAAAAGTTCACTCTTACCGGTTAAGAACAAGAGTAGAAGTCCTTCTTTTAAGAGGCCTACTTCTCCAGTCCCGGGCACATCGGCTGTGAAGCAGTTCCGACGGCCTCCGCGGTCAAATTCAGGGGGCAGAAATCAGGGACAATCACAGGGTAACAAGAAGCCCTGGATCAAGAGAGGTACAAAACCTCCCCCCAAGTCATGAAGCGTTGCCCCCACTCAATCGGGTGGGGGGAAGGCTTCAGTTGTTCACAGAGACCTGGCGGGACACCATCAGAGACAGATGGGTGCTCTCCGCGGTAAGTCTGGGATACAAGCTGGAGTTAAAAGGCACTCCTCCTGCCCAATTTATGAGGTCAAACGTGCCAAGAGATCCCCAGAAGAGAGGATCCCTCCTTCTGGCACTAGAACAACTATTGCTCCAAGGTGTAATCATGAAGGTTCCCCTGGAAGAAAGCGGATTCGGGTTTTACTCGAACCTTTTCACAGTCCCCAAACCAAATGGGGACGTGAGGCCCATATTAAATCTAAAAGGGCTAAACAAGTTCCTAAATATCAGGACTTTTCGGATGGAGTCGATCCGATCGGTGGCCACCGCCCTACAAGGGCAGGAATGGTTAGCCTCGATCGACATAAGGGATGCTTATCTGCATATTCCCATCTTTCCGGCCCACCAGAAATTTCTACGCTTTGCAGTAGAAGGGCGCCATTTTCAGTTCAGAGCCTTACCTTTCGGTCTGGCCACAGCACCACGAGTGTTCACAAAAATTCTGGCCCCATTATTGGCCAATCTAAGAACACAAGGTGTAACGATAATGGCATATCTAGACGACCTGCTACTAATAGACCACTCAGTGGAAAAGCTGGAAGTAGCTATTCACAAGACAATCAAGTATCTGGAATATCACGGTTGGATTATCAACCGGGACAAGTCAGCTCTAAGACCAGTCAAAAGTCTGGAATACTTAGGGCTAAGGCTGGATTCAAATCAGAGAAAGATTTTCTTACCTCCAGAGAAGGTGTCGTCTTTAAAAGATTTGACCCACTTAGTGGGTACAAAAAGAAAACCATCCATACGCCTCTGCATGAGGCTGCTGGGAAAAATGGTGGCTTCATTCGAAGCGGTACCCTACGGTCAATTCCATTCAAGGAATTTGCAAAGGGCCATACTGTCAGCCTGGAACAAAAAAGTTCAGGCTTTAGACTTACCAATGTCCCTGACCCCTTCCGTTCGCAAGAGCCTCCATTGGTGGTTGGTGCCCCAGAATCTGGAAAAAGGGAAACCCTTCAGTCCGGTTTCTTGGAAGGTAGTCACTACAGATGCCAGCCTTATAGGCTGGGGGGCAGTACTGGAGCAATGGTCTCTCCAGGGCAAGTGGTCAGAAGCAGAAAAGGCCCTGCCCATCAATCTCTTAGAGATACGAGCAGCCCGGTATGCCCTAGTAGCATGGACATCCAAACTCCAAGGGTCCCCTGTCAGAATTCAATCAGACAATGCCACAGCAGTGGCATATATCAATCACCAGGGTGGCACCAGGAGTCGTGCAGCCCAGAGGGAAGCAAATTGCATCCTGGAGTGGGCAGAAAAATATGTCCCAGCCATATCCGCGGTTTTCATCCCAGGAGTGGAAAATTGGAGAGCGGACTTTTTAAGTCGCCAACAATTATGCCCGGGGGAATGGTCTCTTCACCCCGAGGTTTTCCAGGCAATATGCCAGCGGTGGGGAACACCGGATGTAGATCTGCTAGCATCCAGATTCAACGCAATGGTGGACAGATTTGTGTCTCGCACAAGGGATCCTCTAGCTTGCGGCTCGGATGCCCTAGTGTTCCCTTGGGATCAGTTCAAGCTGATATATGCATTCCCACCGCCACAATTGTTACTGCGATTACTCCGCAGAATCAGGGTAGAAAAGAAACCAGTGATTCTGGTGGCTCCAGCGTGGCCCCGAAGGGCATGGTACGCGGAGATTGTAAAAATGTCAGTGAGGAGTCCTTGGACCCTCCCACATCGTCCGGACCTGCTGTCGCAGGGACCGATATACCACCCTTCCTTACCAGCCCTAGGTTTGACGGCCTGGCTATTGAAGCCCACATTCTGAAAAAGAGAGGGCTCTCTAATTCTGTGGTATCTACCATGATCAATGCCAGGAAGCCGGTATCCAGGCAGATCTATTATAGGATCTGGAAAGCGTACATTACGTGGTGTGAGGCCAAGAAATGGCATCCACGTAAGTACGTGGTAGGGAGGATTTTGGACTTCCTACAGTGGGCTGTAGATAGGAAGCTGGCCTTGAGTACTATCAAGGGTCAGATTTCGGCCTTGTCAATATTTTTTCAAAGGCCCTTGGCTTCGCATTCACTAGTCAAAGCTTTCATACAAGGAGTGATGCGTATTAGCCCTCCGGTTAGTATTCCCATATGTCCTTGGGACTTAAACCTGGTTCTGTCGGTTCTACAGAAACAATCGTTTGAACCATTGCAACACATTTCCTTGGTTCTTCTCACCAGGAAATTGATTTTCTTAGTAGCCGTTTGTTCGGCTAAAAGAGTATCGGAATTAGCCGCCTTGTCCTGTAAGGAGCCATATCTGGTTGTCCATAAGGACAGAGTAGTATTACGTCCTCATCCAGCCTTTCTTCCCAAGGTGGTATCGAGGTTTCATTTGAACCAAGATGTGGTTCTTCCTTCTTTTTTCCCCAAACCTAGCTCGGTAGAGGAAAAGTTATTCCATTCTTTGGATGTAGTAAGAGCAGTTAAAGCTTATCTAAAAGCCACTGCTCAGATTCGTAGAACGGATACTTTGTTTGTTCTGCCGGAAGGCCCCAGAAAGGGTCAGGCAGCATCAAAATCTACTTTAGCCAAGTGGATTCGACAGGTCATAATACAAGCCTATGGCTTGAGAAAGAGACCGCCTCCGTTCAAAGTTAGGGCGCACTCCACAAGAGCAGTTGGAACTTCATGGGCAGTGCATCACCAGGCCTCCCTGGCTCAAGTATGTAAGGCCGCAACATGGTCTTCGGTACACACGTTTACTAGATTCTACCAGGTAGACGTTAGAAGTCAGGAGGATGTCGCCTTTGGGCGCAGTGTGCTGCAGGCCGCAAAAGATCCTCATGCCTGATGGCGCCCAGCTTATGTATCCCTCCCCTCATTTGGCATTGCTTTGGGACGTCCCATTAGTAATGACTAAGTCGCTCTGTGTCCCGTGATGTACGAAAAAGAAAAAGGGATTTTTATAACAGCTTACCTGTAAAATCCTTTTCTTGGAGTACATCACGGGACACAGAGCTCCCACCCCTCTTTTTGGGACACTTATTGCTTGGCTACAAAACTGAGGTGCTCCCGGATGGGAGGGGCTTATATAGGGGAGGGTACTTCCGGTTTGGAAGTGGCCAGTGCCAGCACCTGAAGGTGCTATATAACCCATTAGTAATGACTAAGTCGCTCTGTGTCCCGTGATGTACTCCAAGAAAAGGATTTTACAGGTAAGCTGTTATAAAAATCCCTTTTTTCCACAAAATGACCCCATTTTGGAAAGCACACACCCCAACGTATAATCTATGAAGCATTATGAGTCTTTTGAACGGTTCATTTTTTTCCAGAAGGTTTTGGAAAATGTGGAGAAAAAATTAAAATGCATTTTTTTTACACAAAGTTGTCAATTTATAAGATATTGCTAACACATAATATGTACATAGCAAAAATTACACCCCAAAATGCATTCTGCTACTCCTCCTGAGTATGGCGATACCACATGTTTGAGACTTTTACACAGCCTGGCCACATACAGAGGCCCAACATCCAAGTAGCACCTCCAGGCATTCTAGCAGCATTAATTGCACATATCATTTTCTGACTACCGATCACATTTTTGAAGGCCCTTCATATATCTAACACATAGCAGGTACATACCAAATAACAAAAGATTACCTGTGGTTTTAGAAGTGCAGTGGTCCACAGAGGAGAGCATCGGTCCAGGCAGCAGGCAGGGATGAGGTCAGCGACAGCAAAAGCAATCATCCAGGCAGCAGGCAGGAATACTGTCCATAGTTCGCACAGGCAGAGATACTGTCAGCACAGCCAGAGCACAGCCAAAGCACAGGTCCAGGTAGCAGGCAGAGGTGTCCCGGCAGAAATGCTGTCCAAAGTCGGTAGAGGCAGCAGGCAGATATATGGTCAACACAGCCAAAGTATTGGTCCAAGCAGCAGGAAGAAACATGGTCCATAATGTCATGGGTCATTACAGGCAGTAATATGGTCAGCACAGCCAAATTATTGGTCCAGGCAGCAGGAAGGACCATCAAGCTTAGGGCCAGGGGGACAGGGGTAGAGGCTTCTCCCACCCAAATCGCTTTGAAGCCTCCGGGCAACCAGACCCTGTTCTTGGAGCACAGAAAATGAAAAACTGGTTTTCTCTACTCAGAACGCTATTCTGAAGCCCCTCACATATGTGAGACCCCTGTGTACTAAAAGTAGATGGCCAAAAGATCAGTCCAAGTGGCAGGCAAAAACATGGTCGATTAACAGGCCAAGGTCGGTACACGTGGAAGTCAGAAACGTGGTTTAAATCGGCAGGCAGAGGCATCGTCGGTAAACAGGCTGAGGTTGGTGCACGTGGAGGTCAGAAACGTGGTTTAAATCGGCAAGCAAAGACATCGTCGGTAAACAGGCCAGGGTCAGTTAATTAACATGGAAGGTAGTTAGTAACATGGTAGCAGGCAAATAGGGAAATGGCAGTCTGTTAATAATAAGGGGAACTAATGGATGTATGATAATTTTTGAAGCAATTTCCGATGCACAGGCCAGGTTGGGAGGGACAATAATAGCTGGTGTCTCTTCTTACTCCTCCTCTGCTGCATACACGGCATTTCTTTTGGCGTCTTCTTCCAGATTCTGTGGGGGGGATGCTAAAGGGATAGTGTCGCTCGTGAAGCCGACTCACACTATCAGAGCGAATGCTTCCTGGGGCGGGATCTTGTTGGTAAATGAGGGCATCGATGATATCTTCGATATATTGGAGGTAGTGGAGTCGGTGATTTTGAGTTGCTTTTTGGTAGCAGACAAACGAATTAAAAAGGGCCATGTGAAACAGGTGAAACGCAACTTTTTTGTGCCAATAACGGGAATTTCTGGTTGATAAGTAGGGCTGTAGCATCTGGTCGTTTAAATCCACCCCCCCCCCCCCCCCCCATGTACAAATTGTAGTCGTGGACACATTCGGGCTTTACAATGGAGCCGCGTCTTTTTGGGATCTCCACCATGGTGTCATTGTGGATCGTAGAGAGGATGTGGACATCTTTCTTGTCCCTCCACTTCATGGCCAACACCTCCTCGTTCCTCATGGATGCCGATTCTCCAGGTCGCAATTTTTTTGTCAATAAATTTTGTGGGAATCCCTTCCGTTTTTTTTTTAAGGTACCGCAGGCCGGGGTTTGTTTACTGTAAAGGTGGCGAAAAAGGGGCAGGCTGGTATAATAATTATCAACATATAAATGGTAACCTTTTCCGAACAGGGGGTATGCCAACTCCCAGACAATTTTCCCACTGGTTCCAATATATGTGGGGCAATCACGGGGCTGGAGCTGGGAGTCTTTGCCTTCGTAGATCCTGAATTTGCAGACGTATCCAGTGGCTCGATCACATAATTTATTTAATTTTAACCCATACCTGGCTCTCTTGCTTGGTATGTACTGCTTGAACTGCAGTCGGCCGGTGAAATGTACGAGGGACTCGTCCACACAAATTTTTTGGTGTGGGATGAAAACTTCTTCAAATCGCTGGGAAAAGGCATTGATTAGGGGGCGTATCTTGTACAATTTGTCGTAGTTGGGATGATCTCGGGGAGGGCACTGTGAATTGTCATTGAAGTGGAGAAAGCGCATAATCATGTCGTATCTTTTCCTGGACATGACAGCGGAATATATGGGCATGTGTTGGATGGGGCGTTTGGACCAATATGAATGGACTTCGTTCTTTTTTGTAAGCCCCATATTGAACATAAGGCCCAAAAATAATTAAAATTCCTCCAATGTTAGACGCCGCCACTGGAACATGCAGGCGTAGGAAGAATCGGGGTTGGCAGCAATAAATTGGGATGCATACAGATTCGTTTGATCCACTATATTCTGCAGCAAATCTTGTGGGAAAAATAAACAAAAATAATCAAATTTAGAAAAATTTGTAGTGTCGGGCTGCACACCTGGCTGTGCGGTGAAAGGGGGGATGATAGCGGATCCTGAGTTGGCAGGCAACCATAAGGGGTTTGCCAGGGCATCGGGAAGGTAGGATTGGGGCTGGATTCTTCGGGTTGGGCGTGCATTTCCATTGCTTGTACTGGGCTCCTCTTCCTGGGGTATGGCGCTGCTGGTGGTGGGCAGTTCTCCTGATCTTGGTGCTGATCTTGGTGCTGATCTTGGTGCCGATCGCATTCTTTTGGGAGGGACGGTTTCCTCCGGGGACTCGGACTCTGAGCCACTATCCTCCACTGGCTCGTATTCCGAACCAGAATCGGATAATGGGAGCTCCCCGCTGCTCTCATCATCCGACATGGCAAGAATGGCATATGCCTCCTCAGGTGTGTAAACCCTTTGGGACATTATGGCAGTGCTTATTGGTGGGCCTGTGTAATGGTACTGCTGGTGGTAGTGGTGGCGGTCTGTGTGGTAGTACCGATGGAGGTATTAGTGGTGGGCCTGTGTGGTGGTACCGATGGCGGTATGGGTGGTGGTGGTACCAATGGCGGTACAGGTGGTGGTGGTACCGATGGCGGTACGGGTGGTGGTGGTGGCGGCGGTACAGGTGGCGGTACGGGTGGTGGTGGTAGCGATGGCGGTATGGGTGGTGGTGGTACCGATGGTGGTACAGGTGGTGGTGGTACCGATGGCGGTACAGGTGGTGGTGGTACCAATGGCGGTACGGGTGGTGATGGTACCGATGGCGGTACAGGTGGTGGTACAGGTGGTGGTGGCACTACCGACGGTGGTACGGGTGGTGGTACTGGTGGTGGTACCGATGGCGGCACTAGTGGTGATACTGGTAGCGGGCCTGTGTGGCAGTATAGATGCTGGGCCTGGTGGCGGTACTGGTGGTGGTACTGGTACCGATGGCGGTACTGGTAGCCTGTGTGGCGGTGCCAATGGCGGTACCGATGGAGGTGGGCCTGTGACAGATGATTGACAGGTGGGCTGATTGATTGACAGATGGGCTGATTGATTGATTGACAGATGGGTTGATTGATTGACAGATGGGGTGATTGATTGACAGGTGGGGTGATTGATTGACAGATCGGCTGATTGATTGACAGATGGGCTGATTGATTGACAGATGGGCTGATTGATTGACAGATGGGCTGATTGACAGATGGGCTGATTGACAGATGGGCTGATTGACAGATGGGCTGATTGGCTGGGCTGATTGATGTGCTGGGCTGTGTGACAGGTCCTCTTTATGGGGGGGGCGTGTTGTGCACTGTAAACTTATGTAGACAAACTACACTGAGCTAACTTACTGATCTCTTCTCTCTCCTCACAGATCGGTGTGTGAGGAGAGAGCAGGGATCAGGTAGTAACTCCTGTGGAGTTTGTTTACATTTGTGACCGGCTGTGATTGGACACAGCCGGTCACGTGGTAAACAGCCAATTCATTGGCTGTTTACTCTGATCGGGGACGCGCTGTGTCCAAGGGACACTCGCCTTCCCCGATCCCCGCTCTGCAAGCCTGTGGCGGCGCGCACGGAGCGCGCCGCCGAGTTTGTTTTGACAGGTGATCGGCTGTGACTTTGACACAGCCGATCACATGGTAAACAGCCAATGAAATTGGCTGTTTACCGTGATCGGGGAAGCGCTGTGTCCGAGGGACACATGCCGTCCCCGATCACCGCGCTGCGCGCCCCCGCGGGCGCGCGCAAGGCATTATCCTGCAGGACGTCATATGACGTCCAGTATCGATAATGCAACCACTTCCCGGACGTCAATTCACTATTGACTGGGCGGGAAGTGGTTAAAGTGATTGTAAGCCCCAGTCATGAAATCTGAACAAAACACACATATCTGCAATGTTTATTTCTCTCTCTCTTCAAAGCTCTAAGTGTCGTTTCTCTCTGGTGCTTCTGTAGCGATACCCCTGTAAGGGCTGCTAATAGACTCTGTACCCCATTGGTTACCTCGACTCTGCAAATCCTCTCTTACCTCTGACACCCTGGGTTCACCAGCTGTGGTAGTAAATAGAGACGCACACAATATTAAAGAAAAGTTCAAATATGTTTACTGTAGTATCAAAACACAAGATACATAAGTACATCAACTTTGACCAGTAATGAAAACACTCCTGTATATACCGCCCCTGATCTCAAACTCGTCTAGTAAACTAAATATATTGGTGTGAGGGCCCTGTATCAGGAATGAACACACATGCTCACCCAATACAAAGACCTACAGTGCCTTGCGAAAGTATTCGGCCCCCTTGAACTTTTCATCCTTTTGCCACATTTCAGGCTTCAAACATAAAGATATAAAATTTTAATTTTTTGTGAAGAATCACCAACAAGTGGGACACAATTTTGAAGTGGAACGAAATCTATTGGATATTTTAAACTTTTTTAGCAAATAAAAAACTGAAAAGTGGTGCGTGCAAAATTATTCGGCCCCTTTACTTTCAGTGCAGCAAACTCACTCCAGAAGTTCAGCGAGGATCTCTTAATGATCCAATGTTGTCCTAAATGACTGATGGTGATAAATAGAATCCACCTGTGTGTAATCAAGTCTCTGTATAAATGCACCTGCTCTGTGATAGTCTCAGGGTTCTGTTGAAAGCGCAGAGAGCATCATGAAGACCAAGGAACACACCAGGCAGGTCCGTAATACTGTTGTGGAGAAATTTAAAGCCGGATTTGGATACAAAAAGATTTCCCAAGCTTTAAACATCCCAAGGAGCACTGTGCAAGCGATCATTTTGAAATGGAAGGAGTATCAGACCACTGCAAATCTACCAAGACCTGGCTGTCCCTCTAAACTTTCAGCTCAGACAAGGAGAAGACTGATCAGAGATGCAGCCAAGAGGCCCATGATTACTCTGGATGAACTGCAGAGAACTACAGCTGAGGTGGGAGAGTCTGTCCACAGGACAACAATCAGTCGTACACTGCACAAATCTGGCCTTTATGGAAGAGTGGCAAGAAGAAAGCCATTTCTCAAAGATATCCATAAAAAGTCTTGTCTAAAGTTTGCCACAAGCCACCTGGGAGACCCACCAAACATGTGGAAGAAGGTGCTCTGGTCCGATGAAACCAAAATCCAACTATTTGGCCACAATGCAAAACGATATGTTTGGCGTAAAAGCAACACAGCTCATCACCCTCAACACACCATTCCCACTGTCAAACATGGTGGTGGCAGCATCATGGTTTGGGCCTGCTTTTCTTCAGCAGGTACAGGGAAGATGGTTAAAATTGAGGGGAAGATGGATGCAGCCAAATACAGGACCATTCTGGATGAAAACCTGTTGGAGTCTGCAAAAGACCTGAGACTGGGACGGAGATTTATCTTCCAACAAGACAATGATCCCAAACATACAGCAAAATCTACAAAGGAATGGTTCACAAATAAACGTATCCAGGTGTTAGAATGGCCAAGTCAAAGTCCAGACCTGAATCCAATCGAGAATCTGTGGAAAGAGCTGAAAACTGCTGTTCACAAACACTCTCCATACAACCTCACTGAGCTCAAGCTGTTTTGAAAGGAAGAATGGGCAAGAATTTCAGTCTCTCGATGTGCAAAACTGATAGAGACATACCCCAAGCGACTTGCAGCTGTAATCGCAGCAAAGGGTGGCTCTACAAAGTATTAACGCAAGGGGGCCGAATAATTTTGCACGCCCCACTTTTCATTTTTTTCTTAGTTAAAAAAGTTTCAAAAATCCAATAGATTTCGTTCCACTTCACAATTGTGTCCCACTTGTTGGTGATTATTCACAAAAAATTAAAATTTTATATCTTTATGTTTGAAGCCTGAAATGTGGCAAAAGGATGAAAAGTTCAAGGGGGCCGAATACTTTCGCAAGGCACTGTATGTGAACAGGTTAACAGAAAGTAAATACCTGGCACTATATCATATGTTTCAGGTCTCCCCCTTCTGTCTCCTCAGCGCACAGGCCAGCAATCCTGTACAATATATTGAAAACTGTATAAACAATATTACATTTAGTAGGATGGCTCCCTGTAGCAGTTCAATGCAATTTGAGCAGATGGGAAGAAAAAGTCATAAAAAGGGTGAGGAATGGGTGTTCCTTGAAATCCAGATGTCTTCGGCTAGCCTGTTTCTTTAGTTGTAAATAAACTGAGCCAAAAGAGCAAGATGTGACAAAATTAGCAAAGTTGTGATTTATCCTGATAATGGTATAGCTTCCTTCTTTCTTATAAACCTAAAGATGTCATCTGATGTGGCTGCTGGAAACCGTAATGTATACTGAGCATAGGCATCTACTGGCTGTGGCCTGTTTAACAGAGAGTTTAACTTCCGTGGGACTTCAAGTACCACCAGCCAATCTGTATGGGTGTTGTACAGCATTAATGTCCTTAACTATGCCAAGGGCTATGCCCGTTCACCACTCCAAATATAAGATGAATAGATCACGGTGCAGATGATGAGCAGACTCCAGCCGGAACTCTCTCTGTGTCTTTGCTCTCTAAGATGGCGGCCGCCGCACCACGCTGCACTCACTGGAATCTGGGTTGCAGGCGCCTTTGGATGATCGGGAAGACCCGCTGGTCCACTGCACTGAAGAAGTGATGCTGTCCGCAGAGATCCCTTTGGGTATGGCTGTCCAGCTTCCCCGCTGTGTAGGCCGCAAATCGTCAGCAACTCCCTGTCACACAGACCTCCTGCTGGCAGAGTCAAAACGGTGTCCAGAGAGAGCGATCTAGGCTGTGCCTGTCCTTTTTATATCCTCTCCCAGCAGTCTGTTCTGTGCGCTCAGCATTTTGTTCCTTGTAGTTCAGATCAGTCCTGCTGGCAGTGTCACTTCCGCATTCTGAACTACACGTTCCATGATGCTTTGCTCTGAGTCTTCACACAGGAAAAAGAGAAATACACACATAGAGTCCAGCATACACTAGACGGGAGCCAACCCCATGTTAAACAACAGAGAAATTGTCTCTAACTTATGAACACAGTAAATGACCTTGGCTACACTTTATTCCTCTGTTATCAGTATGTGTCACTTTTGAGAAGTTTTCCTACCACATGAGATAAAATTTGTGATGGGGAAACGAACATTCGGCCGTGAGTGCAAACAATAGTGCCATCATGTAATGACCAATAAATCGTTCAGTGGACATAAATGAATGCATTTTTTGTTCGTTTTTTTACATATACCTAGTGCAGACAGTTCGGACGGGAAACACATTAACCTTTCAATTTATCGTTCCAAACTTGTCCTTCATTTTTTGGTTTAAAAACATCCCAACGTTTATCGATTGTGTGCCCATTAACTTGCCGAAAAATGAACAAACTGTCTAAATGACCGAATTTCGGCCCATTTTTCGTATAGTGTATGGCCAGCATAAGCTATGAGGAAAGCATCAAGATTTTACAAAGATTTGATGAATCCCAGAATTAGCACCACCACGACTATCACAAAAGAATTAACATGACATGAAACAGGACATGACAGGCACCTTCATTGTTTTCAATGGCAATCTTTTGATGGCAGTGATTTAAAGGGACTGGGTGAGCCAATGGCTTCGAGGAATTTTCTGGTTTATATAATAAAATAATGAACACACAATACAACAATGTCATAATGACCCTAAATTTTCCATATGGGCAATAAGGAGCTATTTACAGTTCTATAACCAGTTAATCAAAATAGGCAGGCTTAAATGCCAAGTGTTCTCGAGGATTGCTTCTTTAAACAGATCCCCTAGGCTTTTATTGGATCTTTCAGATAAGGTGCTGTGCCGGGTGCATAGGATTCACAAATCCAATTGCAGTCGAGCAATCGGGTCCTTCCCAACTCCAAGTAGTATTCTAGGATAACTCCAGCATGTACATGCCCATATCTGTACACTCCCCACACTATAGGATGTGCTAAATACCCAGCAGGGGCTTTGTATAGCCTCTCTTGTTAAATATGGCAGCCCAAGTCTTGTGGGAAGTATTTGTCCATATAGACACAGGCTCCCCTAGGATAAACATTGGGAGCCCAGAGCAGAGGACAAATCAGTCCTCTGCAAGGTTTCCCTTGTGCCAGAAGTAGTCAGCAAACATGTGGTCACTGTGGTTACTTCTGACAGCTAACCTGGAAGTCAGTGTGACACCTTACTCTCTGTGCTGTCACCCACTTTAACTGTATCACCGATCAGCATGACAGCATTGACTGTCAAAAAGCCTATAAATTCCCCACTAGCCTTCGGCGTTTGGTCCGAGCACTGACAGGCTGACCCCACTCATATGTCTATTTCCCAAAGACAACCTCTGAATAGGATGCTGAGCACGTGCACTCAACTTCTTTGGTCGACCATGGCGAGGCCTGTTCTGAGTGGAACCTGTCCTGTTAAACCGCTGTATGGTCTTGGCCACCGTGCTGCAGCTCAATTTCAGGGTCTTCTTATAGCCTAGGCCATCTTTATGTAGAGCAACAATTCTTTTTTTCAGATCCTCAGAAAGTTCTTTGCCATGAGGTGCCATGTTGAACTTCCAGTAACCAGTATGAGAGAGAGCGATAACACCAATTTTAACACACCTGCTCGCCATTCGACACTAACACTAGCGAGTCACATGACACTGGGGAGGGAAAAGGGCTTATTGGGCCCAATTTGGACATTTTCACTTAGAGGTGTAATCACTTTTGTTGCTAGAGGTTTAGACATTATTGGCTGTGTGTTGAGTTATTTTGAGGGGACAGCAAATTTACACTGTTATACAAGCTGCACACTCACTACTTTACATTGTAGCAAAGTGTCATTTCTTTAATGTTGTCACATGCAAAGATATAAAATATTTACAAAAATGTGAGGGGTGTACTCACTTTTGTGAGATACTGTAACTGATCACAATGTTATGAAAGAAGGATGTCATGCCTATGTGTCCTTGGATGCTCAGAATGTCAGAAATGTTTAAGACGCTGCCGCTATGTACTACTGAATACCTGCATCAAAACAGAAAACAATGCTTCCTACTATTGGCTTGGCCATATGAGATTTATAGGCATTCGTGACTTGTAAAATGATTATTGTGAAATGCACAGTATGAGAAAATGATACAGAAAAAACTTTGATTATTCGGATGTTTGTCAGCTAACTTGTTTGTGAAATATCTAGCCAAATCCCTCTACGGACACGGCGAGTGTTGTTAGTTTTGCTGGAAAACCCGTTTAAAAATTGAGCGTTAAAATGTAGCAGTTGCTATAACAACAATGAATAGAATGTTCAAGGCAGGCAGTTAAAGCTACAGATAGAGAACAGATCTTTGTACCTCCAAGCATGTTCACAGGATTGCTGTGTTTCAGTACTGAATCCAGCATGAACTCTCTGCGGAGCTGTCTTACAAAAATGCCATTTTAGTACCTGTGTTATTTTATTTTATATTATACTTTGCTTGAAAAGGAAGAATACATTCAAAGACCTAAAAGGTAATATGCCATTTTTTCAACACAGTAGTATTTAGTCTTGCAAAAAAATATTTAGCTGTAAAACTGATGGGGCAGCAGTGATTATTTTGTGGATCTGCACAATTTCAGATTTTCGCTCGGTGCTGTCATGTGTCGCAGTCACAGTGCATGGTAGCTGCTGTCACTAAGTGCCATAGTCATTATCATTATTTATCACAGTCACAGACCAGCCTTACTGCATTTTCTAATTGCTGATGTTCCGTACGATCTGTAAGTAATTCTCACGTCTTAATTAGTACAATAACATCATCATCTTTATCGTATTTTTATCACAGATTGTTACTACATTTTATGATTACCAATGTTCAATAGTAGGAGTAAATCTCACCCAGTGGAATAATGTCACCAGCAGCAGTTACTATTTTTTTAGAGCTGTTTAGTGTTATCATGTAAAAGGTAATCTTAGCAATATTAATGCACCAGCAACATCATAGTTGGGGGTCTACCCTAGGGTGACCAGACATCCCAGGTTTCTGGGGACAGTCCCCGGTTTGAGGACACTGTCCCCGGACCAATTCTGTCCCCAGTTTTGTCCCCAGATTGGATTTGAACAGGGGCTGTGGCAATTTCAAACACAGTCAGTGCAGAATTTGAAAAATAAATTCTGAATTACACACCCTGCTCCGCCGTTCCTACTAGCTCAGGGGGGTGTATTTTTTTTCCATTATCTGTGCCCCTTTCTGATGATCCTGTGCTGGTCGGAGCAGAGGGAATGCTTCTTCAGTTTTGGGTGCATGCCCATTCAGCTCCGCTCGCATGTTCTTCTGCCTTGGCTCAAGTCTTGGCCAGCCGCCTACCTGCTTATCTCCCTGCCTTCCCTGGCAGAGTGATCTTCCGCTGCACACCCCCCCCCACCCCCCCAGTAGTAGCCGGGGCCTGGAGAGTAAAACTAGACAGGCTGTGAGGCAGGCGGCGGCGGGGATGGGCAGAAAGTCGCTGATTGCCACCGATACTAGTAAAAAAAAAAATTGGTCCCCGGATTTCATTTTAAAAATCTGATCACCTTAGTCTACCCCCTTCTCAGTCCAAGTACATCAGTATTGTTTGGAATGAACCATGTGATGAGGCACTAGCTTAAACCTGTGATAACCAACTACAAGTGTACATACTGAAGCAATTGACAATGCAATCATATAAACATCAAAACAAATTTGTGCAACATAAAAAGATTAATTAACCAAACTTATAACAAATAAAGTCCACTTTTAGTGTATCTTTGGAAGAAATCTTCTATTACACCAATTTTTCTTTTTCTAGTGAAACATGCTCTTCACACTCAATAATGCTCCACCTTTCTATGTGCTCCACTACCTTTTATATGGGTGGCCACTCACCCCAATCGTGCACTCCACTTGTGTACAATTATTGCTCTATTGTTTTGTATTCTGGGATTTCCCTATACTGGTGGATATGAGAAAAGAGGTGGCAGATACCGAGCATATACCATCCATAGGATTGTAGATGTAGCACCCTCTACCATAGGTAGGAGCTAGAGGTGAGGATTTTTGTGTGGTAGCTGCCAGGTAGGTACATTTAGGCAGGCCTATGCTTCAGGCTAGGCCTGCTTGTTTTGATCTGGGCGCTGGGAGTGGTTAGTATAGTAGTGGGTGTGACCACCTGTGCTTCAGTTCTTGGGCGCCTCCCCTGCTTCCAGTGAGAATGTTCTGGAAGAGGGGCAGGGTCAGGAGCTGGAGTGACAGGGAGCTCATGTGAGGAGCCCTGACCAATCCCAAACTGGAATTGGCAGGGGGCAGGCCTCCTTCATAAGCTCAGGTCCAGCCCACTGGAGGGGAGTTATCGGCTGGGAGACGTGAAGAATAGAGTGCTAGATCACAGCAGGAGGCCCATCCCCATCTGGGGGGTGCGCTCCTCGGAAGAGGAGCCCAGGAGCTGGGAGGGAGCCTCGTCCTTACACGCTCATGGAAGAGAGGGGCTGGAGGAGTTATTGGAACGCATGTCCGGTTAAGTTCTTTATCATGGACTCAGGGCAGGAGAAGGTCGGCGAGTGAGGCACAGTGGATACCTGGAGGAGGCATGCCAGGGGAGCTGGGTGCGAGGCCAGAGGAAGACTTGGAGTTTTGTGTCAAATCGATGTGGCCTGCAGGCACAGGATTTGCAAGTCAGGCTAGCTGGGATCAGTAGTCCACAAACTAATACAAGCTGCTAAACTACTAGGCCGCAAGAAGGGGTACTGCAGGCCCCTGGCCTATCAACAGTTCAGCAACTCAGCAAGCATATAGGACTATTCAGAGTAATCCTTTATGTAAAGTGAAGATGATGAGGTGGAAAGACTTATAGTTCACAGTGAAGTTTTGTGCAGGAGGAATGGAGTCCTGGGAGCAACAGTCTGCAGGAGTTGATGCAGAGGAGGGGCAACAGTCTGCAGGAGTTTATGCAGGGGAAGTGACTGTGACTATTAGAGTCTATCAGTTCTTCAAAAGCTCAATTCATTTAACCTATTCATCAAATACGATAGCAAAGTGATCTGATCTATGGGCATACCGTATCCCCTTTCCCCAACCAAGTTATATCATATCCCCCCAAATAAACAAAAACGAAACAAAGCAAATGACTGTTCATTGTCTCTGAGAGTGATATATGGAGGTCTGGCAGCAGGGTGATATGGTGGATGTTAGTAACTAGTAGAAACCACCCTCTACATAATTGTCTAAGCTGAGAGGGTCCTGGTGTCCCAAAGATATGTGGTGAGTGGCCCGCCATATAATAGGTAGTGGACCACGTAGAAAGGTGGAGCACTATTGAGTGTGAAGAGCATGATTTGTGTGATTTGCACGTGTAGCACACAGACCCCTTTTTACCTGCCTTGTTCTTCGCAGGAAGAAGGGGCACACCATGCCACAATCCTGTACCCTCCTGTATTAAGAGGTTGAGCGGTGTTGTTGGTGGGCAGGGATGAGCCAAACACCCCCCTGTTCGGTTCGCACCAGAACCTGCGAACAGACAGAATGTTCGCGTGAACTTTAGAACCCTATTAAATACAATGGACTCGAACGTTCGAAATCTAAAGTGCTAATTATAAAGGCTTATATGCAAGTTATTGTCATAAAAAGTGTTTGGGGACCCGGGTCCTGCCCCAGGGGACATGTATCAATGCAAAAAGAAGTTTTAAAAACTGCCGTTTTTTCGGGAGCAGTGATTTTATTAATGCTTAAAATGAAAAAAATAAAAGTGAAATATTCCTTTAAATTTCGTACCTGGGGGGTGTGTATGATATGCATGTAAAGTGGCGCATGTTTCCCGTGCTTAGAACTGTCCCTGCATAAAATGTCATTTTTGAAGGAAAAAAAGTAATTTAAAACTCACTCGCAGCTATTAATGAATTGTCGGCTCCCGGCAATACATAGAAAAGTCATTGATAAAAATAAATTAAAAAGTGTGGGGGTCCCCCAGAATTCAATTACCAGGCCCTTCAGGTCTGGTATAGATATTAAGGGGAACCCCGCCACAAAGTAAAAAAAAAAATGTGTGCGGTTCCCCCAAATATCCATACCAGGCCCTTCAGATCTGGCATGGATTTTAAGGGGAACTCCACCCCAAATAAAAAAAAATGGCGTGGAGTCCCCCCAAAAATCCATAACAGACCCTTATCCGAGCACGCAACCTGGCAGGCCGCAGAAAAAGAGGGGGGACGAGAGAGCGCCCCCCCCCTCCTGAAACGTACCAGGCCACATGCCCTCAACATGGATAGGATGTCCCCATGTTGATGGGGACAAGGGCCTCATCCCCACAACCCTTGCCCAGTGGTTGTGGGGGTCTGCGGGCGGGGGACTTATTGGGATCTGGAAGACCCCTTTAACAAAGGGGACCCCCAGATCCTGCCCTCCCCTATGTGAATTGGTAAGGGGTACATTGTACCCCTACCATTTCACGAAGAAAGTATCAAAAAAGTTAAAAAAAAACACACCAACACCTTGGAAAAGTCCTTTATTAAAAAAAAAAAAACATTCCAGCAGTGAAATCCAGTGTCCCGCGGCGATCCGATGTCCAGCGCTGCCCGTCATTGGCTGAGCCTGAGCGGACCTGATGGGGAACTTCCTCCGCAGTCTATTACATGTATAGACCCGCCCCTTCTAAAGTTCCCCATCAGGTCCGCTCAGCCAATGACTAGGTGTAAGGTGAGGACCTGATGCGGAACATGAGAAGGGGCGGGTCTATTCATGAATTACACAGTGAAGGAAGTTCCCCATCAGGTCCGCCCCCTCTGTATGTCAGACCCCGCCTACGTCTTTGGCCTGAGCGGGGAACTTCCTTCACTTTGTAATTTACACAGTGAAGGAAGTTCCCCATCAGGTCCGCTCAGGCCAATGACGTAGGTGCGGTCTGACATACCGAGGGGGCGGACCTGATGGGAAACTTCCTTCACTGTGTAATTCATGAATAGACCCGCCCCTTCTCATGTTCCGTGTGTTTTTTTTTACATTTTTTGACACTTTCTTCGTGAAATGGTAGGGGTACAATGTACCCCTTACCAATTCACATAGGGGGGGGCGGGATCTGGGGGTCCCCTTTGTTAAAGGGGTCTTCCAGATTCCAATAAGCCCCCTGCCCGCAGACCCCCACAACCACCGGGCAAGGGTTGTGGGGATGAGGCCCTTGTCCCTATCAACATGGGGACATCCACCCCATGTTGAGGGCATGTGGCCTGGTACGGTTCAGGAGGGGGGGCGCTCTCTCGTCCCTCCCTCTTTTCCTGCGGCCTGCCAGGTTGCATGCTCGGATAAGGGTCTGGTATGGATTTTTGGGGGGACTCCACGCCATTTTTTTTTTATTTGGGGTGGAGTTCCCCTTAAAATCCATACCAGATCTGAAGGGCCTGGTATGGATATTTGGGGGAACCGCACGCATTTTTTTTTAAATTCGCGGCGGGGTTCCCCTTAATATCTATACCAGACCTGAAGGGCCTGGTAATTGAATTCTGGGGGACCCCCACACTTTTTTATTTATTTTTATCAATGACTTTTCTATGTATTGCCGGGAGCCGACAATTCATTAATAGCCGCGAGTGAGTTTTAAATGACTTTTTTTCCTTCAAAAATGACATTTTATGCAGGGACAGTTCTAAGCACGGGAAACATGCGCCACTTTACATACATATCATACACACCCCCCAGGTACGAAATTTAAAGGAATATTTCACTTTTATTAAGCATTATTAAAATCACTGCTCCCAAAAAACGTCCGTTTTTAAAACTTTTTTTTGCATTGATACATGTCCCCTGGGGCAGGACCCGGGTCCCCAAACACTTTTTATGACAATAACTTGCATATAAGCCTTTATAATTAGCACTTTAGATTTCTCCCATAGACTTTTCGAATTTTCCGCGAACACCCCAATTTGTTCACTGTTCGGCGAACGGGCGAACAGGCAATGTTCGAGTCGAACATGAGTTCGACTCGAACTCGAAGCTCATCCCTATTGGTGGGTCATTTCACAGTTGAGCCAGAGAATGGTTTTCTCACCTCTGTAGATAATAGACATGGGAGCCGTCAAAAAATTTGTTTTGTTTCGTTCCGTTCTGTTTCGTATTAAAAAAAAATCGTAATTCTCAATTCGTGTACGGAATTTAATTCGGATTCGTACGAAATACGAATTTCGTGCGAATCATTAATATTGAACTCTACGGGGGCGTGGCCTGGACGGAGACCGAGATGGATGCTTAATCTGAGAGCTCCTGTGTGACCGGGGTGATTTTTCTACTTAAACGGGAGCCTACCGTTTTTTTCCTGCTATGCACAGGTACACAAGAAGCTCATCCGCATCCCGCACCCCCAAGGATCCTCAGACCCACTTGGGGAGGAACATACCGGACCTATTCCGGTCACAAAAACTTCAGGCCTCCGCGCCATCACAGGCACACGCGCCATTACAGGCCCAAGCCGCAGCCTCGCCTGACAGACCACCATCCACCATCATGCCAGGAGTATCCGCGCCTAGCCCCAGTGGGGCGCTCCCCCCCAGCCTATTAGACTTGGAGAAGGTAGCTTCAGATATAAAGAACGCAGTGACGGCAGCCATAGCAGATCTGAAGACCGAGCTGCTTGCGGTCATCCACCGGATCGATAACGTGGAGCAGACGACCCTGACACACGCGGCGGCCATCCGCCAGGTACAGTCTTCATATGACTCCCAACTGGCCCAAGTTTTGAGCTCCACAGACACGTGGAAGATTTGGATAACAGGGGATGGAGGCACAACATTAGTGTACGAGGGGTCCCCGAAACTGTAGACTCTAATGCCATACAACAAACCATTAGCGCAATCTTCAACGATCTGATTGAGCGCCCGGCAGACTCCCCCATTGACATGAAAAGAGCCCACCGCGCCCTCCGCCCCCTACCCCGAGACAACGAACCCCCCAGAGACATAATTTGCTGTATTGTCAATTTTCCCCTTAAGGAAGAGATTCTGCGTAAGACGAGGGAAAGGGGACGCATTCTCTTTAATGGCACGGAGGTTAAACTGTTCCAAGATCTCTCACAGATCACTCTCCAGAATAGGAGAGCACTACGACCATTGCTGGATGCCCTACGAGCGAGAAACATTCAGTATCGCTGGAAGTTCCCGTTCGGTCTGTCCGCATCCGCAAGGGGGCGCTCGGCCCTACTCCGCACGCCAGAAGACCTTCTGGCGTTCTGTGAACAACTCGATTTGCCCAACGTGGAATTACCTGAATGGTACGCGCTCTACTTTCCGACGGAACCATGGCTCCCTGTCTCCCTCAACCCCTCACCGAAAGCCTCGCGCCAGAGACCACGCCACCGTAGACCCGTACCGATGTCACCGAATGCCCGCTCCTCACGCCGGGAACTACGTCAACGTAGCCCTTCACCGCCGCGCATGTGAGGAGAGGTACTGACTGTTTGAATGTCCGCTGGATGGATTGAGAAGGATGGAGACTGGCAGCCTGTGAGTGTTCTTCCCCCCCGCTTCACCATAGCTACCCGGGCCCCTTGCACCTCACGGATGATGCTCCCCCTCCCCGGTTCCCCCTCCAGTGACCTACGGGAGCTCTCGAAGACCAGCCCACAGCAGCGCCCGTTGGCTCTACCTCAGCCCTTCCTGCACCGCTGCCCCGGCCTAAGTTGCTCAGCCGCTCCACAGCTTGGCTTTCCTCGATTCGATCAAGTCTCGCTCCACCCCGGTGGCTGATACGAGATGTGTATCTCCCCAGAGAACCGCTTTTTTGTCTCTCCTTCCCACAGCCCCGAAACCCCATCACATGCCCGGATCTTCCATAGCTCGACCTGAGTCTTCGCACCAAATGGTGAAACATCCCGACCTCCGGAAGATACTTTTTTTCCCATAGGCCGACTACGTCCTGCGGGAGGCCTTGCTTAAGTACTGATGGCCAAACCAGTGACTCGTGTATGGTCCCCCGTTCATGCAGTACCGCAGACTCTCTCCTGAAAGGCCGAAAGACCGCTCTACAAGTGAGACTTACACTGTCACTCGTCCCCTGAAGCAAGTAGGCCGAATTTTCTATTGCCCTATACCTCGGCCTGCAACCCGAGCGCAACATCTTATCCAGGGATGCTTACTTAACTTCAGGATATTATTCACGTTCCCGCAGGCAACGTATACATGCTACTTATTTTTATTTAATTGCCTTTATGTTAATTTATTTTGCATTTTATCAACCATTAACAGTGTCTCCTTATGGTCCCTGTCCACATTTACTCTCCCCCAACCCGCACCCTTGTCTACATTTGGCCGGGGGAATGGGCTGACGGAGCTCCCCTAGATGGCTGCCGGCCCAGGTCAAGGCCCGAAGGCCCCCCCTCTCCGACACGCGGAAAAGACTCGGGGCATCATCCCCCCAACCCATCCTGGGTGTATTCCCACCCATTATCACCCTCCCCTCTCCTTTCTCCCCCCCCCACCTGGTCCTACTCCCCTCGCCCCCCCTTCCCCGTCACCCCCTCCCCCCATCCCCTCTTCCTTCCCCCCCCACCCCCCCTTCCTTCCCCCCACTTTACCTCCTACTCCCCTCCTCCCCCCCACCTCCTCCCCTCACCTTCCTCCTTCCCCTCCCTCCCCCTCCCTCCTTTCTCTCCCCCCTCTCCCCCCCTTTTTTTTCACCCCTCCTCACTCCTCCTTCTCCCCCTTATCCCACTCCCCAGCCCTTCCCCACCCCCCCTTATATCCCAGTGCTTACCCCCTTCCTCCCTCCCTCCCTCTACCGGTCCCCGCCCCCCCATTCACCATACCCCCCCACCCCACCCCCCCCTCACCCCCCACCTTAGACTGCCTTGCCAGATTAGCTTGGAAAGGTTGTCATCCACCCTGAATACCTCGCAGGTTGTTGATTGCTCTTGAGTTCTCCCCAGAGTTCTACTTGCCAATAGCACGGCTTGCCTTTACTGACCCTAGTTTTGAGTATTGGAAATTGTTATGTTATGTTATGTTAGGCTGATTTATGTGTTGTTACTATGCACTTAACACCCGATTCATCTGTAGCTTGTTCCTTACGGTAGGCTCCCCACTACACTATATGGGACCCCGCCGCTGGCGGGTTCTCCCACGTGCTTCTTTCAAACCCCAGGCTCACAGTTAGGTTGTGGTCGCCGTTCACCCTACTACCCCCACACAGCGGTCTCGTAGAGACGCTGCTGACACTCCAGATCTTACCCTTGACTCCTACAGGTGGACAGCCCAGCGACTCCCACCTCTGGTACTTTTCTTTCCCTCTCTCTATACCTCCCCCCCCCCTCCAACTCGCATATCTTTATTCTTCCTATCCCTATCTCTTCCTGACCTCCCCCTTGGTTCGTCTTCCCCCCCACCAATCCATCCTTCCCCCTGTGTGTTGTCTCCCCTCCCTCCCCCCCCCCACCCCAGGGGAGTGACCCTCGCACCCACTCTTTGAGTAAGTCTCTATCATATTCGATAGCCAGACTACCTCCCTCGCCTCTTCCTAACGCCCCACAATGCAGACCCCCCCTAGAACAATTATCCCTCTGACCCTGAAATGTGTCTCACTGAACACGAAAGGCCTTAACGTACCAGAAAAAAGGTCGCAGGTCCTATCTTCACTCACAAAACATAAGGCTCACTTTATTTTTTTACAGGAAACTCACTTTCGATCTGATGCTATTCCTAAACTTACTAACCACATATACCGCTCTGCCCTACATGCCACTAACCCGGTCGCCAAATCCAAGGGGGTCTCGATCCTCATCTCGAGAAACGCCAATTTTCTTCTGACGAGACTCCCTGGTGGATCCAGAAGGAAGATTTATCTTTATTAAGGGAACGTACGCATCTAAGCCAATTACTCTGGCTAACATCTATTGCCCTAATGAACACCAGGTTTCCTTCCTCCGCAAGACTTGTGCCCTCCTGGCCACATTCAAGAGCGGACTAGTCCTCCTGGGTGGCGACTTCAATGTACCTTTTAAACCCCATCCTAGACACCTCAACGGGTACGTCAACGCTTACATACAAGGCATTACGTCACATCAAAGCCCAACTACAATCCCTGAACCTTCATGACACATGGCGCACCCTTTACCCCTCAACCAAAGACTACACCTTTTTCTCGGCCCCACACCAGAAATACTCCAGAATCGACCTGTTCTTCCTTTCCCAGACTGACCTCCCCGCCCTTCTTCACTCCTCCATTGAGCCGATGTTCCTCTCAGACCACCACCCCATTACAGTCACACTATCGTTCCCAGAAACCTGCCCCAAGACCAAAGTATGGCGGTTTAACCCTTCCTGCTTGAAAGACCCAATCATCCTGGAACGCATTCGCACACGTATTAAGCTATACTTCCAGGAAAATGCTAGTCCTGACATTTCTCCACTGTCCCTATGGGAAGCCCACAAGTGTGTGATAAGGGGGGAACTGCTGACCCTTAATTCTCAGGCCAAAAAACTTCACCAGGAAAGAATAAACTCCCTTCTCACAAGGCTTAGATCATTAGAATTGTACCATAAACAAACACAAGCCCAGATCACCCTACAGGATCTAATCCAGACCCGCATGCTTCTCGCAGAGGAACTGGGCAAACGCACGAGGAGACGATACATCCTCGGTCAGAAGGTTTTTTATGAACAGGGCAACAAGAGCGGTCGCCTTCTAGCCCGATCAGTTCAGACGGCCAAACCCTCATCCACCATACATGCCTTATGCGATCCCCGGGGTACTCTCCTGGCCAAGAGCGAATACTTCGCAAAAGAATTCAAATCTTTTTACAGTAAGCTCTACAACCTTCACCCCAACCAGCCGCTCCGAGCCTCGGGTGGAACATGCCATGCACTCATCACGGATTTTCTCTCTCAGTATGGTCCCAAACCTCTGTCTTCCCAGCAGGCACAGTCCCTAGAGGGGCAATTCTCGCCAGGGGAGCTAGAGACAGTCCTGAAACAAATGAAGCTAGGCAAAAGTCCGGGCCCCGATGGGTACACTCTCCAGTATTACAAATCCTTTGCAGATGTCCTGTCTCCCAACCTCCTACAGATGTTTAATGCCCTGACCAACCCACGAGACCGACCAACCAGACTGTTAGAGGCACACATCACCGTAATCCCTAAGGAAGGGAAGGATCCCCTTCAGGTGGCCAACTATAGGCCGATTTCACTCCTTAATGTTGACATAAAAATCTATTCCAAAATTCTTGCCAACAGGTTGACGCCTCTGATCCCCGGCCTTATCTCCAGGGACCAAGTGGGCTTTGTCCCGGGTCGGGAAGCCCGGGACAACACCATACGAACCCTCAACCTACATCATTGGCTCACTTCAACTAAAACCCCGGGATTCCTACTTTCGCTTGATGCAGAGAAGGCGTTTGACAGGGTGGCCTGGGACTACATGCGAGAAGTCCTAAAAGGCATAGGCCTGGAAGACCGCATGCTCACCTCCATAATGGCATTGTACGCTGGTCCCACGGCTGCGGTGAGAGTTAACGGCCACCTGTCAAACGGCTTTCCCATCAACAATGGCACACGCCAAGGTTGCCCCCTCTCCCCCCTGATCTACATCCTCTCCCTAGAACCCCTTTTAAACAAACTTAGAGAAAACCCGGATGTTAAGGGACTGATGGTTAAGGGCAGAGAATTTAAAGTAGCCGCCTTCGCGGACGACATCCTGCTCTCTCTCACTTCGCCGCAAACCTCCCTCCCATCGCTCCTACAAGATTTGGAAGCCTTTGGTACAATCTCAAACCTTAAAATCAACTACACAAAGTCCCAGGCCCTGAATGTTACCCTCCCATTACAGGAGGTCACCCACTGTCAGGAGTAGTGATGAGCCGAACACCCCCGGGTTCGGTTCGCACCAGAACCCGCGAACGGACCGAAAGTTCGTACGAACATTAGAACCCTATTAAATACAATGGATGCGAACGTTCGAATTCTAAAGTGCTAATTATAACGACTATTATGCATGTTATTGTCCTAAAAAGGGTTTGGGAACCCGGGTTGTGCACCAGGGGACATGTATCAATGCAAAAAGAAGTTTTAAAAACGGTCGTTTTTCGGGAGCAGTCATTTTAATGATGCATAAAGTGAAAAAAAAGTCAAATATTCCTTTAAATATCGTACCTGGGGGGTGTCTAAAGTATGCCTGTGAAGTGCCACGTGTTTCCCGTGTTTAGAACTGTCCCTGCACAAAATGACACTTCTAAAGGAAAAAAAAGCCATTTAAAACTGCTTGCGGCTTTAATGTAATGTCTGGTCCCGGTAATATGGATGAAAATCTTTAAGAAAAATGGCATAGCTACCCCATGACCCCCCCCCCCCTACCCCAGCCCATTACCAGCCCCTTTGGGTCTTGTATGGATATTAAGGGGAACCCCGCACATAAAATAAAAAAGGCCCTATATACTCTGAACAGCCGTATACAGGCGGTGCATACAAGACAGGGACTGTAGGTTTGTTCTTATGTAGAATCTGTTTGTAATTTTGAACAGGTACATTGTTTAAGTGTAGCTCCAGCCCAAAAATCTATTTTTAAACTTTTTGGAAAACATAGGTAAGGGTTATCACCCCTGTAACATTTGTTTTGCTGTCTGTGCCCCTGTTCAGAACATTTCACCTCACTTTCCGTCCCAATGACAACTGTTTTTGAAATGTGGTGTTTTTCTTGAAACAAGGATTGGTGATAAAGCATCAGTACAGAGGAGACACCTTTCTCCCATATTAATTCTTACAGGAGAGAATTTTTCTTCCTAGGGGTAGATTTCCTCTCACTTCCTGTTGTCTTCTTGCGTTTGCAAGTAGGAGTCGTTTGTAAGTTGGATGTTTGAAAGTAGGGACCTGCCGTATATACTCTGCAGAAATAGGCCCCTTAGTTGTTGGTGTTGGCACAACACTGTAAGCACTCACAGTTACTCTTGGTTGGTGCTGGAACGCCCTGCTGTCAACTATTATATCAGGAATTGTAATTACATATAATTGTTGAACAGTGGTAGTAAAAATTGGGCCTTTGATGGTGGTGCTGGTGCCACAACACTGTAAGCCCTGACAGTTACTCTTGGTGGGTGCAGCAATGGGCCCTGCTGTGAAATATTAGATCAAGAATTGTAATTGCATGCCCCTGTTGAACAGGGGCTGAAAAATTGGGCCTTTCGTGGTGGTGGTGGTGGTGGTGGTGTTGCCACAACACTGTAAGCCCTCAGAGTTACTCTTGGTGGGTGCAGGAATGGGCCCTGCTGTGAATTATTAGATCAAGAATTGTAATTACATGCCCCTTTTGAACAGAGGCTGAAAAATTGGGCCTTTCGTGGTGGTGGTGGTGGTGGCGTTGCCACAACACTGTAAGCCCTCAGAGTTACTCTTGGTGGGTGCAGCAATGGGCCCTGCTGTGAATTATTAGATCAAGAATTGTAATTACATGCCCCTGTTGAACAGGGGCTGAAAAATTGGGCCTTAGGCACTGGTGGCACAACACTGCAACCCCTCACAGATACTGTACTTGGAGCACAGCAATGAGCCCTGTTGCAAAGTATTGCTTCAAAAATTGTAATTACACGCCCCTGTTAAACAGGGGCTGAAAAATTGGGCCTTAGGCACTGGTGGCACAACACTGCAACCCCTCACAGATACTGTACTTGGAGCACAGCAATGAGCCCTGTTGCAAAGTATTGCTTCAAAAATTGTAATTACACGCCCCTGTTAAACAGGGGCTGAAAAATTGGGCCTTAGGCACTGGTGGCACAACACTGCAACCCCTCACAGATACTGTACTTGGAGCACAGCAATGAGCCCTGTTGCAAAGTATTGCTTCAAAAATTGTAATTACACGCCCCTGTTAAACAGGGGCTGAAAAATTGGGCGTTAGGCACTGGTGGCGGCACCCATAAACAAAAATGATCTTCCAAGCTATCATCATCAATCGTATCACTGAGGACTCGGAGGAGGAGGATAGCCAGTCAACATAACAGCACAGGCACTCAGCATCAGCATCAGTCTTGAAGGGATGTGACATGTTAAAATCAATTAGTCTGTTATATCAGCATCAGGTGTGTGGTAGCTGGTGGTGATCCAAGACTGGTTCATCTTGATGAAAGTCAGTCGATCAACCGAGTCGGTGGACAGGCGCACCCTGTGATCCGTGACAAATCCTCCAGCAGCACTGAATGTGCGTTCCGAAAGAACGCTGGATGCAGGACAGGCCAGTAGCTCAATTGCATACTGTGCAAGCTCTGGCCAGTGATCCATCCTCAAGACCCAGTAAGCCAGAGGATTTTCGGTGGGGAAGGTGTCCAAGTCTGACCTTGCCCCTAGATATTCCTGCACCATGTATATCAGACGCTGGCGATGGTTGCTGGAACCGATCATACTTTGGGGCTGCGGACTAAAGAATTGTCTGAACGCATCGGTCAGACGGCCACCTTCCCCACCGCTCCTTCTTTGACTGGCCGAAGCCTCAGCAACTCGTTGTCCAGGACCAGGAGTTTGTAACCTCCCAGTCTCTGGGAACGCGTTGCACAGATCTTTCTGCAAGGCCTCCCGGAGTTGTCTCATCCTCTGCTCCCTCTGCGACGGTAACATAAGGTCCGCAACCTTACCCTTGTACCGTGGATCAAGGAGAGTGGCCAGCCAGTAATGGTCCCTCTCCTTGATCCGAAGAATACGAGGATCCTTCCGCAGACTTTGCAGGATCAGGGAGGCCATGCAGCGTAGGTTAGCTGAGGCATTCGGTCCGGAGTCCTCTGGGTCACTAAGGACGACATGATCCGCAGCCACCTTCTCCCAGCCACGTACAAGTCCACGGGTTTCTTGGGACTGTAAATCATCCCTAAAAGACTGCTGCTGTTGATGCTGCTGAGTGCCAGGCTCCACCTCCATGCTGACACAATCCTCCTCCTCCTCCTCCTCCTCCTCCTCCTCCTCGTCCTCTTCCTGTGCGATGGGTGGGACAGAAGGAACACTGTCTGGGTAAAGGGGGCCTTGAGAGGCAAGGAAGTCCTCCTCTTCCTGCCTCTGTTCTGCCTCAAGTGCCCTGTCCATTATTCCATGCAGCGTGTGCTCCAACAGGTGGACAAGAGGTACAGTGTCACTGATGCATGCACTGTCACTGCTCACCATCCTCGTGGCCTCCTCAAATGGTGCCAGGACAGTGCATGCATCCCTGATCATGCCCCACTAGCGTGGAGAAAAAAAACCAAGCTCCCCTGACCCTGTCCTGGTGCCGTAGTCGCACAGATACTCATTGATGGCCCTCTGCTGCGTGTGCAGCCGCTGCAGCATGGCCAACGTTGAGTTCCACCTGGTGGGCATGTCACATATAAGGCGGTTCTTGGGCAGGTTCAACTCCTTTTGCAGCTCAGCCAGGCGAGCACTGGCATTATAAGATCTGCGGAAATGCACACAGACTTTCCTGGCCTGCCTCAGGACATCCTGTAAGCCCGGGTACCTGCCCAAGAACCGCTGCACCACCAGGTTAAGGACGTGAGCCACACAGGGCACATGGGTCAGTTGTCCCTGTCGGAGGGCGGAGAAGAGGTTGGTGCCATTGTCGCAAACCACCATTCCTGGCTTAAGCTGGCGTGGCGTCAACCACCTCTCGGCCTGCCCTGCAGAGCAGACAGGACCTCTGCCCCAGTGTGGCTTCTGTCCCCCAAACACACCAGCGCAAGCACGGCATGGCATCTTTTTGCCTGCGTACTTGCGTAGCCCCTTGAACGCCTACGGAGCACCGCTGGTTCAGAGGACAAAGCACAGGAAGAGGCCATGGAGGAAGAAGAAGAGGAGGGGGTGGAGGAGAGAGGTGTGTCACAACCAGTAGTAGCATTTTGGAGGCGTGGCGGTGGAACAACCTCCAACACTACTGCACCTTGTCCTGCATCCTTCCCAGCTGCCAAAAGAGTGACCCAATGGGCCGTGAAAGAAAGGTAACGTCCCTGTCCATGCCTGCTGGACCATGAGTCAGCGGTAATATGCACCTTACCGCTGACCGCCCTGTCCAGCGAGGCCAAGACATTGCCTTCCACATGCCGGTAGAGAGCCGGAATAGCCTTCCGTGAGAAAAAGTGGCGTTTGGGAACCTGCCACTGAGGAACCGCACATTGCACAAACTCACGGAAGGGGGCCGAGTCTACCAACTGAAAAGGCAGCAGCTGAAGCGCTAGCAATTTAGCCAAGCTAGCATTCAACCGCTGGGCATGTGGATGGCTGGGAGTGAACTTCTTTCGACGGTCCAGCAGCTGGGGCAGGGAAATTTGCCTGCTAGAATCGGACGTCGGTGTACTGCTAGCAGAGTGGCCGCAAGTACTTGGCTGTGACACACCTAATTCTACACCTTCATTCCTCTCAGTGCATGTTTCAGAGAGGACTGAAGTTATAGTGGGGTTGGAGATCCCAGCTGATGCGGTGCAAGGAGAAGTCCGCTTTGTTCTTTGGTGTGGGTCTTTGAGGTAGGCTTTCCAACGAGCTGCATGGCAGGTCAACATATGTCTGGTCAGGCATGTGGTACCCAAGCGGCTGATGTTTTGGCCACGCGATATACGCTTGAGACATATGTTGCAAACAGCAGCTGTGCGATCTGATGCACTAGCCTCAAAAAAGGCCCACACCAAAGAACTTTTTGAATGACGGGCAGAGGCAGCGCCCTGCACAGGCGGAGCTCTGCGGTGTGATTCCGTCGGTGTACTGCCCTTACACTGGCCACCAAAGGGCATCCTGCCTCGTTGGAGATGTGCCTCCTCCTCATCCTCCTCCTCCTCCTCTCTCCTATTAGGCACCCACGTGGAGTCAGTGACCTCATCATCCCCTCCCTCCTCATCACTGGAGCCAATCTGGCAGTATGCTGCAGCTGCTGGAACATGACTGCCAGATTGGTGTCCTTCTTGAGCATCCCCTCTGTCTGCTCTCACGCTACTGCCTTCCTCTAGCTGGGTTTCATCATCAGACCCTTCGAAACGCTGGGCATCCTCCTGGAGCATGTACCCAACACTGTGCTCAAACAGTTCGGGGGACTCCTCAGGAGGAGGACATGGTGGGTCTAGGGAAGGAGTGACTGATGATGAGTCTGACATTGATACCAGGGAAGAGGACGCTTTGGCAGCTGCTTTGCCAGTACCCTGAGCCTGGGTGAGAGAGGATGAGGAGGAGGAGGAGGGCTTGGTCATCCACTCTACCAAGTCTTCGGCATGATGTGGCTCAACATGTCCAGCTGCCGAAAAGAAGGACAAGCGTGTCCCATGGCCATGTGCTGATGACAATGCACCGCGTCCACGACCAGCACTGTTGCCCCCAGACACAGAGCCTGCTTGCCCTCTTTTATTGCCTCCTGACTGTCTGCCTCTCCTTGTTTGCCTTCCAGACATTCTAATGGATGGCCTGCAGGGAGATGGGAAAAAAAGCAATAAGGGCTACCTTCAGGTGTCCTTTTCTGTCCCTTTACTTAAGGATTTCTAAATATGGTTGAGGATGATTGCTTTCGCACAGAATAGCACAATGACAATTTCCCTGACTGTCCAAAAAACAAGGATTTCAAAGATGGTTGATGAGGAATGCTTTAGCACAGTATAGCACAATGAGAATTTCCCTCACTGTCCTTCCCTGTCCCTACAAACAAGGTTTAGCACAGTAAAACACACTGACACTCTCCCTACCTATAGTTTTCTGTCCCTATAATTTTTTTTTTTTTTAAAGATGGTTGATGAGGAATGCTTTAGCACAGTATAGCACAATGAGAATTTCCCTCACTGTCCTTCCCTGTCCCTACAAACAAGGTTTAGCACAGTAAAACACACTGACACTCTCCCTACCTATAGTTTTCTGTCCCTATAATTTTTTTTTTTAAAGTTGGTTGATGAGGAATGCTTTAGCACAGTATAGCACAATGAGAATTTCCCTCACTGTCCTTCCCTGTCCCTACAAACAAGGTTTAGCACAGTAAAACACACTGACACTCTCCCTACCTATAGTTTTCTGTCCCTATAAAAAAAAATTTTTTTAAAGATGGTTGATGAGGAATGCTTTAGCACAGTATAGCACAATGAAAATTTCCCTCACTGTCCTTCCCTGTCCCTACAAACAAGGTTTAGCACAGTAAAACACACTGACACTCTCCCTACCTATAGTTTTCTGTCCCTATAAAAAATTTTTTTTAAAGATGGTTGATGAGGAATGCTTTAGCACAGTATAGCACAATGAGAATTTCCCTCACTGTCCTTCCCTGTCCCTACAAACAAGGTTTAGCACAGTAAAACACACTGACACTCTCCCTACCTATAGTTTTCTGTCCCTATAATTTTTTTTTTTAAAGATGGTTGATGAGGAATGCTTTAGCACAGTATAGCACAATGAGAATTTCCCTCACTGTCCTTCCCTGTCCCTACAAACAAGGTTTAGCACAGTAAAACACACTGACACTCTCCCTACCTATAGTTTTCTGTCCCTATAAATTTTTTATTTTTTTTTAAAGATGGTTGATGAGGAATGCTTTAGCACAGTATAGCACAATGAGAATTTCCCTCACTGTCCTTCCCTGTCCCTACAAACAAGGTTTAGCACAGTAAAACACACTGACACTCTCCCTACCTATAGTTTTCTGTCCCTATATTTTTTTTTTTTTTAAAGATGGTTGATGAGGAATGCTTTAGCACAGTATAGCACAATGAGAATTTCCCTCACTGTCCTTCCCTGTCCCTACAAACAAGGTTTAGCACAGTAAAACACACTGACACTCTCCCTACCTATAGTTTTCTGTCCCTATAAAAAAATTTTTTTTAAAGATGGTTGATGAGGAATGCTTTAGCACAGTATAGCACAATGAGAATTTCCCTCACTGTCCTTCCCTGTCCCTACAAACAAGGTTTAGCACAGTAAAACACACTGACACTCTCCCTACCTATAGTTTTCTGTCCCTATAAAATTTTTATTTTTTTTTAAAGATGGTTGATGAGGAATGCTTTAGCACAGTATAGCACAATGAGAATTTCCCTCACTGTCCTTCCCTGTCCCTACAAACAAGGTTTAGCACAGTAAAACACACTGACACTCTCCCTACCTATAGTTTTCTGTCCCTATATTTTTTTTTTTTTTAAAGATGGTTGATGAGGAATGCTTTAGCACAGTATAGCACAATGAGAATTTCCCTCACTGTCCTTCCCTGTCCCTACAAACAAGGTTTAGCACAGTAAAACACACTGACACTCTCCCTACCTACAGTTTTCTGTCCCTATAAAAAAATTTTTTTTAAAGATGGTTGATGAGGAATGCTTTAGCACAGTATAGCACAATGAGAATTTCCCTCACTGTCCTTCCCTGTCCCTACAAACAAGGTTTAGCACAGTAAAATACACTGACACTCTCCCTACCTATAGTTTTCTGTCCCTATAAAAATTTTTTTTTTTAAAGATGGTTGATGAGGAATGCTTTAGCACAGTATAGCACAATGAGAATTTCCCTCACTGTCCTTCCCTGTCCCTACAAACAAGGTTTAGCACAGTAAAACACACTGACACTCTCCCTACCTATAGTTTTCTGTCCCTATAATTTTTTTTTTTTTAAAGATGGTTGATGAGGAATGCTTTAGCACAGTATAGCACAATTAGAATTTCCCTCACTGTCCTTCCCTGTCCCTACAAACAAGGTTTAGCACAGTAAAATACACTGACACTCTCCCTACCTATAGTTTTCTGTCCCTATAAAAAATTTTTTTTTTAAAGATGGTTGATGAGGAATGCTTTAGCACAGTATAGCACAATGAGAATTTCCCTCACTGTCCTTCCCTGTCCCTACAAACAAGGTTTAGCACAGTAAAACACACTGACACTCTCCCTACCTATAGTTTTCTGTCCCTATAATTTTTTTTTTTTTAAAGATGGTTGATGAGGAATGCTTTAGCACAGTATAGCACAATGAGAATTTCCCTCACTGTCCTTCCCTGTCCCTACAAACAAGGTTTAGCACAGTAAAACACACTGACACTCTCCCTACCTATAGTTTTCTGTCCCTATAAAAATTTTTTTTAAAGATGGTTGATGAGGAATGCTTTAGCACAGTATAGCACAATGAGAATTTCCCTCACTGTCCTTCCCTGTCCCTACAAACAAGGTTTAGCACAGTAAAACACACTGACACTCTCTATACCTATAGTTTTCTGTCCCTATAAAAAAATTTTTTTTTAAAGATGGTTGATGAGGAATGCTTTAGCACAGTATAGCACAATGAGAATTTCCCTCACTGTCCTTCCCTGTCCCTACAAACAAGGTTTAGCACAGTAAAACACACTGACACTCTCCCTACCTATAGTTTTCTGTCCCTATAAAAATTTTTTTTTAAAGATGGTTGATGAGGAATGCTTTAGCAGAGTATAGCACAATGAGAATTTCCCTCACTGTCCTTCCCTGTCCCTACAAACAAGGTTTAGCACAGTAAAACACACTGACACTCTCCCTACCTATAGTTTTCTGTCCCTAAAAAAATTTTTTTTTAAAGATGGTTGATGAGGAATGCTTTAGCACAGTATAGCACAAGGAGAATTTCCCTCACTGTCCTTCCCTGTCCCTACAAACAAGGTTTAGCACAGTAAAACAGACTGACACTCTCCCTACCTATCCTTCTCTTTCCCTAAACTAAAGGAATCCAGGTTAAGCAAGAAAAAAAAATGTCACTGTCCCTGCCTATGCTTCTCTTTCCCTGCTCCGGAACACACTACACTAGGCCGCCGTGCTGGCGGCCTTTTATAGTGTTGGGCGTGTACTAAACACCCTCAGCAATAATTGGCCACAGGCATCCTGCCTGTGGCCAATCATTGCTCTCCTCGCTGCCGGCGCTGTGATTGGCCAAGCATGCGGGGTCACAGTGCATGCTTGGCCAATCACAGCGCCTGGATGACACTGCGATGGCGTAGTGCATTGTGGGCCGCGAATTAGGCGCGAACGGCCCAAATCGTTCGTTGTTCGGCGAACGATCGAACAGCCGATGTTCGAGTCGAACGTATGTTCGACTCGAACAGCCGATGCTCGAGTCGAACGTATGTTCGACTCGAACACCGAGCTCATCCCTAGTCAGGAGTCCTTCCCATTTCATTGGGAAAAGACTGCGATTTCCTACCTTGGAATTCGGATCCCGCCCTGTCTTAAGGACCTTTATGCCCTCAACTTCCACCCAGCTCTGAACAAGGCCCAAGAACACCTTAGGGATTGGTCAACACGTAATGTCTCGTGGTTTGGCCGGGCCGCTCTGATTAAAATGATCATACTTCCACGTCTGCTGTATCTGATCCAAACCATCCCATTGTCTATTCCCGCAGGATTTTTTTCTTCCTATCAGAAGGCCTGCTCCACATTCTTGTGGAAAGACTCCCCCCCTAGAATCAAATACACTAGACTCACCTGGCCCAAGTCTAAAGGGGGCATTGCTCTCCCGGATCTGTACAAATATTTTGTGGCCTGCCACCTCACGAGAATCGCTGATTGGTGTATTCATTCCTATGAAAAGATTTGGATCTCCCTTGAAGACTCCTTCTCACCCATTCCAATACGACTCCTCCCTTGGCTAGCCCCGAAACAATGGCCACAATCCGTAGTCTCACACCCTTTCATCCACACCTCTTTGGCGCTTCTCAAGTCGTCCCCCACCAACAGATCCCTTGCACCCACCCCGGGCCCGCTGACTACGCTGAGAGGAAATTCCGAATTCCTCCCGGGCGAGTCACCTAATTTCCTCAAACATGAATGGCCATTTCAGGACATTCTTGCTTCGCAGCTGTACATCGATGGCAAGCTCGCCTCGATCGAAGACCTCAAGCGCATTTCCAACACCTCGACCTTCCCTTTCTGGACTTACAGACAAATATATCACTTTCTATCCACTCATGCGGCTCACGACAGCTGGACAAGACCACTCACTCCATTCGAAACCCTTTGTCATCGTAAAACCCCCCAAAGACACCTCATCTCCCTCCTTTACCCCCTACTTATAGAGCCCAAAGACTCTACCCCCTCACTGTCGCAAATCTCGTGGAATAGAGATCTCCCTACCCCCCTGACACCAGTCGAATGGGTGAGAGTCCATGAATATGCACATAGGGGGTCGCTGAATGTCGCCATCCAGGAGAATGGGTACAAAGTGCTCACTAGGTGGTATAGAACCCCATCTCTCCTTCACAAATTTGCCCCTTCAATCTCCAACGCATGCTGGAGGTGTAATGCAGAAGTGGGATCCATGTTACATATCTGGCGGGATTGCACACACATCCAACCTTTTTGGAGGGAAGTCCACAGACTCATCACATCAATCACTACGTACACCCTGGACTTAACACCAGCACAATTCCTCCTGCACCACACCTCCCTAACTAGAAAAGTCTACTTCAAATCCCTAGCCATGCACATGGTAAATGCGGCTAGACTGTGCATCCCCAAACACTGGCGCTCCAGCCATACACCGTCACTTAAAGAATGGTTTACGACCATTTCTAGAATTTGTGACATGGAAGAGCTGATCCACATTTCTCAGGAGAGAATGGAGAAATTCTCGACTACCTGGTCCTGCTGGTCACACTTCAAAACAACCGCTGAATACAAACAACATGTCCCCCCAGACTAGAGAACGACCCTTTAGGGTGACACCGCCCCGGTCATATCCACAGACAACTAAACGAGTGGTCACTCCCCTCACCCTCATCCCTACTCCTACCCCCACCCTGCCCCCTCTTCTTCACTTTATCCGCTCCCCTACGCCTTCCGGCCCCCTATGCTATAACTACTCCCATCCCCTTCAACGTTATTATAAATACCCCCCTACCCCCATCAGTGTGTTAGACATGACCCCCCGTTTTGGTTGTTGTCCCCCAGCCCCCAATCCCCCTCCCCCTTCCCATTTCCTCCCTCTCTCTCTCACCTCCCCTCTGTGGGTCGGATCCCTCTCTCTTTTTCTCTTTTTCTCTTCTTCTTTTCTCTCACCTCATCTCCTTCCTTCTACCCCATAGACACCACCCCCCTTTTTCTTTTTCGACGCCAGAAGCAATACGACAAGTAGCAAATTTAGTAGACAGTCGGAACGCGATTTAAAGCAATAATGGCTTCGGCCCGACTACACTTCCTTTACCACTTACACAAGAGTTCTGGATGTCCTCATACATGCATGTATTGTCATTATATGATGTACCCAAAGCTGGTTCTTTGACTGCACTTGTTCTGTTTTGTACCTTGTAATACGATGTTTGTGAATTTTGCTCAATAAAAACTTTATGGAAAATATTGAACTCTACGGACTCATGCCGCGTACAGACGATCGGAAATTCCGACAACAAAACCGTGTATTTTTTTTCCCAAGGATGTTGGCTCAAACTTGTCTTGCATACACACGGTCGCACAAATGTTGTCGGAAATTCCGAACGCCAAGAACACGGTGACGTATAAGACGTACAACGGCACTATTAAAGGGAAGCTCAATACCATAATTCGTACTTTCGGACGGGGTAGAGTACATTGTTTTCGTTGATTCTGGACACAACTCCTACTTTCGTAACTTTTTTTTCTGTTTGTTTCTTTCGTATTAGTGGAAAATCTTTATTTGGTAGTTTGGATTCGGATAATTTGGATCTGAAATTCGTAAACAAAATTTCGTATGTTGTACAGAATTCGTATTCATAAAAATTTGTAATTCGGATTCGTACAAATGTACGAATTTCGAAAAATTCGTACGAATTTCAGATTCGTACGAAACTAATCGCACATGTCTAGTGGATAACAGATTTGAGTACTTGCTTCCCCCAGTGAATAGAATGTCCACACTTGCTATAACTTCAACAGAGAGTTTATTTCCTCTTGTAGCAAATAACAGTCTCTTGATAGAAACAAAGGTTGGAGCAAGAAAAGGATAGCACAAGATGTGGGGAAAGGTCCAGGCACAATCTTAGTCACCTCACTGTTCAGCTTCTTGAACAGACTCAGCCTCAAATGGATAGTCTACTTAGAACAAGACTAGCAGCCAAATGACCCTCGCGCTTTACTCAAGGTCTCTGCCACAGACCTGGTGAAATTGGTCCCTGCCACAAACCTGGTGAAATTGGTCTAGGGAGAAGATATCCCTCCAGAGAGTTACCGGGACCCTTTCCTTCACCGTGACTACCGCATCAGTCCCTCGGAACGGTTCCTCACCCGGCCTCCTCTACTCAGATACGGGTCCCCTCCCAAGGTGGCACCCTGAGACTCCTCGACCCCCGACGGGCTCCAGCCAAAGGTGCTGGGCCCAGGCCTTTGCTGCAATTCCCGAGTCCTCGCATCCAGGACGGACAGGAACAGCAGAGTAGTACCTCACACTGGAACTAAAGGTGCCCAGGATGGAACAGGAACAGAGAACACCCATCCCTGGGCCTAGGGCGCCCAGGACAGACTGGAACCAGAACCAGGGGTAGGACCCCACCGACTAACCCCAAACAGGCAGCGTCTGCCCCTTTTATACCCTCTCCCAGCGTGCACAGCAGGTTAACCCCGCTCCACCGTACGTTTGCCGAGAGGGGACACAAAAAGCACACCCCTGTACTAGTGGTTCAACCCTAGCCTACTATGGCAGTGCCACCCATAGGCCACATGGAACTGTACACCAATACTCTCCCTGTGGATAAAATGGTTGTAAACCCTGACAAATCAAGGTGTTTGGGCATACTACCTCCCAAACACTTCCCTTAAATTGAGGACCCCGCTACACACGTGCTGAAGAAAAATTGGTGTACTAGAAGATTTCCTCCAGATATGTTGTTTGATATTTCTATTTTACTTTATTTGTTATAAGGTTGTGTAGCACCCCCCCCCCACATTTGGGGGTGCTATGTGGAAATTTAGGGGTAGTCTGAGCCGGTAGTTGGGCTCAGACCAATCAAGGATTCAATATTGCTCTGCTCTGGGTGTGATACTGCCTGTCTGTAGTGTTCTCCTTTGCCTGTAGGTGGCACTGTCACTGCCGGCATAGGTTGAACTGCAAGGGGGGTATCACAGCACCTTGACTGTCCTCTCTCGGCAGCTGTGCAGTGGGTGTGGTCTACCCGCTGTGCATGCTGGGAGAGGGTACAACAGGGGCAGACGCCATTTGGCGTGTGGAGATTCCAGGGGGACCCAAGGCACAAGGGGGGACCTCTGGTCCAGTGAGTGTGCCTCGTGGCCTGCATGGCACGAGGTGCACGAGTGTGTTTAGGCCTCGGGCACCTTCAGCCCGAGGCCCCGTTGCTGCATCGTGGGCCCAGCTCCACTGACAGGGCCTACGCTTCAGAGAAGGATCCCAGGCTGCCCATTTGTAGGGGGCCCATCTTGAGGAAAGGAGTCCAGGGGAGGATCAGTCCCAGGAGATTAGCGACGGTACTGCTGTCTCGGGGAAGAGGCCTGGAAACTCGCCTAAAGAGGGATTCATCGTCTCTGATATCCGTACTCCATCCCGGCTGCTAGGACCGCTCTTATAGGGACTATCCGGATGAGCAATACCCACTCAGGCTTGAGTGGCGACGAGTAGTGATGAGCCGAACACCCCCGGGTTCGGTTCGCACCAGAACCCGCGAACGGACCGAAAGTTCGTACGAACATTAGAACCCTATTAAATACAATGGATGCGAACGTTCGAATTCTAAAGTGCTAATTATAACGACTATTATCCATGTTATTGTCCTAAAAAGGGTTTGGGAACCCGGGTTGTGCACCAGGGGACATGTATCAATGCAAAAAGAAGTTTTAAAAACGGTCGTTTTTCGGGAGCAGTCATTTTAATGATGCATAAAGTGAAAAAAAAAAGTCAAATATTCCTTTAAATATCGTACCTGGGGGGTGTCTAAAGTATGCCTGTGAAGTGCCACGTGTTTCCCGTGTTTAGAACTGTCCCTGCACAAAATGACACTTCTAAAGGAAAAAAAAGCCATTTAAAACTGCTTGCGGCTTTAATGTAATGTCTGGTCCCGGTAATATGGATGAAAATCTTTAAGAAAAATGGCATAGCTACCCCATGACCCCCCCCCCTACCCCAGCCCATTACCAGCCCCTTTGGGTCTTGTATGGATATTAAGGGGAACCCCGCACATAAAATAAAAAAGGCCCTATATACTCTGAACAGCCGTATACAGGCGGTGCATACAAGACAGGGACTGTAGGTTTGTTCTTATGTAGAATCTGTTGGTAATTTTGAACAGGTACATTGTTGAAGTGTAGCTCCAGCCCAAAAATCTATTTTTAAACTTTTTGGAAAACATAGGTAAGGGTTATCACCCCTGTAACATTTGTTTTGCTGTCTGTGCCCCTGTTCAGAACATTTCACCTCACTTTCCATCCCAATGACAACTGTTTTTGAAATGTGGTGTTTTTCTTGAAACAAGGATTGCTGATAAAGCATCAGTACAGAGGAGACACCTTTCTCCCATATTTATTCTTACAGGAGAGAATTTTCCTTCCTAGTGGTAGATTTCCTCTCACTTCCTGTTGTCTTCTTGCGTTTGCAAGTAGGAGTCGTTTGTAAGTTGGATGTTTGAAAGTAGGGACCTGCCGTATATACTCTGCAGAAATAGGCCCCTTAGTTGTTGGTGTTGGCACAACACTGTAAGCACTCACAGTTACTCTTGGTTGGTGCTGGAACGCCCTGCTGTCAACTATTATATCAGGAATTTTAATTACATATAATTGTTGAACAGTGGTAGTAAAAATTGGGCCTTTGATGGTGGTGCTGGTGCCACAACACTGTAAGCCCTGACAGTTACTCTTGGTGGGTGCAGCAATGGGCCCTGCTGTGAATTATTAGATCAAGAATTGTAATTGCATGCCCCTGTTGAACAGGGGCTGAAAAATTGGGCCTTTCGTGGTGGTGGTGGTGGTGGTGGTGTTGCCACAACACTGTAAGCCCTCAGAGTTACTCTTGGTGGGTGCAGGAATGGGCCCTGCTGTGAATTATTAGATCAAGAATTGTAATTACATGCCCCTTTTGAACAGGGGCTGAAAAATTGGGCCTTTCGTGGTGGTGGTGGTGGTGGCGTTGCCACAACACTGTAAGCCCTCAGAGTTACTCTTGGTGGGTGCAGGAATGGGCCCTGCTGTGAATTATTAGATCAAGAATTGTAATTACATGCCCCTTTTGAACAGGGGCTGAAAAATTGGGCCTTTCGTGGTGGTGGTGGTGGTGGCGTTGCCACAACACTGTAAGCCCTCAGAGTTACTCTTGGTGGGTGCAGCAATGGGCCCTGCTGTGAATTATTAGATCAAGAATTGTAATTACATGCCCCTTTTGAACAGGGGCTGAAAAATTGGGCCTTTCGTGGTGGTGGTGGTGGTGGCGTTGCCACAACACTGTAAGCCCTCAGAGTTACTCTTGGTGGGTGCAGCAATGGGCCCTGCTGTGAATTATTAGATCAAGAATTGTAATTGCATGCCCCTGTTGAACAGGGGCTGAAAAATTGGGCCTTAGGCACTGGTGGCACAACACTACAACCCCTCACAGATACTGTACTTGGAGCACAGCAATGAGCCCTGTTGCAAAGTATTGCTTCAAAAATTGTAATGACACGCCCCTGTTAAACAGGGGCTGAAAAATTGGGCCTTAGGCACTGGTGCCACAACACTCCAACCCCTCACAGATACTGTACTTGGAGCACAGCAATGAGCCCTATGAGCCAACTGTTGAATTTCACCGAACATTATTGGTCCTAGAAGTTGGATGTTGGGTGACTTTTATTTTATTTTAAAGCATTTTTATTTTTATTTTTATTTTTATTTTATTTTTTTCCCTTCCTTCTATATTACAACCACTGTTGCAAATGGGACATTATTTCTTTGATGTTGAAAACCATCTGTAGTACTGTGAATCACTCCTAGAGCTATTTGCCTGGTTGTTCAGTTCATTTAATGTTTTGCACAGTATATTTTCTGGTTTTACTTAGTTGATCACTTTTTAGTGGTAACATTTAGTATTACACCCACTGCATTTCTGGTGACACCAATCATTGGTGCATAATCTTTTCACTAATAGTGTGTACCATCATCCCGAAAGGTTTAGATGGTTGACATTCACACATACGTTTGTATTGAGCACATTTATATTCGCTAGCGCTGCATTTTATAATTTTCTATGGCAAATTATTGCTAAAAAAATTGTAATTACACGCCCCTGTAAAACAGGGGCTGAAAAATTGGGCCTTAGCCACTGGTGGCGGCACCCATAAACAAAAATGATCTTCCAAGCTATCATCATCAATCGTATCATTGAGGACTCGGAGGAGGAGGATAGCCAGTCAACATAACAGCACAGGCACTCAGCATCAGCATCAGTCTTGAAGGGATGTGACATGTTAAAATCAATTAGTCTGTTATATCAGCATCAGGTGTGTGGTAGCTGGTGGTGATCCAAGACTGGTTCATCTTGATGAAAGTCAGTCGATCAACCGAGTCGGTGGACAGGCGCACCCTGTGATCCGTGACAAATCCTCCAGCAGCACTGAATGTGCGTTCCGAAAGAACGCTGGATGCAGGACAGGCCAGTAGCTCAATTGCATACTGTGCAAGCTCTGGCCAGTGATCCATCCTCAAGACCCAGTAAGCCAGAGGATTTTCGGTGGGGAAGGTGTCCAAGTCTGACCTTGCCTCTAGATATTCCTGCACCATGTTTATCAGACGCTGGCGATGGTTGCTGGAACCGATCATACTTTGGGGCTGCGGACTAAAGAATTGTCTGAACGCATCGGTCAGACGGCCACCTTCCCCACCGCTCCTTCTTTGACTGGCCGAAGCCTCAGCAACTCGTTGTCCAGGACCAGGAGTTTGTAACCTCCCAGTCTCTGGGAACGCGTTGCACAGACCTTTCTGCAAGGCCTCCCGGAGTTGTCTCATCCTCTGCTCCCTCTGCGACGGTAACATAAGGTCCGCAACCTTACCCTTGTACCGTGGATCAAGGAGAGTGGCCAGCCAGTAATGGTCCCTCTCCTTGATCCGAAGAATACGAGGATCCTTCCGCAGACTTTGCAGGATCAGGGAGGCCATGCAGCGTAGGTTTGCTGAGGCATTCGGTCCGGAGTCCTCTGGGTCACTAAGGACGACATGATCCGCAGCCACCTCCTCCCAGCCACGTACAAGTCCACTGGTTTCTTGGGACTGTAAATCATCCCTAAAAGACTGCTGCTGATGATGCTGAGTGCCAGCCTCCACCTCCATGCTGACACAATCCTCCTCCTCCTCCTCCTCCTCTTCCTGTGCGATGGGTGGGACAGAAGGAACACTGTCTGGGTAAAGGGGGCCTTGAGAGGCAAGGAAGTCCTCCTCTTCCTGCCTCTGTTCTGCCTCAAGTGCCCTGTCCATTATTCCACGCAGCGTGTGCTCCAACAGGTGGACAAGAGGTACAGTGTCACTGATGCATGCACTGTCACTGCTCACCATCCTCGTGGCCTCCTCAAATGGTGCCAGGACAGTGCATGCATCCCTGATCATGCCCCACTGGCATGGAGAAAAAAAACCAAGCTCCCCTGACCCTGTCCTGGTGCCGTAGTCGCACAGGTACTCATTGATGGCCCTCTGCTGCGTGTGCAGCCGCTGCAGCATGGCCAACGTTGAGTTCCACCTGGTGGGCATGTCACATATAAGGCGGTTCTTGGGCAGGTTCAACTCCTTTTGCAGCTCAGCCAGGCGAGCACTGGCATTATAAGATCTGCGGAAATGCACACAGACTTTCCTGGCCTGCCTCAGGACATCCTGTAAGCCCGGGTACCTGCCCAAGAACCGCTGCACCACCAGGTTAAGGACGTGAGCCACACAGGGCACATGGGTCAGTTGTCCCTGTCGGAGGGCGGAGAGGAGGTTGGTGCCATTGTCCCAAACCACCATTCCTGGCTTAAGCTGGCGTGGCGTCAACCACCTCTCGGCCTGGCCCTGCAGAGCAGACAGGACCTCTGCCCCAGTGTGGCTTCTGTCCCCCAAACACACCAGCGCAAGCACGGCATGGCATCTTTTTGCCTGCGTACTTGCGTAGCCCCTTGAACGCCTACGGAGCACCGCTGGTTCCGAGGACAAACCACAGGAAGAGGCCATGGAGGAAGAAGAAGAGGAGGGGGTGGAGGAGAGAGGTGTGTCACAACCAGTAGTAGCATTTTGGAGGCGTGGCGGTGGAACAACCTCCAACACTACTGCACCTTGTCCTGCATCCTTCCCAGCTGCCAAAAGAGTGACCCAATGGGCCGTGAAAGAAAGGTAACGTCCCTGTCCATGCCTGCTGGACCATGAGTCAGCGGTAATATGCACCTTACCGCTGACCGCCCTGTCCAGCGAGGCCAAGACATTGCCTTCCACATGCCGGTAGAGAGCCGGAATAGCCTTCCATGAGAAAAAGTGGCGTTTGGGAACCTGCCACTGAGGAACCGCACATTGCACAAACTCACGGAAGGGGGCCGAGTCTACCAACTGAAAAGGCAGCAGTTGAAGCGCTAGCAATTTAGCCAAGCTAGCATTCAACCGCTGGGCATGTGGATGGCTGGGAGTGAACTTCTTTCGACGGTCCAGCAGCTGGGGCAGGGAAATTTGCCTGCTAGAATCGGACGTCGGTGTACTGCTAGCAGAGTGGCCGCAAGTACTTGGCTGTGACACACCTAATTCTACACCTTCATTCCTCTCAGTGCATGTTTCAGAGAGGACTGAAGTTATAGTGGGGTTGGAGATCCCAGCTGATGCGGTGCAAGGAGAGGTCCGCTTTGTTCTTTGGTGTGGGTCTTTGAGGTAGGCTTGCCAACGAGCTGCATGGCAGGTCAACATATGTCTGGTCAGGCATGTGGTACCCAAGCGGCTGATGTTTTGGCCACGCGATATACGCTTGAGACATATGTTGCAAACAGCAGCTGTGCGATCTGATGCACTAGCCTCAAAAAAGGCCCACACCAAAGAACTTTTTGAATGACGGGCAGAGGCAGCGCCCTGCACAGGCGGAGCTCTGCGGTGTGATTCCGTCGGTGTACTGCCCTTACGCTGGCCACCAAAGGGCATCCTGCCTCGTTGGAGATGTGCCTCCTCCTCATCCTCCTCCTCCTCCTCTCTCCTATTAGGCACCCACGTGGAGTCAGTGACCTCATCATCCCCTCCCTCCTCATCACTGGAGCCAATCTGGCAGTATGCTGCAGCTGCTGGAACATGACTGCCAGATTGGTGTCCTTCTTGAGCATCCCCTCTGTCTGCTCTCACGCTACTGCCTTCCTGTAGCTGGGTTTCATCATCAGACCCTTCGAAACGCTGGGCATCCTCCTGGAGCATGTACCCAACACTGTGCTCAAACAGTTCGGGGGACTCCTCAGGAGGAGGACATGGTGGGTCTAGGGAAGGAGTGACTGATGATGAGTCTGACATTGATACCAGGGAAGAGGACGCTTTGGCAGCTGCTTTTCCAGTACCCTGAGCCTGGGTGAGAGAGGATGAGGAGGAGGAGGAGGGCTTGGTCATCCACTCTACCAAATCTTCGGCATGATGTGGCTCAACATGTCCAGCTGCCGAAAAGAAGGACAAGCGTGTCCCATGGCCATGTGCTGATGACAATGCACCGCGTCCACGACCAGCACTGTTGCCCCCAGACACAGAGCCTGCTTGCCCTCTTTTATTGCCTCCTGACTGTCTGCCTCTCCTTGTTTGCCTTCCAGACATTCTAATAGATGGCCTGCAGGGAGATGGGAAAAAAGCAATAAGGGCTACCTTCAGGTGTCCTTCTCTGTCCCTTTACTTAAGGATTTCTAAATATGGTTGAGGATGATTGCTTTTGCACAGAATAGCGCAAAGACAATTTCCCTGACTGTCCAAAAAAACAAGGATTTCAAAGATGTTGATGAGGAATGCTTTAGCACACTATAGCACAAGGAGAATTTCCCTCACTGTCCTTCCCTGTCCCTAGAAACAAGGATTATCACAGTGAAAGAAACTGACACTCTCCCTACCTATAGTTTTCTGTCCCTAGAAAAAATGTTTTTTTAAAGCACACTATAGCACAAGGAGAATTTTCCTCACTTTCCTTCCCTGTCCCTAGAAACAAGGATTATCACAGTGAAAGAAACTGACACTCTTCCTACCTATAGTTTTCTGTCCCTAGAAAAAATGTTTTTTTAAAGCACACTATAGCACAAGGAGAATTTCCCTCACTGTCCTTCCCTGTCCCTAGAAACAAGGATTATCACAGTGAAAGAAACTGACACTCTTCCTACCTATAGTTTTCTGTCTCTAGAAAAAATGTTTTTTTAAAGCACACTATAGCACAAGGAGAATTTCCCTCACTTTCCTTCCCTGTCCCTAGAAACAAGGATTATCACAGTGAAAGAAACTGACACTCTTCCTACCTATAGTTTTCTGTCCCTAGAAAAAATGTTTTTTTAAAGCACACTATAGCACAAGGAGAATTTCCCTCACTGTCCTTCCCTGTCCCTAGAAACAAGGATTATCACAGTGAAAGAAACTGACACTCTTCCTACCTATAGTTTTCTGTCCCTAGAAAAAATGTTTTTTTAAAGCACACTATAGCACAAGGAGAATTCCCTCACTGTCCTTCCCTGTCCCTAGAAACAAGGATTCGCACAGTAAAACACACTGACACTCTCCCTACCTATAGTTTTCTGTCCCTAGAAAAAATGGTTTTTTAAAGCACACTATAGCACAAGGAGAATTCCCTCACTGTCCTTCCCTGTCCCTAGAAACAAGGATTCGCACAGTAAATCACACTGACACTCTCCCTACCTATAGTTTTCTGTCCCTAGAAATTTTTTTTTTTAAAGCACACTATAGCACAAGGAGAATTCCCTCACTGTCCTTCCCTGTCCCTAGAAACAAGGATTATCACAGTGAAAGAAACTGACACTCTTCCTACCTATAGTTTTCTGTCCCTAGAAAAAATGTTTTTTTAAAGCACACTATAGCACAAGGAGAATTCCCTCACTGTCCTTCCCTGTCCCTAGAAACAAGGATTCGCACAGTAAAACACACTGACACTCTCCCTACCTATAGTTTTCTGTCCCTAGAAAAAATGTTTTTTTAAAGCACACTATAGCACAAGGAGAATTCCCTCACTGTCCTTCCCTGTCCCTAGAAACAAGGATTATCACAGTGAAAGAAACTGACACTCTTCCTACCTATAGTTTTCTGTCCCTAGAAAAAATGTTTTTTTAAAGCACACTATAGCACAAGGAGAATTCCCTCACTGTCCTTCCCTGTCCCTAGAAACAAGGATTCGCACAGTAAAACACACTGACACTCTCCCTACCTATAGTTTTCTGTCCCTAGAAAAAATGTTTTTTTAAAGCACACTATAGCACAAGGAGAATTCCCTCACTGTCCTTCCCTGTCCCTAGAAACAAGGATTCGCACAGTAAAACACACTGACACTCTCCCTACCTATAGTTTTCTGTCCCTAGAAAAAATGTTTTTTTAAAGCACACTATAGCACAAGGAGAATTCCCTCACTGTCCTTCCCTGTCCCTAGAAACAAGGATTATCACAGTGAAAGAAACTGACACTCTTCCTACCTATAGTTTTCTGTCCCTAGAAAAATTTTTTTTTTAAAGCACACTATAGCACAAGGAGAATTTTCCTCACTGTCCTTCCCTGTCCCTAGAAACAAGGATTATCACAGTGAAAGAAACTGACACTCTTCCTACCTATAGTTTTCTGTCCCTAGAAAAAATGTTTTTTTAAAGCACACTATAGCACAAGGAGAATTTCCCTCACTGTCCTTCCCTGTCCCTAGAAACAAGGATTCGCACAGTAAAACACACTGACACTCTCCCTACCTATAGTTTTCTGTCCCTAGAAAAAATGTTTTTTTAAAGCACACTATAGCACAAGGAGAATTTTCCTCACTTTCCTTCCCTGTCCCTAGAAACAAGGATTATCACAGTGAAAGAAACTGACACTCTTCCTACCTATAGTTTTCTGTCCCTAGAAAAAATGTTTTTTTAAAGCACACTATAGCACAAGGAGAATTTTCCTCACTGTCCTTCCCTGTCCCTAGAAACAAGGATTATCACAGTGAAAGAAACTGACACTCTTCCTACCTATAGTTTTCTGTCTCTAGAAAAAATGTTTTTTTAAAGCACACTATAGCACAAGGAGAATTTCCCTCACTTTCCTTCCCTGTCCCTAGAAACAAGGATTATCACAGTGAAAGAAACTGACACTCTTCCTACCTATAGTTTTCTGTCCCTAGAAAAAATGTTTTTTTAAAGCACACTATAGCACAAGGAGAATTTCCATCACTGTCCTTCCCTGTCCCTAGAAACAAGGATTATCACAGTGAAAGAAACTGACACTCTTCCTACCTATAGTTTTCTGTCCCTAGAAAAAATGTTTTTTTAAAGCACACTATAGCACAAGGAGAATTCCCTCACTGTCCTTCCCTGTCCCTAGAAACAAGGATTCGCACAGTAAAACACACTGACACTCTCCCTACCTATAGTTTTCTGTCCCTAGAAAAAATGTTTTTTTAAAGCACACTATAGCACAAGGAGAATTCCCTCACTGTCCTTCCCTGTCCCTAGAAACAAGGATTCGCACAGTAAAACACACTGACACTCTCCCTACCTATAGTTTTCTGTCCCTAGAAAAAATGTTTTTTTAAAGCACACTATAGCACAAGGAGAATTCCCTCACTGTCCTTCCCTGTCCCTAGAAACAAGGATTATCACAGTGAAAGAAACTGACACTCTTCCTACCTATAGTTTTCTGTCCCTAGAAAAAATGTTTTTTTAAAGCACACTATAGCACAAGGAGAATTCCCTCACTGTCCTTCCCTGTCCCTAGAAACAAGGATTATCACAGTGAAAGAAACTGACACTCTTCCTACCTATAGTTTTCTGTCCCTAGAAAAAATTTTTTTTTAAAGCACACTATAGCACAAGGAGAATTTTCCTCACTGTCCTTCCCTGTCCCTAGAAACAAGGATTATCACAGTGAAAGAAACTGACACTCTTCCTACCTATAGTTTTCTGTCCCTAGAAAAAATGTTTTTTTAAAGCACACTATAGCACAAGGAGAATTTCCATCACTGTCCTTCCCTGTCCCTAGAAACAAGGATTATCACAGTGAAAGAAACTGACACTCTTCCTACCTATAGTTTTCTGTCCCTAGAAAAAATGTTTTTTTAAAGCACACTATAGCACAAGGAGAATTCCCTCACTGTCCTTCCCTGTCCCTAGAAACAAGGATTCGCACAGTAAAACACACTGACACTCTCCCTACCTATAGTTTTCTGTCCCTAGAAAAAATGTTTTTTTAAAGCACACTATAGCACAAGGAGAATTCCCTCACTGTCCTTCCCTGTCCCTAGAAACAAGGATTCGCACAGTAAAACACACTGACACTCTCCCTACCTATAGTTTTCTGTCCCTAGAAAAAATGTTTTTTTAAAGCACACTATAGCACAAGGAGAATTCCCTCACTGTCCTTCCCTGTCCCTAGAAACAAGGATTATCACAGTGAAAGAAACTGACACTCTTCCTACCTATAGTTTTCTGTCCCTAGAAAAAATGTTTTTTTAAAGCACACTATAGCACAAGGAGAATTCCCTCACTGTCCTTCCCTGTCCCTAGAAACAAGGATTATCACAGTGAAAGAAACTGACACTCTTCCTACCTATAGTTTTCTGTCCCTAGAAAATTTTTTTTTTTAAAGCACACTATAGCACAAGGAGAATTTTCCTCACTGTCCTTCCCTGTCCCTAGAAACAAGGATTATCACAGTGAAAGAAACTGACACTCTTCCTACCTATAGTTTTCTGTCCCTAGAAAAAATGTTTTTTTAAAGCACACTATAGCACAAGGAGAATTTCCCTCACTGTCCTTCCCTGTCCCTAGAAACAAGGATTCGCACAGTAAAACACACTGACACTCTCCCTACCTATAGTTTTCTGTCCCTAGAAAAAATGTTTTTTTAAAGCACACTATAGCACAAGGAGAATTTTCCTCACTTTCCTTCCCTGTCCCTAGAAACAAGGATTATCACAGTGAAAGAAACTGACACTCTTCCTACCTATAGTTTTCTGTCCCTAGAAAAAATGTTTTTTTAAAGCACACTATAGCACAAGGAGAATTTTCCTCACTGTCCTTCCCTGTCCCTAGAAACAAGGATTATCACAGTGAAAGAAACTGACACTCTTCCTACCTATAGTTTTCTGTCTCTAGAAAAAATGTTTTTTTAAAGCACACTATAGCACAAGGAGAATTTCCCTCACTTTCCTTCCCTGTCCCTAGAAACAATGATTATCACAGTGAAAGAAACTGACACTCTTCCTACCTATAGTTTTCTGTCCCTAGAAAAAATGTTTTTTTAAAGCACACTATAGCACAAGGAGAATTCCCTCACTGTCCTTCCCTGTCCCTAGAAACAAGGATTCGCACAGTAAAACACACTGACACTCTCCCTACCTATAGTTTTCTGTCCCTAGAAAAAATGTTTTTTTAAAGCACACTATAGCACAAGGAGAATTCCCTCACTGTCCTTCCCTGTCCCTAGAAACAAGGATTATCACAGTGAAAGAAACTGACACTCTTCCTACCTATAGTTTTCTGTCCCTAGAAAAAATGTTTTTTTAAAGCACACTATAGCACAAGGAGAATTCCCTCACTGTCCTTCCCTGTCCCTAGAAACAAGGATTCGCACAGTAAAACACACTGACACTCTCCCTACCTATAGTTTTCTGTCCCTAGAAAAAATGTTTTTTTAAAGCACACTATAGCACAAGGAGAATTCTCTCACTGTCCTTCCCTGTCCCTAGAAACAAGGATTCGCACAGTAAAACACACTGACACTCTCCCTACCTATAGTTTTCTGTCCCTAGAAAAAATGTTTTTTTAAAGCACACTATAGCACAAGGAGAATTCCCTCACTGTCCTTCCCTGTCCCTAGAAACAAGGATTCGCACAGTAAAACACACTGACACTCTCCCTACCTATAGTTTTCTGTCCCTAGAAAAAATGTTTTTTTAAAGCACACTATAGCACAAGGAGAATTCCCTCACTGTCCTTCCCTGTCCCTAGAAACAAGGATTATCACAGTGAAAGAAACTGACACTCTTCCTACCTATAGTTTTCTGTCCCTAGAAAAAATGTTTTTTTAAAGCACACTATAGCACAAGGAGAATTCCCTCACTGTCCTTCCCTGTCCCTAGAAACAAGGATTCGCACAGTAAAACACACTGACACTCTCCCTACCTATAGTTTTCTGTCCCTAGAAAAAATGTTTTTTTAAAGCACACTATAGCACAAGGAGAATTCCCTCACTGTCCTTCCCTGTCCCTAGAAACAAGGATTATCACAGTGAAAGAAACTGACACTCTTCCTACCTATAGTTTTCTGTCCCTAGAAAAAATGTTTTTTTAAAGCACACTATAGCACAAGGAGAATTCCCTCACTGTCCTTCCCTGTCCCTAGAAACAAGGATTCGCACAGTAAAACACACTGACACTCTCCCTACCTATAGTTTTCTGTCCCTAGAAAAAATGTTTTTTTAAAGCACACTATAGCACAAGGAGAATTCCCTCACTGTCCTTCCCTGTCCCTAGAAACAAGGATTCGCACAGTAAAACACACTGACACTCTCCCTACCTATAGTTTTCTGTCCCTAGAAAAAATGTTTTTTTAAAGCACACTATAGCACAAGGAGAATTCCCTCACTGTCCTTCCCTGTCCCTAGAAACAAGGATTCGCACAGTAAAACACACTGACACTCTCCCTACCTATAGTTTTCTGTCCCTAGAAAAAATGTTTTTTTAAAGCACACTATAGCACAAGGAGAATTCCCTCACTGTCCTTCCCTGTCCCTAGAAACAAGGATTCGCACAGTAAAACACACTGACACTCTCCCTACCTATCCTTCTCTTTCCCTAAACTAAAGGAATCCAGGTTAAGCAAAAAAAATTAAATGTCACTGTCCCTGCCTATGCTTCTCTTTCCCTGCTCCGGAACACACTACACTAGGCCGCCGTGCTGGCGGCCTTTTATAGTGTGGGGCGTGTACTAAACACCCTCAGCAATAATTGGCCACAGGCATCCTGCCTGTGGCCAATCATTGCTCTCCTCGCTGCCGGCGCTGTGATTGGCCAAGCATGCGGGGTCACAGTGCATACTTGGCCAATCACAGCGCCTGGATGACACTGCGATGGCGTAGTGCATTGTGGGCCGTTCGCGTCACTCGAATTTGGCGCGAACGGCCCAAATCGTTCGATCTTCGTCGAACGATCGAACAGCCGATGTTCGAGTCGAACGTATGTTCGACTCGAACACGAAGCTCATCCCTAGCGACGAGTATAGATACTGAACTTTAAATGTTGCGTGCCTGAACCTTCCCCTACTTCTTTCAACTTTCTGCTCTCTCTCTTCAAGTTGACTCAAAGAGTAAAAGAAAAAGAATAAAGCCTTGCTGATTAGGTTTTACTCATGTGTGGACATTGGCCTTATTCCTGGAGATTTTTATTTGCCTAGACAATGGAGCTAAAGGATCCAATCCAGAGAGGTAATTGCTGCAGACCCAAAACAAAACCAGCCGGTCCCTTAAATGGGGGTAAGTGCTACAGTTGGTTAATTCATATTTTTATGTTGCACAAATTCGTTTTGATGTTTATATGATTGCATTGTCAATTGCATCAGTATAGATACTTGTAATTAGTTATCACAGATTTAAGCTAGCGCCTCATCACATGGTTTATTGATAATTTTTGGGGTTTGCACAAAAAAAAAGATGGTAGCAGCTTATTAAAGTGGAGCTCCACCCTAAAAAGCAACTTTTGCTATTTGGAACCCTCCCCCCCCTCCGGTGTCACAATTGACACCTTTCAGGGGGGAGGGGGGTGAAGATACCTGTCTAAGACAGGTATTTTCACCCACATCCGGGAGTCCTGTCTCCGGGAATCTGCGGGAGTTACGTCACTTCCCGCAGACTTCCCTTGGTGTTCTGGGAGACACTCGGCTCCCAGAACACAGGAGCACCAATCAGAACGGCGCAGCGCGACTCACGCATGCGCCGTAGGGAACCGGGCATGAAGCCGCAGGGCTTCACTTCCTGGTTCCCTCAGCGAGGATGGCGGAGGGAGCAGCAGAGCGACGAGCGGTCGCTCGTCCTCTGCTGCGGACGTCGCTGGACTCCAGGACAGGTAAGTGTCCAAATATTAAAAGCCAGCAGCTGCTGTAGCTGTAGCTGCTGGCTTTTAATTTTTTTTTTTCCGGTGGAGCAACCCCTTTAATATTAAAAATAAAAATTTAAATCTAGAGGGCGCTATTTCCATATAATAGATCAGTGTTTGGAATGAGAAGAAGAATAGAAGGTAGAGAACAAGATAGATCACCAAAAGATTGAACTGAATAATGAACAGGCAGAGCAAATAATTAAAAGTATCACAGACCGTACGTGACTGTGTTATCTAATATATATAGTACTGTGCAATAGTTTTAGGCAGGTGTGTAGAAATGCTGTGTAGCACACACCCTCTCCCCACTCCCCTCTATTAAAGTTTTCCAACTCGCACTGTCTCTGGTCTAGGAGTATGATAGGGGAGGGAGAGGGGTGAGCTACGCCAGGCTTCCACCACAGTTGTATATGTGGTCTCAGCAATGTCTCTTGTTACCTTCGGGTCTGTGCTGTGCATCAGATCCTCCCTCCAAGAGTCTCCTTTAAACCTCGTCTGCCAGAAATTGAGCCACACACTGTTAAAGTCCAACACTCCTTTATTTAGAACATAACATGGACTCCCTTGGCTATAGAACAGAAAAGGAGGTGTGTGTACGAATAGGCCCAGACACAAATTCGATCCTCCACTCTCCTCCTTGAGAGTGGGCTATGGTCTCCGCACGAGGGAAATTCACCTTCCGGACGGTCTCCGACAAGAGACTCACCCGTCACCGGCAGTCTGCTGCACCGGGTCTTCAGATGAGGAGCTCTTCCCAGTCCATTACGCCCACCTCAGATTCAGGCATCCATCCCCGGAGTGCCTTAGGATCCTTCCCTCGCGGAACTCAGTGTTGGGCACTGAGCTCCGGACCTCCATCCAAGTACCTCACCCCAGGACTAAAGGTGCCTGGGATGGAACACGATCTCCGGTGGTCCTCTAGGCCTAGGGCGCCTAGAGGACGAAAACAACCACCGTCCGCAGGCTGAAGGTGCCTGGGACGAAGACCCCGTGACCAAGATGGCCAGCCCCCCTTATACCCTCCCCCAGCAAGCATGGCGGATTCCCCGCCCCACCATACCGCTGCCGAGAGAGGCCAAAAAGGAGGCTCCGCACACAGCGATATCCGTCCGTCAGCCCATGGTGACAGCTCCACCCAGTGGACCGCTGGAATATATCACTGGTGTCACCGAAAGATTCAAAATTTTACCCCGGGAAAGTAAGTACCCTCTACACTCTCCCCTCTGTCATTTGACACTGGTCCCCAGTGTCTGGAGTGAATCATGCCCTCAACGGCTGACACAACCCAATCCAGAAACCAACTAACAACTTGAAAAACAAAAAATTTTAGGAAACTATCCTAACGGAGAAATTGTGTCTGAGCCCCTGTAACAAAAGAGGAGTGAAAGACAACATTAAACATGAACTCACATTTCACCATTATACCTTTCCCTCCCATCCTAAATAAGAACCACCCCAGATTCCATAATCTTGACGGGATGTTCTCCTGCAGAGGGAAAAGAAAAAAAACAAAACCAACACACAAAAAACCCTGACACATGTATTCGTGTAAGAAGAAAAGAAACCTCTCCGAAAAGAAATTCCTTTCCTCCAAAGAGTGGGTGCATGAAAAGTGTTTAAAAAAAAAACGTTGCACAGGACTGCTACCTGGTGACAGCCTTGCGGTACTGCACTCGTGGAGCTTCTTCTTCTTCTCTTTGGCCCTATCTAACCTCAGAGTCTGTGATCTCTTTGCAGGAAGAGGGAAAAGGAAAACACAGGAATAGTTCTTCATTCCTTTGGGCACACAACAACAACTGCCCCGAAAAGATCAATCAGCATGATAAGAGCGGAGTCTCTGTCTCCTATAAGTAAAAGCGAGGATGCGGCAAAATCAGTGGCTTCAAGTGTTGATCCACAGTCTCCAGATGATACTCCACATCTTCACCTTCTTTGCGTCGGATCAGCACTTTATCCGCATGGATGTGTCTTCCTAACATCCATTCGGCCTTGCAATCCTTGAAACGTTGTGAAGCCTTGGGAGAGCATGCCAGGTACCTGCGAGCGTGCGGAACTTTCAGGTGGGTCCACACGAAGTCATTGTACCAGCGCTCTCTGTACACCTCCACCTCGTAGAGCAAGTCCTTCGATAAGTAGGGATACTCCCATCCGTACTCCTCTGCAACTTTTTGGCCAAATAGGCGTTGTAGTCTTGCCAAAGGAGGCATGATAGCTCTGTCTCCCTCACCAGGCATAACTACTGAGTCTGGATGATGAGGCGCTTTGACCACCTCCAATCTGGGCATGGGTGCCCGCAGCAACAGTCTCTGTACCCCAGCATCAGATGCAGGTTGTGCCGGGGATGTAGGGACAAGCTGGGGACGGGACCCCTCTTCAGGCGCTGACGCCCCCACCCGGGGTGTACTTTCCCCTGTTGACATGGGTGAATTCCGAGGTCTGCGGAATGAAGCAAGCGGTACCTTGTCCCAGCCTTTCTCAGCAAACAAATCATCAATGGTAGCATCATCTCCCAGATCCGAGAGCGATTCCAAGTCGGAGGTGTCTTACTCCTCCGCGGGTATGTAGCTCTTTGTGGAAACGGAGCCTCCACACTCCGCGGACTTGCTAGGCCATGCCCTCTGGACACCTCCTCCCACACACCAAGTCTCTTCGCCTGGCTTACCTCGGCCTTTCCTTGAAGCGGGATGTCCGGAACCCTCATCAACGGATCCATCCGGGCCTGGCGTAAGCGGGCGAGACGGTCCACCACCCCCACTGGTCGGGGCTACCACACTGGTTCTTTTCTTCGGTGGCGGCCGCTGCGAGACAGTGGCGACCGAGTCAGCATCCTCGGATTTCTCCCGCAGAGTTTTAACGACCTCTTCCCTGGTCACTGCAGTGTGCGCTGGGGCGACTCTCTCAGCGGTGATTTCTCCTCTCTGAGTGGTGGTACCTGAAGCCCGGCCTGGGTAGATGGTTCTCGGCCTCTCAACTGCCGAATCCACCTCAAACGTGAACTCCCCACAGGCCTCACAGCGTCCGAACGGCTTCAACAGGCACACCAGTCCCGAACACCCGGGACAAATCATACCCAAGGCCTCAACGTCCATACATGAGTATAGGGCGAATCGACCCCTTGGCTTCAGTCGAATCCCCGTATCCGTTATCGGAGCAGCAGCAGTCAGTGTCGTGGTGGAAGGATGAACCGGAATCCACGAGGTGTGTCCAAACATGGCGACCTGTTGCTGATCCATCGCACACTGCAGAGTTTTCGCGCCAATGTCCCACGTGTAATCCCTTCACACGTATTGGACTCCTCCCCTTTGCTCCAGTTCGCGGGCTTTCTTACTTTCTTTGGTTGAGCCACGCCCACGAACTAAGCAGCGGAGGTTGTGTCTGGTGGCGCAGTGCAATTAGAAACCCCCACGTGTACTACTTCACACGGCTGAGTTTCCCCCCGTTCACCGCTCTTCCTGCGTGGACCTTTCCCTTCTTGGGGTCATGTCCACGGCTTCAAGCAGGGCTGCACTTTGGCCTATTCGTTTAACTCTTCCAGCAGACACGTTCCATACAGTAATGCACAACACAATACCGGACCCGAGCCCCCACGTGTAGCGCACACCCTCTCCCCACTCCCCTCTATTAAAGTTTTCCAACTCGCACTGTCTCTGGTCTAGGGGTATGATAGGGGAGGGAGAGGGGTGAGCTACGCCAGGCTTCCACCACAGTTGTATATGTGGTCTCAGCAATGTCTCTTGTTACCTTCATGTCTGTGCTGTGCATCGGATCCTCCCTCCAAGAGTCTCCTTTAAACCTCGTCTGCCAGAAATTGAGCCACACACCGTTAAAGTCCAACACTCCTTTATTTAGAACATAACATGGACTCCCTTGGCTATAAAACAGAAAAGGAGGTGTGTGTACGAATAGGCCCAGACACAAATTCGATCCTCCACTCTCCTCCTTGAGAGTGGGCTATGGTCTCCGCACGAGGGAAATTCACCTTCCGGACGGTCTCCGACAAGAGACTCACCCGTCACCGGCAGTCTGCTGCACCGGGTCTTCAGATGAGGAGCTCTTCCCGGTCCATTATGCCCACCTCGGATTCAGGCATCCATCCCCGGTGTGCCTTAGGATCCTTCCCTCGCGGAACCCAGTGTTGGGCACTGAGCTCCGGACCTCCATCCAAGTACCTCACCCCAGGACTAAAGGTGCCTGGGATGGAACACGATCTCCGGTGGTCCTCTAGGCCTAGGGCGCCTAGTGGACGAAAACAACCACCGTCCGCAGGCTTAAGGTGCCTGGGATGAAGACCCCGTGACCAAGATGGCCGGCCCCCCTTATACCCTCCCCCAGCAAGCATGGCGGGTTCCCCACCCCACCATACCGCTGCCGAGAGAGGCCAAAAAAGGAGGCTCCGCACACAGCGATATCCGTCCGTCAGCCCATGGTGACAGCGCCACCCAGTGGACCGCCGGAATATATCACCGGTGTCACCGAAAGATTCAAAATTTTACCCCGGGAAAGTAAGTACCCACTACAGCTGTAAAATAAGAATGCTTTCAGAAATATATATTTTAATTGTTTGTTGTTGATCAATTTACAAAATGCAAAGTGAGCAAACAGAAGAAAATTTTAAATCAAATCAAAAATTGGTGTGACTACCCTTTGGCTTTAAAGCATCATCAATTCTTAAGCTGGCTACACATTATACAATGTTTTTGCACAATTTTTCTTTAGATTTACCAAAACTATATAATATTGGGTCAAACCTAAACATTTTCAAATTGTATGCAATCAGGCAGGCCCTTGCACTACATAGTTGACGGTAAATATGTGAACAAGAAAATTGTAGAATGTGTTGCCAGCTTTACACTTGCACACTTTGTACACTTGCATAAAGTCAGGGATTTTGTAAGATTAGAGTCAGGTGTATGATTAACCAATTATACCAAGCAGGTGCTAATGATCATCAATTTCACATGTAAGTTGAAACAGTCATTAACTGAAACAGAAAAATATGTGTAGGAGACTTAAACCTGGGTGAGGAACAGCCAAACCCTCCTACTAAGGTGAGGTTGTGGAAGACAGTTTCATATAACAGGTCATAAACCATGACAAGACTGAGCACAGTAACAAGACACAAGGCTGTTATGCAGCATCAGCAGGGTCTCTCCCAGGCATAATTTTCAAAGCAGACTGGGGATTCAAGATGTGCTGTTTAAGCACTTTTGAAGAAGAGGGCAACGTTGAGGATTGTAGACACAGTGGTCGGCCAAGGAAATTTAATGCAGCAGATGAAAGACACATCTTGCTTACTTACCTTCAACATCAGATGATGTCCAGCAGTGCCACCAGTACTGGTGGAAACCAGTGGGACCCAGGTACACCCATCTACTGTCCAGAGAAGTTGCCTTCATGGAAGAATTGCAGCCAAAAATCCATACAAATGTGGAAACAAGGCTAAGAGACTCAACTTTGCACAAAAACAAAGAAACTAGGGTGCAGAAAAATGGCAGCAGGTGCTCTTGCCTGATGAGTCAACATTTTAACTATTTGGATGTAGCAGGAGGCAGTTTTGTACACCGAAGAGCTCAAGAGTGGTACAATAATGAGTGTCTGCAGGCAACCGGGGTGGGGGTTCCTTGCAAGTTTGGGGCTGCATTTCTGCAAAAAGAGTTGGGAATTTGGTCAGGATCAATGGTGTCCTCGATGCCCCTTTCTAAAAAAAGGGTGGGCTCACAGCAGTAACGTGTGTTGGAGCTGATAGGGAGAGCTGACCATTCTATAAAAGCAGTGAGGTAAGGCATTTTTTTTCCAATTTATGACTTTGGTTCATGTTTTCCATAGCATTGCTTGACTTCCCATGCCTTTTGTTTAAACTTCCTATTAGCCCTTCCAATGGCTGGAATTAAATAATAAGATCCCCCCCCCCCCAAGACTTTAACTGGGTTCGCTGGGTTCGCTGCAAAGCTGGCAAACTTCGAACAAGATTTGCTGTCATAATTCAATTCAGAATGCCTGTCATAAAAAAATGTATTTAGTGGTTTGGCTGACAACTTTGCATTTTCTTTATTTTATGAAGTTCTAAAACCAGGGTAGAGGGGACTATTTTTAAAAGCTTGAATAGTGGTGTATGTCACATTTTAGTGAGCTTATAAGATTTCTCTCTACTTCCTATCTTGGTGACACAACAGAAAGTGAAAGGAGTCCCCTCACACTGGTACACATGTGCTCATTCCCCTGCGTTCCTGCACATTCCAATTTTGACAGCAAATTTGTTTCAATGAGTTGCCAAATGTACTTAAACAGATTGCACCATACCAAACCGCATGGATATGTTAGGGTGCCATTAACAAAAAATTGGCACCCATATGCACAGAAATGCAAAAAAAGTTGGTGGCACACTACACCGTAGAGATGCCAAATCTTTATTACATATGTAAATCAAGGGCGACACAAGGACTGAGTTGCCTGGAGTGACCGGAGCAGTTAACGGCCTGCGAGCCGGGGCGAGCACCCAACATGGGGATTGCATCATATGAGTGATACCTTCACCTGGAGTGGTACTATTTCTGTGTTTGACCCATATGCAGAGAACACACTTTTCCTGCACTACGTTCAGGTGGAAACTGGCCCTTAGAGAGAAATAGGTGTCCATACTTCCCCTTAACTCCTATTCTGGTGACAACCACAACATTTTTTGATTTACTCATTATCTGTCCTGGTAACAATGGTTACCGGGATCAATAGAGAGGGTAAATTCATCCAGCTGGGTCACAGACAACAATAAAACACAGCAGTGCTTCTAACCCTTTGTGATTCTATCATAATCAACAACAAAAAAAGTTTGATACATGTGTTGCATGCAAAAGAGTTTTTACTATTCCTCTTGTTTTCCAAAATTATTCCACTTTTGATCACAAATACACCACTTTTGTCTGAAACATTCAAAGACTAGATCACCATTTTCTGGTACAGCAGTTAGTTATACAACCATTTATAAATATAGCAAAGAATGGTAGGCATACATGCTGCCCGAATGTAAGCATGTTTCACAGGGGCTTCAGCTTGTATAACAGTAGCGTGAACAGCAAAGGACAAAGTATTTTTGCAGAGCATTCAGCAAGCTTTGTTTAAAGTATCATTCAGCTCCAGTTTGGAAAAGTTGAACATGGATCCTAATGGGAGTGCTGATTGCCACGTTAAACAAGCTGCTTCAGCACTTTTTTGAGGCTTGTTGAAAGATTTCTGAAGCCTGCTAGCAGCTTGCCAAAAATGACAATCAGTACCCCCACTAGGATCTGTGTTCAGCATTTACAAACTGGAGTTGAATGGTACTTTAAAAGCTTCAACAAAGCTTTCTGAAAGCTCTGCAAATGCTTTGTCAAAGCTTGTTGTTCACACAGGCCTAAAACAGGCCTAAGAAAAACAACCGCTTGGGGCACATCTGTCTTCTTCTGGTAAATCAGCAGCTGGATGGGGGCTTTATAGTGTAGACTATCTCAGGAGGGCTATGATTGGTAGGTTAGTGCACTTTTCTTGAGGGTGTCCCCTGGCCCTTTTAGGGGAATAAAAGGGCTGTGTAGCCACCCTGGCGGTATGATTATGTCAGATTTTTACATCTTAAAGCAGTACAATTATTTTGCATAGACATTTGGTGTTTTATATTGTAGGCTTGTAATTCATAGTAATAACTCACTTAAATCTGTCCAAACAAGAGTCTAGTAGACATCCCGGGTATGATAAAGTTTGAAACACAAAATCATAAATTATAATATAATAAATAACTAAAAATAATTATAAAAAATAATAATATAATACTTCTAATAAAATTCATTTCCCCACGATTCACTATCGCGCAATTCTGCAAGTGTTCTCATTTACTATTGCTGTTTTCTAGCTGGTCTAAAACCGCTTTTGACGTAAAGGGACACTTTTTGGTTGCCATGGACAATCTCAAGTTTCCAGGCAGAAAGAACATTATATATAATATAAAACTGCATGCAGGGCACTGGACAACAAAAGGAATGTGAAGTTATTTCATACAGTAATGTAATCTGTAAGATTACAGTGTACTGTATGCATCATGAATTTGCCGCCCGACACCGTGGGTCACGGCTCTCGCAGGGAACAGAGCACGGCACAGTGATAAATCAAGCAGAGTACACAGCCTGCAGACACAGCAGGGGGATATCGAAAGATCCTGGGGACAAGATAAGTAACCTGCACCAGGAGCCTGCAATGCAATCCTGAGTGTGGCTCGGGGTTACCGCTAATAGTACTGAAATTTAACCCAGAGCCACACTCGGGATTACCGCCAGGGAGGTTAAAAAAAATTTGTACTAGACATAAAGGGCACCATTTCAAATATTGCCCCATGAGCCTGTGGTTTACCATTACCCATCTGGTATACATGACAGTAAAAGGGACCCCAAGAACAAATTTTGGTACTACACCTCTAACCCACAAACCACATAATTATTCAAACTGTATACATGTATTCACAAACTGAATATTTTCACACGGTTTTCTACACTATTTATACTCTAGGTACAAGGTACACATTTCTTTAGCATGCTGCATCACTTTATTTTTCAATTTATTAATTGTTTATTATATGTTACTTTAAAGCCCCATTCACACCTGAACTTTTGTAGCCCATCATCCAAAATCCCTTGGCTTTTAATTGTGCCTGTTCACACCTGAGCGTAGTGTTGCTTGAAGCTTACAGCTTGAAAAAGTTTGAGCTTCTTTTGAGCTACGAGCTTCAAGCTTCATGTGTTTTTGCTCTCAATAGACTTCAATGGCAATGCATAAAAAACTTGCACAAAAGCACTCTTATCGTACATTTTTATTTTCTAGTAACTAGCTTTCCATTGGCTACATTTAAAAAAAAAAATGCTCAAGCTTCAGGCGCCCACAAAAAATGCCTGTACAAATGCTAAAAAAAAAAAAAAGCCTGCAAAATGACCAAAGATGCTTAGCTCGAATGCGCATGCATCCGTACATTATTTATCGCGCTATGCTGAATTTCTAAACAGAAAAGTCCCGAACAAATCACATTATACCAAATCTATTAAAAGCTGGAAGCTATTTATGTCTAAACAAGAGGGGTTTGCGGTAGATTTCCAGCAGCCTTATACAATTTATATACAGTCCTGTAGAAATGTGGATGTAATTGTATTTAATTTCACATGCTGTTAAGTATAAGAGAATGTCAAGATGGACTCAGGATGTGAACATATTCCCTAATGATATGTGCTGGCTGTAGATTGGCTCACGCTGACCATAAGTGATACGTTATGTTGCAATTTGTACGTTTGGAGGAATTATTTGTCCCTGTGGCATTAACTGAACTATTTCCTTCAAGAGTAACTGCATTAATTCTAAAATTAAAGCAAGAACATGACAGATCACTGCCGCAAGAAGAAATTGGATATCCTGAACCCGTCATTTCTTAATGGAAAGAGAAAAAAAACATATATTATGGCAGAAAAGAAAACAAAATGTTACTTGTAGGTCAACTCTCTAAATTGTGATACAGCTTGGAGATTATTTCCAGGATATGCGTAATTTCACTCATACGCTGTAAATTAAAATGGCCAAGTTCCATGCTTCTGGCACCTTTTTAATGCTGTTTAACTCAAAATTCAGCTTACGCGACTAGCTGTTCTTTATATTACCAAGCGACGGATATTTCACTTGAAGAAAAAGCATCCAAGAAGCAGTGAGAGAAGAGAAAAAGGAAGGGTAAAGATGTAAATGCACTATTATTGGGCAGATTTGGTCTTGTCTAGGGAAACAAATGTCTCACAGGGTGAGTAATATCTATTCCGAGTTCAAACCGGTGCCGCTGAAAATCCAGATGCATGATGATCGTATATGTCGATTGTCGATCCATATGGTCATTGCCCAGCTGCTTTTTTTGTCCAATGTGCAATTCAAGATTGGCTTGAGTATTTTTCAGACTGTGGGGTTGATTTACTAAAGGAAATAGCAGTTGTACTCTGCTCAGGCAGTTGCTCCAGATCATAGTAAATGAGGTCAAGCTTAATTTTACAAAGAATACCCAATCACATGCAAGGAAAAATATTTTTTGCTTGCACATGATTGGATAATGGAAGTCAGCTGAGCTCCCCCTCATTTACTAAGCTATGGAGCAATTGCACTTGCAAATATACACAGTCTATTTTCCTTTAGTAAATCAACTCCTTTATGTATTTATGGCCAGAACTCCATCCATTTTTAAGTTTTGGCTATTCAGAACTCTATAATGGAGAGGGCTTAGAACATGTGTCAGATTTTTTAAACTGTGTGTATCCTCACTAGGGAGATATAACAGAGTCATAACTCCCTATAACATGTATACAACAGCAATAAAAAACGTTGTGGCTTAGTAGACATGTGCATTCGTTTTCGTCCGAATGCATTTTCGTCCGAATTTCAGGGATTTTCGCGTTCATTTTAACAAACGATAACGAATGTGCAGAGTCCGAAATCTGAAAGATCCGACATAAAAAATGCTTTATTTTCGTTTCGGTGCGACAACAGTTCAATATAGATAGAAGATTCGACATGACAGTGACAATAGCGATCTGTGTCTATCGAATCTGCGGTTGAATGTGCCTAACCTAACTCTATTAGTCCAATATTATTTGACATAGAGAGAAAAGTTTTGACATTATAGAGACATGAAGATTTGACGAAGCAGCTAAAAACATACGATCGTCACGAGCGGACATTTCTGGTCGAATGCTCCGCCCATAGGCTATAGAAGAATTCTAATGTTGGTTGACTAGTAATAATAATTAATAAATATAATTATTACTAGTCATACAACATTAGAATTCTACTATAGCTTGTGGGCGGAGCATTCAACCAGAAATGTACGATTGCGGCGTCATACAGTTTAGCTGCTTCGTAGAATCTTCTTAGAACCTTCAACATAATTAAGGTCGAATCTGTCAATTGAAGGCTTATGGTGTCTGTCGAATGTTCAAAGAAGATTCGACGAAGCAGCTAAACTGTACGACGCTGCAATCGTACATTTCTAGTCGAATGCTCCGGCCACAAGCTATAGTAGAATTCTAATGTTGGTTGACTAGTAATAATAATTAATAAATATAATTATTACTAGTCATACAACATTAGAATTCTACTATAGCTTGTGGGCGGAGCATTTGACAGGAAATGTATGATCGCGGCGTCGTACAGATTAGCTGATTCGTCAAATCTTCTTAGAACATTCGACAGACACCATAAGCCTTCAATTGACAGATTCAACCTTAATTCATTCGGATTTTCAGATGAATGTATTTTTTAACAAAACGAAATAAATAAAAACGACGTTCGGGAGTAACTAAATAAATGTATTTTTCGTACGAAAACGAAATTCCAAAACAGAATATTTCAGTGTGCACATGTCTATGGCTTAGTGGTTGGTACTTCTATCTTGGGTCACCAAGTTCAAATCCCAACCAGAACACTACCTGCATGCATGGAGTTTGCATGTTCTCCCTGTGCTTTTATGGGTTACCTAGGCATTGTGGTTCCCTCTCATACTCCAAAGACATGCTGGCAGGCTAATTGGCTCCAGTCTAAATTTTCCCTATTACATATACGTATATATGTGAGGTAGGAACCTTAGTCTGTAAGCTCCTTAAGGGCAAGGACTGACGTGAATATACAGGACATAAATCGCTGTGTAAGTTGTCAGCGCTATATAAATACCTCTAATACATAAATACGTTTTTTTTAAAGAGGGGAAGAATATAACTATTTAATAACCAACATGTTATACTTACTTGCTCTGTGCAGTGGTTTTGCACAGAGCAGCCCCAAACCTCTTCTTTTCGGTTGCCCTGCCAGCGCTCCTGGCTCCTCCCCTTTGAGCAGTACACCCAGAGAAAGCCGCTTGCCCTGGGGGCACCGCTGCATGCTCACTCCAGAGCCGCTGCTCCATGCATCCACAAGACACATAGAGCTGCGGCTCACTCCCCCCCCCCCCCCCACACACACACACACTCTCTCTCCTCAATGGGCTCCCACTGCTGCTGCATTTAATGCATGAAGCTAAAAACCTTTAGCCTTTAGAACAACTTTAAATTTCTAGTTGTGCCCTGGTTGGGTGTTCCCCTCACTTTCTATCCCAGTGATGACAGCAAAAGAAGGGAAATCTCCTCAAAATTTATATCCATGCATCCAACTTCTGTAAAACTGTCCTTTTGGATTTTTGGGGGGGATTTTCCCCACTTGATCATCATTGCTGGCTTTAGCTGACAGCGCTGATTAGTGTATTCTGACTGTGGGGAAGTCTCCCCACTGTCAGAATACAATAGCTCAGCAGGGAGGATTGTGTGGATGGGGGAATTGGGTAATTTTTCTTTATTCAGCCTGCTGGTAAAAAAAAAAGACTCATCTATGGGCTACCTAAGGTTCATACATTTTCACAAAAGATTTTGTTGAAAAAATGTGTAAATCTTGGGTGAACACAAAAGATTCGCAGCCACAATTTGAGATTGGGCAAATTGCGTAAGGGGCTTATAGAGCGGTACCTGTTAGCATAATTTACAAGGGTATGGGAATTTTAATGCCGCGTACACACGATCGGATTGGCTTGGCTTGGCTTGCATACACACGGTCACACAAAAGTTCTCTGAATTTTCGACCGTCAAGAACGGGGTGACGTACAACACTACGACGAGCCGAGAAAATTAAGTTCAATGCTTCCGAGCATGCGTCAAATTATTTCTGAGCATGCGTTGGAATTTTGCGCGTCGGAATTGATACAGACAAACGGAATTTCTGATATGAATTTTTTCCGTCTGAAAATTTGAGAACCAGCGCTCAATCTTTTTTCCGACAGCAAAAGTCCAATGCAGCATACACACGGGGGGAATTTCCGACCAAAAGCTCACATCTGACATTTCTTGTCGGAATTTCCGATCGTGTGTACGGGGCATTAGAGACTCAAAATCACACATATACAGTACTGTGCAAAGGTCTCAGGCACGTATGAAAAAATGCTGTAAAATGAATAATGCTTTCAGAAATAGAAGTGTTAATAGTTTATTTTTATCAATTAACAAAATGGAAAGTAAATGAACAAAAGAGAAATCCAAATCAAATCAATATCTGGTGTGACCACCCTTTACCTCCATAACAGCATCAATTCTCCTAGGTACACTTGCCACAGTTTTTGAAGGAACTCAGCAGGTAGGTTGTTCCAAACATCTTGAAGCACTAACCACAGATCTTCTGTGGATGTAGGCTGCCTCAAATCTATCTGTCTGTTAATCCCAGACAGACCCAATGATATTGATATCAGGGCTCTGTGGGGGCCAAACTATCACTTCCAGGACTCCTCATTACACTGAAGATAGTTCTTAATGACATTGGTTGTATGTTTGGGATCATTGTCCTGCTGCAGAAAAAATGTGTGGCCAATCATATTCCTCCCTGATAGTATGGAATGATGGAAAAATATCGGCCTGTATTTATCAGCATTGAGGACACTGCTGCCATTTTTCTCCACCTCAGTTCCTATGTTTTCGTGCATAGCAGAGTCACTTAGACTTAGGTATGGCTTTTTGGACACAATTCTTCCATGAAAAACACTTTTGGCCAGACTCCTCTGAACAGAATTTAGGTGTGCCTGGGTCCATTGGTTTCCACTAGTTCTGTGCCAATGGCACTACTGGACATCTTGCGAAGGTGTAGGGAAGTAAGCATTCAGACTTTCATCTGCCGCATTAGGTTTCCTTGGCCGACCACTGCATCTATGGTCCTCAATGTTGCCCTTTCTTTTGTGGTTCTACAAAAGAGCTTGAACTGCACATCTTGAAACCCAAGTCTGCTTTGAAATCTTTGCTTAGGAGAGACCTTGCTGATACAGTATGACTACCTTGTGTTTTGATGGTGTGCTCAGTCTTGCCATGGTTTTTGACCTGTGACACAACCTCGCCTTAGTAGCACTGTTCCTCACAACGTTTTAAGCCTCCTACACAGCTGTTTCTGTTTCAGTTAATGACTGCAGGGTTGATTTACTAAAACCGGAGAGTGCAAATTCTGGTGCAGCTTTGCACAGAAACCAATCAGCTTCCAATTTCTTTTTTTTTTTGTCAAAGGTTAAAGCAGAGGTCCGCCTAAAAAAATAATATTAAAAGCCAGCAGATACAAATACTGCAGCAGCTGACATTAAATAAATGGACACTTACCTGTCCAGGGTGCCCGCGATGTCGGCAGCTGAAGCCGAGCAACCGCTCGGCTCTCTGCTGCCCCCGCCGCCATCGCCGGTGAGGGAATCAGGAAATTAGGTGTTGCGGCTTCAGTTCCCGGTTCTCTACTGCGCATGCGTGAGTCACACTGCGCATCCTAACTGGTCCCCGCTGTCTTCTGGGACCTTTGTGTTTCCCAGAAGACAGCGGGGGGGACAGGAAGGGGCGTGACTTCCACGGGATTCTATGCCCGGAAGTGGGTGCAAATACCTGTATTATACAGGTATCTGCACCCCCTCCCCCCTGAAAGGTGCCAAATGTGACACCGGAGGGGGGGAGGGTTCCGAAAAGCAGAGGTTCCATTTTTGTGTGGACCTCCGCTTTAAATGAACAAGCTGAAGTTAGAAGCTGATTGGCTACCATGAACAGCTGCACCAGATTTTGCACTCTCTAGTTTTCGTAAATCAACTGCTGTGTTTCAACCTACATATGAAATTGATGATCATTAGCAACTTCTTGGTCTAATTGGTTAATCATACATTTGACTCCAATCCTACAAAATCCCTGACTTTGTGCAAGTGTGCAATGTGTGCAAGTTTAAGAATTGATGCTGGTTTGAAGCCAAAAGGTAGTCACACCAAATATTGAATTGATTTAGATTTTTCTTCTGTTCACTTACCTTGCATTGTGTAAATTGATGAAAAAAGTAAACAAAATTACAGCATATATATTTTTAAAGCATTATTATTATTATTATTATTATTATTATTATTTCAGGTACTTATATAGCGCCGTCAATTTACGCAGCGCTTTTACATATACATTGTACATTCAGATCAGTCCCTACCTTCAAGGAGCTTACACTCTAAGATCCCTAACACACATTCATACATATACTAGGGCCAATTTAGAGAGGATCTGATTAACCTACCAGCATGTCTTCTTACTTTGTAGCATTTCCTTACAACTTCTCACAAATTTTACACAGTACTGTACATATAGTGTGTGTGTGTGTATTGTATGCACATTGTGGTGCAGCAAACTCTCTGGATATGTGTATATATACAGTATATTCGTGTATATACTGTATGCTAGATCATTGAGTTTGTCCTGTTGTGTAGCACCCATAGTGACCATTGTGTTGCCTGCCATCCTCTCTCTCTTTCCCTCTATATGTGTGGCCTGGTCTGTCACGACATAGCTCCATCTGTTATATCTTCTACACCACGCACTCTCTTCCCTGATAGGAACAAGGTTTTCCAATCATTAGAGACGGTAACTGTTGCTATACAGTTCTTGAGGGAAAAAAAAAAACACTCTCTCTCGCTATATATATGTAGCACACAAACCTTTTTCTCGGCTGGCTCACTTGCGAGTCAAGGCACACCATGCTATATGCCCGTACCCTCCTGTTTGAAGAGGTTAAGCGGTGTTCATAAATTTGGGTCTTTCAGCGAGTCACCCTTCCCACTGGTTCTCTCCCCCAGAGTCAAGTCTCTGTTTTTTCCCCCTAAGAAAACAATGTCCAGAAGTACTTTAACTCCAACAGAGAGTTTATTTTCTATTTGCTGCGTAATAGATAGAGACAGGTGGGTGAAAGAAGAAATAGTGTAGAGAATAGGTCCAGGCACAACCAGCAATCTCGTCGCCACTCGATCCCGAGTGGGTTTAGCTCACCCGGATAGTCCTCTCTCACAGTCCTAGCAACCGGTGTGGAGCTCGAACATTTCAGCCACCCTATCCCCTCCTGGGACGGGCGTTGGAAATCCTCTAACCTCTGTAGACTTCAAGAACAAGACGATGCCAATGGGCACTCTACAGGTTAGCTTCCCCAAATAACAAATCCTTCCCTCTGACAGGTCACCAGGCCTCTCGTGAGACAGCAATCTTCTATTACTCATCTCCTCAATGGGACCGATCCTCCCCTGGCTTCCTCTCGGCCAGATCGGGTACCCTTCCCCGGGTTCCCTGGGACTCTTCTTTCGGAGACAGGCCCTAGCTGAAGGTGCTAGGCCCACTAGTAGAGTTGCAGGCCCCAGGCTAAAGGTGCCTGGGCCTGATCAGGCCCACATGTACCCCCGGCCATGAGGGCCACAGGAGGTGGGGTACGTGTCTCACTCTTCCAACTCTGACAGGGACCACCCCACCAACCACCCAATAACTATGGCGTCTGCCCCTTAAGTATCCTCTCCCGGCATGCACAGCATGTTGACCACGCCCACTGTACCACTGCCGAGAGAGGACACCCCAAGGCGTAGTAATGCCACCCCTGGTTCAACCCTGACCTGATGTGACAGCGCCACCTACAGGCCGCAGGGAACCATACACCAGGCAGCATCACATAGGCAGAAGCAATACCCAACAATGAGAATGGTCTGAGCCTGGCTAATAGCTCAGACCAGCCCCTAATTTTAGGCACAAAACACCCCTTAAAAGTGAATGCCCGCTACATATATATATATATAGATATAAAGATATATATATAGAGAGATATATCTCTATATATAGATATATATATATAGATCTATATATCTATAAAAATCTATATATCTATATATATACACATATATATTTATCTATCTATCTATCTATAGATATACATATATATATATATATATATATATATATATATATATATATATATATGTATATCTATCTATCTATCTATCTATCTATCTATCTATCTATCTATCTAGATAGATAGATAGATAGATAGATAGATAGATAGATAGATAGATATATCACATGTGATCAGTTTTTTTTTTATGTAGCACCCTCTACCATAGGTAGGTGCTAGAGGTGAGGATTTTTGTGTAGTAAGCTGTCAGGCAGGTAAATTTAGGCAGGCCTATGCTGCATGCTAGGCCTGCTTGTTTTGATTTGGGGGGCAGGGAGTGGTTAGTGTAGCAGTGGGTGTGACCACCTGCGCTTCAGTTCTTGGGCGCCTTCCCTGCTTCCAGGGAGAATGTTCTGGAAGAGGGGCAGGGCTGAGAACTGGAGTGACAGGGAGCTCATGTGAGGAGCCCTGACCAATCCCCAACTGGAATTGGCAGGGGGCAGGCCTCCCATATAAGCTCGGGTCCAGCCCACTGGAGGGGAGTTGTGGGCTGGGAGAAGTGAAGAATGGAGTGCTAGATCACAGCAGGAGGCCATCCCCATCTGGGGGGGTGCGTGCCTCAGTGGAGGTGCCCCAGGAGAGCTGGGAGGAAGCCTTATCCTTACACAGTGATGGAAAAGGTGTCCTGGAACAGAGGGGCTGGAGAAGTGATTGGAACGCATGTCCAGTTAAGTTCTTCATCATGGACTCAGGGCAGGAGAAGGTCGGTGAGTGTGACACAGTGGATATCTGGAAGAGGCATGCCAGGGGAGCTGGGTGCAAGGCCAGAGGAGAGACTGTGGGGTTTTGTGTCAAATTGATGTGGCCTGCGGGCACAGGATTTGCAAGTTGGGCTAGCTGGTAACAGTAGTCCACCAACTAAAGCAAGCTTCTAATCTACTAGGCCGCAAGAAGGAGTACTGCAGGCCCCTGGCCTACTAACAGTTCAGCAAATCAGCAAGTATATAGGATTATTCAGAGTATTCAGTGAAGATGATGAAGCGGAAAGACTAATAGTTCACAGTGAAGTTTTGTGCAGGAGGAGAGGAGTCCTGGGAGTAACGGTCTGCAGGAGTTGATGCAGAGGAGGAGCAACAGTCTGCATGAGTTATACAAGGGAAGTGACTGTGATTATTAGAGTCTATCAATTCTTCAAAAGCTCAATCCATTTAATCAATTCTTAAATATGATGGCACAGTGATCTGATCTATGGGCATCCCATAACCCCTTTCCCCAACCAAGTTATGTCCCCCAATAAAGAAGAAAAACAATACAATGCAAATGACTGTTCATTGTCTCTGAGAGTGATATATGGAGGGTGATATGGTGGATGTTAGTAACTAGTAGCAACCATCAGCTACATTTATAATAGGTTTGAGCTGATACATTGCTACAAAACGCAAGTAGTTAACCCGTGGTTAAGTATTATTTAAATGTATACGGTAATGCATTACAGTTCAATGTTAGTTCACCATTCCATCTACACTCTTCAATATATTCAAAAAATCCTCTGAGCCTAATGCTGGCTGACGTGTGCACTGTATGTGGTAATGTACACAGTATATTCATAGATTTCATACAGTTTTGACAATATACTCTCCTTGAGATTATTTTCTTTTCATCCTCCTTTCACCTAATGAATAATACATGGGAACTGGGCTAAGAATAGCACAAACATCTAAACTGCACGTGACATTTTTAGCATTTGATGAAATGCAAGGCGCAGAGTCGTGCATGACACAATGCAACATTAATTATTAGAGAATGTGTACTTTTGGCATTTCTGTGAGAAGAACTTTGTGGTAATTATGAACAGTATACTTTTGCCTTGCCTCATTAAATCCTGCATAGCGGTTACAGAAAGGTGATCTGTAGCTACCGAACAGTTGCTGGTGGATCATTCATGATAGAGACAAGTTACTGGGATATTATTCATCTGGACCAACTAAAGCTTACACTGCAACCTATGCATAATGTTAGGATCCGATGGAGCCCCCAGAGTATCACCCCCAGAGTATCACTCTGTTTTGTCACAAACATAATAGTAACTAACTGATACTATATAAAAAAAAAGGGCAGGCACAAACAGATGTGATAATGCCTGTAATTTAAATGTAACATTTAAACTGGTTATATACAGTGTGATGAAAAGGTCACAAATGAATGCTCTACTAGAGATCGGCTAAAAAAATCCATGATGATGCATAGGTCTTTTATTACCACAGGAAAATGCCAACAGCCACTGTGGTACCTGCAGCACAAGATTTTATAGTTTGTCTTTTAGTTTTGGAGAGAGTGGTGAAGGGTTAGAACCACTGTCAGGTTATTACTGCTATGCAGGACTCTATTAGTACCATTGCCTGCATTTACTTTATAGGCAGGCTACAACCCTCATCAGATGGCTGTGTTACAACTGCAGCAAAGACTCAATGGCACCTTTTCTCTGCCACCCCTGCGAATGACTATTCACTACGTGTACAAATCTCCCAATGTAGGGGCTGGCTCTCTTGTATATACTCTATATCCTCTAAATGGGCCGTAGTAGTACATCTTTCGCATAGTGGGAACTGTATGATGCTATGCTGGCTTCCTATTGACAGCCAGTTGCACATATTGCACAGTTCATTTCCAGACAGGTAACAACGCACTAGAATCTGTTATTGCACACTTGAGTTAAGGAGGGATTATAAATTTAGATTCCTGACTGTGCTATTGGGAGTAGTATAGTAGTGCACAGATGTGAGGACTTCCTCCATTTTTAATAATGCTGTTAGCTGTATAACTATACTGCATTATTGGTTAGGGCTGGTTTAAATTATATTAGAAGCAGAAGAGGGAACACCTAAACCCAGACAGGTGGACGTGCACAAAGATAGGATCCATAGTAAGAAGGACTTACCAATGGACACAATACACAGAGAACACAGAGGCTGATTCAGATTATCCAATTCAACATACAAATGAATTAATAGTTTGTGTAAGTGACCATAATTATATAAATTACTATTTCTCAGAAACATTACTTTATATAATAATATGAAACCTAATAATACTTTTTTCCCAATAGGCATTGATATCAATCTTTCTAAAGGCAGATTATAAGGCAAATTATAGTCAAATTAAAATTTGACTTCACCCATCCAAATACCTTGGGCTCCTTCACATTCTTCAATACTTTAAACTAGTCAAACTGGTACAGTACTTGCTAGAAATAGCCCAAGGTTGATTATATGAATGCAAGCCAGACGATTATTACATATGCAAATTAAAACCAATTACCAAGCCAGATATGTTCGGTTTCAAACACATCGGTTGGGCGTTTTTTTCCCTGTAAGTAAATATTTTGAACCAGCCCTAATCCCATACATTCTGATGTGACTGTCAAAACAGAAAGAACTCCAGTCAACGTAAAAACAGCTATAGGCCTCATTCACATTGCAGTAACATGGCCAAAAAACTTCTATTGATCATTAGGCAAGGAACAAAAAATTCTGCTTAAATAATCAGTAAATGGATTTGTTTTAAATGCGTAAAAATTGTCCTGTTACGGGTCGGAATGCAGTGCATGGTTTATACACCTGTATTAATACCACCATTGAAAACAATGCAGCTGCATTCAGATCTGTAAATAAACAATGATTGTTAGAGCCGGTTCACACAGGGGTGACTCGTCAGGCAACTCAGCCGCCTGACAAGTCGCGCTCCGCTCTCTTCAATGGAACCGTTCTAATAGGAGCGACTCAAGTCGCTCCGACTTAGAAAAAGGTCCTTGTACGACTTTAGGGGCGACTCGAGGCGACTTGCATTGACTTCAATACAGAAATCATTTTGCAAGTCGCCTCTGAAATCGTCTTCAGATCGCCTTGCCGAGTCGCCCCCAAAGTCGTGCCGCCTGTGTGTGAACTGGCTCTAAATGCTTTTCTATTATGGCTCTGTGAATGAGGCCATAATGTTATTTATACTTGCTACTTATTTCTATACTGTTTTCTTTATTTTTTATTTGGTGCTCTGGCCATCCCCATCCTGCTTCAGTGTTTTACTATTGGTTCATAACTCTTAAGGGCAGTATCACTGACCAGTAGTGAGGTGTGAAATGAAAAGTAAAAATTAAAGGTATATTCAGGGCAATCAAATCATAAGAAAAAACATTATCCAATATTGCTAGCTGAACACTTATAAGTAAATCTATACAGAAAGTCTAAATAGTTAAGAAGTGCAGCGCAAAATGAAACATAAACATAAAATATAATAAAGCTCATAAAAGTCCATAAAGGTGGAATCAGCCAAACAGAAGACAGCCCGTGGATGAATACAGCCATGTCACATAAATCACTTAAATGTGGAAAGTGTGGGGGCGTGGCCTGGACATGACTGTGTGAGGCTGTTTTTTCTTGGAGCTCCCGGCCCCAGGCCCTCCTAAACCGGCAAAAAGACGTTAAATACCGGTATGTACCCGGCCAAAAAGTATAGTACCAGGTCAGCAACTAGAGGAACAACCTACAGGAAGACCCAGAACGAAATTAGCAGATATTTCAAGAATCTGCAGGACGGATCCCCTGGGACCAGAGCAACGGCACCACGAGGCTCCACACCGGGAACTGCACGGAAGGCCCAGGCACAATCCTCTGGTGGCATCTTACCTGACTCCATCGTAACAACACCAAAGGCACACCACGATCCGGGGATGTCGTCGGACCCACAACTAGAGGCGGAGATACAGGAGCGGGACATCCGTGCCCTGCTGATGGCCCTCCCCACCCGGGCGGACATAGAGGCCCTCCCGACCCGGATGGACATCGAATCCCTTATCCTCCGGTTGGAGGAGACGCACAGGCGAGATATCCAGGAGGTGCGGGGCGAGGTGTCCACACTCGCGGAACGAGTGACCTCGGGAGAGACCTCGGTGGCCTCCCTGGAGGTTAGGGTGGCGGCCTTGGAGCGTTCCAGGGACTTGCACCGGGAGACCGCGGTAGACCTACAGCTCCACCTGGAGGACATCGAGGACAGGAGCAGACGCGGTAACCTCCGGATACGTGGCCTGCCTGAGATGGCTGACGGGGAAGACCTCGGAAGCTCGATGCGGGAGCTATTCCGGACAGTCCTAGGGGAACCGGAGGTGGAGATACTGCTAGACAGGGCCCATAGAGCCCTAGGCCCTAGACCAACAGATCCTAGTAGGCCGCGTGACGTCATATGCCGGCTCCATCGCTATGCCCAGAAGGAGGCGATTCTACGGCGGGCGTGGGACCGTGGAGAAGTAGAGGTGGAAGGCGTCCCGGTGAAGATCCTCCCTGACCTCTCCAGAGCGACGCTACGTCGCAGGGCCCTGCTGCGTCCCCTCCTAGAGCTGGCCAAACAGAGGGGACTTACCTACCGCTGGGGATACCCATTATCGGTATCCTTCCGGAGTGACTCCGGCTCCTTTACCTTACAGACCCCGGCGGACCTCCCTGAGCTGTTTCGCTTCATGGATGTGGAGCCCATCCAGATCCCCGACTGGCTGCAGTTGCTGCCGCGTCCCACCGGACGATCGGGTTTCTCGGCACAACGTGGCCCCTTTCCACCCCGCCAGCAGAGAGGCCGACGAAGGAACCGATCTAGACTCCGGGGGGGATCACGTGAGTAGGCCGTAGGCCATATTCGCATATATATGTCTCCATCCCCCCTTCCACATTTGGCAGTAAATGCCGACCGCGTCCTCCCGGGCGCCCCCTCCCCCTTTGACGCACAATGTGCACCTGGACCTGGGGAGGTCTGCGGATCTTGGATTCCCTTGAGGAATGCGGGGGACGCCGGATTCTTAGGCTAATGCCGCCCCCCCCCCCCCCCCCCGGGACGCCCGATGGCCAGGTGCTGTCACCCATACATGAGAAACTGACATTTGACGTGGCAGAGATGGGACACCGATTCGGCCTGCACGGGAGAGAAGGTACTCTTAGGAATAGCCGCCACGACGCTACTGGAGATCTGTTCTGTGCTACTGTTTGGGTGGGGGGTTTTTGGGGGGAGGTGAGGGGCTTTGCAATTTTATTCCTGATCCGGAAAGTGGACCCCCGCTTTGCGGTTGAGGAGATCGAGACTACCTTCAGCCTAATGAAGAACGCTGAAGCCCCCCGAGATCTGGGCGGGGACGGCGCCACGTTGGGTCACGGTCCGCGCTTGCGGGGGAACTGTGCTGTGCTTGGGAGGAGGAGGGCGGTTGCAGTTTGAGTCTGCTTGTTGGGAGGCGGGGATGGATGGATACCGATTGACAGTTCTGGGGTTTTTTGATTTTTGACGTTTGACTTTTGACCATTGATCCTTGCTCTTTTACTGTTGGTCATCAATGTCAGGTTTCCTGTGATGCTGCTGCTGTTCGTTAGTAAGCAAAAAGTTTGAACACAATGTTATACTTTTGTTGTTGCCTTTGTTTTTGTTTTGTTTTTTCACTTTACGTATATATGTTTTTTATTTTATTTTATTCACATTACCGGTATTTGCCTTTTTAAGCTGACAAACACGGGGAGGGAGGGGCGGGGAGTTCGCATCTCGGTCCTGAACACCCACCACCCCACTTAGGACGGCGCTCAATACCCCGGGGGCCTTCTTTTTAGGGACCTCCGGCGAGTGCCATTGCCAGTTAGGCTGTTGTAGACTCCTATTATTGCTGCCTGTCTAGGGGCAGCTCTCTCTTTCTTTTGCTACTCACTCTTTAACTGTATTTCTCTACACCTAGTCCCTATATCTCTGATTTTTTCTCCCCCCCCATCCCTTATCCTCTCCCCCTCTGTACCTTACTCTAACCCCCCCCCCCTTTTGGTGTTGTTTGTCGCTGTGAGCTGCGGACATGGACTTGCTTAACGTAATGTCCTTGAATGTCAAGGGCCTAAACATCCCGGAGAAGCGGAGGATGCTGCTCAATGACATGCGCCGCGCGAGAGTAGATATCATGATGTTACAGGAAACGCACTTCAAAGACACTAAATTACCACTACTTAAGAACAGACTGTACCCCCTGGCCTACCACTCTGCCTATGCACAGGCCAAATCCAGGGGGGTATCCATCCTTATCTCCGCCAGAGTCCCTTGGAGGTTGGTGGATGTTCAAACAGATGGAGAGGGCCGCTTCCTGTTTTTGAAGGGCCTGATTGGAGATAGGAAGGTGACATTGGCGAACATGTATGCACCCAACGTTCATCAAGACACTTTTCTTAAGAGACAGATAGACAGGCTGGGGCATTACACTGAGGGACAGCTCATTGTAGGGGGCGACTTGAATATACCCCTATCGCCGTCGGAGGATACCTCTACCGGTACGTCCTCCACTTCACGAGACGTCCGTAAACGCATAGGCTCAACACTGCACACTGCACAGTTAGTAGATACCTGGAGACTTTTCCACCCGGGAGAACGGGATTATTCCTTTTACTCCAAGCCGCATAAGTCATACTCCCGTATCGACTATTTCCTAGTACCCCACGGACAACTACACGCGGTCAAGGACACCTTAATTGGCTCGATAACATGGTCGGACCACGCCCCGATAGGGATGAGGTATGCGCTATCAGACACCATAGAGGGACAACGCCCGGTGTGGCGACTTAATGAGAGTCTTCTGCAGGAGCCGGAGGTTCTTGCGGAGGTGACAGCGGAGGTAGGCCACTACTTCGACACTAATACCACAGCTGACAGTGACCCCGGCCTTGTGTGGGAGGCACACAAGGCCGTGATTAGGGGGGTGCTCATAAAACACGGGGCCAGATTGAAGCGTGAGCGGACGGCAAAACTGACACTACTTCTGACCAACCTGCAGGCCTTGGAAAACTCACACAAGACAAGCCCGACTAGACAACTGGAGACGGAACTAGACATGACCCGTCGCCAGATCACGGACATCTTGCAATTCAAGGCAAAAGCTGCTATGCGGATTTGCCGTAGGAAAGTGTATGAGTCTGGTAACAAATGTGGCAGACTCTTAGCACAGACCCTGAAATCACACCGAATGGCGTCGTATATACCACAGGTGGTTTCCCCCTCTGGACAGAAGGTATCCCTACCCCACCGGATTACGCAGGAATTCCGATCCTTCTATAGCTCCCTGTACAACCTACACACGCCCGACCCCGCTCTCGACTCCACGCAGACCTATCTTGAGGGGTCCCTTATGCCTAAGCTACCAACGGACATACAGGAGGCCCTGGAAGAACCCATCACTAGTCCCGAACTGCAACTTGCTCTTAAAAATACAAAGCCTGGTAAGGCTCCGGGACCAGACGGTTTCACCACTCAATACTATAGAGCCCTCCTTCCCTCACTGAGCCCATATATGGTGAAACTTTTTAACGCACTGGGTATGGGAAAGTCCTTTCATACCAATACACTGCAGGCACAGATCTCGGTTATACCGAAAGAGGGTAAAGACCCATCTCAATGCGGGAGCTACCGGCCTATATCTCTCCTGAACGCGGACCTTAAATTGTTTACCAAAATCCTTACGTCCAGACTCCAGGGCCACCTACCCCACCTGGTCCACTTGGATCAGGTGGGCTTTATCCCAGCCAGGGAGGCCAGGGATAATACCACCAAGGTCCTCAACCTGCTGCATATAGCGGTAAGCGATAAGACACCGTGCGTGCTGCTGGGGACGGACGCCGAAAAGGCGTTTGACCGAGTGGATTGGAGATTCATGTTTGCGACACTGCGATACGTGGGCCTGGGGGATCGGATGATGAGGTGGGTAGCGGCGGTTTACTTGAACCCGACGGCCAGGGTCAGAGCGAATGGAGTCCTCTCGGAACCATTTCCAATAACGAATGGGACGCGGCAGGGCTGTCCCCTGTCGCCCCTGCTCTTCGCTCTGACCCTGGAACCCTTTTTATGCCATATACGGCATAACACTGGCATCACTGGGGTGAACGTCGGTGGTACACAGCATAAAGTGTCGGCCTATGCTGACGACCTAATGTTCACACTTACAGGCCCCTCTGCTTCTCTTCCGCGCCTCCTGTGTGAGTTTGACACATACGGTAAGCTTTCCAACCTGAAGATAAATCTCTCCAAATCGGAGGCTATGGGGGTGGGGCTCCCTCCACACCAATTGGCGAGGCTTAAAACCAGGTTCAACCTGAAATGGACAGAGGATGCCCTGAAATACCTGGGCACCTATATCCCTGCATCGTTCTCCCGCCTATTTAAGCTTAATTTCCCCCCGCTTCTAGCGAAAGTACAGAAGCTCCTGGACCAATGGGACAGTGGTCTGCATTCGTGGTTGGGCCGCTGTAACATTCTTAAGATGTCAATCTTACCCAAATTCCTTTATATACTGCAGGCCCTCCCGATCTCCATTCTGGGATCCTTCTTTAAACAGATCCACTCGGTCTTTACTAGATTCCTTTGGGCAGGGAAAAACCCGCGCCTTAACAGGAACACGCTTTCCCTCCCGAAGCTACACGGAGGCTTGGCCATGCCGGATATTCGGGTTTATTACCAAGCGGCTCACCTTAGCAGGCTCCTAGACTGGTGCCGACATAAGGACGCCAAGCTCTGGACGCAAATTGAGCAGTCACGGAGCATGGTGCCCCTCCGTAGAGCACCATGGTGCTACGCGGCCCTGCCCCCGGAGCTTAAACGACACCCGCTGATAGGTACGACGGTCAAGATTTGCGCACAACTGCTGTCAAAACCCTCAATTTCGACTCCTGACTCACCGCTGAGACCTGTGTTGGGGCACCCTCACTTTATGCCGGGCATCCAAGATAGGAGGTTTCTCGATTTACAAGCGGCGGGACATCATCAGGCAGCGCATTTCAGTACTATGGGACGGTGGAAAACGATCGCAGAACTATTAGACCGTTCGGGACCATACAAACTAGACTTCATGCGAGCACACCAGCTCAGTCACTTCCTGCAGAGCCAGCCACCCCCCCAAGATGCCACCCGTTCCACGTCCACAGTGCTAGAGGAACTCTGCATGGAATCAGGGACGCTCCCTCATTCCTTATCCTTGACGTATGGCATGTTGATTACGCCACCAGCGGGCAGCCCCATACCATACCTAACTGAGTGGGAGAGAGACCTGAATTGTCAATTCACCGAAGGGAAGAAGAAACAGATACTTCACTTTGCCCATAAATCCTCTCTGTGTTCTAGATTCCAGGAGACTAATTACAAAATCCTCACTAGGTGGTACAGGACCCCCGCCCTCCTGCATACTCTCTTCCCGGCGACTTCGGATCTTTGCTGGAGATGCCGGGAGGAGAAAGGAACCCTCCTGCATATCTTTTGGTCCTGCCCCCGACTGCGGAATTTCTGGGGGGAGGTTCGACGAATTACCCAGGACTTCACCGACCGTGAAGTGCCAGACGACCCAGCCTATTTCCTACTCCACGCAACAGATACACCGTTGCGAACCTACCAAAAATCAGTTGTGAGACATCTGCTGGATGCTGCTAAGACATGCATCCCACTTCATTGGAAATCACCCCACCCGCCGTCCGTCTCCCTCTGGCTTAAAAAGGTAGACGACATATGCCAGCTGGAGGACTTGATCCTTACCAGCCAAGAGAGACAGGAGACTTTTAAAAAGACCTGGCAGTTGTGGAACATGTTCAAATACTCCGTGGAGGGTCAGAGACTTAGAGGCATAGACGAGACAGTCATTTAGTTTAAACGACGGCCACCCGTCCGGGCCTACCGACTCTACTGATGACCTACTGGGGATACCAATGACCAGCTGGGGAATCTACGGAGGGGTGGGTTCCCCCCCTCCCCCCCCTCTACCATATCCCTGCTTGCACTCACAGCTCCTTCCCCCTCTTCAATCTCCTCCCCCCCCCCATTCTTCCATCTCCCTCTACCCTTTCTCATATTTTCTTTTTCTCTAATCTTGTATTTCTCTTCTTTTGTATTTGTATTAAACAAAAAAAAAAAAAAAAGTCGAGGGACTGGCCCTGCAGGACCGGATTATTTAGGGGAAACTTCTGGGGTGAGATTCCTGTTTGCCCCGGGATAGGGGGTGGCGGGGATTACGCCTGGGGCCATAGTGTGGGCCATCCACACACATACTGTTCCCCTGACACGCACATAACCACACATCCCCCTTTGGGGGATGTCGGATAACGGACCATACATGAACACCTATGGCAAGCATTATCTGTATGTGTATGTATATGGGTGTATATATGTATATGTATAGATATATATATATATATGTTGCTGTAATTGAATAGAATACACCCGCCAGTACCAATGATTACCGCGTGTGCTATGTATTATACTGTATGTGCTGTATTGGTCCGTGCAGAGCGGTCTCTCTGTTATAAATAAACAATTTTAAAAAAAAAAAATGTGGAAAGTGTAATTCCCATCACCAAAGGCAATCCAAGCAGCTCACCTTATAGATCTGACCGCTGAACTAACAGGAAGGTCAAACCTTGCTTGTGTTGCTTAAGTAACGCAGAACATAAATAGTCACACATCCAGGTTAGGAACTCCTTAGGTCCGTCCACATAGTATGCATACCTAAAGGTAAACAGAAGGCAAATATTGCTCTCTGCTTCAAGTTTATTATAAAAGAAAAAATACATATAATACACTTACAAGTGAAGTACTTTTAAAAAAAGTGCCAAAAAACGAGCGCTCGGTATGAAATTTCCAAACAGGGACTAAGAAGATAGCTGTGGGTGATGTCAATAGTGTGACTCCTCGTCCCTGAAAAGTGGAAGGAAGGAAAAGTGACAGAATGCCACGTCCCGGAATGTGAGCTGCTATTTTCATAAAAGAGAACTCCAAGTTTTGAGATTCCCTGGGTGCTCTGGATCCTATCTGTAATAATACGCAGTCACCTTTAAATGCCCACCATTCATGCCTCCAAGCAATTTAGTAAGAAGAAAGGAAGCACAGGCTCTTTTAATTATGAGCCACCTTAAAATCTGCATATGGAAGATTGGGGTTCACAAATCAGCTCAAAGCAAAGACTGTGGAGTTTCTGTGCCTTTCAAAACCTGGTGTTTGTTTACTTTAGAAGTTTGGCAGGCTGCAATTTTATAGCCTCTTCTGTGAATTTTGAAGATTAATTGCTCCACAGTGCACACAGCTACAGAGGTCAGTGAGTGCGTGTTTGAAAGCTTTTTAACGGGGTAATAATATCGAATTGCTTACTCCTATCCTATTTCGTCATGGGATTACATTAAACTACTACAGTGTGGGTGTGATCTAACATCTAGCTAACCACTTGCTACTAGGGGGTTGCTAGTCCTTTTGTGATAGCATTAAAATAAATGTAAAAAAGTTAGTTTTAATTAAAAAATAAATAAAATAGAAGCATCCCCCCCCCTTATACATGCAAATGCACAAATAGATCCTACATGTGTATGTAAACAGCGATTGCACCATATATGTGATGTATCACCACAAACGTTACAGTGAGACCAATAATTCTAGGTTCATAATTTATGATAAACTGTATACTGATACCATGTAAAAGCTTTCAAAGCGTCCCCAATGGAATATGTTAGGTACTGTAGTTTGCCACCATTTCATGGACGCACTTAATTTGGAGTTTAGACATGTTTGGTATCGATTTACTCAGCAAAAAATTACCTTTTATATTTTCCCAAAAAATAGGTATTATATTGTGTTTGTGTGCACTAAGATTCATTTTAGTGTATTGTTTCCTGAAAGTTGTGTTTGTTAAAAAAGCTGTGCAAATATTGCGTGACATAAAAAATTCCAACAGCCACCATTTTACTTTCTGCTTTCAGCCTCTGCTTTCAGCAAATATATAATGTCTGAAGGCTTCTAAGTAATTTTCTAGTAAAAAAAAATCCTGATGTTAACATATTAACATTTTTAGAATGTAAACATTTCCCTGGGCAGCAAGTGGTTGGAGCTAAACTATAGACATGCATTAGTGAGAAAGTATGCCACCAGCAAACCTGCAAACAGCAATCTTAAACATTTTGGGGTCATTCAGGGTCCCCTTCATTAGACAACGGTGATGTTAAACATTTTGGGGTCATGCAGGGTCCACTTCATTAGGCACTTAACAAGACACATGTGAACAGTTAAAGCAAAAAGGGCACTGTTGGCTGAGCTGATGAGAGAGTATCCCTTAGGCCCTGGTCACAGGGGCATACTACAGCGTATGCCCCTGTGAGGGCTGAATTTACCTGCATGAGTATGCAAAGGTGTTTCATGCATCCCTGTGCAGACAGTCTCATTTATGTCAATTGGGACGCAACAACCCCATCAAGACAGCTGCTGCTCCCAATATGACATTTGTGCAGGGGAATGCTGACAGTGTGAGTAGTGGCTGAGTCCGTGTGGTCTGACTGCCTAGGGATGCACAGAACACCAGTTATCAAACTCACATGCAGTGTGAAATGAGTTAAATTCTTAATGAAATGTCTGTTTCCCTATTCTATTTTTTCAGTGCAGAAGTGAGACAGACTGTCCCAAAAATAGTGTATGTTTATAACACAACATAGTAAATAAGATAATGTAGAAATGTGCTAGCCTCTACTGTCTGTAAGTGGCTTTGCTGCCTAATGTTCAGGTAGATTATTTATGTACATCACTTCCTGTCTCTGGGTGTCTGGATCCGAAACCTCAGAAAGAAGCAGAGAGAGTAAGACAAAGCGCTGAGCCACATGACCTTTTATACACAGGGGCTACTACTGCCACTGTATTTTCACTCAGATCATAAGCAGATTCTATTAGGCAAGTATTCCTGTGTAATAGTTTAACTGCAGCTGCCTATAGCTTCTTGGGTGTGTATCTAAAATTCTTGTGACAGACTTATTCCTATCCTATTGTTATTATCTAATATGCACAGTGACAGATAGCTAATAGCTAGGTCTGTGCTACTGTATGTGTGTAGTGATCACCATCCAGTATATTGGTAGGTGAACCTGTTCATTGCAATCAATTTTATATGCAGCTCCTGTTATTTTAATAACCCTGTTCCTTCTGGTCTGGGATTCCATGGCTAGGTTGAGCTCAGGGCTCAATAACCAGCATAGGCTATAACCAGGTTAGGCATCTGATGGCCACTTCTGGTAGTGAGAGGTCTTATTGCATGTCAGATTAGAAACTAAAAGGGACTAACGCATAGTAGATAGGCTGACTCTGAGTTTCATTGCCACACCAGTGTTTCTGCGTGTGAGAAGCTGCATGCCAGCCTGGCTGATCAATGGCTAGAGTGTCTTCCCCTCACTGAAGATCTTGTCTTCGGGTACCCAACACAAAGACAGATATCATATCATGAGGGGCCCCTGCAACTGGACTTTGCTGCAACATTCATTTGGAGTTATCTGTATTAATAACTATATATACACCAGGGTATATGTGCATAAGTCCACCAGCATTCCCATTAGGCCCTTTGCTGATGATACCTGTTTGTATATTGGCTGTATATACTACTATTAATCTTTTCTTATATAAAGCTTGTATTATTTCCATACTGGTGTGCATCCAATTACTTCTGGATAATGTTATATGCGGTTTGCAGTAGTTCCCCTACTTCCAATTACTTTGATTAGATTACTGGTTAATTTCCCAGGTCAGGAATCCCCTTTGCTCACAGAAACCATGTCTTGGGTGGAGCTAGAGCCAACTGTATTATCAAACCCACTCTTCTATTTAGCAAAGGTTCTGGCTCTCTTATTTACCTACAGGTTTAGTGCACTATCTGATTTGGGGAGGGCTGTTTGTCATAACTTCCTCCAAAAGAAGGTTACAATAACAAATTAGCAGCTGAATCTTAAAACTGCAGAACAGCGGCATTTGCTCTGACCATTAATGTATGAAATAGCCTGTACATGAAGGGGTTATGGTATGAGTTGAGTTGAGTTGAGTTGAGAGGTATCTTAATATAGCGCGGTCTTACCCCGAACGGTCCCGACACGCATAGCAGAGTTTCTGGGAAAAGAGGACCCAGGAACCAGAAGCAGCACAGAGTGGCAGAAAGGGTGGAAGAGAGAGGCTACGCAGGGAAGCCTTGCGTGAAAAAGACCAGAATATGGTATGCATCTGTGTTATATTTACTTTGTAATGTCTAGTTTGTTCTTTGGAAACTGCATTCTATACGTAGGAAAAAAAACAGATGGTTAACTGTTGACTTTAGATAACTATGAGTATATATATTTAGCATGACAAAGAAATGTTCTAGTTTAACCTCAATGCCATCATATTATTATTATATTTATTATACTTGTGTGCAATTAGATTCTTTATTGTTGCTTCTTATTGCATGTTTATACTTTTATTGTATTTATTACATGCTTGTTCCTTTCTTTAACTACTTCCCACCCGGCCACTGTACATATACGGCCGGGTGGGTGCTCTCTCCTTCTGAGTGGACGTTCCTGAACATCCCTCAGAAGGAGGGGGATCGCGCGCGCCGCGTTACCAAGGACCCGGTGCGCGTGCCCGGCGGCCGCGATTGCCGCCGGGCACCCGCGATTGCCCGGGAACCAAGCAGGAAAGTGGATCTGTGTGTGTAAACACACAGATCCACGTCCTGTGAGGGAGAGGAGGCTGATGGTGTGTCCCTTGTACATAGGGACAACCATCGGTCACCTCCCCCAGTCAGTCCCCTCCCCCCACAGTTAGAACACATTGAGGGAACATATTTAACCCCTTCCCGCCCCCTAGTGGTTAACCCCTTCCCTGCCAGTCACATTTATACAGTAATCAATGCATTTTTATAGCAGGGATTGCTGTATAAATGTGAATGGTACCAAAAATGTGTCAAAAGTGTCCGATGTGTCCGCCACAATATCGCAGTTACAATAAAAATCGCAGATCGCCGCCATTACTAATAAAAAAATAAAAAAAAATAAAAAATGCTATAAAACTATCCCCTATTTTGTAGACGCTATAACTTTTGCGCAAACCAATCAATATGCGCTTATTGCGATTTTTTTATACCAAAAATATGTAGAAGAATACGTATCGGCCTAAACTGAGTAAAATTTTAATTGAGAAAAAAAATGGGTATTTATTATAGCAAAAAGTAAAAAATAGTGTTTTTTTTCCAAACTGGACGCTCTTCTTTTGTTTATAGTGCAAAAAATAAAAACTGCAGAGGTGATTAAATACCACCAAAAGAAAGCTCTATTTGTGGGAAAAAAAGGACGCAAATTTTGTTTGGGAGCCACGTCGCACGACCGCGCAATTGTCATTCAAAGTGTGAGAGCGCTGAAAAATGGCTTGGGCAGGAAGGGGGTTTTAGTGCCCAGTAGGGAGGTGGTTAACATATATTAAGAAAATGTAATTAATGTTCTAAAAAACACATTTGTCAGGCTACATACTTATCAACTGATAGATAATTTTTAATCAAATAAATAAACTACAGGTTCCTGAGTATTTTCTACGAGAGCTCTTCATGCTTTAGGTGTTCATGCTCATTTTGCTCTAGATGACACTTTATGACAGTAAACTGTAACTTGCAGTTTGCTAAACAGGTGTAAGTAAGTTGTTACAAAACTGACGTAGGGCGAAGTGACGCATTGACGTCACCTCGTGCTCCATACGGTTCCCCAGTAGGATGGGTTTCTGTTGTTTGTGCACAGGCCGGCACACCAGACTCAAAGGCCTATTTAATCTGAAACAATTGTAAGTGCAATATTGTTTGTTTTAATACATTTTTACACGTTTAATGCGCTATATGGAGCGTTTATCTTTTATATATTGTGTGCATCTGCTGATGGTTCATTGGTCGGGAGTCACTGCCTAAAGAATCGTATTTGTGTTTGCTGGTCTTTGGAGAGAGCTGATTGATTACAGGCATACATTGATCCTCTGTCACGGGGGATCATGGCAAGCTGGTAAGAAGTCATTTCTACTGATTGGTGGTGGATTCAACACGATTGCTTTTGGATGCGACATCTCACTATTATATGGACTTTTTTTCACAGAGCACTGGTGTTCAGTTCATTATTTAGAGCTTAAATGCACTAATTATTTATGGACACGTCTTTTGTTTTTTATTAACCTTTTGAAGGACCTTTTTTTGTTTTCACATTTTGTGTCACTATTTTGGATTCATCACATTATTGGTTCATATATGATTCATTCATTTATTTATTGATTTATTCTGTCAATTCATTTCCATTCAACACTGAATGGTCACGAGGTTAGCGCGATTTATTTTTCTTCTATAGTCTTGCTCTTGTATTTTTTGTTTACACGATTATCGCAGCTCCCAAAGTAATAACTGTGACTCGGTTTGCAGTTATTTATTTTTAGTGTCTTTTAGCGCAGTTTCTTTTCCTCCATTTTCTAAACAGGTGTAAAGTTAGAAGTGATAATGCAAAACAGGTTCAGGATGCCAATGAACATGCAGAATAATACAAAACAGATTATGAAAGCTTCACAGACAAGGCTGATTTACTAAAGGCAAATAGACTGTGCACTTTGTAAGTGTATGCAAAGGAATGTGCTCCAGAGCTTAGTACATGAGGGGAAGCTCTGCTGACTTCCATCATCCAGTCATGTGCAAGCATAAATGCTGTTTTTTTTTTCCTTCTATGTGATTGGGTATGCTTTGCAAAGTGAAGCTTCACCTCATTTACTAAGTTCTGAAGCAAATTCCCTTGCAGAGTGCAACTGCACATGCAAAGTGGAGAGTCTATTTTGCCGTTAGTAAATTAACCCCATAGACTCTTTACCATAATGTCTCTGCGACTCAATCATGGCAACATGTGGCTGCAAAGGCTCCAAAAGGCTGCATTTACACTTGAGCTGAGGGTCTTTGACCATTTTACAGGCTTTCCCTTTGGCGTTTTTGCACACAGGCTTTTTTTCATATTTTTGCAGGTGTCTAACACATGAGCATTTCTTAATTTTTTTATAATTTTTTTAATTATCTTTAGCCAATGGAAAAACATATGATATGCTCCCTTTCTTTATCCAAAAGGTTACTGGACTATTAACCCGATGTATAGCGGTCACAGCTATGACCATATCCTACATAGAGAAAATTGTAGTCTGTGACCCCTGATTGTGCATTTTTTACCAATCCGATCTATGTAGTCACCTAGGCATGCCATATGCAAGGACTTTTCTTGAAGTATATATCTAAAAGCCTAAAGTACTGAATATCCCATTAGGGAAACCCATCCCCTGACAGATTTTTTATTTTGTTTTCCGCTATCTGTGTCCTATTGTAGAGATGTGTCCCATTTGGGGGGACACAACAGGAAGAGAGGAAGTGTCTTCAATATCCTCTTTTAGACATTTCTCCCCATTTTAAAAGAAACCAGGGTATGGTTCCAACCCTTCCACATGCTACCAAAAAAAAAAAAAGTTATGGCTGCTTTTTAAGATGTATGTAAATATATGAAGTTCCTGATATTAATACATACATAATACTAATGGTAGTCTACGTTACTAGTACTATGTTATAGCTCTGTGAAGATATAAAAAAGAGCTAAATAGGGGGACTTGGACTTTTTAGGCACAGTACACAATTTGTATTAAAAAATATAATTTTATTGTACAATACTCTATCAAATAAATGTTTTCGTTTAAAAATTAATCACATGTTCTAGGAGAGACAATACACCAATGCCGTTATAATATAACACCATAGCTCTAATAACAAACATATGGGGATATTGATGATCCACAACCAGTTTGATACATTCCAAAGAGTTGAGGTATGGTTGAAGCGGCAGAGGTTGTAGGAAAAGATGTAATATTTTCACTCTCGCTCGACAAGTTCCGCGTCCATTGACGCTTCTTCAGGAGCGTGTCATGTGAACTAAAAAAATATATTTAAACATAAAACATACATCAGAAAAGATTTTAAATTTGTCACCATGCATTAAATTACTTTATTGCAATCTAACCATGAAAACATTAAAAAACATCCCCAATATGCCAAACGGGGTCAGGATATAAATGATTATGTCACTCGAATTACCAGAGACATAATCTATAAAAAACAAAATAAACTATCAAAAGATAGGACAGCATTCAGTGAGGGCTTTGCCTATAGATGGCAAATATCTACCCAGAACAAAGGATCTAGATCAAACTTTCGTATGCCGAAAAATAAACACAATGATCAATTTACCACTGATGACGATACTGAATCTGATTCTTCTCTTTTTCCTCCACAGCGTATGTCTAGAAAGAATAACCCAGCATCTTCTCTTTACAATCAGGGAACACGTAAGCGGGACTTTGGTGGTGGGTCTTTTTCACCCTATAAAAAATGCCCTCCTACTAGGGACACAACTCTTATTCTTCACCATCCTATACAAGGTAATGTACAATCAAACGGTGTTGGTGGACAATCACAAGTTAACTATTTGGGTGACACTGCTCTACAGGCAATACAAATACTTAGTGCTCAAATTCTCCCTCAAAATACTGGCAATACAGTCACAAATATCACTGACGCTTTGTTTCCTACTAACATCACTGGTCCAGGGCACAATCAATTGTTTCCTGGCACCCCAATGCATAATCTGCCACCTATGACACAACGTCCATCTATTTCAAGACAAAGTACTCTTGATGCACATATATCATCACTTCCCACTTCCCTACCAAATTTTCAATTACCCCCGAATACCACTCTCCCGACATAAACCCTAAACTTGATGTAATCAATCTAACTCCTTATGTTTTTTCCTCTTTGGAATTGGAGGTTCTAAAGTTGGGACTCAATTTCTGTCCCTCAATGAAAATCGATAAATATGAGGCAATTAAAGATTTATATCTATTTGCACGCAACTTGACATATAAATTTCTCTTTGATAGGGATCGCCTTCGATCCCTCAAAGATAAACAGATCTCTGAACAAGTCAAAAATTACACAATGAAAGACTTTAGAGCTCTCCGGGACCTTATGCTGTTACTGGATGAGAATAATTCAACAGAAGCTGATGCCGAATCTACACAACCTCAACATCTTTGTTCCCCATACACCTTTCCCCCAAAAAAATTTAAACCTAAATCGCAGCGATTTCCCGACTTGATGATAAACTCTAATATTTGGGCCTTCCTGATGGGAGCAGTCAGTGATATTAAGAAAATGCCCTTGACCAATAAACCAAGTAATCTTTCTCCCGCTGAAAAACAAGCGATCATACGATTACAGAATCATCCCGATTTGGAAATAAAATCTGCAGACAAAGGGGGTAATATTGTCTTAATGACAAAGGAATTCTATATAAAAATGGTCATGGACATTCTATCTAATAAAGATTGGTACACAGTGATCAGTGCTACCAATATTCAAAAATTTAAAGAAGAATACCTTATAATCATTGGCTCTGCCCATCAGAGAGGCCTAATAGATCAAGACCTCTACAACTATTTAAATGTACGTTTCCCAAGGCTAGCTACCTTTTATGCACTGCCGAAGATACACAAAAATCCAATATCACCACCTGGCAGACCCATAGTGTCTGGCATCGGTTCTCTTACTGAGAATGCCAGTCGGCTGATTGATTTGATCTTAATGCCACATGTCATGGCACTGCCGTCATATACCAAAGACACTCTCGATCTATTGAAACATATTGAGGGAATGTCCGTGCCTCCCGATGCCCTGCTCGTGACTTTGGATGTGGAGGCTCTCTACTCCAGCATACCTCACGATCAGGGCATCGGGACAGTGCGGACTTTCCTCAGAGAGCAGGATCATCACCGATGGGAATACTGCGAGTTTATTCTCAGATTGCTCCAGTTTGTCCTGACCCACAATGTTTTCACTTTCCAAGAGTCCCACTTCCTCCAGGTACAGGTGGTGGCCATGGGCACTTGTTGTGCCCCGGCCTATGCCAACCTGTACCTGGGGGGGTGGGAACGATATGTTTTTTCTGATGATTCCTTGGCGGAATCTGTTAACCATGTAGCCTGTTGGCTACGCTACATTGATGATTTATTTATCATATGGACTGGGACTCTATATTCACTGGAGCGATTTATTGATATGCTTAATGTGAACACATTTAATTTGAAATTCACAATGTCCAGTAGCAAGGACAAAGTTACGTTCTTAGACTTAACCATAACTAAGGACCCTGACGGACAACTGGCTTCAACTCTATTTCGTAAAGAAACAGCAGGCAACACCCTGCTGCATGCAGATAGTGCTCACCCTAATACTCTAATACGTAGCATACCATACGCACAATACCTTAGACTTCGCCGTAATTGTACCTCTACTGCTGATTTCAAATTACAGGCGAATTTACTTCGCGATAGACTTGGAGCCAGGGGATACACCAAATCCCTGCTACGCAGCGCATTTAATAAAGCGCTGCGACAATCTAGAAATTCATTACTATACAAAATAAAGACAACTAAACAGGAGCAACCTGTCAGATTCATCACGAGATATTCAAATCATCATGCAGAACTTAGGAACATACTTGCCAATCATTGGTCTCTTCTTTGTGATGACCCTGTTCTCAATAAATACATAAAACCCAAACCGGATATAACGTTCAGAAGATCAAAATCGTTACGCGACCAACTCACGTCTAGTAATTTTCATGATGATATACCTGCTAGATCTGTCTCCAATGGGATGACACGATGTGGCAAATGTGCCTTCTGCCCATGGATTTCTGTAGGTACCAGATTCATACTCCCCAATGGCACCATTTACAATTTGAATTTTCATGCTGATTGTAATACACAGGGAGTAGTCTATTTAATGACTTGCCAATGCGGTGCGTTCTACGTGGGAAAAACGATCAGACAATTTCGATCCCGTATTAAAGACCATGTATACTACTCAGGGAATGGTAAAATGATTACTGCAGTAAGTAGACACTTGGATCTCTACCACAAATTTAATACCTCGCTTGTATCATTCATAGCCCTCGCTGTGGTACGACGGGACCCACGAGGTGGTGATTGGGACAAACAAATACTTCGCCAAGAAACTTATTGGATTGAGCGTCTTGATGCCACACATGTACCTGGCATCAATGAGGCTCAATCATATAAAGCGTTTCTGTAGATATAATCATATTAGGGTTAATTGCTGTGAAAAAGTTGTATATTTTTCAAAATAATAAACATTAAATTAATACCCTAAAAAACCAACTAATCAAGATGTCATTATAGGCCCCCTCTTTCCAATCAATGAATCAATAGTTGAGAATAAAATAGGTTACTCATAGATCTATATATTTTTGTTACATATAACATTAAGGTTCTAAATTATATTTTGAGCTAAATTAAAAATGACCTATGATCTTTTATTAGATCAAATGGGATTTTTTCTAGCTACACACTGTTTATTGAATATTTAAAAATTCTACCTTCTTTGATTATAGATTCTTTGTTCACATTATAGGTTGCAGTTTTGCTTTTGGAAATTCGGAGAATGCTTAGGACCTTTACTACTGGTCTGTTTTCATGGCAGGGTTTGGGTTTATGGACGGGATCGTTTATGGCCGCTGTGTGGCCGCCCGAGCGCTGTCAGGTAATGCTAGGCAGCGCTATTGCCATCTCTGGTTGACGATTCATTTCGTCTCCAACTGGGATGGCTTGGTTCAGCTCTATGCTGCCGCGATCACTCACGCAGTATGTCCGGATTCCATCCCGGCACCTATGCGTGCTGTACGTGCGTGCAGCAATGCTGATCCTCCGGCCGTTCCGAATGACGTCACGCCGAGCCTCTCCATTGGCCCGGACGGTGACTACGGAAGAGGCGTGTACTTTAAATACCACGCTATTACAGCGTGCTACATATCGAGCCGGCATCCTAGGACGGTGTTGCTGCTAGGAGGTTATTATACATGAACCCTATGTCAGGTACGAATACACTGTTCTGGGCATCATTTTCAAGCCATCTGAATCTTATTGTATCACATAAAGGAAACACTGTTTGTGGTTTCCCTCATTTTAGGTCTATTCTCTTGCTAATATGCTGCATTATGTCCTGATGGACTATACATCATGAGGCTCATGCGAACAAGCGGACGCATCTGATTTTCTCTGCCTCTATTGTGTTATATGGGCAGCGTTTTTGGTTTTCTGGCAAATCCTCCATTATACAGCTGATCAATTATCTACAGTTGAACCACATTAGTGGGTGAGTTTTACAATTATAGACAATTATGGTTTGAGTATTCAGACATCTTTAAGCAATTACTTAGAATCATTCAATTTGGTTTTATTAATTAAGGACGCCCAGGACGGCGTTGTGGCTAGGAGGTTACCAGATGAGAACCCAATGTCAGGTATGATTATATTTTATTTTTCTAAGCCCCACTCTTACATTACCTGAACCTCACTGAATCATACGGAGGAAATACTACTTATGGCTTTTCTCATTTAGGTCCATCCTTTAGACCATATGTTACTTTGTGTCCTGATGGACAATATATCATGAGACTAGTGGTAACAAGCGGACGCATTTAATGCTCTATGCCTATTTTGGTATATGGGCAGTGCTTTTGATCTCCTGGCAAATCCTTTATTATACGGCTGACCAATCTTTCATATTCAAACTACATTAGTGGGTAAGTTTCACCCCTCACCCCTTAGAAATAAGACAATCATTAAGACCTTTTTGTTCTCTATGTATTAGTTATATTATCTATATGAACATTCTGTACACATCTTTTGTATACAGATTCTAGGATCCATTATTTTGGTCCCTAGACCTTTGGAGATTCGGTTCCTTTCTCCAAACTATGTTCTAACATATTACCCTTTATGACCATTCTCCACCTTCAAGGGATTTTTTCTTGCTCGTAAGTAAGTTTGATTATGTCTTCTTTACACGAACCTTAATTATTTATATAATTATAGACTTATATGGCTTATTAACCATATGTCTCAAAAGTAATGGTTTATGGTTATTAATTCAGTTTTATCAATTAATAATAGGTACACGCCTCCATAGCGACCGCCTGGTTCGGTCTATATCTATCCCCTGTTCATTAGGCCAGTGAGTATATCTTGGGTATTTCTCCGATTTCCTCTGCAAAAATGTAAACACTTCTTTTTTCTAATAAAAAGGTTTCTAAATGTATTATAGCATTGTTTAATGCATGGTGACAAATTTAAAATCTTTTCTGATGTATGTTTTATGTTTAAATATATTTTTTTAGTTCACATGACACGCTCCTGAAGAAGCGTCAATGGACGCGGAACTTGTCGAGCGAGAGTGAAAATATTACATCTTTTCCTACAACCTCTGCCGCTTCAACCATACCTCAACTCTTTGGAATGTATCAAACTGGTTGTGGATCATCAATATCCCTATATGTTTGTTATTAGAGCTATGGTGTTATATTATAACGGCATTGGTGTATTGTCTCTCCTAGAACATGTGATTAATTTTTAAACGAAAACATTTATTTGATAGAGTATTGTACATTAAAATTATATTTTTTAATACAAATTGTGTACTGTGCCTAAAAAGTCCAAGTCCCCCTATTTAGCTCTTTTTTATATCTAAACTCCAGGACGCGGCACGCTAGGTATGTTTCGTTGATATCCACAGCTACCACTCTGTGGCTGATACAACAAAATTTTTTTCTCTCTGCAATAGCTCTGTGAAGATTTCATTGACACATACATGATTCTGCCATTTATACACATTGAACATAGAGGGTGCCAAAATGATGAATTTATGGAAGGGACCCTCATCAATAGTATCAAATGTTCACCAGTATGCCATGGTAAATCAAAGAAGAACATTTATTCTTGTCAAGAGAGGTAAGATGTAAGATTTTAAGACCTCAGAAGAAGCTATTCATTAAGGCAACAGTGACAATCTCAAAACTGAAGAGGGAAATGTGAAAAGTAACTCTTATTTCATGTCAGAGGACAGAGATCTTGGTAAGATGCAAGGTTTCAAGACCTCGGAAGAACCTATTCATTAAGGCAGCAGTGAAAATCTCAAAACTGAGGAGAGAAATGTGCAAAGTGACTCTTATTTTTCATCTCAGAAATCTTGAAGAGATCACAGAGTTGACATTGTAAAGAATTTAAGGATGCTATGCCTCCCCCACTTCTTTATATCCTAAATGTAGGATTTCCCATGATTTTTATTTCCTTGGTAAGGGTGCCCACCCAATAAAATTACAGAATCTCTCTTCTGATCAGTGTTAGAAACCAACTCTGAGAGCATACTGGTTCCTATCTATTGTATTTATACTAGTAAATTGATTTAGTCTTTCAGAGCATACTTATTCTGTATCAGACCGAACGCTAAATGCTACGTAGCATACCGTTAGCAACACACGTCTGTCATTTGTATTACTAGGCATGTTATTCCAAGTACGCCTAACATTTTATTTTGACTTTCTTTACCTCATTATTTTAAGTTTCTCATAGATGACCTTTATAAACTCACGCACTGTTACTTGTAAGCATTTACAAACCTGTACAATATGCATATTGAGTTAAATGAGCATTTACATATGCTTTTTCCCATGACAGGAAACCTCTTTAGAATTATTGCCTCACAGGCACATTAATAGGACAATCCTGTGTTTTGTAAACAAGCCTGCTTAAGTCTAGTGTATAAGTACTCTCTTCCTGTATCAATCAATAAGAGTACTGTGTGAGAAAATTCCAGCGCTGTTGGAAAATTTTGCTTTCCTTTTTATGTTCCTATTTCGCTAAGTTTTCAAAGCTTCTTTCATTGAGAAAACGAACGTGTGCCTGGAAATATGCCTAAGTAGCTCCACATCTATTAGTCCACAGGCTTATGAAATTTAAAACACTCTGCCCATAGTGTAGGCCTCATTGTTTTTAATAAGGCCCACCTATAGAGGAACACAAAGTGAAAATGAGAAAAAATGACTTTATTACTTATAAATTATTTTTTTAAACCTTTTCTAACATTGGCACGTAATTAGACACATAAAAATTTTTATGGGAGAAATATACAGGTGGCTTTCCAGCAAAAATAAATAAAGCTCTGTGTTTGAAGAAACGTTAAACAATCAGTAAACATTAAGTAGGCCGGCTTGTTTCTTATGAAACACAATTTTCTGATATTTTCTCACTGTTTCTAATTGCATCTCACCTCTTAAAGTTTTACTGCAAGAGTCATTTTTCTCTTTCATTGGCTAGTCTGTGGCTCGTTTACTTAAACTATTGCAGTAAGGAGCTATGAAATAGTTACATGCACGATATTGGAACTGTGTTTGGGGACTACTAGGTTACTATTGATTATTCTCAAGTACAGTAACCTTAGTCTATTACAATGTGCTGTTTCCTGCCCAAGACCAGCTACCCCATAAAACAAAGATGGCTTTAGGGTGGAAAGTCAGAGGTGCTTCTATTAAAAGGTAATCTTAGCAGTAACAGGTCACACAATTTAGGCTATTAATGAGAAGCAAACAGAGACATAAAACATAAGGCCTTTCTTGTTTATATTTAATTATGTTAAAAAAGAGAAGGAAGTGAAAGGTTGAACAGAGGAATCTCATAGATGGCTTAAATTGAGTTTTTTCAATAGCTTGTTGAAAAATCTTTTTATGGCAGTTAGTGGGTATTTTATAAATTTTTTATAAAAAAAATAGAGCTTATCATCTTTGATTTTACATACCAGCAAAGTGGTGGTTGGTGACGTGGGGAATAGGCAATTTGTTCAGTTATAGGAAACCAAGAAAGAAAATATTTCAGGATAAAAAAAAAAAAAAATCAAATAACAGTAAGAGTATAAAAGTCTATTTATAATGTACTTCTTCCCTATTTCAAAATATGATAATTTTGAAGAAAGAAGCAAGACAGGACACGCATGGAAGGTCAATCTTCTTTATTGTGGAAAAAAAACTATATATACATAAAAATTTATCAAAGAGCCAGATCACCTGTAACCATTTATCCAACTTAAAAGTAACCCACACAAGAGACTTGTAGTGAGAAACCTAGAAATAGCTCTTCTACTGTATTCATAAATGCAGCCAGTGATACAAAAGACTTAATTCTTGTAAGCGGGTATTAGTTGGCCCCTAACGGGTCCTTTGTCAAGCTCAGAGTATGATTTTGACAACAACAGTTTTGCATGCACTCGTGCTATATCAAGGAGTCTGTGCATGACAACTCTTTCGATCCACAACATAATCATGTAAATTAAGTAAATCTGTCATAAAAGGAAATTTGCAGGCCGACACCGCTGACCTTTTTCAGGAAGAAATAATACTCAAACTCTGGTTTCCCTCATTTACCCCAAGCTTATATGCAGATCAGAAGGGAAGAGTGAAGTCGGACCTTCTTTTCAGCATATTTGTTCTAGGTAAATTACTTCAAGTCTTGAAGCAAGATTGTCAGCATGACATCCAGCATGACAATCCACTAACATTTTCATATAAAGGGGTCAGCAATAGCAGTCTACAAGTGTCTTCATTACAGGCTCCCTTTAAAACTGGTACTGTGCATAAAAACTGTCAGATGGGATGGGCTGTTATCTAATCATACATTGCTTGCATAAAGTGGCATTTGTAGGTCTAGGTGCTTTATATACCTGTGCATCTCAAAAATTTCAATTTACGCAAGTAACCTGAACTTCGAGACTTCCAATTCAAGAGTGTAAAATAGCTCTTTTAATGCATACACGTCAACAGCAAAATAAAATACAATTCGCTCTATTATAAAGCAACAATTCAGATCAGAATCAGTCTTTTTTTAAGCCTGGATATTTGTCTGAAACATCGCTGTACAATGGAGTGAATTGTATTTTATTCTTCTGCTGACATACACTATACGCATTAAAAAAGCAATTTTATACTTTTGAATTGGAAATCCCACAGTGCAAGTTACGTGCAGAAATTTAAGTCTTGTTCTCCTTGTTCATGCACCAAGGGTGAAGCCAGTGCATTGGGGAATATTTGGATGAGGCGTGCGATCTGTCTTGCAATAGGACAGCTCAAAAGTGTTTCTTGGCCAAAATGTGTTGGCCAAGATATTGTTATTTGTGCTGAAATGTTTGGTAGCAGTTGCAAACTGTCCTACAATTTGGTTAACTTATGTTCACGCTCTACCTGGACTAGAATAATGGAATACAACAGACAAAGGGATCTACTCTTGTCGAGGAAATCCAATTCTTAGTACAGACTCCTTTTCTATTTGTTTGGTCTGATATATTCAATAGTCAGAGCTCACAAATCTGGTATCTATTCATAGCAAATTGTTCAATGTAAGAACATTTTCCTGGTGATTATGGAACTTGCTGGAGCTCGTTAGATGCCACTATGAAGAATGTAAAAACCATAGTAACTTGCATTAAGCTCAGAAATGACAGTTGGGGAATCTGAATGCATGTCATGATACATACAGCAGGAACAGAAATAATAAAGCTAGCAAGCAGTGGATAAAAGTCACAGGCTACGATGAACTGACTTTATCACTCAAAAGTTGTAGAGACCAAATCAAAGGTTGTCACCCCCACTCCAGTAATGAGAAAAACATTTCACTGCCAACCTCATATAACTGACACTGGGGGAATACTCATCTGGCACATCATTTGAGTAAAAATGTGTATTTCTGTTACCTAACATTAAAAAGGCAAGGAATTTCATGATAGTTTCCTTATAAAAGACTGACTTAGAAGATGGTAGGTTGAAATATCAAAAACCAGTGTTGGCAGCGCAGTTGTAAATGTACTGTAATATATTGTTGCAATGTAATTTGAGTAGACTAGAGAGACCATGTGATTTATCACTTAACCTCCCTGGCGGCATAGGCAGCGTTAAGGGGGGCTATTGAGGCTGGAGCCCCGAATGTGGGCTCAATAGCCCCGAGTGTCTAAGCGGGTCCAGCTTTTGAGAAAGGGAGGACGGACAGCAGAGGCGGCAGCCGCATTTTACCATCTGTGTAATTCGACCATTGCGGCGCCGCCCGCTGCACTCCGGCGGAGTTCTATGACACCAGATGAAAGCAACAGGAGATCAGCGGCGGTGCTCTATTCTCCTTGTATGGAGTCGGCGCGGCGACGCCCCCTTCTCCCTCCACCACCAGAGTCACGCTGCTGTGTTTATGGGAGAATAGAATGGGACAGAAGAGAAAATTAAAGGTGCTTATTCTCTGTCTCTTTCTCAGGTCAGTGTGTGTCAGGTAGGTCAGTGTGGGTCAGTGTATGTCAGGTAGGTCAGTGTATGTGTCAGGTAGGTCAGTGTGGGTCAGTGTATGTCAGGTAGGTCAGTGGGGTCAGTGTATGTCAGATAGGTCAGTGCACGTCAGGTAGGTCAGTGCACGTCAGGTAGGTAACACACCCCGGTGCCGGACTCGGACTTCGGGCTAAAGCCCCTGGTCTTTTTTCCACCTTGTAATGCCCATGCCTGGCGGTATGATTATTTTAGATTTTGGTGCTGAAAGCGGTATCATTATTTTGCATGGAAATTTGGCGTTTTATATTGTAGGCCTGTATTTCTTAGGAATAACTCACCTAAATCTGTCCAAACAAGAGTCTAGTAGACATCCCGGGTATGATAAAGTTTGAAACACAAAATCATAAATTATAATATAATAAATAACTATAAATAATTATAACAAATAATAATGTAATTATAATAAAAATTATTCAATAATGTAATCAATTTAAAAACACTGAAATTTTCTCAGTAGCAGAATTGTCGCTGTCATTACTTTCAGTGTTTGATGACGAATTTCCACACAAATCACTATCTGCAAGTGATTCTAATTTATTACCACTGTTTTCTAGCTGGTCTAAAACCACTTTTGACGTAAACGGACACTTTTTGGTTTCTATGGACAATCTCCAGTTTCCAGGCAGAAAGAACAGTATTTATAATATAAAACTGCATACAGGACACTGGAAAAACCACTAGGGACAAAGGGGATGTTAAATTATTTGATACAGTACTGTAATCTGTAAGATTACAGTATACTGTATGTATATTGTGTTTTTCACTTTTTGAATTATGCGCCAAACTCCGTCCCCGTGCGTCACAACGCTTGCAGGGAACGGGGCTCGGCACTCGGCAGTGTGAATCGAGCGAGGAGACAGCTCGCATACACAGTGGGGAGACATCACAGGATCCAGGGGACAAGGTAAGTAACTTTCCCTGTATCCTGCGAGGCAATCCCGAGTCTGGCTCGGGGTTACCGCTTTTGGTATGAAAAATTCACCCCGAGACAAACTCGGGAATATCGCTAGGCAGGTAAGCCAGTTGGTCCAACTCTGCTACTATCTAGGTGAGCTAATAAGGAGGTTAATACAAAGGGGTTAATTTACTAAAACTGGAGAGTGCAAAATTTGGTGCAGCTCTGCATAGCAACAGAGAAAAAGAACCAAAGGTAAATATGGACTTTAAATTGGTAGCCACTAGTAGACCCAAATGAAAAAGGGAGCACTCAATTGAATAAAATATTCAAAATGTATTATATAAACATGTAAAAGCCATTATATAAAAACAAACAAAGACAAAGCATTATTTCAATGTATGTACATGGTATTGTCCCAAATGGGTGTGTCCTATAAGAACACAAGAAAACCTGTGGGTATACCCATAGATATGATGGACTCTGTGGTAGATCTTTAAAGATGGTCCTACATATCAAGGACCCACAGGAAGTCAAGGTACAGAGGGATTGCTACGCATTTTCGCTATGCAGCTTCCTCAGGAGATCCTATTGGTACTTGATCGTAGTTGAAAAACATGGGACGCTGAGCCCAAAATCACTGGGGGAGGCAAAGGAACAGTGCACAGATAGCCCCAATGTGAAAGTGCATCAGGATTGTTTCAGCCCAAAAAAAAGGGGACTTGCCATACAGTGAAAGCATACACCATACAGGGCAAATATCCAAAGGATCAAGTCCGATAAAGCAAACAGAACTTGGAGAAATGTAGGGTGTCTGTTAAATATATTCTAGCACCATTCTTCATGAATAGAGATCTCCAAAGATCATATGTACACTTGTATGTAATGCAATCTGCTAATTGTGCCGTTCCTGGCTGTAATAAAGCCCCCCCCCCCGGATCAGGCAGACACGGGACACCCATATCAATGGGTATCCCCACAGGTTTTCTTGTGTTCTTATAGGACACACCCGTTTGGGACAATACTATGTACATACATTGAAATAATCCTTTGTCTATGTTTGTTTTTTATATAATGGCTTTTACATGTTTATATATTACATTTTGAATATTTTATTCAATTGAGTGCTCTCTTTTTCATTTGGGTCTACTAGTGGCTACCAATTTAATGCCCATATTTACCTTTGGTTCTTTTTCTCTGTATTCATTTTTGGATGTGATGCCACATTCTGAGCCATGACTCAATCATGTTCTACTCTGCGTACAAACCAGTGAGCTTCCAGTTTTTTTTGTTTTTGTTTTTTGTCAAAACTTATTTTAACAGGCTGAAGTTAGAAGCTGATTGACTACCATGCACAGCTGCACCAGATTTTCCACTTTTCAGTTTTAGTAAATCAACCCCACAGAGTATATAAAAATCACTTGGTATAGACCATGTTTTCTATAGACCATGCCCCCTCCCCATTAAAAAAAATATATATATATATTTTAGAAGCCTGGATGTGAAACTTTCTGCAATATACATGTAGCGGCCCCACTCTCTCTCCATCTTTATCGGTTGCACACCAACTCATGTCTAGGGGTTCCTGGGTTGTGAGAGTGAGATGCGCCACAGCCCATGTCCTCCCCATTGTAGTAGGGAGGTGAAGGCCACTTACTGATGTTTCCTCGGGCTGGTGTGTTCTGTGAATGCACTGAGTCTGTAATTGCAAGCTCACCAGCCTCCCCTTTGCTTCCAGTAACTGGAGTTCACACACCGGAGAAAGGTCCAACACTTGTTTATTTGACACTCCAATAAGCAAAGCACAATAAACAGTTCTTTTGCAGCAAACTGGTTGGGACCTATAACCTTGCCAACGGTGGGGCGAGCAGATCGAGGCACTTCCTAAAGTTTAAGTTCTATGCCACTGTACTATGACCAGCGGCGCCTAAGCCAATCCGGCTGTTACAGAACAGGAAAGATGGGGTCTCTTCCAGCAACCCCTATGAACAGCAATGGAGCCCTCTTCGATACGCTGTGGCCCCTATCAGGGGGATGTGTCCTCCCAAGAGAGTTCCCAGAGGCCCACTGTCACCGGGTTGGTGCTGCTCCGGGTCTCCAGTGGGTAACCTCTCTGGCCTCCTCACCTCAGATACGAGTCCCTCCGCTCAGGGACCCTCGGACAGTCCACCCTAGCGGGACCCAGTCGAAGGTACTGGGCCCCAGGCCTCCTTGATAGTACCTCACCCCAGGCTAAAGGTGCCTGGGATGGACGCCAACATGACTCCGGACCAGGCCATGGGCACCTGGACCAGACTCCTGGATCTCCAACACCCAGGCCTGAGGGGCCTGGGTGCGGACCGCAACCCTCCTCCTCCGAGGACCTCCTTCTCCGCAAGACCTTGTGGTAAGGGCGTCTCCCCCTTTTATCTCCTCCCATCAACGGCCCGGCGGGTTCCCCGCCCCAGCCATACCATCTCCGGGAAGGGACAAAACAGGGAGCACTGCAGGAGATGATTCTACCTGAAGCCTGTGGGTACCCCGCCACCCACAGGCAAAGGAGAATACTACATCCTCCAATCCTCCACGAAACAAAAAGGGGTCTGAACCCTAACACAATCATACACCTGGGTCACACTATTCCCCAGGTGTATCCCATCAATTTGAGGACCCCGCTACACATTCCCCCCTGTGATTGGACGCTGGTCCCCAGCGTCAGGTGCACACCCATGCCTCCCATAAAGTGGTGACATGGAGTGAAACCCCTGAGGCAGTTCCTCTAAATTTTTCCCAAGTGCCAAGACCTGCTCAGGGAATGGGGAACATATAAAACAACTTATGTCATAAAACACTTTAAACATCTGCATAATCACAACCCCTCTCCCACACTGTCTAAGAGCCACCCACTCTCAATGGTCTTGATTGACGATTCTCCTGCAGGGGAAAGAAAAAAACAACATCCTAACATAATTTCTTGCCATTTGGCATGAGTGGGCCCGTCAGCCGAGAGACCCACTCACTCCAACAAGCAAGGTGATGTGTGTGTGAAACATTTTCAAACATTTGTTGCGCAACACTGCCACCTGGTGACAACGCCGCGGTCATGACACTCAACGAGTCTTCGTTCTTCCAGCTTTTCCCTACTCTGCCACTATTCCCAAATGTCCTTGCCTTTGGCACATGAAGAAAAGGGGGAACACAAAAAAAACACAACAGCCCCAAGTCTCCAATGAGAAAAAAGAAAAGCCCAAATAAAAACAAAAGCAGGGCACAGTCCTGGGTGTCTGTGAATGGCTCTTCCAGAAAGTTCAAGTGCACAAAGGAAATAAACAGGAGTTCTTTTCTCCTATAAGTAAAACTTTGGATCCGGCAGATACAGGAGTTTCAGGTGTTTGTCAAATGCCTCTATCGAATACTCGACATCTTCTCCTTCTCTTCTGCAAATGACTACCTTGTCAGCATGGATATGGCGCCCCAATTTCCATTCAGCTCTGCAGTCCTCAAACCTCTCAGACACTGCCGGCACACATTCCAGGTACCTGCGAGCATGAGGCACCTTCAACTTGTCCCACACAAACTCGTCATACCATCTTGCTCTCCAGACTTCCACCTCAAACAGCAAGTCCCGGGGCAGATACGGGTACTCCCACCCATATTCCCGAGCTACTTTGTGGCAAAACAGTCTCTGCAAGCGGGCCAAAGGTGGCATAGTGGCTTTCTCTCCAGTTCCAGGCAGCACAATAGCTTCCGGATGCCGAGGTGCCTTTACCAGCTCCCTGAAACTGACTTTCGGTGCTCTCAGAGAAGCGCGGGGTGTCCCCACAATCAAAGCAGGTGAGGTAACAGTAGGTGAGGACACCGGTGGAGGGGTAGGTTCCCTCGTAAGCTGCGGGTCTTCCACCCGAAGTGTGCTGTCTCCTGTGTACATAGGTGAATCCCATACCGCACGGGAAGCAAGAAGTGGCATTCTATCCCAGCCCTTGCGGCTGAACAGTTCGTCTATCTCGCCATCATCTCCGCAGTCAGACAGCGACTCTAGGTCGGAGGTGTCATACATCTCCGCAGGCAGATATCTTCCGGTGGACACAGAACCATCCTCCCTGGGGGGCTCCACCTCCAATGGGCCCCCGACACCTCCAACCACCACCACAGTCCCAGCCCCTGGCTCACCTGACCCTTGTAGAGGACTGGGATGTCCGGGACTTCCTTCTCGACCGGCGCCATCCAGGCCAGGCAAGCAGCGGGGTGAAGCTCGACCACGTCCATAGGATGCCTGTACTAGGCCAACTTTCCTCTTCGGGGGTGGGAGCAGAGAACTTGTGGCGACCGAGGCAGCATCCTCGGATTTTTCTCTGTTGGGCAGTCCATCGCCCTGGTCAGCGCGCACGGGAACCTCGACAAAGGCCTTGATCTCCCCTTCCGGAGTAGCGGTACCCGTGAGGTGGTTGAGGCAAAGGGCCCGGGGCCTTGCTGTGGACGACTCGACCTCAAAAAGGAATTCTCTGCACTCCTCACATTGCCCGAATGGCTTCAGGGTGACCACCAGTCCCGAGCAGCCGGGACAGATCACACCGAGGGCCTCCGTGTCTCTGCAAGTGTACAGAGCCAACCGCCCTCGGGGCCTAAGTCTTATCCCCGTGTCTGTGATGGGGGCAGCAAAGGAAGTCATTCTCGTGGGGTGAGGAACCATAATCCACGGGGCACTTGAGATCATCCCGACTATCTGCTGCTCCATCATGCACTGACCCCGCGCCGGAGTCTCCACGTGTATCCCCACACTTGGCCAGACTCCTCCCATGAGCTGTACATTTTCGCGGGCTTCCTCTTGACTCCGCCCACGAACGATGTCGCCATGGGGTGCCTCGTGGCGCAGTGCGTTAACAGTCCCCACGTGCAGTACGTCACACGGCTGGACCTCTCCCTTTTTCCGCTCCTCCGCATGGGCCTTTCCCGTGTTAGGGTCATTACCACAACTCCGAGCAGGGACGCACTTTGGCCAGTAATATGGCCGATCTGCTCGGAACTCCTCTGGGCAGCAAAGTTCAAATGTAGACATTCTCAAGTCCATCTTTAGAACACACTCTATCCCGGACTCACGAGCCCCCACTCTCTCTCTCCATCTTTATCGGTTGCACACCAACTCATGTCTAGGGGTTCCTGGGTTGTGAGAGTGAGATGCGCCACGGCCCATGTCCTCCCCATTGTAGTAGGGAGGTGAAGGCCACTTACTGATGTTTCCTCGGGCTGGTGTGTTCTGTGAATGCACTGAGTCTGTAATTGCAAGCTCACCAGCCTCCCCTTTGCTTCCAGTAACTGGAGTTCACACACCGGAGAAAGGTCCAACACTTGTTTATTTGACACTCCAATAAGCAAAGCACAATAAACAGTTCTTTTGCAGCAAACTGGTTGGGACCTATAACCTTGCCAACGGTGGGGCGAGCAGATCGAGGCACTTCCTAAAGTTTAAGTTCTATGCCACTGTACTATGACCAGCGGCGCCTAAGCCAATCCGGCTGTTACAGAACAGGAAAGATGGGGTCTCTTCCAGCAACCCCTATGAACAGCAATGGAGCCCTCTTCGATACGCTGTGGCCCCTATCAGGGGGATGTGTCCTCCCAAGAGAGTTCCCAGAGGCCCACTGTCACCGGGTTGGTGCTGCTCCGGGTCTCCAGTGGGTAACCTCTCTGGCCTCCTCACCTCAGATACGAGTCCCTCCGCTCAGGGACCCTCGGACAGTCCACCCTAGCGGGACCCAGTCGAAGGTACTGGGCCCCAGGCCTCCTTGATAGTACCTCACCCCAGGCTAAAGGTGCCTGGGATGGACGCCAACATGACTCCGGACCAGGCCATGGGCACCTGGACCAGACTCCTGGATCTCCAACACCCAGGCCTGAGGGGCCTGGGTGCGGACCGCAACCCTCCTCCTCCGAGGACCTCCTTCTCCGCAAGACCTCGTGGTAAGGGCGTCTCCCCCTTTTATCTCCTCCCATCAACGGCCCGGCCCCAGCCATACCATCTCCGGGAAGGGACAAAACAGGGAGCACTGCAGGAGATGATTCTACCTGAAGCCTGTGGGTACCCCGCCACCCACAGGCAAAGGAGAATACTACATCCTCCAATCCTCCACGAAACAAAAAAGGGGTCTGAACCCTAACACAATCATACACCTGGGTCACACTATTCCCCAGGTGTATCCCATCAATTTGAGGACCCCGCTACATACATTATTTATTATATTTGGAGGATGTAAAGAGTAACAAATTAAGAAACTGTAGGCTATGACGCATGCCTTATTTGCCATATTAATTGTGTCAGCCATGTGAATTATTGCTAGTTCTCATTGGCTGTCGCTGCTAAAAAAATAATGGTCCTTTATGATAAATAACGATCATTACAGCTTAGTGAAAAAGGCCTCCAGTCAAACAGATCTATCAGAGTCTACTGTGTTAATCGTGTAAATAATCGATGCTGTTTGTCATGACATCATGGCACCTAGGAGTGGTGTATACAGCCATGCAAATATCACCTGTTTCTTATTACTTGATGCAAACTTCTAAACAAAAGGTTGTGGTGCTATTTAGAGAAGTTCTTCCTTGTCCATTGTTCGTTTCTGAAGGCAAAACACAGTATTTACATGCTGAAGCTGAACAAATTGCTTTAATACAAGATAACTACCAGCACCTGCCTCTGCTTACCAGTGTTTCCAGTTTCACTTCCCTCTAAGCTGAACATCCTGTACTATTACACTCTACTAAAGTTTTGCATTTATGGATCTGATAAAAGTGGCATAAAACAAAGATTAAAAAAAAAAAAAAAAATGCTATAAATGAAACAGTCTAGCTAATTTGCATGTAAACTAGTTTTCCATCACAGACACATTTGCATTATTGCTTAAAGGGTTAGTACACCTATGAAAAAAATAAAAAAAACTGCCTATTTAGTTAAGAGGAGCCAGTAGATAAAAACAAACTGTGCTGCTATGAACAATATTGAATAATGTACCTGCTTATGCGGTAGGCTATTTTCACCCCTATTTTCTAACCCTCCAGAAGTCTACCTGAAAAACTCCCATAGCTAACATTCTCCTGTCCTGCCCTGCATTCTCAGGATGGCGCCCATTTCGACCAATGTAACTACGAACCAATGTAACTATGTATAAAATATCCATACCTGCAATTCATCTTTAAAGATGTGCAGTGCTATGTACCCGGTCACAACAGCGCTGATCTCATAGGTACTGCAACAGGTGGCAAAGCACATGCGTTAGGATTTAAAGTGCCGCCTATCCATGCCACCTATCAGTGCCCACTAGTGCCGCCTATCAGTTCCCACCAGTGCCGCCTAACAGTGCCCATCAGTGCTGCCTATTAGTGCCCAACAGTGCCCATCAGTGCCGCCTATCAGTGATCATCAATGCCACATATCAGTGCCACCTATCAGTGCCCATAAGTGCAGCATATTAGTGCCTCCTCATTAGTGCCACCTAATCAGTGCCCATAAGTGCCACCTCATCAATGCCCACCAGCTCAGCCTATCAGTGCCCATCAGTGCCGCCTCTACAGTGCACATCAGTGAAGGCGAAAAATTACTTAGTTATAAAATTTACTGACAGAAACTAAGTAGAAAACCCCTTCTTTTTTTTTTAAATGGTCTTTTTTTTTTTTTTTTTTTTTTTTTATAAAAAACCCAGCAATGATTAAATACCACCAAAATAAAGCTCTATTTGTGTGAAGAAAATGATTAAAAAAAATTTGGGTACAGTGTTACATGACCGCGCAATTGTCATTCAAAATGCGACAGCGCTGAAATCTGAAAAATGGCTGGGGCAGGAAGGGGGTGTAAGTGCCTGGTAGGCAAGTGGTTAACTGAATGACATTTCGTTTTCTAAAGTACTGTGTATCATAAAACAATAGCTGTTTTTTTTTTGTTAGTAAAAATAATTGTTTTCGCCTTGTTTTCATTCTTTGTTGCATTTCAGTACTGCTGATATCCTGAAGACTTTTTGCAGCTATTCACTGTCTGCATAACCTCGATCCAGCAATGGTGCATGGCATTACTCTGGGTGGGATTCCTAATGGCAACAACAGTGGACCATGCTGGCATAATGTGTCTTTATCAGAAGCCCAAGTTATGGGGTGACAAAGCAACAGCAAAACTGGAAGACAGGAAAAATAGTATTGTAGCCCCACAATATGTGCCTAAACAAGGACCTTTCTGGCAGGGGAAACAGATATTTAATAGAAGTTCCAGATCCAAAAATATTGAAAACGGCTCTTGAAGCTACATTAATATGTTAAAGCTTATATGTGGTTTAGTAATTGGGGTTACATATACTTATACCTATCTTAGTACAAAAAAGAAAAAAATGGAGCATTTTCCATTTCATATATGTGTCTTGGGTGCATTCTAAATAAAATGTCACAAAAGGGAAATTCATTGTCATATTGTATGACACTTCTGTGAAGTGAGCGTGCTCTAGAGATGTCCCTCCGCATTCACCTCTGCATGCTAGCGGCTCATTGTTTTCACAATTCTCGCTAGCTTTCTTTCGTCTGTTCTTTCATCCACATTTAGAGGAGTTGTCACTAAGTGGAAGTCATGATCATGGGCTTTGCCAGCCATTTTTTCAAGACCCGCTTTCTGACTAAACAGAGGCTTTCTTGGATATCATCCACGCATAATAGTTTGTTAAAAGATGTTTGAAAAAAGGTGAAAAGTCCACATCCTGAATGCACACAAATGCTCACCATGATTATTACAGAGGATTCCTGGAGTGTTTACCTAGAGGCTGGCATATTTTCATTACCGTATATACTAAAGTATAAGCCGACACGAATATAAGCCGAGGCACCTAATTTTACCACAAAAAAACTGGGCAAACTTATTGACTCGAGTATAAGCCTAGGGTGTCCATCTGTATGCCTCACTGTGCCTCACTTTGCCTCACTGTGTCCATGTGCATGCCTCACTGTGTCCATGTGCATGCCTCACTGTGTCCATGCCTCACTGTGTCCATGTCTCACTGTGTCCATGTGCATGCCTCACTGTGTCCATGCCTCACTGTGTCCATGTGCATGCCTCACTGTGTCCATGCCTCACTGTGTCCATACCTCACTGTGTCCATGTGCATGCCTCACTGTGTCCATGCCTCACTGTGTCCATGCCTCACTGTGTCCATGCCTCACTGTGCGCATGCCTCACTGTGTCCATGACTAGACTCAGTTTTAACATGGGAGTCTATGGAAGGAGTGCCCAGGTTTAAAAAATCGGTGCTCCCCGGCCGTAGGTCCCCCAGAAAAAAACTTTGCACACTTGTAGAGGAGAACTGGAGCTACATGTGTGCCAAGCTTGGGGTCCAGAGGACCTACGACCGGCCAGTACCTGGTCCCCAAAGTCACCAGAGAAATTAGCATTTAACATGGGAGTCTATAGAAGGGGTGCCCGGGTTTGAAAAAACGGTGCTCCCCGGCCGTAGGTCACCCGGACAACAAACTTTGCACACTTCTTGAGGAAGAGTGGGGCTACATGTGTGGCAAGTTTGGTACCGGGTCCCCTAAATCCGGGAGATCAGGCGCAAAAAGGTGACTCGATTATAAGCCAAGGGGGGCATTCTCAGCACAAAAACATGTGCTGAAAAACTCGGCTTATACAGGAGTATATACGGTAACAGGGAGTTACATAGTTGATAAGGCTGGAAAAAGTTCATCCAGTTCAATCCATGTGCGTGCATATAGTACTGTGCAAAAGTTTTAGGAAGGTGTGAAAAAAAAAAGTTGTAAATTAAGAATGCTTTCAGAAATAGAAGTGTTAATAGTTTATTTTTAGCAATTAACAAAAAGGAAAGTAAATGAACAGAAAATAAATCAAAATCAAACCAATATTTGGTGTGACCACCCTTCAAAACAGCATCAATTCTTCTAGGTACACTTGCACACAGTTTTTGAAGGAACTCGGCAGGTAGGTTGTTCCAAACATCAAACAAATGAAGGGCACTGTCCCCACCTATAAATGGCCTTTGCAGCAAGGAGCACATGGAAGGGCAATACATATCAAACAAAACCAAAGAAAAATCCCAACTCAACTTACCAACCAGCCTGCAAAAAAAATTATCCCGTCTAACAGTTTGCGTTAAAAACAGGGGTTTAAAATGCACACATTTGCAAATACATGCGTAAGCATTAGAGGCAAACATCTTGGAGAACTGACCACATATCTTCTGTGGATGTAGGCTGCCTCAAATCCTTCTGTCTCTTCATGTAATCCCATACAGACTCAATGGTGTTGAGATCAGGGCTCTGTGGGGGCCAAATCATCACTTCTAGGACTCTGTGTTCATCTTTATTCTGAAGATAATTCTTAATGACATTGGCTGTATGTGTAGGGCCATTATCCTGTTGCAGAATACATTTGGGCCAATCACACACCTCCTTGATTATATGGCATGATGGATAAGTATCTGCCTGTATTTCTCAGCATTAAGGACACAATTGATCCTGACTGAATTCCCAACTCCGTTTGCAGAAATGCAATCCCAAACTTGCAAGGAACCTCCACCATGCTTCACCGTTACCTGGAGACATGCATTATTGTACCGTTCCCCAGCCCTTTACAAACAAACTGCCTCCTGCTACAGTCAAATATTTCAAAATGTGACTCATCAGTCTAGAGCACCCGCTGACTTTTTCACCCTAGTTCCTATGTTTTCATGCATGGGACATGGAAACACGACTAAGCAACTCAACTATGCATGAAGAGACAGAAGGATTTGAGGCAGCCTACATCCACAGACGATCTGTGGTTAGTTCTCCAAGATGTTTGGAATAACCTGCCTGCTGAGTTCTTTCAAAGACTGTGTGCAAGTATACCTAGAAGAATTGATGCTGTTTTAATGGCAAAAGGTGGTCACACCAAATATTGATTCGATTTGGATTTCACCTCTGTTCATTTACTTTCCATTTTGTTAATTGATACAAGTAAACTATTAACACTTCTATTTCTGAAAGCATTCTTAATTTACAAAAAAAATGTCATACCTGCCTGAGGCCTTTGCACAGTACTGTATATTGGCTTTTGCACAGTACTGTATATGTGTGAGTTTCAGTCTCTAAGAATTCACATACAGTACCCTTGTATATTATGCTGACTGATGAAGACTTCTAAAAGTTGTATCTACCTGGCACTACAGGTACCGCTCTAAAGAACCCCTTATGCAATTTGTCCTATCTCAAATTGTGGCTGTGAATCTTCTCCAGACACCTTAAGCCCTGTACACACGATCGGTTTTACCGATGAAAACCGTCCGATGGATTGTTTTCATCAGACAAACCGATCGTGTATGGGACCCATCGGTCTTTTTTCCATCGGTTTTAAAAAATAGAACATGTTTTAAATTTTTCCGATGGATAAAAAACCGATCGAAAACTCTGAGCGTCTATGGGCAAGTCCATCGGATAAAAAACCCACGCTTGCTCAGAATCAAGTCGACGCATGCTCAGAAGCATTGAACTTCATTTTTCTTGGCTCATCGGAGTGTTTTACGTCACCGCGTTTGGAACGGTCGGTTTTTATACTGAAGGTGTGTAGGCAAGACTGATGGAAGTCAGCTTCATCGGATTTCCGATGGACAAAACCATCGGATTAGAATCCATTGGATATCCGATCGTGTGTACGAGGCTTTAGAGTAAACAGATTATTCCAGTTACTTTAATCACCTCTGATATACTGTATTTGTACATTGTAATCACATCCCCTCTTATACGCCTCTTCTCCGGAGTGAAAAGGTGTAATCTTTGCAATTGTTCTTCATAACTTAGAACCTCTTTCTCTCTTATTAATTGTGTTGCCCTTTGCAACAAATGACATTCTCCCTGAAGATTGGTGACCAAAATTGAACTGAATATTGCAGATGAGACTGAACTGTAGAGGGTAGAATTATTAATTTATCTCTTGAATATATGAGAGTAGGGATGAGCTTCGTGTTCGAGTCGAACATACGTTCGACTCGAACATCGGCTGTTCGATCGTTCGACGAAGATCGAACGATTTGGGCCGTTCGCGCCAAATTCGAGTGACGCGAACGGCCCACAATGCACTACGCCATCGCAGTGTCATCCAGGCGCTGTGATTGGCCAAGCATGCACTGTGACCCCGCATGCTTGGCCAATCACAGCGCCGACAGCGAGGAGAGCAATGATTGGCCACAGGCAGGATGCCTGTGGCCAATTATTGCTGAGGGTGTTTAGTACACGCCCCACACTATAAAAGGCCGCCAGCACGGCGGCCTAGTGTAGTGTGTTCCGGAGCAGGGAAAGAGAAGCATAGGCAGGGACAGTGACATTTATTTTTTTCTAGCTTAACCTGGATTCCTTTAGTTTAGGGAAAGAGAAGGATAGGTAGGGAGAGTGTCAGTGTGTTTTACTGTGCGAATCCTTGTTTCTTGGGACAGGGAAGGACAGTGAGGGAATTCTCCTTGTGCTATAGTGTGCTTTAAAAAAACATTTTTTCTAGGGACAGAAAACTATAGGTAGGAAGAGTGTCAGTTTCTTTCACTGTGATAATCCTTGTTTCTAGGGACAAAGAAGGAAAGTGAGGGAAATTCTCCTTGTGCTATAGTGTGCTTTAAAAAAACATTTTTTCTAGGGACAGAAAACTATAGGTAGGAAGAGTGTCAGTTTCTTTCACTGTGATAATCCTTGTTTCTAGGGACAGGGAAGGAAAGTGAGGGAAATTCTCCTTGTGCTATAGTGTGCTTTAAAAAAACATTTTTTCTAGGGACAGAAAACTATAGGTAGGAAGAGTGTCAGTTTCTTTCACTGTGATAATCCTTGTTTCTAGGGACAGGGAAGGAAAGTGAGGGAAATTCTCCTTGTGCTATAGTGTGCTTTAAAAAAACATTTTTTCTAGGGACAGAAAACTATAGGTAGGAAGAGTGTCAGTTTCTTTCACTGTGATAATCCTTGTTTCTAGGGACAGGGAAGGAAAGTGAGGGAAATTCTCCTTGTGCTATAGTGTGCTTTAAAAAAACATTTTTTCTAGGGACAGAAAACTATAGGTAGGAAGAGTGTCAGTTTCTTTCACTGTGATAATCCTTGTTTCTAGGGACAAAGAAGGAAAGTGAGGGAAATTCTCCTTGTGCTATAGTGTGCTTTAAAAAAACATTTTTTCTAGGGACAGAAAACTATAGGTAGGAAGAGTGTCAGTTTCTTTCACTGTGATAATCCTTGTTTCTAGGGACAGGGAAGGAAAGTGAGGGAAATTCTCCTTGTGCTATAGTGTGCTTTAAAAAAAAATTTTTCTAGGGACAGAAAACTATAGGTAGGAAGAGTGTCAGTTTCTTTCACTGTGATAATCCTTGTTTCTAGGGACAAAGAAGGAAAGTGAGGGAAATTCTCCTTGTGCTATAGTGTGCTTTAAAAAACATTTTTTCTAGGGACAGAAAACTATAGGTAGGGAGAGTGTCAGTGTGTTTTACTGTGCGAATCCTTGTTTCTAGGGACAGGAAAGGACAGTGAGGGAATTCTCCTTGTGCTATAGTGTGCTTTAAAAAAACATTTTTTCTAGGGACAGAAAACTATAGGAAGGAAGAGTGTCAGTTTCTTTCACTGTGATAATCCTTGTTTCTAGGGACAAAGAAGGAAAGTGAGGGAAATTCTCCTTGTGCTATAGTGTGCTTTAAAAAAACATTTTTTCTAGGGTCAGAAAACTATAGGTAGTGTGAGGGGGTTAGCTCGGCAGCGGGTGTGTGTGACCCCCGGGATGGGCTCCCCACACAAAAACAGGCCCAGCAAACGGAGGTTGTGGTTTTCAAAATCAAAAAGGTGCGGTTTATTTTCTATTTACAGTGACAAAACACAGCAAAGCAAAAGAAACATAAATAAAATAAATCCTGGTCAACTTGACCTCTGAGTAAACATACAGGTTTCCTAACTAACAACTGGGATCAGCCTAGTGCTGTCCTAGTCCCTAAGTCCCTGGTTTTAAATGTCCAAGCAAATAGCCACACAGGCTTTGTCTCACCGCACAGGGGTTCACTCTCCCTAGACAGTCCACACAGGTCTGGTTCCAGGCATGAGCAAACACCTAATGAATCTGGGAGTTCTTATAGAGGCCTAAATGAGCTGACAAGCTTCAGCTGGTCTCATCAACTCCCTGTCTGCACGACGCCCCACACTCTCCCTAGAGGTATGAGTCATCCATGAGCCCACTAGCCTCAGCTGGGCTTATACAACTCTCCACCTAGTTGTATAGGTCGGCGTAAAGCCTGAATCTGGGCGAAATATATCTACCCCCCTGGATGCAACCAGGTGACTTTACCTTCCTGCTGTCACATACCCCCCCTCTTGTTTTAACCTCGGGGTTGGAACACCAGCAATCAGGCATTCATGTACTCGAGACAAAGCATCCACATTCCCCATTTGAACGCCAGGGCGATGCTTTACTGTGAAGTTGAATTCCTGGAGGGCCAGGAACCACCTATTCACTCTTCTATTTGTTTCCTTGTTTTGAGCCATCCACTTTAACGGAGCGTGATCCGTAACCATGTCAAAGTGCCTACCTAGCAGGTAGTACCGAAGGGAATCTAGAGCCCACTTCACCGCTAAACACTCCTTTTCAACGGTGGCGTAATTTACCTCATGGGACTTCAACTTCCTGCTGAGGTAAATGACTGGGTGCTCTTCCCCGTTCCAGACCTGGGACAATACTGCTCCTAACCCCACATCTGACGCATCACTTTGTACGACAAAGTCTTTAGAGAAGTCGGGTGAGTACAACACTGGCTGGCTACATAAGGCTTGTTTCAAGAATTGGAATGCTGCCTCAGCCTCGGGGGTCCATTTAATCATGACCGACCCTTTCCCCTTCGTCAGGTTGGTTAGGGGCACAGCCTTAGAAGCAAAGTGGGGAATGAATCGCCGATAATACCCAGCGATTCCCAGAAAGGCTCGTACCTGCTTCTTGCTGTTGGGACGTGGCCAACTCTGGATGGCCTCGACTTTGTTGAGTTGGGGTTTTATTACTCCCCTCCCAATGGTGTACCCAAGATATTTGGCCTCCTCCTGCCCAATGGTACACTTCTTGGGGTTAGCCGTAAACCCCGCTTCCCGAACAGAGTCCAGGACTGCTTGCACTTTTGGCAGATGTGAGGCCCAATCTGTGCTATGGACAATTACGTCATCCAGGTAAGCCGCAGCATACTTCCGATGGGGCCTCAGCATCTGGTCCATTTTCCGCTGGAATGTGGCCGGCGCATTCTGTAACCCGAACGGCATTCTTTTATATTGGAACGCCCCGTCTGGGGTTACAAATGCGGTTTTCTCTTTGGCCGACTTGGCCAGGGGGATTTGCCAATACCCTTTTGTGAGGTCAAGAGTCGTCATGTATCGGGCTGTTCCCAGCCGGTCGATCAACTCATCTATACGTGGCATGGGGTAGGTGTCAAATTTTGTAACTTTGTTCAACTGACGAAAATCGTTACAAAATCGCCAGCTCCCATCCGGTTTAGGCACCAACACAATGGGACTAGACCAATCACTTTGGGACTCCTCTATCACCCCTAAGTTCAGCATTTTATGTACTTCCTCCCGTATTGCCTCCCGTCGGGCCTCTGGGATCCGATAGGGTTTTAACTTCACCCTTTCACCGGGCGGGGTAATGATGTCATGCTCTACCCCAGATGTTTGTCCCGGCAGCTCAGAGAATACCTCCTTGTTGCGAAGCACAAGCTCCTTAACCTCCTGTTGTTGGGGTTGTGACAAGGTGGCTGCTATTCCAACCTCAGGAATCACGCAACCAGTTTGAGCTGGTGACCAAGTGTCTGCGACTAGGGACTCTCTATCCCTCCAGGCTTTCAACAGATTAACGTGATAGATCTGTTCGGGCTTTCGCCTTCCTGGTTGTCTGACCTTGTAATTCACTTCGCTCACTTTTTCCATTATCTCATAGGGGCCTTGCCATTTGGCAAGGAATTTACTTTCAACCGTAGGGACAAGTACCAGTATCCTATCCCCCGGGGAAAAGGTACGGGTCTTGGCTCCACGGTTGTACACTCTCTGCTGTGCTAACTGCGCTTGGGCCAAATGTTCCTTCACGATGGGCATTACCTGTGCAATTCGGTCTTGCATCAGGGCGACATGCTCAATCACACTCCTGTGGGGAGAACTCTCACTTTCCCAAGTTTCCTTGGCAATATCCAACAGCCCTCTTGGGTGTCTCCCATACAGTAACTCAAAGGGGGAGAATCCCGTAGAGGATTGGGGCACCTCCCTAATAGCAAACATCAAATAAGGAAGTAGACAGTCCCAATCCTTTCCATCTCTATCCACCACTTTCTTCAACATTTGTTTTAGGGTTTTGTTGAATCTTTCAACCAGCCCATCGGTTTGGGGGTGATACACAGATGTACGCAATTGCGTCACTTTGAACAATTTACACAGCTCTTTCATAACCCGGGACATAAAGGGTGTACCTTGGTCCGTAAGCAGTTCTTTACAAATACCCACCCGGCTAAAAACAAGAGATAGCTCTTTGGCTATGGTTTTGGCCGAGGTATTTCTGAGAGGGATCGCTTCTGGATAACGGGTGGCATAGTCCATTATAACCAATATGTACTGGTGCCCCCTAGCGGACTTGATTATAGGACCTACCAAATCCATTGCGATTCTCTCAAACGGGACCTCAATGATGGGTAGAGGGACCAGCGGGCTACGGAAATGTGGCATCGGGGCCGACCTCTGACACACAGGGCAGGAGGAACAATAATTTTCTATGTCCTTCATCACCCCAGGCCAATAGAATCTCTGTAATACCCTCTCTCGGGTTTTCTCTGTCCCCAGATGACCTCCAAGAATGTGCCCATGGGCCAACTCCAACACCAACTTCCTGTAAGGTTTGGGCACCACAAGCTGCTCAACGGTTTCTTCTGCCCTTTTTGCCACCCGATACAGTAGGTCCTTCTCTACGCTGAAGTATGGGTAAGTGCAGGTATTATCTGGGTTCACTAACTCGCCATCTATTTCCACTACGTTTTCCCGTGCCTTTATTAGGGCGGGGTCTTTTAACTGTTCTGTGGCAAAATTTTCCCTGTGAACCTCCAGATCAGAAAACTCCACAGACGGTAGGTTTTCGTCTGAGGAGGTGGGCTCCTCTCCAGTTTCTTGAGTCTCCCCTGCCAATACTGACAAGGGAAATTCTGGAGAGTCCTCACCACTCTCAGAGGAGTTCTGGCTATCACATTCCTGGTACATAGGGGCACCAGTGGGGGGCTCAGGATCATCCCACAGTTCCCAGAACTTCGGAAAATCCCTTCCCACAATGGCATCATGCGGTAATTGAGATACTAACCCCACTGGATGAGAGAGGGTACCTTTGGGGGTCTCGAAACACACTGTAGTAACTGGATACTCTCGGGTGTCCCCATGCACACAAATAACAGCTACCTTGCTATTCCCAGAGACCTCTGTTTTAACTAATTCAGCCTTTATCAGGGTCACAAGGCTACCTGAATCCAGCAATACCACAACATTTCTACCATTAACACACATTTTGCATAAATGTTTCTCAGTTCCTCGAATGGCAGTGCATGCGACTGTCGCACACAGCGACTGACGTCTGCCCGTCAGAAAGTCACATTGCATGGGTTCCTCCACAACCGGGAAATTTGCTGCAATATGTCCCGCTTGCCGGCAGCGGTAGCAAACAATCCTTTTGGCTGCCTCTTGAGCCCCCGACTTCCCAGGCTGTTCTCGCCAAACCCTGGGCAGAGCTCCCACCCTCTCACTCTCTCCACCCTCACCCCTTGGAATCATCTTATCCGCCCCTGGGGATGGTCTGGTCTTAGGGTGGAAAGTCCGAGAGTCTCTGGAAGAGGCCGTCAGGTTCTCTGCAGCCAAGTATCTCTCTACACGATCCACAAGTTTACCGGCCGTTTCTGGGTCTCCATGGCTTACCCACTTTTGAATGGCGGTAGGAAGAGCTCTCAAGAAACGATCCATCACAACACGTTCCACAATCTTTGGTGCGGACAAAGTCTCTGGCTGTAGCCACTTTCTGCTCAGGTGAATGAGATCATACATTTGAGACCTGGGGGGTTTTCCAAGCTGGAAAGTCCAGTTATGCACACGCTGAGCCCGGACAGCCTGGGTGACACCCAGCCTTGCCAAAATTTCAGCTTTTAGCATCACATAGTCTTTTGCTTGGTTAGGCTCTAGGTCATAGTAAGCTTTCTGCGATTCACCAGTTAACAGAGGAGCCACCAGTCCAGCCCACTGCTCCTCAGGCCACTTTTCTCTTTCAGCGGTCCTTTCAAATGTGGTCAAAAATACCTCTGGATCATCCTCTCCAGTCATTTTTGTCAATAAACGACTCACCCCAAAGGACGCGGTATTAGTGGGACGGCTTTCCTCACTGGTCTGCGGACGTTGCTGCATTACTGCTTCCATTTGTTGTAGTCTCTGCTCTTGCTTCTGTAACAGGTCTATGAAGCGGGCCTCAGATTGCTGCTGGGCTTGTTGCTGAGCTTCCAGACTCTGTTGGTGAGCTTGCTGCTGGGCTGCAAGGCTCTGTTGATGAGCTTGCTGCTGGGCTGCAAGGCTCCTTTGAAAACCTGCATTTGTCTGCTGTTGATTGGCATTTGCTAGAGCCAGCTGTTTCAGTATCTCCTCCATGCTGGCTTAAAAAAAACTGCCTGCATTCTCCACCAACTGTGAGGGGGTTAGCTCGGCAGCGGGTGTGTGTGACCCCCGGGATGGGCTCCCCACACAAAAACAGGCCCAGCAAACGGAGGTTGTGGTTTTCAAAATCAAAAAGGTGCGGTTTATTTTCTATTTACAGTGACAAAACACAGCAAAGCAAAAGAAACATAAATAAAATAAATCCTGGTCAACTTGACCTCTGAGTAAACATACAGGTTTCCTAACTAACAACTGGGATCAGCCTAGTGCTGTCCTAGTCCCTAAGTCCCTGGTTTTAAATGTCCAAGCAAATAGCCACACAGGCTTTGTCTCACCGCACAGGGGTTCACTCTCCCTAGACAGTCCACACAGGTCTGGTTCCAGGCATGAGCAAACACCTAATGAATCTGGGAGTTCTTATAGAGGCCTAAATGAGCTGACAAGCTTCAGCTGGTCTCATCAACTCCCTGTCTGCACGACGCCCCACACTCTCCCTAGAGGTATGAGTCATCCATGAGCCCACTAGCCTCAGCTGGGCTTATACAACTCTCCACCTAGTTGTATAAGTCGGCGTAAAGCCTGAATCTGGGCGAAATATATCTACCCCCCTGGATGCAACCAGGTGACTTTACCTTCCTGCTGTCACATACCCCCCCCCCTCTTGTTTTAACCTCGGGGTTGGAACACCAGCAATCAGGCATTCATGTGCTCGAGACAAAGCATCCACATTCCCCATTTGAACGCCAGGGCGATGCTTTACTGTGAAGTTGAATTCCTGGAGGGCCAGGAACCACCTATTCACTCTTCTATTTGTTTCCTTGTTTTGAGCCATCCACTTTAACGGAGCGTGATCCGTAACCATGTCAAAGTGCCTACCTAGCAGGTAGTACCGAAGGGAATCTAGAGCCCACTTCACCGCTAAACACTCCTTTTCAACGGTGGCGTAATTTACCTCATGGGACTTCAACTTCCTGCTGAGGTAAATGACTGGGTGCTCTTCCCCGTTCCAGACCTGGGACAATACTGCTCCTAACCCCACATCTGACGCATCACTTTGTACGACAAAGTCTTTAGAGAAGTCGGGTGAGTACAACACTGGCTGGCTACATAAGGCTTGTTTCAAGAATTGGAATGCTGCCTCAGCCTCGGGGGTCCATTTAATCATGACCGACCCTTTCCCCTTCGTCAGGTTGGTTAGGGGCACAGCCTTAGAAGCAAAGTGGGGAATGAATCGCCGATAATACCCAGCGATTCCCAGAAAGGCTCGTACCTGCTTCTTGCTGTTGGGACGTGGCCAACTCTGGATGGCCTCGACTTTGTTGAGTTGGGGTTTTATTACTCCCCTCCCAATGGTGTACCCAAGATATTTGGCCTCCTCCTGCCCAATGGTACACTTCTTGGGGTTAGCCGTAAACCCCGCTTCCCGAACAGAGTCCAGGACTGCTTGCACTTTTGGCAGATGTGAGGCCCAATCTGTGCTATGGACAATTACGTCATCCAGGTAAGCCGCAGCATACTTCCGATGGGGCCTCAGCATCTGGTCCATTTTCCGCTGGAATGTGGCCGGCGCATTCTGTAACCCGAACGGCATTCTTTTATATTGGAACGCCCCGTCTGGGGTTACAAATGCGGTTTTCTCTTTGGCCGACTTGGCCAGGGGGATTTGCCAATACCCTTTTGTGAGGTCAAGAGTCGTCATGTATCGGGCTGTTCCCAGCCGGTCGATCAACTCATCTATACGTGGCATGGGGTAGGTGTCAAATTTTGTAACTTTGTTCAACTGACGAAAATCGTTACAAAATCGCCAGCTCCCATCCGGTTTAGGCACCAACACAATGGGACTAGACCAATCACTTTGGGACTCCTCTATCACCCCTAAGTTCAGCATTTTATGTACTTCCTCCCGTATTGCCTCCCGTCGGGCCTCTGGGATCCGATAGGGTTTTAACTTCACCCTTTCACCGGGCGGGGTAATGATGTCATGCTCTACCCCAGATGTTTGTCCCGGCAGCTCAGAGAATACCTCCTTGTTGCGAAGCACAAGCTCCTTAACCTCCTGTTGTTGGGGTTGTGACAAGGTGGCTGCTATTCCAACCTCAGGAATCACGCAACCAGTTTGAGCTGGTGACCAAGTGTCTGCGACTAGGGACTCTCTATCCCTCCAGGCTTTCAACAGATTAACGTGATAGATCTGTTCGGGCTTTCGCCTTCCTGGTTGTCTGACCTTGTAATTCACTTCGCTCACTTTTTCCATTATCTCATAGGAGCCTTGCCATTTGGCAAGGAATTTACTTTCAACCGTAGGGACAAGTACCAGTATCCTATCCCCCGGGGAAAAGGTACGGGTCTTGGCTCCACGGTTGTACACTCTCTGCTGTGCTAACTGCGCTTGGGCCAAATGTTCCTTCACGATGGGCATTACCTGTGCAATTCGGTCTTGCATCAGGGCGACATGCTCAATCACACTCCTGTGGGGAGAACTCTCACTTTCCCAAGTTTCCTTGGCAATATCCAACAGCCCTCTTGGGTGTCTCCCATACAGTAACTCAAAGGGGGAGAATCCCGTAGAGGATTGGGGCACCTCCCTAATTGCAAACATCAAATAAGGAAGTAGACAGTCCCAATCCTTTCCATCTCTATCCACCACTTTCTTCAACATTTGTTTTAGGGTTTTGTTGAATCTTTCAACCAGCCCATCGGTTTGGGGGTGATACACAGATGTACGCAATTGCGTCACTTTGAACAATTTACACAGCTCTTTCATAACCCGGGACATAAAGGGTGTACCTTGGTCCGTAAGCAGTTCTTTACAAATACCCACCCGGCTAAAAACAAGAGATAGCTCTTTGGCTATGGTTTTGGCCGAGGTATTTCTGAGAGGGATCGCTTCTGGATAACGGGTGGCATAGTCCATTATAACCAATATGTACTGGTGCCCCCTAGCGGACTTGATTATAGGACCTACCAAATCCATTGCGATTCTCTCAAACGGGACCTCAATGATGGGTAGAGGGACCAGCGGGCTACGGAAATGTGGCATCGGGGCCGACCTCTGACACACAGGGCAGGAGGAACAATAATTTTCTATGTCCTTCATCACCCCAGGCCAATAGAATCTCTGTAATACCCTCTCTCGGGTTTTCTCTGTCCCCAGATGACCTCCAAGAATGTGCCCATGGGCCAACTCCAACACCAACTTCCTGTAAGGTTTGGGCACCACAAGCTGCTCAACGGTTTCTTCTGCCCTTTTTGCCACCCGATACAGTAGGTCCTTCTCTACGCTGAAGTATGGGTAAGTGCAGGTATTATCTGGGTTCACTAACTCGCCATCTATTTCCACTATGTTTTCCCGTGCCTTTATTAGGGCGGGGTCTTTTAACTGTTCTGTGGCAAAATTTTCCCTGTGAACCTCCAGATCAGAAAACTCCACAGACGGTAGGTTTTCGTCTGAGGAGGTGGGCTCCTCTCCAGTTTCTTGAGTCTCCCCTGCCAATACTGACAAGGGAAATTCTGGAGAGTCCTCACCACTCTCAGAGGAGTTCTGGCTATCACATTCCTGGTACATAGGGGCACCAGTGGGGGGCTCAGGATCATCCCACAGTTCCCAGAACTTCGGAAAATCCCTTCCCACAATGGCATCATGCGGTAATTGAGATACTAACCCCACTGGATGAGAGAGGGTACCTTTGGGGGTCTCGAAACACACTGTAGTCACTGGATACTCTCGGGTGTCCCCATGCACACAAATAACAGCTACCTTGCTATTCCCAGAGACCTCTGTTTTAACTAATTCAGCCTTTATCAGGGTCACAAGGCTACCTGAATCCAGCAATACCACAACATTTCTACCATTAACACACATTTTGCATAAATGTTTCTCAGTTCCTCGAATGGCAGTGCATGCGACTGTCGCACACAGCGACTGACGTCTGCCCGTCAGAAAGTCACATTGCATGGGTTCCTCCACAACCGGGCAATTTGCTGCAATATGTCCCGCTTGCCGGCAGCGGTAGCAAACAATCCTTTTGGCTGCCTCTTGAGCCCCCGACTTCCCAGGCTGTTCTCGCCAAACCCTGGGCAGAGCTCCCACCCTCTCACTCTCTCCACCCTCACCCCTTGGAATCATCTTATCCGCCCCTGGGGATGGTCTGGTCTTAGGGTGGAAAGTCCGAGAGTCTCTGGAAGAGGCCGTCAGGTTCTCTGCAGCCAAGTATCTCTCTACACGATCCACAAGTTTACCGGCCGTTTCTGGGTCTCCATGGCTTACCCACTTTTGAATGGCGGTAGGAAGAGCTCTCAAGAAACGATCCATCACAACACGTTCCACAATCTTTGGTGCGGACAAAGTCTCTGGCTGTAGCCACTTTCTGCTCAGGTGAATGAGATCATACATTTGAGACCTGGGGGGTTTTCCAAGCTGGAAAGTCCAGTTATGCACACGCTGAGCCCGGACAGCCTGGGTGACACCCAGCCTTGCCAAAATTTCAGCTTTTAGCATCACATAGTCTTTTGCTTGGTTAGGCTCTAGGTCATAGTAAGCTTTCTGCGATTCACCAGTTAACAGAGGAGCCACCAGTCCAGCCCACTGCTCCTCAGGCCACTTTTCTCTTTCAGCGGTCCTTTCAAATGTGGTCAAAAATACCTCTGGATCATCCTCTCCAGTCATTTTTGTCAATAAACGACTCACCCCAAAGGACGCGGTATTAGTGGGACGGCTTTCCTCACTGGTCTGCGGACGTTGCTGCATTACTGCTTCCATTTGTTGTAGTCTCTGCTCTTGCTTCTGTAACAGGTCTATGAAGCGGGCCTCAGATTGCTGCTGGGCTTGTTGCTGAGCTTCCAGACTCTGTTGGTGAGCTTGCTGCTGGGCTGCAAGGCTCTGTTGATGAGCTTGCTGCTGGGCTGCAAGGCTCCTTTGCAAACCTGCATTTGTCTGCTGTTGATTGGCATTTGCTAGAGCCAGCTGTTTCAGTATCTCCTCCATGCTGGCTTAAAAAAAACTGCCTGCATTCTCCACCAACTGTGAGGGGGTTAGCTCGGCAGCGGGTGTGTGTGACCCCCGGGATGGGCTCCCCACACAAAAACAGGCCCAGCAAACGGAGGTTGTGGTTTTCAAAATCAAAAAGGTGCGGTTTATTTTCTATTTACAGTGACAAAACACAGCAAAGCAAAAGAAACATAAATAAAATAAATCCTGGTCAACTTGACCTCTGAGTAAACATACAGGTTTCCTAACTAACAACTGGGATCAGCCTAGTGCTGTCCTAGTCCCTAAGTCCCTGGTTTTAAATGTCCAAGCAAATAGCCACACAGGCTTTGTCTCACCGCACAGGGGTTCACTCTCCCTAGACAGTCCACACAGGTCTGGTTCCAGGCATGAGCAAACACCTAATGAATCTGGGAGTTCTTATAGAGGCCTAAATGAGCTGACAAGCTTCAGCTGGTCTCATCAACTCCCTGTCTGCACGACGCCCCACACTCTCCCTAGAGGTATGAGTCATCCATGAGCCCACTAGCCTCAGCTGGGCTTATACAACTCTCCACCTAGTTGTATAAGTCGGCGTAAAGCCTGAATCTGGGCGAAATATATCTACCCCCCTGGATGCAACCAGGTGACTTTACCTTCCTGCTGTCACAGTAGGAATAGTGTCAGTTTCTTTCACTGTGATAATCCTTGTTTCTAGGGACAAAGAAGGAAAGTGAGGGAAATTCTCCTTGTGCTATAGTGTGCTTTAAAAAAACATTTTTTCTAGGGACAGAAAACTATAGGAAGGAAGAGTGTCAGTTTCTTTCACTGTGATAATCCTTGTTTCTAGGGACAAAGAAGGAAAGTGAGGGAAATTCTCCTTGTGCTATAGTGTGCTTTAAAAAAACATTTTTTCTAGGGACAGAAACCTATAGGAAGGAAGAGTGTCAGTTTCTTTCACTGTGATAATCCTTGTTTCTAGGGACAAAGAAGGAAAGTGAGGGAAATTCTCCTTGTGCTATAGTGTGCTTTAAAAAAACATTTTTTCTAGGGACAGAAAACTATAGGTAGGGAGAGTGTCAGTGTGTTTTACTGTGCGAATCCTTGTTTCTAGGGACAGGAAAGGACAGTGAGGGAATTCTCCTTGTGCTATAGTGTGCTTTAAAAAAACATTTTTTCTAGGGACAGAAAACTATAGGTAGGAAGAGTGTCAGTTTCTTTCACTGTGATAATCCTTGTTTCTAGGGACAGGGAAGGAAAGTGAGGGAAATTCTCCTTGTGCTATAGTGTGCTTTAAAAAAACATTTTTTCTAGGGACAGAAAACTATAGGTAGGAAGAGTGTCAGTTTCTTTCACTGTGATAATCCTTGTTTCTAGGGACAAAGAAGGAAAGTGAGGGAAATTCTCCTTGTGCTATAGTGTGCTTTAAAAAAACATTTTTTCTAGGGACAGAAAACTATAGGTAGGAAGAGTGTCAGTTTCTTTCACTGTGATAATCCTTGTTTCTAGGGACAGGGAAGGAAAGTGAGGGAAATTCTCCTTGTGCTATAGTGTGCTTTAAAAAAAAAAATTTCTAGGGACAGAAAACTATAGGTAGGAAGAGTGTCAGTTTCTTTCACTGTGATAATCCTTGTTTCTAGGGACAAAGAAGGAAAGTGAGGGAAATTCTCCTTGTGCTATAGTGTGCTTTAAAAAACATTTTTTCTAGGGACAGAAAACTATAGGTAGGGAGAGTGTCAGTGTGTTTTACTGTGCGAATCCTTGTTTCTAGGGACAGGAAAGGACAGTGAGGGAATTCTCCTTGTGCTATAGTGTGCTTTAAAAAAACATTTTTTCTAGGGACAGAAAACTATAGGAAGGAAGAGTGTCAGTTTCTTTCACTGTGATAATCCTTGTTTCTAGGGACAAAGAAGGAAAGTGAGGGAAATTCTCCTTGTGCTATAGTGTGCTTTAAAAAAACATTTTTTCTAGGGTCAGAAAACTATAGGTAGGAAGAGTGTCAGTTTCTTTCACTGTGATAATCCTTGTTTCTAGGGACAAAGAAGGAAAGTGAGGGAAATTCTCCTTGTGCTATAGTGTGCTTTAAAAAAACATTTTTTCTAGGGACAGAAAACTATAGGAAGAAAGAGTGTCAGTTTCTTTCACTGTGATAATCCTTGTTTCTAGGGACAAAGAAGGAAAGTGAGGGAAATTCTCCTTGTGCTATAGTGTGCTTTAAAAAAACATTTTTTCTAGGGACAGAAACCTATAGGAAGGAAGAGTGTCAGTTTCTTTCACTGTGATAATCCTTGTTTCTAGGGACAAAGAAGGAAAGTGAGGGAAATTCTCCTTGTGCTATAGTGTGCTTTAAAAAAACATTTTTTCTAGGGACAGAAAACTATAGGTAGGGAGAGTGTCAGTGTGTTTTACTGTGCGAATCCTTGTTTCTAGGGACAGGAAAGGACAGTGAGGGAATTCTCCTTGTGCTATAGTGTGCTTTAAAAAAACATTTTTTCTAGGGACAGAAAACTATAGGAAGGAAGAGTGTCAGTTTCTTTCACTGTGATAATCCTTGTTTCTAGGGACAAAGAAGGAAAGTGAGGGAAATTCTCCTTGTGCTATAGTGTGCTTTAAAAAAACATTTTTTCTAGGGACAGAAAACTATAGGTAGGACGAGAGTCAGTTTCTTTCACTGTGATAATCCTTGTTTCTAGGGACAAAGAAGGAAAGTGAGGGAAATTCTCCTTGTGCTATAGTGTGCTTTAAAAAAACATTTTTTCTAGGGACAGAAAACTATAGGTAGGGAGAGTGTCAGTGTGTTTTACTGTGCGAATCCTTGTTTCTAGGGACAGGAAAGGACAGTGAGGGAATTCTCCTTGTGCTATAGTGTGCTTTAAAAAAACATTTTTTCTAGGGACAGAAAACTATAGGAAGGAAGAGTGTCAGTTTCTTTCACTGTGATAATCCTTGTTTCTAGGGACAAAGAAGGAAAGTGAGGGAAATTCTCCTTGTGCTATAGTGTGCTTTAAAAAAACATTTTTTCTAGGGACAGAAAACTATAGGTAGGAAGAGTGTCAGTTTCTTTCACTGTGATAATCCTTGTTTCTAGGGACAAAGAAGGAAAGTGAGGGAAATTCTCCTTGTGCTATAGTGTGCTTTAAAAAAACATTTTTTCTAGGGACAGAAAACTATAGGTAGGGAGAGTGTCAGTGTGTTTTACTGTGCGAATCCTTGTTTCTAGGGACAGGAAAGGACAGTGAGGGAATTCTCCTTGTGCTATAGTGTGCTTTAAAAAAACATTTTTTCTAGGGACAGAAAACTATAGGAAGGAAGAGTGTCAGTTTCTTTCACTGTGATAATCCTTGTTTCTAGGGACAAAGAAGGAAAGTGAGGGAAATTCTCCTTGTGCTATAGTGTGCTTTAAAAAAACATTTTTTCTAGGGTCAGAAAACTATAGGTAGGAAGAGTGTCAGTTTCTTTCACTGTGATAATCCTTGTTTCTAGGGACAGGGAAGGAAAGTGAGGGAAATTCTCCTTGTGCTATAGTGTGCTTTAAAAAAACATTTTTTCTAGGGACAGAAAACTATAGGAAGGAAGAGTGTCAGTTTCTTTCACTGTGATAATCCTTGTTTCTAGGGACAAAGAAGGAAAGTGAGGGAAATTCTCCTTGTGCTATAGTGTGCTTTAAAAAAACATTTTTTCTAGGGACAGAAAACTATAGGAAGGAAGAGTGTCAGTTTCTTTCACTGTGATAATCCTTGTTTCTAGGGACAAAGAAGGAAAGTGAGGGAAATTCTCCTTGTGCTATAGTGTGCTTTAAAAAAACATTTTTTCTAGGGTCAGAAAACTATAGGAAGGAAGAGTGTCAGTTTCTTTCACTGTGATAATCCTTGTTTCTAGGGACAGGGAAGGAAAGTGAGGGAAATTCTCCTTGTGCTATAGTGTGCTTTAAAAAATCATTTTTTCTAGGGACAGAAAACTATAGGAAGGAAGAGTGTCAGTTTCTTTCACTGTGATAATCCTTGTTTCTAGGGACAAAGAAGGAAAGTGAGGGAAATTCTCCTTGTGCTATAGTGTGCTTTAAAAAAACATTTTTTCTAGGGACAGAAAACTATAGGTAGGGAGAGTGTCAGTGTGTTTTACTGTGTGAATCCTTGTTTCTAGGGACAGGAAAGGACAGTGAGGGAATTCTCCTTGTGCTATAGTGTGCTTTAAAAAAACATTTTTTCTAGGGACAGAAAACTATAGGAAGGAAGAGTGTCAGTTTCTTTCACTGTGATAATCCTTGTTTCTAGGGACAAAGAAGGAAAGTGAGGGAAATTCTCCTTGTGCTATAGTGTGCTTTAAAAAAACATTTTTTCTAGGGTCAGAAAACTATAGGAAGGAAGAGTGTCAGTTTCTTTCACTGTGATAATCCTTGTTTCTAGGGACAGGGAAGGAAAGTGAGGGAAATTCTCCTTGTGCTATAGTGTGCTTTAAAAAAACATTTTTTCTAGGGACAGAAAACTATAGGTAGGAAGAGTGTCAGTTTCTTTCACTGTGATAATCCTTGTTTCTAGGGACAAAGAAGGAAAGTGAGGGAAATTCTCCTTGTGCTATAGTGTGCTTTAAAAAAACATTTTTTCTAGGGACAGAAAACTATAGGTAGGAAGAGTGTCAGTTTCTTTCACTGTGATAATCCTTGTTTCTAGGGACAGGGAAGGAAAGTGAGGGAAATTCTCCTTGTGCTATAGTGTGCTTTAAAAAAACATTTTTTCTAGGGACAGAAAACTATAGGTAGGAAGAGTGTCAGTTTCTTTCACTGTGATAATCCTTGTTTCTAGGGACAAAGAAGGAAAGTGAGGGAAATTCTCCTTGTGCTATAGTGTGCTTTAAAAAAACATTTTTTCTAGGGACAGAAAACTATAGGAAGGAAGAGTGTCAGTTTCTTTCACTGTGATAATCCTTGTTTCTAGGGTCAGGGAAGGAAAGTGAGGGAAATTCTCCTTGTGCTATAGTGTGCTTTAAAAAAACATTTTTTCTAGGGACAGAAAACTATAGGAAGGAAGAGTGTCAGTTTCTTTCACTGTGATAATCCTTGTTTCTAGGGACAGGGAAGGAAAGTGAGGGAAATTCTCCTTGTGCTATAGTGTGCTTTAAAAAAACATGTTTTCTAGGGACAGAAAACTATAGGAAGGAAGAGTGTCAGTTTCTTTCACTGTGATAATCCTTGTTTCTAGGGACAAAGAAGGAAAGTGAGGGAAATTCTCCTTGTGCTATAGTGTGCTTTAAAAAAACATTTTTTCTAGGGACAGAAAACTATAGGAAGGAAGAGTGTCAGTTTCTTTCACTGTGATAATCCTTGTTTCTAGGGACAAAGAAGGAAAGTGAGGGAAATTCTCCTTGTGCTATAGTGTGCTTTAAAAAAAAAAATTTCTAGGGACAGAAAACTATAGGAAGGAAGAGTGTCAGTTTCTTTCACTGTGATAATCCTTGTTTCTAGGGACAAAGAAGGAAAGTGAGGGAAATTCTCCTTGTGCTATAGTGTGCTTTAAAAAAACATTTTTTCTAGGGACAGAAAACTATAGGTAGGGAGAGTGTCAGTGTGTTTTACTGTGCGAATCCTTGTTTCTAGGGACAGGAAAGGACAGTGAGGGAATTCTCCTTGTGCTATAGTGTGCTTTAAAAAAACATTTTTTCTAGGGACAGAAAACTATAGGAAGGAAGAGTGTCAGTTTCTTTCACTGTGATAATCCTTGTTTCTAGGGACAAAGAAGGAAAGTGAGGGAAATTCTCCTTGTGCTATAGTGTGCTTTAAAAAAACATTTTTTCTAGGGTCAGAAAACTATAGGAAGGAAGAGTGTCAGTTTCTTTCACTGTGATAATCCTTGTTTCTAGGGACAGGGAAGGAAAGTGAGGGAAATTCTCCTTGTGCTATAGTGTGCTTTAAAAAAACATTTTTTCTAGGGACAGAAAACTATAGGTAGGAAGAGTGTCAGTTTCTTTCACTGTGATAATCCTTGTTTCTATGGACAAAGAAGGAAAGTGAGGGAAATTCTCCTTGTGCTATAGTGTGCTTTAAAAAAACATTTTTTCTAGGGACAGAAAACTATAGGTAGGAAGAGTGTCAGTTTCTTTCACTGTGATAATCCTTGTTTCTAGGGACAGGGAAGGAAAGTGAGGGAAATTCTCCTTGTGCTATAGTGTGCTTTAAAAAAACATTTTTTCTAGGGACAGAAAACTATAGGAAGGAAGAGTGTCAGTTTCTTTCACTGTGATAATCCTTGTTTCTAGGGACAAAGAAGGAAAGTGAGGGAAATTCTCCTTGTGCTATAGTGTGCTTTAAAAAAACATTTTTTCTAGGGACAGAAAACTATAGGTAGGAAGAGTGTCAGTTTCTTTCACTGTGATAATCCTTGTTTCTAGGGACAGGGAAGGAAAGTGAGGGAAATTCTCCTTGTGCTATAGTGTGCTTTAAAAAAACATTTTTTCTAGGGACAGAAAACTATAGGTAGGAAGAGTGTCAGTTTCTTTCACTGTGATAATCCTTGTTTCTAGGGACAAAGAAGGAAAGTGAGGGAAATTCTCCTTGTGCTATAGTGTGCTTTAAAAAAACATTTTTTCTAGGGACAGAAAACTATAGGTAGGGAGAGTGTCAGTGTGTTTTACTGTGTGAATCCTTGTTTCTAGGGACAGGAAAGGACAGTGAGGGAATTCTCCTTGTGCTATAGTGTGCTTTAAAAAAACATTTTTTTCTAGGGACAGAAAACTATAGGTAGGGAGAGTGTCAGTGTGTTTTACTGTGCGAATCCTTGTTTCTAGGGACAGGAAAGGACAGTGAGGGAATTCTCCTTGTGCTATAGTGTGCTTTTAAAAAACATTTTTTCTAGGGACAGAAAACTATAGGAAGGAAGAGTGTCAGTTTCTTTCACTGTGATAATCCTTGTTTCTAGGGACAAAGAAGGAAAGTGAGGGGAATTCTCCTTGTGCTATAGTGTGCTTTAAAAAAACATTTTTTCTAGGGACAGAAAACTATAGGTAGGAAGAGTGTCAGTTTCTTTCACTGTGATAATCCTTGTTTCTAGGGACAAAGAAGGAAAGTGAGGGAAATTCTCCTTGTGCTATAGTGTGCTTTAAAAAAACATTTTTTCTAGGGACAGAAAACTATAGGTAGGGAGAGTGTCAGTGTGTTTTACTGTGCGAATCCTTGTTTCTAGGGACAGGAAAGGACAGTGAGGGAATTCTCCTTGTGCTATAGTGTGCTTTAAAAAAACATTTTTTCTAGGGACAGAAAACTCTAGGTAGGGAGAGTGTCAGTTTCTTTCACTGTGATAATCCTTGTTTCTAGGGACAGGGAAGGACAGTGAGGAAAATTCTCCTTGTGCTATAGTGTGCTTTAAAAAAACATTTTTTCTAGGGACAGAAAACTATAGGTAGGAAGAGTGTCAGTTTCTTTCACTGTGATAATCCTTGTTTCTAGGGACAGGGAAGGACAGTGAGGGAAATTCTCCTTGTGCTATAGTGTGCTAAAGCATTCCTCATCAACCATCTTTGAAATCCTTGTTTTTTTGGACAGTCAGGGAAATTGTCGTTGTGCTATTCTGTGCAAAAGCAATCATCCTCAACCATATTTAGAAATCCTTAAGTAAAGGGACAGAGAAGGACACCTGAAGGTAGCCCTTATTGCTTTTTTCCCATCTCCCTGCAGGCCATCTATTAGAATGTCTGGAAGGCAAACAAGGAGAGGCAGACAGTCAGGAGGCAATAAAAGAGGGCAAGCAGGCTCTGTGTCTGGGGGCAACAGTGCTGGTCGTGGACGCGGTGCATTGTCATCAGCACATGGCCATGGGACACGCTTGTCCTTCTTTTCGGCAGCTGGACATGTTGAGCCACATCATGCCGAAGACTTGGTAGAGTGGATGACCAAGCCCTCCTCCTCCTCCTCATCCTCTCTCACCCAGGCTCAGGGTACTGGAAAAGCAGCTGCCAAAGCGTCCTCTTCCCTGGTATCAATGTCAGACTCATCATCAGTCACTCCTTCCCTAGACCCACCATGTCCTCCTCCTGAGGAGTCCCCCGAACTGTTTGAGCACAGTGTTGGGTACATGCTCCAGGAGGATGCCCAGCGTTTCGAAGGGTCTGATGATGAAACCCAGCTACAGGAAGGCAGTAGCGTGAGAGCAGACAGAGGGGATGCTCAAGAAGGACACCAATCTGGCAGTCATGTTCCAGCAGCTGCAGCATACTGCCAGATTGGCTCCAGTGATGAGGAGGGAGGGGATGATGAGGTCACTGACTCCACGTGGGTGCCTAATAGGAGAGAGGAGGAGGAGGAGGATGAGGAGGAGGCACATCTCCAACGAGGCAGGATGCCCTTTGGTGGCCAGCGTAAGGGCAGTACACAGACGGAATCACACCGCAGAGCTCCGCCTGTGCAGGGCGCTGCCTCTGCCCGTCATTCAAAAAGTTCTTTGGTGTGGGCCTTTTTTGAGGCTAGTGCATCAGATCGCACAGCTGCTGTTTGCAACATATGTCTCAAGCGTATATCGCGTGGCCAAAACATCAGCCGCTTGGGTACCACATGCCTGACCAGACATATGTTGACCTGCCATGCAGCTCGTTGGCAAGCCTACCTCAAAGACCCACACCAAAGAACAAAGCGGACCTCTCCTTGCACCGCATCAGCTGGGATCTCCAACCCCACTATAACTTCAGTCCTCTCTGAAACATGCACTGAGAGGAATGAAGGTGTAGAATTAGGTGTGTCACAGCCAAGTACTTGCGGCCACTCTGCTAGCAGTACACCGACGTCCGATTCTAGCAGGCAAATTTCCCTGCCCCAGCTGCTGGACCGTCGAAAGAAGTTCACTCCCAGCCATCCACATGCCCAGCGGTTGAATGCTAGCTTGGCTAAATTGCTAGCGCTTCAACTGCTGCCTTTTCAGTTGGTAGACTCGGCCCCCTTCCGTGAGTTTGTGCAATGTGCGGTTCCTCAGTGGCAGGTTCCCAAACGCCACTTTTTCTCACGGAAGGCTATTCCGGCTCTCTACCGGCATGTGGAAGGCAATGTCTTGGCCTCGCTGGACAGGGCGGTCAGCGGTAAGGTGCATATTACCGCTGACTCATGGTCCAGCAGGCATGGACAGGGACGTTACCTTTCTTTCATGGCCCATTGGGTCACTCTTTTGGCAGCTGGGAAGGATGCAGGACAAGGTGCAGTAGTGTTGGAGGTTGTTCCACCGCCACGCCTCCAAAATGCTACTACTGGTTGTGACACACCTCTCTCCTCCATCCCCTCCTCTTCTTCTTCCTCCATGGCCTCTTCCTGTGGTTTGTCCTCGGAACCAGCGGTGCTCCGTAGGCGTTCAAGGGGCTACGCAAGTACGCAGGCAAAAAGATGCCATGCCGTGCTTGCGCTGGTGTGTTTGGGGGACAGAAGCCACACTGGGGCAGAGGTCCTGTCTGCTCTGCAGGGCCAGGCCGAGAGGTGGTTGACGCCACGCCAGCTTAAGCCAGGAATGGTGGTTTGCGACAATGGCACCAACCTCCTCTCCGCCCTCCGACAGGGACAACTGACCCATGTGCCCTGTGTGGCTCACGTCCTTAACCTGGTGGTGCAGCGGTTCTTGGGCAGGTACCCGGGCTTACAGGATGTCCTGAGGCAGGCCAGGAAAGTCTGTGTGCATTTCCGCAGATCTTATAATGCCAGTGCTCGCCTGGCTGAGCTGCAAAAGGAGTTGAACCTGCCCAAGAACCGCCTTATATGTGACATGCCCACCAGGTGGAACTCAACGTTGGCCATGCTGCAGCGGCTGCACACGCAGCAGAGGGCCATCAATGAGTACCTGTGCGACTACGGCACCAGGACAGGGTCAGGGGAGCTTGGTTTTTTTTCTCCACGCCAGTGGGGCATGATCAGGGATGCATGCACTGTCCTGGCACCATTTGAGGAGGCCACGAGGATGGTGAGCAGTGACAGTGCATGCATCAGTGACACTGTACCTCTTGTCCACCTGTTGGAGCACACGCTGCGTGGAATAATGGACAGGGCACTTGAGGCAGAACAGAGGCAGGAAGAGGAGGACTTCCTTGCCTCTCAAGGCCCCCTTTACCCAGACAGTGTTCCTTCTGTCCCACCCATCGCACAGGAAGAGGAGGAGGAGGAGGAGGAGGAGGATTGTGTCAGCATGGAGGTGGAGGCTGCCACTCAGCATCATCAGCAGCAGTCTTTTAGGGATGATTTACAGTCCCAAGAAACCAGTGGACTTGTACGTGGCTGGGAGGAGGTGGCTGCGGATCATGTCGTCCTTAGTGACCCAGAGGACTCCGGAGCGAATGCCTCAGCAAACCTACGCTGCATGGCCTCCCTGATCCTGCAAAGTCTGCGGAAGGATCCTCGTATTCTTCGGATCAAGGAGAGGGACCATTACTGGCTGGCCACTCTCCTTGATCCACGGTACAAGGGTAAGGTTGCGGACCTTATGTTACCGTCGCAGAGGGAGCAGAGGATGAGACAACTCCGGGAGGCCTTGCAGAAAGGTCTGTGCAATGCGTTCCCAGAGACTGGGAGGTTACAAACTCCTGGTCCTGGACAACGAGTTGCTGAGGCTTCGGCCAGTCAAAGAAGGAGCGGTGGGGAAGGTGGCCGTCTGACCGATGCGTTCAGACAATTCTTTAGTCCGCAGCCCCAAAGTATGATCGGTTCCAGCAACCATCGCCAGCGTCTGATAAACATGGTGCAGGAATATCTAGGGGCAAGGTCAGACTTGGACACCTTCCCCACCGAAAATCCTCTGGCTTACTGGGTCTTGAGGATGGATCACTGGCCAGAGCTTGCACAGTATGCAATTGAGCTACTGGCCTGTCCTGCATCCAGCGTTCTTTCGGAACGCACATTCAGTGCTGCTGGAGGATTTGTCACGGATCACAGGGTGCGCCTGTCCACCGACTCGGTTGATCGACTGACTTTCATCAAGATGAACCAGTCTTGGATCACCACCAGCTACCACACACCTGATGCTGATATAACAGACTAATTGATTTTAACATGTCACATCCCTTCAAGACTGATGCTGATGCTGAGTGCCTGTGCTGTTATGTTGACTGGCTATCCTCCTCCTCCGAGTCCTCAATGATACGATTGATGATGATAGCTTGGAAGATCATTTTTGTTTATGGGTGCCGCCACCAGTGGCTAAGGCCCAATTTTTCAGCCCCTGTTTTACAGGGGCGTGTAATTACAATTTTTTTAGCAATAATTTGCCATAGGGCTCATTGCTGTGCTCCAAGTACAGTATCTGTGAGGGGTTGGAGTGTTGTGGCACCAGTGCCTAAGGCCCAATTTTTCAGCCCCTGTTTAACAGGGGCGTGTCATTACAATTTTTGAAGCAATACTTTGCAACAGGGCTCATTGCTGTGCTCCAAGTACAGTATCTGTGAGGGGTTGTAGTGTTGTGCCACCAGTGCCTAAGGCCCAATTTTTCAGCCCCTGTTCAACAGGGGCATGCAATTACAATTCTTGATCTAATAATTCACAGCAGGGCCCATTGCTGCACCCACCAAGAGTAACTCTGAGGGCTTACAGTGTTGTGGCAACGCCACCACCACCACCACCATGAAAGGCCCAATTTTTCAGCCCCTGTTCAAAAGGGGCATGTAATTACAATTCTTGATCTAATAATTCACAGCAGGGCCCATTGCTGCACCCACCAAGAGTAACTCTGAGGGCTTACAGTGTTGTGGCAACACCACCACCACCACCACCACCACGAAAGGCCCAATTTTTCAGCCCCTGTTCAACAGGGGCATGCAATTACAATTCTTGATCTAATAATTCACAGCAGGGCCCATTGCTGCACCCACCAAGAGTAACTCTGAGGGCTTACAGTGTTGTGGCAACGCCACCACCACCACGAAAGGCCCAATTTTTCAGCCCCTGTTCAAAAGGGGCATGTAATTACAATTCTTGATCTAATAATTCACAGCAGGGCCCATTGCTGCACCCACCAAGAGTAACTCTGAGGGCTTACAGTGTTGTGGCAACACCACCACCACGAAAGGCCCAATTTTTCAGCCCCTGTTCAACAGGGGCATGCAATTACAATTCTTGATCTAATAATTCACAGCAGGGCCCATTGCTGCACCCACCAAGAGTAACTCTGAGGGCTTACAGTGTTGTGGCAACGCCACCACCACCACCACGAAAGGCCCAATTTTTCAGCCCCTGTTCAACAGGGGCATGCAATTACAATTCTTGATCTAATAATTCACAGCAGGGCCCATTGCTGCACCCACCAAGAGTAACTCTGAGGGCTTACAGTGTTGTGGCAACGCCACCACCACCACCACCACCACGAAAGGCCCAATTTTTCAGCCCCTGTTCACAAGGGGCATGTAATTACAATTCTTGATCTAATAATTCACAGCAGGGCCCATTGCTGCACCCACCAAGAGTAACTCTGAGGGCTTACAGTGTTGTGGCAACGCCACCACCACCACCACCACGAAAGGCCCAATTTTTCAGCCCCTGTTCAAAAGGGGCATGTAATTACAATTCTTGATCTAATAATTCACAGCAGGGCCCATTCCTGCACCCACCAAGAGTAACTCTGAGGGCTTACAGTGTTGTGGCAACACCACCACCACCACCACGAAAGGCCCAATTTTTCAGCCCCTGTTCAACAGGGGCATGCAATTACAATTCTTGATCTAATAATTCACAGCAGGGCCCATTGCTGCACCCACCAAGAGTAACTGTCAGGGCTTACAGTGTTGTGGCACCAGCACCACCATCAAAGGCCCAATTTTTACTACCACTGTTCAACAATTATATGTAATTACAATTCCTGATATAATAGTTGACAGCAGGGCGTTCCAGCACCCACCAAGAGTAACTGTGAGTGCTTACAGTGTTGTGCCAACACCAACAACTAAGGGGCCTATTTCTGCAGAGTATATACGGCAGGTCCCTACTTTCAAACATCCAACTTACAAACGACTCCTACTTGCAAACGCAAGAAGACAACAGGAAGTGAGAGGAAATCTACCCCTAGGAAGGAAAATTCTCTCCTGTAAGAATTAATATGGGAGAAAGGTGTCTCCTCTGTACTGATGCTTTATCACCAATCCTTGTTTCAAGAAAAACACCACATTTCAAAAACAGTTGTCATTGGGACGGAAAGTGAGGTGAAATGTTCTGAACAGGGGCACAGACAGCAAAACAAATGTTACAGGGGTGATAACCCTTACCTATGTTTTCCAAAAAGTTTAAAAATAGATTTTTGGGCTGGAGCTACACTTAAACAATGTACCTGTTCAAAATTACAAACAGATTCTACATAAGAACAAACCTACAGTCCCTGTCTTGTATGCACCGCCTGTATACGGCTGTTCAGAGTATATAGGGCCTTTTTTATTTTATGTGCGGGGTTCCCCTTAATATCCATACAAGACCCAAAGGGGCTGGTAATGGGCTGGGGTAGGGGGGGGGGGTCATGGGGTAGCTATGCCATTTTTCTTAAAGATTTTCATCCATATTACCGGGACCAGACATTACATTAAAGCCGCAAGCAGTTTTAAATGGCTTTTTTTTCCTTTAGAAGTGTCATTTTGTGCAGGGACAGTTCTAAACACGGGAAACACGTGGCACTTCACAGGCATACTTTAGACACCAGCCAGGTACGATATTTAAAGGAATATTTGACTTTTTTTTTTCACTTTATGCATCATTAAAATGACTGCTCCCGAAAAACGACCGTTTTTAAAACTTCTTTTTGCATTGATACATGTCCCCTGGTGCACAACCCGGGTTCCCAAACCCTTTTTAGGACAATAACATGCATAATAGTTGTTATAATTAGCACTTTAGAATTCGAACGTTCGCATCCATTGTATTTAATAGGGTTCTAATGTTCGTACGAACTTTCGGTCCGTTCGCGGGTTCTGGTGCGAACCGAACCCGGGGGTGTTCGGCTCATCACTATATGAGAGTATACTACTAGCATTGTTATTTGAAGATTGGCATTGCAAGCTATTGTCTACTTGTCTGTGAAGACGCCCAAATCTTTTTACATGACCAGTTATCGCAGGGGAACCCTTCTTAATGAATATTTGGCAGGTGTATTTTTAGCACCCAAGTACATCAATTTTTAATTTTGAACCTCATTTGCCGTGTAGCTGTTTTATCAAGGTCTTCCTGTAATGTATGATTCTGATTATTAATCTGCTGACATTGAAAGCTGCCATTATATTTTACAGACTTTTTTCTTGGCTGGCATTATACCTGTAGCAAGAAAGTGTTGGGTTAATTGCCCAGAAACAAGAACATATAAAGAACTACAGTGTATATCTGAGCATCTAATATGAATTTATAGTTGTTATAAATGATAAAAAGTGATATAGAGAAAAGGGCTTAAAGGTTACCCTAAGTACTGCACTGTAAACAGTATGCATTTGGCTTTATTTGCTAAACATACAGGTCCTTCTCAAAAAATTAGCATATTGTGATAAAGTTCATTATTTTCTGTAATGTACTGATAAACATTAGACTTTCATATATTTTAGATTCATTACACACAACTGAAGTAGTTCAAGCCTTTTCTTGTTTTAATATTGATGATTTTGGCATACAGCTCATGAAAACCCAAAAATCCTATCTCAAAAAATTAGCATATTTCATCCGACCAATAAAAGAAAAGTGTTTTTAATACAAAAAAAGTCAACCTTCAAATAATTATGTTCAGTTATGCACTCAATACTTGGTCGGGAATCCTTTTGCAGAAATGACTGCTTCAATGCGGCGTGGCATGGAGGCAACCAGCCTGTGGCACTGCTGAGGTGTTATGGAGGCCCAGGATGCTTCGATAGCGGCCTTAAGCTCATCCAGAGTGTTGGGTCTTGCGTCTCTCAACTTTCTCTTCCCAATATCCCACAGATTCTCTATGGGGTTCAGGTCAGGAGAGTTGGCAGGCCAATTGAGCACAGTAATACCATGGTCAGTAAACCATTTACCAGTGGTTTTGGCACTGTGAGCAGGTGCCAGGTCGTGCTGAAAAATAAAATCTTCATCTCCATAAAGCTTTTCAGCAGATGGAAGCATGAAGTGCTCCAAAATCTCCTGATAGCTAGCTGCATTGACCCTGCCCTTGATAAAACACAGTGGACCAACACCAGCAGCTGACATGGCACCCCAGACCATCACTGACTGTGGGTACTTGACACTGGACTTCCGGCATTTTGGCATTTCCCTCTCCCCAGTCTTCCTCCAGACTCTGGCACCTTGATTTCCGAATGACATGCAAAATTTGCTTTCATCCGAAAAAAGTACTTTGGACCACTGAGCAACAGTCCAGTGCTCTGTAGCCCAGGTCAGGCGCTTCTGCCGCTGTTTCTGGTTCAAAAGTGGCTTGACCTGGGGAATGCGGCACCTGTAGCCCATTTCCTGCACACGCCTGTTCACGGTGGCTCTGGATGTTTCTACTCCAGACTCAGTCCACTGCTTCCGCAGGTCCTCCAAGGTCTGGAATCGGTCCTTCTCCACATTCTTCTTCAGGGTCCGGTCACCTCTTCTCGTTGTGCAGCGTTTTCTGCCACACTTTTTCCTTCCCACAGACTTACCACTGAGGTGCCTTGATACAGCACTCTGGGAACAGCCTATTCGTTCAGAAATTTCTTTCTGTGTCTTACCCTCTTGCTTGAGGGTGTCAATGATGGCCTTCTGGACAGCAGTCAGGTCGGCAGTCTTACCCATGATTGCGGTTTTGAGTAATGAACCAGGCTGGGAGTTTTTAAAAGCCTCAGGAATCTTTTGCAGGTGTTTAGAGTTAATTAGTTGATTCAGATGATTAGGTTAATAGCTCGTTTAGAGAACCTTTTCATGATATGCTAATTTTTTGAGATAGGAATTTTGGGTTGTCATGAGCTGTATGCCAAAATCATCAATATTAAAACAAGAAAAGGCTTGAACTACTTCAGTTGTGTGTAATGAATCTAAAATATATGAAAGTCTAATGTTTATCAGTACATTACAGAAAATAATGAACTTTATCACAATATGCTAATTTTTTGAGAAGGACCTGTAGTGTTGTTTCTGTTGTCTACGATCCAAAATACTTTAACTTTCAGCTGTCGGGAAAATAATATTTAACTGATGACTGGGCAGAGATCCCTTAAAGGTAGTTCCACCTTTGTTAAAAAATGGATATGTGTTTGTCACATATATTTGAAAATTCATTTTGTAATGTCATTTTATCACAAATACTCATTACCTGTCAGTGCTCATCCAGCTATGGTTTTATAAAACGGATAAAAAAAAATCAAATGTATCTTCTTTGTAAACATAACAACTGGAGGAATTCTGTATACTGAGTGGGTACAAAATGCCCCTAGAAATGTAATTTCCAGCCCACGTGATCGCTCTCTGCTATTTTTTTTTTTATTAAAATATTATATACCGTATATTGATTTATAAATGTGTCCCAAAATAAGTTAATCAGGATTATGGTTTATTTAAACGAAAGAACAACAACTGATAATATTTCAACTTACCGGTCCTTAGATTTGATAGCTGCATTTATTTTTATTTTTATATATAATCAGATATTTATTGAGATCTTACAGTCCAAAAAAAGGTAAATAATCTCATTAACAAAGAATATGTATTGTACAAAACTCCTTGAGTTTACTAACGTGCATAAGGAAAGCATGCATCTGTAGCGGGCATGCACTTTCCCAGTGTATTTAAAACTGGCAGAGACACCAGTAATGTGCAGTTCCCTGCAGCCCAGCGGGTGGCGCTGTCGCCTTGGGCTAGGGTTGAACCATTGCTGTGTGCCGTACCCCTTTTTGTCCTCTCTCAGCGGTTGTATGGTGGGGTGGGGAACCCGCCGTGCTTGCTGGGAGAGGGTATAAAGGGCGGCCATCTTTGTCACGGGGTCGAGTCCCAGGCACCTTCAGCCTGAGGGCGGTGGTTCGTGTCGGGAGTCTAGGCGGCCTAGGCCTAGAGGACGTTCGGAGGTCGTGTTCCATCCCAGGCACCTTTAGCCCGGGGTGAGGTACTCGGATGGAGGTCTGGGGCCCAGTGTCCTTCACTGGGTTCCGCGAGGGATGGATTTCCTAGGGGGACCCCGGGAGTGGGCTCCCTGAATCCAGTGGCGTAAGGGACCGGAGGGGGTACTCGCCTGAAGACCTGGTGCAGCATATTGCCAGTGACGGGTGAGCCTCCGGAGACCGCCCGGAGGGATATATCCCTCGCCAAGGGACCGCAATACACTTTCAGAAGGAGAGAAGAAGAGTTCATTGTGTCTGGGCCTACTCGTATCCCCACCCCCCTGTCTGTTCTACTCGTTGAGGGAGTCCAACTGACTGTGTTTTACTCTGATATTGGAAGAATAAAGGAGTGTTGGAATTTAATGGTGTGGGGCTCATTTTCTGGCAGACACTGTGCAAAAGGAGCAGGAGGCTCTGATGCAGAACACCGACCCGAAGGTAAAGAGGATCTTCTCACACCACACACATCTGTGGTGGGAACTTGGCGTGGTGACCCCGCACTCTCTCAACCAAGGTACCCCTAAACAAAAGCCAGAGACAGATGATGTGATATCAGGGACAGAGAGTGGAGGCCGCTACACGTGGGGGCTCGGGTCCGGGATGGTGTTCGTGCTATTACGGAGTTTGGACTTGTCTGCCCGGAGGAGTTCCGATTAGGTCGGCCATATCATTGGCCAAAGTGCATCCCTGCTCGAAGTCGTGGACATGACCCAGTGAAGGGAAAGGCCCGCGCAGAAGAGCGAGAACAGGGGGGAGCCCAGCCGTGTGAGAGACTACACGTGGGGGCTTCTATTTGCACTGCACCATCAGGCACACCCTCCCTGTTCAGTTCGTGGGCGTGACTCAGGAAAGGAGAAAGCCTGCGAACTAGAGTGCAAGAGGGGAGGAGTCCAATACGTGTGAAGGACTACACGTGGGACTTTGGCGCAAAACTTGCAGTGCGCAATGGATCAGCAGCAAGTCACCATGTTCGGACATACATCGTGGGTTTCACTTCACCCTTCTACCACGACTTTGACTGCTGCTGCTCCGGTGACCGATAAGGGGATTCGGCTAAAGCCCCGGGGACGATTCGCCTTGTATTCGTGCATGGACGTTGAGGCCCTGGGTGTGATTTGTCCCGGCTGCTCGGGACTGGTGTGTCAGCTAAAGCCGTTCGGGCGATGCGAGGCCTGCGGGGAGTTCCTATTCGAGGTGGATTTGGTCATCTCAGTTGAGAGAAGTTCCGGACATCCCTTCTCAAGAAAAGGCCGAGGTAAGCTGGGCGGAGGGACTTGGTGTGTGGGCGGAGGTGGCAGCTCAGTCTCTACAGCAGGCTACCTGCCCGCGGAGGAGTGTGACACCTCCGACCTGGAGTCGCTCTCTGATCTGGGAGGCGATGTGGCCATAGATGAGCTGTTTACTCAAAAGGGCTGGGACAAAGTACCTCTTGCTTCGTCCCGCAGAACCAGAGACCCACCCATGTCTACAGGGGACAGAACACCCTGGGTGGAGGCACCAGCGCCTGAGGAGGGGTCCTGTCCCCAGCCTACTCTCACATCCCCGGTGCCACCTGCAGCCGGGGAGAAGAGACTGTTGTTGCGGGCACCTATGCCCAGATTGGATGTGGCCAAGGTCCCTCGTCACCCAGATGCTATAGTCTTTTGCCAGACGAAGGGGACAAAGCCACTATGCCTCGGCTGGCGAGACTACAACGCCTATTTTGCCAGAAGGTTGCTGCTGAGTATGGGTGGCAGTACCCGTACTTGTCCAAAGAACTGTTATACCAAGTGGAAGTTTGCCAGGAGCGCTGGTACAATGACTTTGTGTGGACTCACATTCAGGTCCCACACGCCCGCAGGTACCTTGCGTGCTCCCCCAAGGCATCTCAGCGTTTCAAAGATTGCAGGGCAGAGTGGATGTTGGGGCGGCATATTCACGCGGACAAAGTGCTGATTCGACGCAAGGAAGGGGAAGATGCCGAATACCAAATAGAGATTCTGGATCAGCATCTGAAACCCCTTGTCCTGCCGCACCCTCGTTTCTATCTGTAGGAGAAAAGAGACTCCATTCTTGTTGTCTTTACACTGCTGAACTTTCCGGGGTTGTTGTTCTTGTTACCCAGAGGAGTTGAAGGACTGTTCCTGTTTGTTCTTCAATTTTCCAGCAAGCAATCATGGACTCTAGGTAGATAGGGCCCAAAGAAGAAGGAAAGTTCCACAAGTGCAGTTACCGCGACAATGTCACCAGGTGGCAGTGTCGTGCATCGACATTCACTTTTCACACATACACTTTTAGAAGGAAAGGATTTCTCTGCGGAGAAGTTTTTTCGTTCTCACACAAACATATGTGTCAGGGATTTGTGTATTTAACCTTTCTTTTCCCTTCTGCAGGAGAGCATCCCATCAAGACCACTGAGAACGGGGTGGGTCTTAGCCAGGATGGGTGGGGAGAAGTGTTATGTGAAAATGTGATTTTCAGTGTTATGGTTAAGTGTTGTTGTTTCCCTTCCCTCTCCTTTCATGTGAGGCTCAGACACAACTGCTCCAGTTAGTTAGTTCCAAAGGTTTTATTTTTGTAAAATGTATAGTTGGTTTCTGGACTGGGTTATGTCAGCCATTGAGGACATAGTTTATTCCAGACACTGGGGACCAGTGTCAAACCACCAGGGGGAGAGTGTAGCGGGCATGCACTTTCCCAGTGTATTTAAAACTGGCAGAGACACCAGTAATGTGCAGTTCCCTGCAGCCCAGCGGGTGGCGCTGTCGCCTTGGGACCGCAATACACTTTCAGAAGGAGAGAAGAAGAGTTCAATTTGTCTGGGCCTACTTGTATCTACATCCCCCTGTCTGTTCTACTCGTTGAGGGAGTCCAACTGACTGTATTTTACTCTGATATTGGAAGAATAAAGGAGTGTTGGACTTTAATGGTGTGGGGCTCATTTTCTGGCAGACACTGTGCAAAAGGAGGAGGAGGCTCTGATGCAGAACACCGACCCGAAGGTAAAGAGGATCTTCTCACACCACATACACATCTGTGGTGGGAACTTGGCGTGGTGACCCTGCACTCTCTCAACCAAGGTACCCCTAGACAAAAGCCAGAGACAGATGATGTGATATCAGGGAGAGAGAGTGGAGGCCGCTACACATCTATATTGCAAAAAAAGGTACCGTATATATTCAAGTATAAGCCCACCCGAATATAAGCCAAGGCACCTAATTTTACCACAAAAAAATGGGAAAACCTATTGACTCGAGTATAAGCCTAGGGTCTGCATGCCTCACTGTGCCTCACTGTGTCCATGTGCATGCCTCACTGTGTCCATGCCTCACTGTGCCCATGTGCATGCCTCACTGTGTCCATGCCTCACTGTGTTCATGTGCATGCCTTAATGTACCCATGCCTCACTGTGCCCATGCCTCACTGTGCCCATGACTAGACTTACATTTAACATGGGAGTTTATGGAAGGGGTGCCTGGCTTTGAAAAATCGGTGCTCCCCGGCCGTAGGTTCCCCAGACAGCAAACTTTGCACACTTGTAGAGTGTGTGCTAAGTTTCGGGTCCAGGGGACCTACCGCCGGCCGGTACCGGGTCCCCAAAGTTACCAGAGAAATTACAGTTTAACATGGGAGTCTATGGAAGGGGTGACCGGCTTTGAAAAATCGGTGCTGCCCGGCCCTAGGTCCCCCGGACACCAATGAGACTAAGTAAATATAAATGATTTCATGTAGCTGTCCATTTACATATTTTATTAAATAAACAATTTGTAGATTATGGACTCGACTGGAATAAGCAATTGCAGGGCTAGATTCAGGCAACCATTCTTTTTCAGATTGAATTTCAGCAGGCTTTACACTAAACAGGTACAAGGTGATGAATAATTGAAAGTTGGAGTACCGCTTTAATATTATATACATGTGTGCAGCAGAAAATGAAGTGAATGGCATGAAAAAGACATTTCTGCCAGGGGATGCGTTAGGACTACATAACACCTCCCTCTTCTCCTCATAACGGGGGGCAGGGTAGTCCACTAAGATAGCAGGGAAAAATGCTAACTAATAAAAGTCCAAGACAGAGGTCACAGGCAGTTATAAGCTCACAAGATTTCTGGCTATTGTTATTGCACCTGTTGAACAGAAATAATGAAAATGCATTTGATATTTCATTTAGCAGACCAAAAGGGATCAAATAAAAATAAATTGTTAGAGTTTTATATGCTTTAATCCTGCAATGGAAAATAACAACTGGAGAATGAAATTTGAGATCTGATTGGGTACTTTAGGGTAATAACAAAAAAATGTTTTCAATAATTTTTTTTTTTTTAAGTGAGGTGGGTTGGAGGGAGGCAATAATTTGGCCAAAGCAGAAACTCTTAATTCTGTTTAATGAGCTACTTTTGCTGTAATGTTTTTATGGCACATTTTCACTGTCTTTTTATTTTCCTCTTTGTTAAAACAATTTAAAATAAAGTGGAAAATGAAGAACCATTTTCTGACACAAAAACAGGTCCAGGATAGTTGAAATGAGCTTCATTAACCCTAAGGTGCCACTTCCCTGTCGATGCCAATGTTTCAGGCAAGTAGCAAAATCTTTTGGAATCTTTCCATAGTTTTGAGAAGTTGAAAATTCTCACTTTCTCAGTTTCACTTATCCCTACTAGGGTTTGTTTTTCACTCTGCTAGTATAGACATAATATAAAACCTAAAGACTTGAGGTAAAGGGACTTTTTTATGGTACTACATTAGTATAAAGCAAGTATACTGTTAAAAATGGTCATACTTATTGAGTAGTACATCAATATTGAGGTACAAATAACAAATTGCTTACAAAAAAAAAATCCTGCCTACGTATGTTTATATTGTCAGTCAAACAACTGTTCACACTTTGGTCAACTATCAAATATAGACATAATCACCTTCCATGTGTATATTATAGGCAGAACATATGGAGGTAGAACATATGGAGGCAGAATTTATGCAGTCTGGACACAGTATATTTGCCTTTAGTAAATCAACCTCCCTGTGTGGAGCCCATGTCCACTTCTTCAAGAGACAGACCAGACAGACCCAGTGTTATAATGTGTCCATATATCGCTAGTTTACACGTCAATAAAAGCCTTGACTTTGTCCAACCAGTAGAGGCCAACCCAATATGCTTGGGAGAATAAGGGCTAATTTACACTTGCTTCAAAACATGGCTTCAGACACGCTTTGTTAAAAATCTCTGAATGCCAGTCAAAACCCCTGTCACTAAATAAAATGGTTAGCTTACAGTCCTGTTTACACCTTTCTTTTGCTTGCTGCTTCGATGGGGCTTCAGTGGGGCTTCGATGAGGCTTTGGTGGAGCTTCGATGGGGCTTTGATGAGCCTTTGGTGGGGCTTTGGTGGGGCTTCAGTTAGGCTTTGTGGGGCTTTGATAAAGCTTTGTTGGGGCTTCAAGCAAGCTTTGTCTTAGACTTCTATGGAGGTTTTGAAGATGCGTTGAAGCACCACTAAAGCTACATGGGGTATAATTTTTGAAGCGAAGCCGGAGAAAAGCAAAAGCAAGATGTAAACAAGACTGTAAGCTAGCCATTTTATTTAGTGACATGGGGCTTTGACTATCGTTCAGAGAGCTTTAACAAAGGCTGTCCGAAACCTTGTTTTGAAGCAAGTGTAAACTAGCCGTTAATGTGTGTTGAAGCCGAAGCAAGTGTAAATGAGCCCTAAAGGAGCACCCCAGGAGCCCAACACCATTTTGTACTTATGGGTTGGCGCTGTCCAAGATTATTCCCAATCAGGTAGGCATGAAGGCTACAGGAGAAATGTTGATGCCTAGTTATATATTAATATTGACTTACTGGCACCAACATATCATCTGTGGATTAAAATGAATGGTGGGCATCCTTCATTTTGAAACCTAATTATGTTAATCTCTCTTATTCTCCTTTGTTCACAATATTATTCATCACTCCCACTGGCAATCATCTAAAAAACAAAGGACACACAGATGCCTTTTTGAAATAAATATCGTTGCTTCACAAAGCCGAAGATTAAGGAAAATATTCCAAATCGGTGTGTAGGAGCTGATTCATTTTTCTTTGTATTGTGCAGACTGCCTAAGTAATGCCCTTTATCATAATAATAGTAGGCTGTTTTTTTTTGTTTGTTTGTTTTTTGCACTGCAGTGGCGTACTCTAAAAATACGTCTACACACAAAATATGCTTGAATACAGGGGTTAAAGAGAAAGGCTGACGCAGTCCTCTGTGTTTAGCGGTTCACATATGATGTCCAGGCTGCCTATTAGTCCAAGGCGGTTTACGCTCACAATTATTCATAGCGTACATTTTGCTGCCTGCAGATTTACATACTGTAGTTCCACCCACTGCGAGACACTAACCTTTGTCAAATGATTATCCAGCTAAGCGGAGCGAGTTTATCTGTCAAAGTCACTGCTGTTTGTGGTCCTGTGCAATAATTATCTCTAACCAGACATGGCATTACATCCCACTCTTTTATATACCTTAGCTATGGAGTTCACAATGACTTGGGCTTAATAAATATACTGCTGTTCCTATGGCAACTGGACAGCTGCAGTGACAGAGGCAGACATCATGCCCCGTCTGAATTATGTCTTGATGCTGTAAACAGGTGCAGTGCAAGGCTAAAGCTGTTGTTTTTCTGCTACATGACACTAATTTCATTGTCAGCTTCGAGCTGTACAATTAGGCGAGTGTGTCATGATAACGTAGAGGAATGCAGACACACATGGCAGACATTCCAGCCGCTGCCCCTGTACTGTACGCTAATAATGTCAGTCTGGAATGGCACAGCTAGAGCTCACTGTCCTCTCTGGCAGGTTCATGGCTCTTTTTTTTTCTACTGACGGGAGACACTCTCAATACATTTGTTAACTCATACAGCGTGATATACGCTAACCTGAGCTTCAAATGAAAAATCTATAGCTGGAACAACTTGCAATTCCATAAGCATGTTGAAAGTATAGGTGAACCCAATTACTAAACTCTCATATAAGCTTTAAAGTGGAACTAAAGTCTTATATTAAAACAAATTTAGAGCAGACAGGCTCTTTATTACAGAAGAGAAATGCAACGTCTCTCCTGCGATAAAATAAACCAACCTGCCAGTTCGCAGTCTTCTGTAGAATCTACACTGAGCTGCACTTGCTCAGCACAGTCTACAGTCTGGCACAGTCCATGTGTGCTGAGATGACTGTGTTCCTGCGCGTGAGTGGGAGTGACATCATCCAACATCGGCCAATCAACATGGCGCCCAGGAGAACCCAGGAACCCATTGAATCAAACGTATGCATTTTCAGTTCTGCTTTAACCCCCCAGCTCCGGAAGGTTCACCCCCCCCCTCCTTTCCTGACCAGGCCATTTTTTGCCATACTGCACTGCATTGTTTTAACTGACAATTGCGTGGTCGTGCAACGCTGTAGCCAAATAAAGTTGATGTAATTTTTTCCCCACAAATAGAGCTTTCTTTTGGTGGCATTTAAGCACTTCCGGACCACCGCACACTGATATACATCAGCTGTTTGAAGAGGGATATCTCTGTTATGGCAGCAGCTAGCTGCCATAACTCAGGAATCCTCCTCTTCAGCCGGCGGTCTGATTTCCGATAATGGTGGTCTCTGCGGCGGATTTGCCGCAAGATCACCTTTATCGGCGGCAGGAGAGGGGCCCCTTTTATTTTTTGCGCTATAAACTAAAGATGACCGACAGATTTAAAAAAAAAAAACACAATATGTTTTACTTTCTGCTATAAAACACATCCAATAAGAAAATGAAAAAATCTAATTTCTTCATAAATTTAGGCTGATATGTATTCTGCTACATATTTTTGGTAAAAGAAAATTCCCAATAAGCGTATATTGATTGGTTTGCGCAAAAGCTATAGCTTCTACAAACTATGAGTTCGATTTTTTGACTTTTTTTATGTTTTACTAGTAATGTCGGCGATTTTTAGCGGGACTGTGATATTGCGGCGGACTAATCGGACACCTAATTGACACTTCTGATGCTTTTTGGGAACCAGTGACACTAATGCAGTGATCACATTGTACTAATGACACTGGCAGGGAAGGGGTTAACATCCGGGATGATCGAAGGGTTAAATGTGTTCCCTAGGAGTGCTTTATTACTGTTTAGGGGATGGTTTATAGTTAGTGTACTACAACCAGAACTGGAAATCTCAGGCATCTGGCGCTGACAGACAGTGCCGGATTTACATCTCAGGAGCCTATAGGCAGAAAATCCTAAAGCATCCCCCCCCAAAAAAAAGATAGTAACACCGACTTTTTTTTCTCCTAATAAATTACTGCAAAGGTCTAGGAAACACAAAATGTCAGTAAAGTCCCTCTTTGCCATGAAAATTAACTAAATCCCATAAAAAAACATTTCCACTTCATTTGTGAAGAAGGCTTCAGGACGCCCAAGAAAGTCCAGCAAGCGTTAGGACCGTCTCCTACAGTTGATTCAGCTGCAGGATTGGGGCACCACCAGTGCAGAGCTTGCTCAAAAATGGCAGCAGGCAGGTGTGAGTGCATCTGCATACACAGTGAGGAGAAGACTTTTGGAGGATGGCCTGGTGTCAAGAAGGGCTCTCTGGAAAAGACAACAGGAACAGACTGATATTCTGCAAAAGGTACGGGGATTGGACTGCTGAGGACTGGGGTAAAGTAATTTTCTCTGATGAGTCCCCTTTCCGATTGTTTGGGGCATCCAGAAAACACCTTGTCCGGAGAAGAAAAGGTGAGTCCTGTGTCATGCCAACAGTAAAGCCTCCTGAGACCATTCATGTGTGGGGTGGGTTTGCTTCTAAGCCAAGGGAGTGGGCTCACTCAAAATTTTGCTTAAGAACACAGCCATGAATAAAGAATGGTATAAAAACATCCTCCGAGAGTAACTTCTCCCAACCATCCAAGAACAGTTTGGTACTGAACAATGTCTTTTCCAGCATGATGGAGCACCTTGCCATAAGGCAAAAGTGATAACTAAGTGGCTTGGGGGAAAAAAAATCTACATTTTGGATCCATAGCCAGGAAACTCCCCAGACCTTCATCCCATTGAGAAGTTGTGGTCAATCCTCAAGAGGCAGGTGAACAAAAAAACCCCCACAAATTATGACAAATTGCAAGCATTGGTTATGCAAGAATGGACTGCCATCAGTCAGGATGTGGCCCAGAAGTTGATTGACAGCATGCCAGGGTGAATTGCAGAGGTCTTGAAAAAGAAGGGCCAACACTGCAAATATTGACTCTTTTGCATAAACTTAATGTAATTGTCAATAAAAGCCTGTGACACTTATGAAATGTCTGTAATTATACTTCAGTATACTATAGTAACATCTGACAAAAATATCTAAAAACACTGAAGCAGCAGACTTTGTAAAAATTATTATTTGTGTCATTCTCAAAACTTTTGGCCAGGGCTGTAGATACAAAAAGGATAAAAAAGGGCAAAGCTAGTATTTTGATGCTTCACATCCACCTCCATTCACTTCTATTGCACAACCTCACTGTAAACACACCTATGACGTTTACAGTGCAATTAAGGTGCTATCGCAAAGCGTTAAAAGTGATCATGTGCCATTTTTGCCTTGTACAACATAAATGCCTGTACAACACTAGCAAAATGCTCATTAACGCTATAGGTGCGTTAATGCATGTTAAGAACTCTGTAGAATTCAATGCCTGTGTGAAAGAGCCCTAAGACAATCAGTAATGGCATGATATTGCAGCGATAAGGCACTAATCTAGGTTTAGGCTGTTTACTAGAGTACAGCTTCTGCTGGAGGGGTTGTGTATTACAGTGTAAGGTGAGGGGCAGTTTTGGCAAAGCCCCATTCACTTGAATAGGTTGCATTAACAGGGCAGTGCTGCCCACTGAATATGGCTTGACAACTATGGAGACTGCAAAGGAACAATTATCTTCTTAAGACTCCATCTATACAGTGGCACATTACAAACTACAGCATGTAGGACAGGGTTCACCTGCCTACATCTGTGCTCCTCTATGCAATGCAAGCAAATAATTACTGGAGGAAGAGGCTGGCAGAGTGCTGTACATAGCTTCCTAAAAACATCACTGCACCCTGCATCAGTACTCCTCATGGGAGGAGCTTTGTAAGTATCAAAATGTCTTGAAATGCAGGTGCCAGTCTGGAGGAATGGGCATTCCTAGGCAGACTGAAAAGCATGCAGACCCTGATGTAACGCTCACATGTGATGTTGAGCCTAAATGAATGAAAGCGGTGAAACACAAAGATTGAACAATCAGGCTAGATGGGCGCATGCGCGGCGTCTAGCGGTGCTCCGCACCGTACGGGAGGAGAGCCAGTGAATTATCAAAACCCGCAAGTATTGGATATATCCACGGGGTCGAGATATGCGCTCTCACAGGCAAAAGCTGACACAGCCTGACTCTCCAGCTGATTCAGAAAGTGAACTGGTCACCTCACAGGATTCTCCACAGAATTCTCAAGTAGCTCCAGCCATATTAAAGCAATTTGAACGTATGCTACACAAAGCCCTAAAACAGACTTCTGAACAAATCACAACAACAAATCTCACCAGAGAAATAAGGGAACTTGGCAACCGCACAGCAGCATTAGAACTTAAAACTGATGACTTGGAAAATATCTCACAAGAACATACTATTGAGATAGAAAACCTCAAAGAGGAAAATCTAATGCTCCAAACAAAATTGGAGGACCAAGAGAACAGGGCCAGAAGGTCTAATCTACGCATCAGGGGAATCCCTGAAACGATTACTGACCTACAATCCACCATAACGGCTTTGTTTCAAGAGTTGCAACCAGCAATCCCAATTGAAAGGTTGGAATTTGCAGAATTCACCGGGCCCTTGCTGCAAAAAAAACAGATGGTCCCCCACGCGATATAATTGTGAAATTCCATTATTATTGCACAAAAGAACAACTTCTATCGTCTGCCAGGGACAAAAAAGATCATAATTTCCAAGGTAATGATTACCAATTATTCGCTGATCTATCTCAGCTAACTATAGCAAAAAGGCGAGCAATGAAACCCTATCTCATGGAACTACAACGCCACAACATCATCTATCAATGGGGGTTTCCATTCTCTTTACGCTTTGCTCATAATGGGAAAAAATATACCTGTAGATCTAATGAAGAACTTCAACAAACTGTCATAGACCTACATCTAATGGATCCACTACAACGTAATACTCCAACGAGCAGAAGATCAACATCCTTCTCATCCGCAGGCAACTCCTCTCAACCCTATTTGAAAAAAGGAAGCTACCCATCCGATAAGAGAGGTCGCTACACTTCACCTCCTCAAGAAAGAGATGACTCTATGGACTGAGGGAACCACTTATAATTGAGCTTTAGGCTCACTCTCCACCCTGATAAAAGTCTTTATCAAAGACACCTTATTTGTTCTCTCCCTGCTACTAGTGGTTCACTAGTTCAAAACTCTAGATTTTATTTTCTTTACCTACAAAATTGCATGCTCTATGACTATTTTTGATTTTCTTTTATTTCAGCGGTACTTCTAGGACTGCATGCTCAAAAGTTACATTCACAGTCCCTAAATCCCTTTATAAATCATTGCACATATAGTGAATCGAGGATAATTTAGACCTACAGTACATAAAGGCCACAGATAGATGGTCTTTTGGCAAACCTAATAAATATTCTGGCCACAGGACCTATTTGTTTTAATCCTCAGAATTTAGCTGGCTCTTAGACTAATCTTAGGTAGTTCTATTATAGCGCTAGTAATATAATATTAGGAGTTTTTCACTTTAACCTTTTCCCCGGTAGAAACAGCATTATACCCCTACTACTAATTTTGGAGTCTCCTGGTCCTGTTCCACCCCCCAAATCCTTTTAGCATTCCCATAGCCTGATCCACTCTTCTACCAGGGAACCTTAGGGAAGACAGGTGACACTTCCATATTCCTCATTCCCCCTGCCTTCCCTTCCTTAACATAGTTAGTTTCAATATTTAAAGTTTTCATTCTAAGTTGCGTGGTAATTCGATTTATACATCATTAAGATGTTCTCATTGGAAGGCTCTTCTCCCACGTACGGCCCTACTCTGCCTCCCTCATTCTTCCACATATAATATGTGGAAGTCTGACGGAAGCACCCTTTCCCCTGGGGGAGATTTTTTTCCCCCTCACGGGACATTTTCAGAATTTTTCTCAATGTTGACTTTTATATTATACTCTCTAACCATTTCTGTTTTATTCCTTTTCCTCACCTTAGTATTCATCTCTAGTCTTTTCCTCTTCTCATTCTCCAAGTCCATCTGGATTGTACTACCTGACCTAAATAACACGCAAATGGGTACGTTTCTTTTGTCTATTAAATTACCATGGCAACGCTAAACATTCTATCCCTGAACGTTCAGGGACTCAACATCCCCCAGAAACGAACCAAGGGTTTCCGTGCATTCCATGCCAGAAAGGAACATATAGGTTGCCTACAAGAGACGCATTTCACAAACAATTCTACACCCAAATTTATAGAAACACAAACAGTCTCCTGCGCTCGGGAGTACAGTCTCTTAGTGACACAACCAGAGTGTTCCGTAGGAAAATGACCAGGAATCTTGCTGCCCTCCTCAGAATAATTGGTATTCTTTAAGACTAAAATGTAAAAGGAAAAAAGAAGGTGCACCGACCTAGTGCATTATCAATGGCTAGGTTTTATTAAAAGTAATTTGAGAGATTAAAAATACTCACAAAGCAAGTATAATAGTAGGCACATAATCAATCATTCCATCAAAGGGGATTGCCTCCTACTGGAACCAGATGACCAGAGAGTCCAGACAACAGAGTTCACAGCTACGGCTGATGCGTTGCGAGGGCGCACCCTCTTCCTCAGAGCCAAAAAGTGATAGTGACTGGACCCCTCTCTGGGCTCCTTTTTATCCATGTGTAAGTGGGCCTGAGTGGTCACCTGTCTACAACTCCACCCACCACAGGCCACTCCTCCTCTCACCCAAAGGGCATGCCCATATAAGCTAAACCCCTCCCTATACACACTGATATGTCCATCTATATATTTACATAGTAAATGTGTATACACCATATAACTAAATGCCTATATGTCAGCTGGCAAATAACAAACTACACCCATGCCTGGCGGGACTTACCCATACCACTCAGGCTACCAAGGGCAGCCAATCGCTGCTGCCACCCATCTGCACATAGCCCAGCGTCATGGAAAGCGAATGTAGCTATTGTCCCAGTACTATATGGGACGCATGCTGACCGAAGAACCCAGAAGTAGCGGTGGATGTGCGTTCCACCCGCCACTTCCGATAATTGAAACCGTCACTTCCGCCCTCAGATGGGCTGGACAGGCATCAAAGATTGTCCCGGATACGAAGGCGGCTCTCGCACTCTGCATCTGGTATTAGCAATCCTCACTATACAGGCGCTAGTGCTGGCCAATCGCAGTGTCCCCGAATTACCGCTCTGCGCGCGGCACAAAGCAAACGTGACCCGCGCAGACCAGAAACCCGGAGGACACATTGGTGCCGACACAGCCTCTAATCTACATCGGGCCCCAAACCGCTACAGTAGTGGTGGACCCCGCACCCTCAATGGATAATAAGATCAGGGTGAGCATGGGGGGACTGGTACATATATATAAAGATAAATAAATAAAGGGGAGGGGGGATTTTCTTTGGGAGCTAATTGATAATTGGCACATGTTAATGATATACCATATCTATTGACAAATGGCAACTCAAACCATAGGAGGGGAACCTAAACTATTTGTAGAAGGGCAGTGCCATGCTAGGTGGCCTGTGAGGGCTGTTACCCCAGCATATGACCCCACACCTATACAAAATACCACCAAAGAATACAATTTAAATTAATGAATTTAAAAAATGGTATAAGCACCCGTAGTTGCATAATTAACTCTTGCCCAAATACACATGGAATCAATATATCAAATACACTAGGTATAGGGAACAAATATTCCTCAATTGCTCCAGGGGAAGTCCAATACCACACTTCGGTCCATCATAATATGGGACCAAATGACACAAACCAAAGCAATAGAAATATACATGTGTGCTCGCACACCACCCACTCGGGGCACACACCCGCCCCACCGCATACCCATAATAATTGAGCCAGCGGCAGGCGCATATGTGCACCGAGTCACCCAACACCTTGGGCTCGTGCGCATGTGCCTACACACATGCACAGACTCTCGAACGATGTACCCAATCAATGTAGGAGCATTGTGCAGCATTGTAAAAACATCTTGAAGGGCCCACCCACAGTCCATAATATGGAACCCTGTCAAAACCTATTCTTTGGTGGCAACATCCTCCAAAAGAAGATGACCTAACAACTACCTCAGGACTACATGTCTAACCTACCGCAGCCCCACTACCACAATATTAGATACTTCTTAAGTAAAAACTAATAAATAATTACCTAATTGAAAATGATAGTTAAAAAGTACGAGATTACTAAAAGTATATTAAATGTAGTGTAATGCATTCCCTAATACTTAAAAATTCCTCTAAAATACTATAAAAAATTAGACTGAAGGTCCTACTACACTAGAGGACCAATGGGCCTGACCACCATATGTAGATTCGCTATATGGCGGAGCAGATGGTCCCACTAGCTTAGAGAGGTGAAATCTACCTATCTATCTAGACGGTACAAAGAACATAGCGCTATCCGATCCAAATGAGACAGAGGGGGATCTACACTACATTGTGTAACTCGATCCCTTCATTTAGGCCATGAGGAACTAGAGAGCCCAAGGTGAATATCCAATATGCCTCTCTAGTACACAGAATCTGGTGTTTTTTACCACTGTCAAAATCATTCGATATGGCCTCAATCCCAAACACTTTCAAGCCACTAACCGAACTATCATGAGCCTCTTTGAAATGTCTGGCTACCGAATAGTTCTCTTTTTCCGTCAGGATACTACTCCTATGCTCCCCCATTCTCGTTCTCATTGGTCGTGAAGTACGGCCAACGTACAAGAGGCCACATGGACAGAGAAGACCATAAATCACAAAAGAGGTCCCACAGTTAATAAACTGCCTGACCTAATGGTTCTTCCCGTCTGTTCCCTGGACTTCCTTCTTACGATGGCTCATGTGTAGACAATTACCACAGTTTCCAACCCCACACTTGTAACTACCTTTTTGGTCAAACAGTGTGGTCCAGGGTTTGTTTAGACCTGTGTTTCTGATCTTCTTAACTCTGCTCGGGGCCACCATACTTCTCAAATCTCTTGGTCTTCTAAAAACTAAATTTGGATATAAAGGCAGGCTAGTTCGCAGGATAGGATCGGATCTTAGAACTTTCCAGTTTCTCCTAAAGATCTTCTGAATCATTGGAACTTTGTTGTTGTATCTAGTACAGAATCTCAACTGCGGTTTTTCATCTTTAGCCTCCAACTTAGCCACATTGTCCAAGTCATTTGCCATAGTATTATCATATAATTTGAGGTACTTCTGGAATGCTTCATCAATATGTTTATCCTCATATCCTTTCTCGCTAAATTTATTTTTGAGGATCTGTGCCTGTTCCTCATAGTCCTTCTTAAAGGTACACGTCCTCCGCAATCTACAAAACTGTCCAAAGGGGACATTTTTGATCCACCTAGGATGGTGATGACTACGACCATGAAGGTAGGAATTACCTGCGCTCAGTTTAAAATGCGTCTTTGAGTAGATCATGCCTTCGTCATCGACCTGTAGTTCCAAATCCAGAAACACCAGAGATTTCTCGTCTATTACATGGGTAAAAGATATTCCAAAGGAGTTTTTTGAGCAATGTGTCAAGAAACCATCCAACTCTTCGTCTGTTCCATTTCAAATAATAAGGATGTCATCTATGTAACGCGAGTATAAGATAAGGTTACCTCTGTAGGGATTGTTGGCCCAAATATGCTTGTGCTCTCAGTACCCCATAAAAAGGTTTGCATAGCTAGGTGCAAACCGTGACGCCACATCCAATGAAAGCCACCTATATCCTTTTTCCCATATATATGGGGCTAAAATTTCTAAGGCATGGCCTGAGTCCTTGATGTAGGATGGCAAACTCGTAACCGAGTCCTGAAGGAAGTGGTCTATATAGCTGCCTAGGTTGCTCGTAAGGCTATCAATGCCTGCTATAATCGGCCTGCCGGGCGGCTTTTCCAAATCCTTGTGAACTTTCGGTATATGGTAAAAGTGAGGGACCACAGGATGTTTGGAATACAAGAATTGGTGTTCATGTTTAGTCAAAATCTGATCCACTAGGGCTTTATCCAAAAGCTTCTTAAGCTCAGCATTATAGATAGCCGTAGGGTCCCACATAAGTCTTTCGTAAGTACTTGTGTCCCCAATCAGTCTATAGGCTTCTTCTAAATACTTCTCTCTGTCTTGAATCACCAACCCTCCGCCTTTGTCGGCTTTTCTTATCCCCACATCAGAATTTTTCTTTAGACTGCTCAGAGGGCCTGCTAGATCTAATTGATGACCCCGAGCAGTTCTTTTCTTCCCACAAAGGTTTCTAAACTCATCCAAAACAATTTCATAGAACGTTGGGATAAAATTCCCTTTGTTCCAATGTGGGTAAAAGCTGGACTTTGGTCTAAACAGAGTATTAATAACTCCAGCCTCCTCAGCAGGTACAAACGCCTCCCCATGGAGTTCTTGTCCTCCTTCCATATATAACTCCTCCAATATTTCGAGCATTTCTCTCTCCAGTGTATCAGACAGAGACGACGGTAGTTGTACCTCTACTGCCTCGTCTTTTTTCGTCCCTCTATTAATTTCTTTCAGCCTGTAATGGCGTTTCACAGTTAAATTCCGTACAAATTTATTTAGATCGATGAAGAGCTCAAAGAGGTTGGGGGGGCTTTCGGGGGCATAATTCAGGCCTTTTCTAAGTAGATCCAGCTCTGTTTCTGAAAACACATTTTTTGAAAGGTTGTAAATTTTTATGGTGGAGCATCCCTCAGTTATTTCTGATCCCTTCTTCGACTTCTTACCTCCCCTCCTACCTCTTCTCGTTGGCCTTTTTGTCTCCTGGTATTTGGAGGGGATAGGAGTTTTGATGCTATTTTCTTCGATGCTGCGGGTTTCAGCTTCCCCGCAGCTCCATCCACAAAAAAAGAAGACTTATCTTTGTTTAGTTCTATACTATTTGTAGAAGTGGTGCCATTAGCCTTATCAGTGTCCTTCAACGGGTTTTGATTCCCTATCATTGATCCTGACTTCAGAGGAAACTCCCGTTGTTCTTTTGGCGACTCCAAAGCGGCACCAGTCACTATAGAAATATCCATCGTCTCCACATATGTTGAAGTCACATGGACCCCCGGAGCCATATCCATCTCTGTGGCTCCCATAAGGCCTTGCGGTTGAGTGTTCCATTGATCTTTTTTCCACTGCTCTATAAGTCCCTCTCTGGATACAAGAAGGGTTGGAAAGTGGTCATGGCCCCTATATTCCAAGGGAAACCTGTGAGACCTTTCTATATCGTTAGTGTTCCTATGTGCACCCCTATACTCAGATGTATTAGTATCTCTAATTTTATCCTTCTCTCTATTCTTGTTCTTAATTCTATTCCAATATCTATTATTTTTCCTAGTGATATTCCTCCTAGTACTTTTATGCTGTGTATCACCGGAACGAAAGGGAGAGGTATGCATATCATTATTGTGATGGTAATTATGATTCGACTGTCTAAGATGTTTATCCCTGGCCCCTTCCTGTTCATTAGCAGGGGGCTCTAAACCTCTCTGTTTCTTCCAGTTAAACTCACAGCCCAAAGCATAGTCTTGTCGATCCCTCTCAAATTTTCCTGATTTTCTACTTATTAGTTCTGTCTCAAAGACACCTGTCTCCTCATTTATATTAGTATCCCATCCTACAAAGGACTCTAGATCCGTGAATGCTAGCAATTCTTCCTGAATAATAGTAATATCAGTTTTGATATTTAATAGATTTCTTTGCCTCTGTCTAATAATGAACTCGAGCCAGGATCTATTAAATTTCCTAATTTCTCTAACCCATTCTTCATTGATATCCTTCTCAAGGAACCCACATGTTTTTGTCGAAGAAGGGATCAGAAATCAGAAGAAGGGATCAGAAATAACTGAGGGATGCTCCACCATAAAAATTTACAACCTTTCAAAAAATGTGTTTTCAGAAACAGAGCTGGATCTACTTAGAAAAGGCCTAAATTATGCCCCCGAAAGCCCCCCCAACCTCTTTGAGCTCTTCATCGATCTAAATAAATTTGTACGGAATTTAACTGTGAAACGCCATTACAGGCTGAAAGAAATTAATAGAGGGACGAAAAAAGATGAGGAAGTAGAGGTACAACTACCGTCGTCTCCGTCTGATACACTGGAGAGAGAAATGCTCGAAATATTGGAGGAGTTATATATGGAAGGAGGACAAGAACTCCATGGGGAGGCGTTTGTACCTGCTGAGGAGGCTGGAGTTATTAATACTCTGTTTAGACCAAAGTCCAGCTTTTACCCACATTGGAACAAAGGGAATTTTATCCCAACGTTCTATGAAATTGTTTTGGATGAGTTTAGAAACCTTTGTGGGAAGAAAAGAACTGCTCGGGGTCATCAATTAGATCCAGCAGGCCCTCTGAGCAGTCTAAAGAAAAATTCTGATGTGGTGATAAGAAAAGCCGACAAAGGCGGAGGGTTGGTGATTCAAGACAGAGAGCAGTATTTAGAAGAAGCCTATAGACTGATTGGGGACACAAGTACTTACGAAAGACTTATGTGGGACCCTACGGCTATCTATAATGCTGAGCTTAAGAAGCTTTTGGATAAAGCCCTAGTGGATCAGATTTTGACTAAACATGAACACCAATTCTTGTATTCCAAACATCCTGTGGTCCCTCACTTTTACCATATACCGAAAGTTCACAAGGATTTGGAAAAGCCGCCCGGCAGGCCGATTATAGCAGGCATTGATAGCCTTACGAGCAACCTAGGCAGCTATATAGACCACTTCCTTCAGGACTCGGTTATGAGTTTGCCATCCTACATCAAGGACTCAGGCCATGCCTTAGAAATTTTAGCCCCATATATATGAGAAAAAGGATATAGGTGGCTTTCGTTGGATGCGGCGTCACTATATACGTCCATCCAACATGAATTTGGTCTAAGGGCAATTGAATACTATATTGCAGAGGCTCACCGGTTCAATCCTATGCAGGCACAGTTCCTTTACGAGTGTATCGAGTTTAAACTCACTCACAACTATTTTTCATTCTTGGGCAATTTCTATAGACAAGTGAGAGGTACAGCTAAGGGCGCACGGTTTGCACCTAGCTATGCAAACCTTTTTATAGGGTACTGGGAGCACAAGCATATTTGGGCCAACAATCCCTACGGCGGTAACTTTATCTTATACTCGCGTTACATAGATGACATCCTTATTATTTGGAATGGAACAGATGAAGAGTTGGATGGTTTCCTGACACATTGCTCAAAAAACTCCTTTGGAATATCTTTTACCCATGTAATAGACGAGAAATCTCTGGTGTTTCTGGATTTGGAACTACAGGTCGATGACGAAGGCATGATCTACTCAAAGACGCATTTTAAACCGAGCGCAGGTAATTCCTACCTTCATGCTCGTAGTCATCACCATCCTAGGTGGATCAAAAATGTCCCCTTTGGACAGTTTTGTAGATTGCGGAGGACGTGTACCTTTAAGAAGGACTATGAGGAACAGGCACAGATCCTCAAAAATAAATTTAGCGAGAAAGGATATGAGGATAAACATATTGATGAAGCATTCCAGAAGTACCTCAAATTATATGATAATACTATGGCAAATGACTTGGACAATGTGGCTAAGTTGGAGGCTAAAGATGAAAAACCGCAGGTGAGATTCTGTACTAGATACAACAACAAAGTTCCAATGATTCAGAAGATCTTTAGGAGAAACTGGAAAGTTCTAAGATCCGATCCTATCCTGCGAACTAGCCTGCCTTTATATCCAAATTTAGTTTTTAGAAGACCAAGAGATTTGAGAAGTATGGTGGCCCCGAGCAGAGTTAAGAAGATCAGAAACACAGGTCTAAACAAACCCTGGACCACACTGTTTGACCAAAAAGGTAGTTACAAGTGTGGGGTTGGAAACTGTGGTAATTGTCTACACATGAGCCATCGTAAGAAGGAAGTCCAGGGAACAGACGGGAAGAACCATAAGGTCAGGCAGTTTATTAACTGTGGGACCTCTTTTGTGATTTATGGTCTTCTCTGTCCATGTGGCCTCTTGTACGTTGGTTGTACTTCACGACCAATGAGAACGAGAATGGGGGAGCATAGGAGTAGTATCCTGACGGAAAAAGAGAACTATTCGGTACCCAGACATTTCAAAGAGGCTCATGATAGTTCGGTTAGTGGTTTGAAAGTGTTTGGGATTGAGGCCATATCGAATGATTTTGACAGTGGTAAAAAACACCAGATTCTGTGTACTAGAGAGGCATATTGGATATTCACCTTGGGCTCTCTAGTTCCTCATGGCCTAAATGAAGGGATCGAGTTACACAATGTAGTGTAGATCCCCCTCTGTCTCATTTGGATCGGATAGCGCTATGTTCTTTGTACCGTCTAGATAGATAGGTAGATTTCACCTCTCTAAGCTAGTGGGACCATCTGCTCCGCCATATAGCGAATCTACATATGGTGGTCAGGCCCATTGGTCCTCTAGTGTAGTAGGACCTTCAGTCTAATTTTTTATAGTATTTTAGAGGAATTTTTAAGTATTAGGGAATGCATTACACTACATTTAATATACTTTTAGTAATCTCGTACTTTTTAACTATCATTTTCAATTAGGTAATTATTTATTAGTTTTTACTTAAGAAGTATCTAATATTGTGGTAGTGGGGCTGCGGTAGGTTAGACATGTAGTCCTGAGGTAGTTGTTAGGTCATCTTCTTTTGGAGGATGTTGCCACCAAAGAATAGGTTTTGACAGGGTTCCATATTATGGACTGTGGGTGGGCCCTTCAAAATGTTTTTACAATGCTGCACAATGCTCCTACATTGATTGGGTACATCGTTCGAGAGTCTGTGCATGTGTGTAGGCGCATGCGCACGAGCCCAAGGTTTTGGGTGACTCGGTGCACATATGCGCCTGCCGCTGGCTCAATTATTATGGGTATGCGGTGGGGCGGGTGTGTGCCCCGAGTGGGTGGTGTGCGAGCACACATGTATATTTCTATTGCTTTGGTTTGTGTCATTTGGTCCCATATTATGATGGACCGAAGTGTGGTATTGGACTTCCCCTGGAGCAATTGAGGAATATTTGTTCCCTATACCTAGTGTATTTGATATATTGATTCCATGTGTATTTGGGCAAGAGTTAATTATGCAACTACGGGTGCTTATACCATTTTTTAAATTCATTAATTAAAATTGTATTCTTTGGTGGTATTTTGTATAGGTGTGGGGTCATATGCTGGGGTAACAGCCCTCACAGGCCACCTAGCATGGCACTGCCCTTCTACAAATAGTTTAGGTTCCCCATCTATGGTTTGAGTTGCCATTTGTCAATAGATATGGTATATCATTAACATGTGCCAATTATCAATTAGCTCCCAAAGAAAATCCCCCCTCCCCTTTATTTATTTATCTTTATATATATGTACCAGTCCCCCCATGCTCACCCTGATCTTATTATCCATTGAGGGTGCGGGGTCCACCACTACTGTAGCGGTTTGGGACCCGATGTAGATTAGAGGCTGTGTCGGCACCAATGTGTCCTCCGGGTTTCTGGTCTGCGCGGGTCACGTTTGCTTTGTGCCGCGCGCAGAGCGGTAATTCGGGGACACTGCAATTGGACGGCACTAGCGCCTGTATAGTGAGGATTGCTAATACCAGATGCAGAGTGCGAGAGCCGCCTTCGTATCCGGGACAATCTTTGATGCCTGTCCAGCCCATCTGAGGGCGGAAGTGACGGTTTCAATTACCGGAAGTGGCGGGTGGAACGCACATCTCAAATTAAAGACCCATAAGGGCGTTACATAATTCTCACAGGCCATATTATTGATATAACAATTACTGTTGTTTCATATTATGTGCCCAACAAACAACCAAACCCGTTCCTGTCACATCTACTACAAGCCGTGAATGACCACAAAATAGGAACAGTTATCTTATGTGGTGACTCCAATCAGGTCCTCCTCCCATTTCTAGACAAATCCCTGTATACTCCAACTCATAATACACCTAAATTGTATTTTTCCCAACTCCTAACTAAATATAACTTAGTAGATTCATGGAGAGAATGTAATCCAACAAAACGTAGATATACATACTACTCCCACCCCCATCAAACCTCTTCACAGATTGACCACATAATTTTAACAATTGGTATGATTCCCGAAATAATCACAGCTGACATAATTCCCATCCCATGGTCTGACCATAATGCAGTAATCACTATTAAATCCGCAATACCCAAAGGCCATGACCCCACCTGGATCCTCCCAGACATTATGCTCAAACACCCATCTCACTGTCAAGCCATCGAACAAGCCATAAAAGAATATCTATCACTCAATACCAGCCCATAAATAAACACCCTAACACTTTGGGAAGCCCACAAACCCATGATACGCAATATAATTCAGAATCAATTTGCTATATTCAAACGCGAACGAAAAACCCTTGTTCACAAATTGGAATCTGAATTTAATACTGCCTTTATATCCCACCAAGACAATCCATCACCACTAACAAAATCCCACTTAGATAAAACTTGTGTTGCATTTGATTTATTCCTAACTGAATCAGTTGATAAATCTTATAATTGCTCAAGACACAACTATTTCATGAAATCTAATAAGTCAGGTACATACCTAGCATGTACACTTAACTACTTAAACAAACCCTTTAAACCAATTCGCTTGAAACTGGCGAAAGACATATACACGAGCAACCCTATCAAAGTTGGAAATTTCATTCCCACTTAACCTCATTATATACTTCATCCAACAACTTTGACCCAATCGCAGCAGATGCCTTTTTTTCTGACATAAATTTACCAGAACTTTCCCTAAACCAAAAGAATTTACAAGCATACCCCACTTTTAAGTACACAATGGGACCAGAGCTTGTATGTAAAACGAAAATGTACTTAAAGTGAAACAATACTTTTTTTCACTTCTAGGGTGTAGTGGGGGGTCAGGGGCTGTAGTGGGGGTGTCAGGAGCTGTAGTTGAGGTCTCAGAGGCTGTAGTGGGGGTGTGAGGGGCACACTGGAACAGGGCGGGCTATGCTCTCGGAGCTTCAGCTCCTTCTACTGCGGCTGCAAAATGTCTGTACGGTACTTGTCAGGCCCTTTACATACACTCGCTGGTATGTCCTTACTCGCGAGTGTATGTAAAGTGAGTGTACTTAAAGCGGGGTATGCCTGTATTAGAAGAAAATATCACACCAGAAGATGTCACTAATACCATCAAAGAACTAAAGTTAAACAAGAGACCGGGCCCGGATGGTTACTCCGCTTTATATTACAGAACTTACACGGATACCCTATCACCGATTTTAGCTGAAGCTTTCAATGTACTGCTAGAAGGAAAATCCTTTAGACAAGAAACCCTAACGGCCATTGTTTGTATGATTCCTAAAAATCTCACTGACGACACTTTATGCACAAATTATCGTCCAATCTCACTTTTGAACTTAGACATCAAAATTTTAGCTAAAATTTTAGCTAAGAGACTAAACTAAATTATAGGAAATCGAATCCACAAGGACCAAATTGGTTTCATGCCAAAACGCCAAGCCAGGAATATGCGTCGGGCAGTATTATTAGCACAGATAGCTTAAGCTCGTCATATACCATCTTGCTTTCTTTCCCTTGATTTAACAAAGGCATTTGATTCTGTATCATGGCCTTACTTACGCTACACATTGCAAAAATGGGGCTTTGGCCCCCACTTTTTGTCATGGGACGAAGCACTTTATAATAAACCTATAGCATACATCAAATACGCCGGCTATAAATCTAACTTATTCAATATTGAAAGGGGAACTCGCCAGGGATGCCCACTCTCCCCCCTTTTATTCACCCTCCTAGTGGAACCATTAGCTCAACAAATCAGATCACACCCGACAATCACTGGTATAGAAATCGCTGGACACCAACACAAACTATGTCTATTCGCTGATGACATACTACTATTTCTTTCTTCCCCACAAGTCTCAGGTTCCAAACTCTTGCCCATTCTCAACAAATTTGCAATGATAAATCCTAAAAAATCCAGAGTCCTATATATATCCCTCTCCAAAGTGAAGCTAGACTCGGCAAAACATGCACTCCCATTTATATGGGCTGAGAAGTCTATTCCCTCCCTAGGAGTTCACTTCACAGCCTCTTATTCAGACCTCTTCGCAGCAAATTATCCTCCAATTTTGAAAAAAATTACAAAACTTCTACAGCAATGGGCACATCTTCCAATCTCATGGATAGGTAAAATCAATGCTATCAGAATGACAATTTTGCCAAAACGACTTTATTTATTTATTTAGAGTCTTGCCAATCCAAATCCCATCTTACTACCTAAGAATAATTAAAAAAAGAGTAACATCTTTTATCTGGGGCTCCACTAAACCCCGCATATCCTTACACACATATAAAAGACTACCAAAACTCAAAGGGGGGCTTGGCTTTCCGAACTTTGCAAATTATTACACAGCAGCACATATTGCCAGCCTCCCTAAATATCACGCAACAAAAGAAATACCTTTATGGGTAATAATGGAAGCTTCAGAATGCGACCCGCTCTCTATTTCAAATTTGTTATGGCTCCATCCCAAAGAATGCAAAAACGTGTGCAATCCCATCACCAAATATTTTTTATCTCTTTGGGACAAGCTCAAATTTAAACACCAATTACAATCTCCCCACAACCCTCTATTATCGTTTCTCAAAATTCAAAGCCTGGACTTCACTGAACATTATACGGCTAAATAAATTCATTTCCTCCACATCCTTCCTCACCTTTCCCACCCTTTGCGACACCTATAAATTACCAAATTCCAAACTATTTAGATACCTCCAAATTAAACATTTTTACTCACCATTGCTAGACACAAATACCCCCATGTCCCAAACTTCGAATTTTGAATCAGCTTGCCTGAAAGATCCTCACTTAAAGCGGGATTCCACCCGCGATTTTTTTTTTTTAAAAGTCAGTAGCTACTAACACTGTAGCTGCTGACTTTTAATAAGGACACTTACCTGTCCTACTCACCCGCGATGTCAGGCCCCCGACGGCGATCGCTCGGTCCTGGCATGTCCCGGCGCCTCCATTCTGACTAAGGGAAACAGGCAGTGAAGCCTTACGGCTTCACTGCCCGTTTCCTACTGCGCATGCGCGACCCGCACAGCGCTTTGTGAATGGGCGGCTGCCTCCTGGGATTACACACATGTCGCAGAAGGCAGCGCACCCCATTCACTAGAAGAGGATGTGGAAGGAGACCCACAGCGGATAAGGAAGAGGCAGATTAGGCATTTCCGCATAGAAACCGCTATTTCGGGTGAGTAAAAACATATTTTTTTTCTATTGTTTATTTTTTATTTTTTTTGCTGCATTTTGGTGTATTTATTTTTTCAGGGTGGAACTCCACTTTAAGAGTTATGATATCTTCCACATACTTCCAAATCTCAACTTATCCTGGCCTCGATAAACCACCTTACACCCGGAAATGGGAGGAGGACCTGCAAATAACATTGGATATGGCTGATTGGTCTAGGATCTGGTCTGCAACTAAATACTTCCTCATCAAACATCCTGGCGGTAGAAACTAACTATAAGGTTTTAACTCGTTGGTATCTTGTTCCCTCCAGGTTTGCCAAATTTGTGCCAACCCAAGCAGCTCATTGCTTTCGTGGCTGTCTAGAGCCAGGGACCCAGTTACATATATGGTGGTCCTGTCCGACATTACAAACGTATTGGAAAAAGATATTTGGAATTGCTTCCAGAATGTTTGATCCAAATTTGCGACCATATCCTGCCACAGCCCTGCTCAATCTAAAACCAGATTATATTACATATATAATCAATTTAAACTCCTTATCTAACTCCTCACGGCAGCAAAGCAAACGATTGCAAAGGCATGGAGGACCCCTAGCCTAGAGGTACCCGAGACCAAACACAGACTTAATAATTTCATGTCTCACGCCAAAATGTTGGCTATAGAAAGGGACCAAATTCCCATCTTCGAAAAAACTTGGAATCCATGGATTAATTATCACTTATCACCAATCTGTGACAACTCAATCCTCAAGCCTTGGTAGTTGATAGCCCTACATAGATAAAAGTAACTTATAAATCCAGTCTTCCAAAACTCTGGATGATACCTTACCTATTAGTATGAAAATCATAATGCTCTTAGCGCCTTCAGATGATACGCCCTGTTACCTGTGTCAATCCGGTGGATTCTTTCTCTTCAACCTCTATCTTTCCTACTATCCTTTCCTTTCTTTTACTTCTTAAAAGTCATCTTTTACTAAAATATTATTATAAGTTATATATTAACTAAATAATTTCTTCAACAGATCTGATTCAATAAAAGACAACCTAACGGTCACATAATTTCCATTATATCTTTGATCAGTCATCAACTTATTGTTATGTTGTAGAGATTGTACAGATTACTTATCTGTAGTTGTATTGTAAATCATTGAGTTTTATTTATTTTTTGTTAAACTAGTATTATTTATTGTACCTACTTTGTGATAGACATTCCTGTTTAATCAATAAAAATCTTTTGACAAGGAACAATCAGGCTAAAGCATGGACTAGATCACAGGCCTCCAAACTTTCTAAAAAAAGGGCTAGATTACTGTCCTTAATGGCCGCTTGGAGTAGAAAATGCCCCAGTGTAAGAAATGTACAGGATTGGTTGTCAGTGGGAATAAGAAAATTACATAGCAAAATATGCTTCCCTTTTAGCACCCAACCTGACTAAACTTTTTAATCATGTGCTTGATGGTAATCAATTCCCGGAAGAGATGCTCTTAGCCAACTTATCTTTAATCCCCAAACCACTTAAAGACCACTCCCTCCCACAGAACTTCTGTCCTATCTCAGTTCTTAATAACGATCTAAAATTTTTTGGTAGATTACTTGCTGACAGGTTGGCAGCGGTTATTACCCGCCTGGTACATATTGACCAGACTGGATTCATTCCTGGACGCCAATTAACTGACAATATTAGATTGGTCACCAATGTAATACAGGATGCCAACCTACATTCTCGTCAGCTTTGCCTCCTTAGTCTGGATATTCATAAGGCTTTTGACAGCGTTAATTGGTCCTATTTTAATCATCTATTACCCAAATTTGGCATTTCTGATAAATTCTTACAGGGCTTTAATGCACTTTATCATTCCCCCCAGACTCGTATTAGGATCCCAGGTCATAACTCAGAATTTTTCCTTCTGAGTAGAGGGACTAGACAAGGCTGCCCCCTGTCCCCACTTCTGTTTGCGCTAGCAATAGAACCACTGGCCCATAGAATAAGAAATAGCATGGATATAAAAGGATATCCCAAAGGGGATAATGAGTTCAAAATTAGCCTTTACACAGATGAAGCCCTAGTTTTTCTCACCGAACCCCATACTTTTTTCCCTTCCTTTCTCAAGGAACTAAAACTGTTTCATGACATCTCAGGCCTCAAAATTAATATGAATAAATGCTCTGCTCTACCTATTAACCTCCCTAAACATACCTTGTTAATTAAAAATTTCCCATTTATGTGGTGCTCCCAGTCATTCAAATATCTTGGGGTCTTTATCACCTCTTCTCATAATCTCTTATATAAAAATAATTATGTACCTCTATTCACCCACATATCGACCCTTCTTAAAACGTAGTCTACATATCACATATTTCTAGGAAGGATTTGCGCCATAAAAATGACAATTCTCCTCAAACTGCTCTATTTTTTTCGTGCCCTCCCCATTAACGTTTCTAAATCTAAACTGGCTTCTCTCCAAAGAGAAATTAACAAATTCATATGGGCAGATAAGAAACCTAGATGTAGCTATGCTCACATGCACAGATCACAATCTATGGGTGGGATGGGACTTCCTAACCTATGGCATTACTTCCTTGCTGCCAGACTTTCACAACTAACGCAATGGTTCACTCCCACCCAAGATGCCCCATGGAACATTTTTGAAGCATCTTCAGTTTCCCCATTCTACCTACAAGGGATTCTATGGTTTAATATAATCCCCTATAGCAAACTTACCAAATGTAACACAATTGTAGCTCACCTATACCAGCTATGGCTTAAAGTTTGTCTCACATATATTCTGTCCTCACCTACACCCCGTCTAGCCTCCTATCTAGGCGATCCTAGATTTGACCTAGCCTATGGTAGTGGTCTCCCTCTCTCCTGTTGGATTAAAAAAAAAACTAACCTCACTAAAATCACTACAAACGAAATGGGAAAAATCACCCTCACCCCCCAGATATGCATTCTGTATGCTAATATTCCTAATATTCCTCTACCTTGCATGAGACTTTTCCACTCTTTATGCAGCTCTCTCCAATGGATGATTGCTTTTAATTAGAGATCCAGTAATCTTCCTTGGCCACAGGTTTTGGCTAGAATGGAGATGATTAAACTTTCTGAATGGATCTTTCATACCCTTCATGACTCTATCCACATATATGAGAAAAAATGGTCTTACTGGAACACAACCTGACTAAATCCTTGATTATATTACCTACCCATTTACTGTTCGAACCACTATTAACTATTGTGATTAATTATGCTTCATCTCACCGTAATCTGTCATGTACCTGTGAATTGTACCCATTTCTCAAGTTACCATGTATGTAACATATGTGATTAGTTCCAATATTACGGAATGTTGTTGATTACTTCTATTAACATTTTTCTATGCTTGTATACCTGAACTTCCAAAAAAATAATTTGTAAACAAAAAAAAGAAAATTACATAGCACCTGTAGCAGTGGGAAAAGAAATAGTGCCCCATCATTGGTATTGATGGGAGGAATATTGCCAAGTGTTCCTATCAGTGGGAGAAAAAGTGCCCCATTGTTGGTGTCAGTGGGAGGAAAGGTGCCTCAATGTTGGGGTCAGTGGGAGGAAAAAATGCCTTGTATTAGTGGAAGGAATAGTGCCCCAAGGGCCAGATAAAGGCAAGCGAAGGGCCACAGTTTGGAGACCACTGGACTAGATAATGAACATCTTCCAGCCAGGAAACAAGGCAGCCTCTATCCAACTTGAGGCAGCCGCTCATGCACACTGTGAGTGTCTCAAAGTAAGCATTTTTAGTACAGGAGTGGAGCCTCTACAACTGTGCAAAACTGAAGGCATGGCTGGAGATTAGCTTTAAATGGTAATTGCTTACAATACACAATGCTTTAGCAAACTAAATGTAATTCAGTTAGGCTTTATATCTACTTTATATCTGCAACCCTACAGATGAACTATGCATAGAGTCAGGAGCTATGGACACTGAACTGTGCTTAGACACTGGAAATAAGTATGCAAAACGATAGCACTTGGGCCCATTTTGTATTATATTAATGAATCATTCCTAACCCTGAAAGGTCAATTACATTTTTTTATCTAATTAGTGAACTACTGCATGCCAACTCCTTCTTTATGGGGATATGCAGTCTAGTTCATAAATGTACACTACACAGCAATGTTTAGTACAACTTCCCCGGCTAAGTCAGAGGTAGTGCCTTCTCTGCTACACAAACTAATTACCATGTTCTAACAATAAACAAAAATAAGGTTTTACTTTCCAACTGCATAGTATTATAAAACTCTTTTCTAAAAAAAAATGTTAATAGCTTTATTTGCTGACGAAGAGAAAAAACATGCCGGCTTTAGACATTTTTCCCAAATAATGGCTCACAATGTGTATTGAATTACTGCATTGTGGTACTTTATGTCCTTTTTGGCAGATGCATACAGCAGGTAAATGTGTGCAGCCAAGGATAAGCCAAAATAAAAGAAAACAGTTTACATTTGGATGAACCAGATGAGAAAAAAAAGAACCTGAACTGCAGAGAAGGCAAAATATCCAATCAAAACATAAAACAGACAAAGCAATAAAATTCAAGCCTCAATAAATGTATGGTTTTCATTTGCAATTGATGCTTGTTCACCAGTCCCTAAGATTTATTTTCAGCTGCTCAAAAAAAAAAAGAAATTCATTAATTTACATTTTTAAGCACTTTTCACCCTTGGGGTTCAAAGTACTTTATCTGCTGCTGGGGCATATGGTAAGGCAGCCATCTTGGGCACACTTTGTAGAATACTTTACTTGGGCAACTTTTAGGTACAGTATAAGCCAATCAACCTACCAGCATGTCTTTGGTTGTGGGAGTAAACCAGAGTATCCAGAGGAAAGCTAAGCAAGCACAGGTAGAACATGTAAGCAGTCCCAACCAAGGCACTAGCTGCCTGGAGTTTGCATATTTTCCCTGTGCTTGCATGGGTTTCCCCCATGTATTCCGGTTTTCTCCCACACTCCCAAAGACATGCTGGTACTTGGCTCCTGTTTAAATTGGCCGTAGTATATGTATGAATGTGAATTAGGGACCTTAGGATTGTAAGCTGCTTGAGGGCAGGGACTGATGTGAATAATAAATATATTAGTGCTGTACCTCTATTAAATAAATAAAGAGTGTCCTGACTGAGAGCAACAAACCTAAGCAGGTTCCTCTGATGTTTGGGAACTGGCTTCAGGGTTTCTGTGCTTATGCTGGGGTTCTTTGCAGGAGATTTCCTGATTTAGGCCCATCTCTCTTTTGTTACCTGGATCTCATCTGGGGTGCCTATAAAGTCTATAGGGGTCAGTGCTGATTTCACTAAGACACTTAATTTCACTGGAAAATGGTAGCTGGCAAAGAGTTTCATTTTGTTTGTCAGGATGGAAGCCTGTGATTGTTACTCATGTGTCCCCACAGGCACATGAGTAACTTCTAGTCCCCAGCCGGTGCCCTCACCGGGGTGTCGGCTGTCCCCCCCAAAAAAGTGTCTGCTGGCTTTTTAATGAGAGCCACTGCAAGTGGTACACTGCGTGCCAATTTAAGCACGAATGCTCACTTTGCAGAGGAGCTCACCCGGCCATCTGATGCTTTAATAAGAGTAAACAGCCACCTTCCAAGCCTAAGGCCAGACCTGACCTTTCTAAGCTGGAGGACACCAGTGACCATCTTAAAGATGCTTCACTGGGTAGACCGGTACCCCCTCAATAGGGAAGCTTTTATCTTGAGAGAAAGGTTTGACAGTGGATCCCCTTTACGCCTTCCAATGAACCTACCACGGCAGCAAATTTAAATTCTGCTGTTCAATTTGAACACGTTGTGGCCGATAAGCTCTGGCCGGAGATAAAATTGGGACGTATGGTGGGCCTGTTTGATTTTCCCACTTTCCATAACCTGAGGGTTTCCCCTTTTGGCATGGTTCCCAAAAAGAAGGAGGGAAAATTCCGCCTCATACACCACCTTTCCAATACTTCTGGCTCTTTAGTGAATGATGGTATCAATACGGAAGAATCCAGGGTTCAATACGCCTCCTTCGACAAAGCGCTCCACCTTATTAGGTTTGCTGGTCAGTCTGCTTTATTGTCTAAGGCGGAAATTGAGTGCGCCTTTCGCCTCCTCCCAGTGCACCCAGAATGCTTTTACCTGTTTTGCTGCTACTTTCAAGGAAGCTACTTTTTTTAAATGTGCCTTCTCATAGGTTGTGCAATTTCTTGTTACTACTTTGAGCTTTTCTGTAGCTTCCTTAATTGGGTGGTTTGCCAATCAGCTGGTCTGCATTTGCTACAATATTACTTAAATAACTACTGGTCGTAGGCCCAGCCGACAGTGGCCAGTGTCAACAGCTCCTTTCTGTTTTTTAGGATACATGTGAGCACCTTGCCATTCCACTGTCGGCTGACAAAACTGAGGGACTCGTAACTGTTTTATCCTTCTTGGGTTTAGAAATTTACATGGTGGCAATGGTTTCTCACTCGTCCAGTGATAAATTGGCTAGACGAGTAAAAGAAACACAGCGCCTCTAAGTGCAGTATGGGTAAACCATTTAATGATAAGGCAAAAGTAAAACTACTCACAAATGGAGCATGAATACAAGCATTGTAGTAGTAATCATGCAGCAGGATCCGGGTGTGGGTTTCTACTGAAAGTCTGTGTCTCTGGAGTGCAACTGACAGCTCCTGCAGGTGGAATCCAGCATTTGCAGCCTCTGGGAACACAGGGCAGATCGGAGATGATGTCACTTCCGGGTGCAGGGTGAGAGGAGGCGGCTTCACATTCGGAGCATGCGTGCTCCTTCCTCAGGCCATCAGATGCCTGTTCCCAGAGGCTGCGAATTCTTGATTCCACCTGCACGAGCTGTCAGCTGCACTCAGGAGAAATCACACCCGGATCTTGCTGCAGGATTACTACTACAATGCTTGTATTCATGCTCCTTTTGTGAGTAGTTTTACGTTTGCCTTATCACTAAATGGTTTACCCATATTGCACTTAGAGGCGCTGTTTTTCTTTTCCTTGTTGCGTTGCAGAGATGGTTTCTAGCTCTTTACAATGTCTGCCTTAGTGCTGGAACATGGATTTCTCTCCCCTTTCATCTTAGAGACTATTGCCATGGACTTTGTCTTTGTCCCTCTTATTGAGAGACTTTTTTGATCATACTCTTTTGATCTGTGTACATCTCCAGGGTCTTTTTTCATACGAGTGCTGAGTTCATTTTTTGTCTGTTTATATATTTGCTAGACTCCTTTCCCTGGTTCATTTGGCTAAAGGGGCTAAGAAACTTCAGTTAAAGCAGATTCAATTGCTGTTAGGTCATCTAGTCTTTGCCTATTGGGTCATCCCCATGGGGAGGGCCTTTTGTAGATGCGTCGTGGGCTACGAAGGGCGTGGCTGCCCCCCATCAATGTGTCTGTATAACCAAGCCAATGCGGGACAACTTGGAAATCTGGTTTACCTTTCTCCAGTCATACAATGGTCATTCTCGTTGGCTGCTGGAGGAGGCCCCGAACTCGCACCTGGAGCTTTACAGTGATGTAGCAGGCTCCTGTGGTTTCGGGTGCCTTCTTTCAGGGGGTATGGTCTGCCAAGATTTGTCCGGCCTCATGAGCCAGCATGGATCTGTAGCGCAACCTCACCTTGCTTTAACTTTCGATAATTGTCGCCATTGAGCTGTGGAGCAAGCGGTTGCACAACTGACAGGTGGCTTTCTGGTCTGATAACATGAACGTTGTTCAGGTCATCAACCAGCTTTCCATTAGATCCCCTCTGCTTGTATCCTCGTTTCCATTTTTAAAGCTTTAAAGATTTAGGGGTAGCTAATAATATTGCAGATGGTCTCTCTCATTCTCAGCTCAACTGCTTTCACTCCCTGGTTCCATCGGCGTCCTCAGAGGGCCTTCCCTGTATGACCTATACATGGAACCTCGTTTCCAACACTTGTTAGACCTTCATCGGGCATCGCTGTCCCCAAGGATGTGGGTATCGTACTGCTAGGTCTGGGACGAATGAGTGCAGGAATCATGTAGTGAGTGTCACCAGGATAGACGCCTATCTCAGTTTTCCTACCTCATGTATTTGCTCCAGAAGGGCTCTGTGGGTTCTACAGTGAGTTTTTCCATTTCCGCCTTGTCCTTTTGGTCTAGGCTCCTTGGTTGGGAAGACATCACAAAGGAGTTCCCTGTTCGGCAGGTGTTGCAAGGTTGGAGACGCATGACTCAGGCCCCCGATTCTCTGTGCCCGTTTTCACTCCATATTTTTGCAAATATCCTCTCGCTGTTACCGTCAAGATGTTTCTCCATTTTTGATACCCTATTGTTCCAAGTTGCTTTCTCCTGGGCGTTTTCTGGCGCCTTTGGTATCGATGAGCTGGTTTCTAAATCTAGGTCCTCTGCGGGTGGGGTTAGACCGAGGATGTGATTATCTCTGACCATTATGTATCGTTGTTACTGCATACCTTGAAAACTGACAGCTGCGGTAGAGACAGACGCATAGTTTTTTTTACGCTTACAAGTGTCTGTTTAGCCCAGTATTGGCCTCACGCTTTATGTCTGTCTGCCCCACATCCCCAAGTTTTCTACTGCTCTCTGATTCCTCCCCTTTCAGCAGGATTCAATTCTTGCGTGTCTTCTGTTGTTGCCACAACAAATTAGGCCTTCCCTTGCGATTTTCAACACATTCTTTCTGCATCAGCACTGCCACCGTGGCTTCTGGCATGGGTTTTTCCAATACAGAACTTCAGTGACTGGGTAGGTAGGAATCTTCTTGCTTTTCCTTGCATGTTCGCCCACACTTATTTTTCAGATTCCATGCTTCCATCCAGCCTTGATCTGGATCATCAGGGACTCCTTTATTTATTGGGTCACCCGCCGGGCTGAAATTCGGAGCTATGGAAAAAATTTGGAATATGATGTTGCCACAGGTTCTCCTGTCGGACTTCTCCTCTCCCCACAATGCACCTTCCAGGTTCTTCCTACACCTCCCTCTATTTCCCTCTGCTCTTTTGAAGTGCACTGCATTCATCTTTTTCCTCCAATTTGTCTGAGGGTTGCAGTCATTTATCAGCCTCCTGGACCAGTGTAATGCTTTCTGGACATCTTGCCATCATCCTAGGTGATTTTATTATTCCAATCAATATTAAAAGCTCAACTACTTATCAACTACTCAACTTAACCTCCTCTTATAATCTAACGCAATGGACACAAACCACCACTCACTCCAATAGCAACACTCTCAACCTCGTATTCTCCCACCTCTGCACTCCCTGCAACCTCTCTAACACTCTCTTACCTCTCTCTGGTCACAACCTTATCTATTTCACACTCTCCCTGTCTTCTACCTCCCATGCTGCCAACCTGCAAACAGTTACCCAGAGGAACCTTTACCACCTCAACCTTTCCCTTCTTTATTCTGCTACTGACTTTATGAAAAAAATCACACCCCTGTCCTGCCCAGACCTGACCCCTTCCGTCTACTACAACATACTTTCATCCTTCCTGGACACACTCACTCATCTATCTATATGCAGAACCAGGCCTCATCTGCTACAGCCCTGGCAAACAGACGACACCAGAAGTCTCAAGAGATGCTGCCGTGTTCTTGAGCGACCATGGTGCAAAGCTAAATCTCTTCAAGACTTTACGCTCTACAAATCTGCCCTTCTCAAATACAACCTCTGCCTCCACTCTGCTAAACAAACCTACTACACCACCCTCATCAAAACCCTCTCATCCAAACTTCATTAACTCTTTTCTACCCTCAATTCCCTACTCCACCCCCACTGCCTCCACCCACCGACTTGCTTACTGTCCAGGAGTTTGCCAATCATTTCAAAAACAAAATCAACACATGGGGGCGTGGTTAACCGCCAAGTAAGATGGACATCTGACTCCACAGCTCCAGCACCGATCGGCCTATACAGACGAATTGCGGCTATCCTGACCCCACTAAACGATCATCCGGACCACCAGCATACCGGTTTACCCCCTCAGAATGTCCAACTCGACCCGAAAGAGGAAAGATTACCGTCAGCCCAAGAAACTGACAGATTTCTTCATACAGCACGAAATCCAGATGGCGACCGCGGCCCTGATCTTGGATCTGCTGCAGCCTACACGGCTCTCCCTGATGCAGATGGAGTAGAAATATCACCGCAGACTGCTCCCCTGGACTCCTCTCCTACCTCCCGGTCATCATCTGCCAACAACAGCCCTGCTAAAGCGAGGATGCGACTGGATGCAGCCTACACAGACCCTGAGGCGAGCCATGTATCAGATCTCACTGCAAGCTATCCATCCCCTATAGCGGCCTTCCCCACATCAAACCAGCCTGTGCTGGACACTACTATGAAAGAGATGCTCATCTCTCTCCAGAGATCCCTCCACAGTGACATATCCTCCATGTTTACCAAGTTCTCCTCACAAGTTCATTACATGGGCAGAGAGTGTGCAATATTGAATCCCAAATAAGTGACATGACTGTAACTGTAAATGATCTTGTGGATGCACATGATCACACACATGATGAACAACAGTGGATGAGGGCCAAAATGGCAGACCTAGAGGACAGGTCCCGCCGCAATAATGTAAAGCTCAGGGGTTACCCGAAGCGGTCATGCCGCAAGAGCTGAATGCCTACGCCAGAAAATTGATTTCTACTCTATTGCCAGATCTCTCTCCCATGGAAACCATTATAGACAGTATCCACCGCTTACCAAAACCCTCACACCTCCCAGCAGAAGTCCCTTGCAACGTTTTCCACACCAAAGATCAACTCTTATTCAAAGCGAGGCATCTAGGATGCCTCCCGGCTCCATACACCAATTTGCAACTGTATGCCGATATCTCACAACATACCTGCCAGCTAAGGAAACAGCTTAACACCATTACTAAGCTGCTCAACAATCACAAGATTCCCTACCAATGGGGTTTTCCTACCAAAATTATGGTCACTAAAAATGGAGTCAAACACAACATCTTCACAATAGAAGAGGGCATCAAACTTCTTCGCACTTGGGGAATCCTTCCTGACCACATTGAGCCGACTCAATCCAATCGCAAGGAGCACTCCCCAACCTCCATTGCGAACCCCCAGGCTGGTAAACGCTAACCATGGACAGGATAGCACAATAAGTACCTACTTCACAAGCCACACAGTCGACCGGTGCCTTGCTCGTTGCAATTTGTTCCACAAAGTTTCACCCCGTTGATACTCAGCAGTCCAAGTCATAACAGACTGCTGACACCTGTTGTTTTTTTTTGTTGTTACCTTCTTTTTCTTTTTCTCTACTAATCAACATCTGCTTGTATAACCTACCAAGCTTATTGTTCCAGTTCTACCTTCACTTCTTTTTCTAAGAGCATCTGAAGTATACGGATCCGACAAAAGTCTTCAGCGGAACCCTCCGAAGAAACACAACCCTCCAGCAACCGTGAGTAAAAACGCAACACCTGACGCAGCTTCCTCCACAAACCACTAAAAATGCCTAAATTCTTATCGCTAAACGCTAAAAGGGCTGAATCATCCTGCTAAGAGAAATTCCCTTTGGCGCTCAGCACTGGACTCTCACAGTGATATCCTCTGCATACAAGAGACTCACTTCCAACATGGTGCATAACCCCTATGCACAAACAAACACTTCCCTCACATCTTTAGAGCTTCAGGACCCTCAAAAAAATGGGGTGATGATTGCAATCAAATCCACGCTTGCATCCACACTTCACAACAGCTTATTAGACGAAAATGGCAGATACCTGGCCCTAGACTGCATGCTTGACAATGCCAGACACACTATTGTTAATGAGTATGCACCCAACACCGGACAAATCAAATTCCTTTCAAAGTTAATGAAGAAAATCAACAAATTCCACAACGGACACCTTATTATATGTGGGGACTTTAATATAGTACCTGATAACTCCATGGACACCTCTTCTCACATTACCAGACTCACATCACCAATGGGTACCTTTATTCAAAAACAAGACCTGTACGATGTGTGGAGATGTCACCACACCACCGAGCGGGGCTATTACTTTTTCTCTCAAAGGCATAATTATTATACCAGAATTGACTATTTCTTAGTGGACAAATGGACGCTATCTAAAATTACTGATTCTACTATAGCCACGATAACGTGGTTGGACCACGCCCCAGTCTCGATAACCACAGATGCAATGTCTTCCCAACCACGCACCAGAATATGGAGAGCCAATTCCTCAATTTTCCACTCTCCTGAACACTCTGCCATTATCCGAGTAAGACTTGAAGAATTCTTCGATCTGAACAAAGGAACAACTTCTACTGATACTATATTATGGAACGCTCATAAAGCGTTCGTGAGAGGAATTATTATTCAACTCAGTGCTAGGAAGAGAAAGAGAAAAATCGCAGCGTCTAGACACTCTCACTTCCAACATTAAAAAATTAGAAGACCAAACCCAAAACAACCCTGATCCTAAACTCAAGGACAAATTAGTAATCCTCAAACAAGAATTGAGGACTATGCTTCTAGAATCCTATGAAAAATCTCAAAGCTAAACACTACTCTACCGGTAACAAAGCAGGGAAAGCTATGGCCCTTAGAATTCAAGGTCACCACCTTAAAACCAAAATCACTCACCTATACCACCCTACTTCTAAACAAAAACGAATAGACCTGCAAGCTATAGCAGACGTGTTTAGCCACTACTACAATTCTCTATACAACCTACAGGATGACCCTTCTATCCCTCCTTCCTTAGTGAAATTAATCTTCCCAAGTTATCACCCGATCATTTATCTAAACTAAATGCTCCATTCACTCAGATGGAAATTCTAGAAACTATCGCAAAATTACCAGCCAACAAATCCCCGGGACCAGATGGTCTCCCGGGAGAGTATTACAAACAATTTTGAACGACACTAGCACCCTTTTTAACACAAATGTGCAATGACGCTGCTTCCTCCTCTTCTCTCCCGCAAGAAATGTTAAAAGCGTTAATTATTACTCTGCCGAAGCCAGGTAAGGAACCTACCTCACCCCAAAACTTCAGACCTATTTCGCTACTTAACATTGACACAAAAATTTACGCCAAATGAATTGCAACCAGACTAGTTGACATAATGCCCTCTCTAATCCACCCTGACCAATCTGGTTTCACGAAAGGGAGACAAACGTATGACGCAACAACCCGCAGACATATTAATATAATACATCATGCTGGGTCTACGGGGACGCCTTCTCTGCTTCTGTCTTTGGATGCAGAGAAGGCGTTCGACAGGGTCCACTGGTCATATCTCCGAGCAACTCTTCACAAATTTGTTTTCCAAGGACACATCCTCTCGGCTATCCTAGCACTTTATTCAACACCGTCAGCCCAAGTGTACACTTCAGAAATGCTATCCAAACCCTTTACAATCTCTAATGGCACACGCCAAGGTTGCCCACTATCGCCACTCATTTTCAATCTCCTAATGGAGCCACTAGCAGAACACATTAGAAACAACGTGAATATTACAGGTTTTAAAATAGGCACAATGGAACAGAAAATCAACTTATTTGCTGATGATGTGATAATGATGTTGACCAACTCACTTTCCTCCCTGGCTTCGGTTCAGTTTCCTCTGCAGAGGTTTAGTAAAATTTCCTACTACAAGATAAATGAAAACAAATCATACATTCTTGATATGGGTTTAGACGCTGTATCTAGCAATCTATTGCGCAATCTCTACACTTTTCAATGGGTGGACACAGGTTTATCCTATCTGGGGATTACTCTCACAAAATCCACGAAAAAACTATTTCATGAGAACTACATAGAAGTCAAGCAAATGCTTATTAAAGAAACAGCTAAGCTATCCAAATTTGAATTTTCACTTTAAAATGTTAGTGCACCCCAGATTGCTATATATCTTCCACACACTGCCTATACCACTCACAAATGCATATATTGAATCTCTCCAACTACACTTTACCAAATGGACGCAGCTTCCTACCACACCACTCAGAATCCCTCTTAAAACCCTCTAGTTGGTATCTCCCGACCTCATATTACTCACTTGGGTACAGGAACAAGCTCTCTACACCTCTGAACTCCGATCTATGTTACTAAACAAATCCTTTGATCAAATTCAATCCACATATAACGCACCCAGCAGTGACTACTTTAATATATGCAGAATCCAAAAATGCCTAAGAGCACACCCTCTTATGGAAGGGGTTTTACCCACCAAAATATGGAATTACCACTTACATATCCTATGGTCCTGTCCAGCAATAACTAACCTTTGGAAAGACATGGAAGATATACTACAGGATATATTCCAATCGCCCATAAAACTCACCCCACAACTAGCTATCCTCAACTTAACCACTGAATCAATCCCTCCATCTCTACAACTAGTAACCACTCACATACTCATGGCAACGAGACTACTCATAGCTAGACACTGGAAATCACAGACCAGCCCAACCATAACAGACGTAATCACTCTAGTGCAATTGCACTACACTCACAAAGCTATCTTGTCACGTGGAAAAGCATCACACTCCAAATCAAGCAAATCTTGGTTCCCATGGGAACAATGGTATTCGAAACGATTAGCCTTAAAAAATCTTCTGAATCACGTTGACACACATATCCACACATCCATACACTCTCTTGTCTTTATTTCCTTTCCACTTTGTTAAACACACCTTCACGATAAACTTACTTGTTTTATATTGTTAGTTGTAGGTTGTAATCATCCTTACATATATGATATTGCATATGTCATTTGTTGCTTGACCTTGCCCATATCGCTACAGATGTAGCATTGGAAAATATTCAATAAAAATCTATTTGAAAAAAAAAACAAAAGTTGTGATGAGATATCCAGCATCCTGCTTCTTCCTCCCCCAACCAACTCACCAGATTCAACACCGCACTCAACACTTTCCTCCTTCAGCCCTGCTACCACTGAGGAAGTTGCCAAACTCCTTTCCATGACCCACCCCACCACTTGTCCCCTGGACCCTGTCCCCTCACAATTATTGCGAACACCTTCCTGCTCTATCCTAAACACTGTAACCCACATCTTAACCTCTACCTCTCCTCTGGCACCTTTCCCTCCCCATTCAAACATACACTGTTTACCCACATACTTAAAAAACCCTCACTGGACCCCACCTATTTGAATAACTTAAGACCCATCTCCCTGCTCCCATTTGCCTCCAAGTTTCTTGAACGCCTTGTCCACAACAGTATGAGTTGCTACCTCACTGACAACAACCTTCTCGATCTCCTACAGTCCAACTTCCACCCACAGCATTCCACTAAAACTGTCCTACTGAAACTCACCAATGACCTACGACTGGGTGCCACAAGGGATCGAGGGATCCTAGGGTGTCCCCCTGAAGTGGGTGCCCGAATCTAGGACGAGGAGGCCAGGGAGGTAACCCTTCCCGAAGACCCAGTACAGTATCGCTGGTGACGGTGGGGCCTCTGGTAACTCTCCGGATGGATGTCCTTTTCCCTGACAGGGGTCATTACTTCTAGAAGGTAATTCATCGTGAATCTGGTCGGTGGCAGAGACCCAACAACCGGGCCTGTGGCAGACGCCCTATTCACCTGGTCTGTGGCAGAGACCCCTCATGGTCGGTGGTAGCGACCGTGCGCCAAGCCTGTTAGTGCTATTTAGAACAGGAGAAACCCAAATTTAAGTTTGTGCCTGGATCTCCTCCCACCTTGTCTGACCCGTGTTTGTCTCAACCCGTCTGCTCTAAAAGAGACTGTTTATTGTGCAAGAAGGAATAAACAAGTGTTGGACCTTTCAGTTGGTGTGGACAGTTGCTTACTGGGGAAAGTTAAAGACTTGTTCTGATTACTGCAGAAACAAGGTCAGCACTGGAGGCATTTTTACACCAGTCGCAGGCAGGCCAGAGAAACTAACACCGCTCAACCTCCCTATTCAGGAGGGTACGGGCTTGTGGTGCGGTGTGCCTCATTCTTTTCCTGCGGAGGAGCCAAGCAGAAGAAAAGCAGGTAAAGTCTGGGGTTGGTGCGCTACATAAGCAAGAGTTTGCTAATAATATGTAAGGGTTAACATGTGGTTACAGCTCTTTAATATCTATCTATATATCTATATCTATATCTATATATATATATATATACACACACGGACAAACATATATTATGTTTTGCCCCAGAGCATGATTAGTTGAGTGAAGTGAACACAGCCAAATCTGTTTTCAGAGGAACAGTCTTTTTTTTTTTTTTTTTTTAGTAAATCAACTCCATTGCTCTTGTCGACAAGTCCTTAAAATAACTAGGACACACACAGACTCAGGCTTTCTCAATCAGGCAATGCAAATAATAAGTCACAGAGTTCCGAAAAATAATTAATCTCCAAATTCACTTAATTGAGCGTGTACTTAAAAAATAAAACTAATGCGTGCCTCAACAGTACTGATAAATGGGCTATTATTTTTTTTAAGATAAAAAAAAAAAAGACATTCTTAAGATATATGGCTGTGGGAGACAGGAAAGAAAATGCACCATCCATCTCCCATACAAATGGCGGGATCACCGCAACAGTGTGTATGAATAATACATCTCTCCTGAGTGAGAGGGAACATCCACCCTATGATCATATGTTGTAACCGCTCATCCACCACCTGCACATTCAAACAGCTACAAAACATCCTGTTTATAAGGACAGCTTGTTTAGATGATCACCAGCACGGCTGTAGTCTGGAAGGAAGTCATTGTACACCAGTGTCCAAGCCATTTCCTACTTTACATAAATATTTACACCAAAAGGCAATTTAGGAGTCGGAACAAGTTTATAATACACTAAATGGATACAGGTGTTAGGAGACATTCTAGATAGTCGAAAAATTTGTTTTACTGAGTGTACAAACAGGAGATGACATGTAAAAACAAAACCGTAGGAGGTAAGGGAGAACTCCAAGCAACAAATATGGAAAATGAAAAAAATAGTTTACCTCTAGTTTTAGATGCATGTAAAATTAAAAAAAAAATTAAAATAAAAAAAATTACACCTGTTTCAAGAGTCATCCACTTTCTTTGGTTAGAAGAAGGCACTGTCAAGAATAGATTTACAACATTCTTTTATTGGTACTGCTGCAGCTCACAGTCAGAAAAAAAGAAACCCATACATTTACAACAGTATACTTTTTTACACGAGAAACCAAAGAAATCGATAAATACAATTATTATATTAGGGATAAGCTAATAATATAGCAAAGAATCTGACACACTGAAAATGTTTGTATTACCACCTCCATTAGATTATGATAATGGACAGCACACCCAGGGAAGCATGTATTGCATCATTTCTTCTCACAGTGCACTGCTGTCATGTTACTTGATTGACAACGATACAACATATGGAAATGGTTGGTCTATGATGTCCTAATTTCTCCTGTCGTGGTGCTCATGTTGTCGTCATGCATTTTTTTTTTTTTTACCTGTTTTCTCCCTTTATTGTATTTTATTTTATATTGTATTTTATTTTATTTTATTATTATTTTCAAGGCTAACTTGTAAAATGTAAAAAAAAAAAAAAAAAAACCCCACTGATTTCATGTTTTTCTTCTCTTACCCTGTGCTTCTCTATTATTATTATCTTACCTTTCTTCTTTCTATTCTTTTCTCTTTCCTTTTCAATAGCGGCATAATGTGCTATAACAGTGTTTTACCGTCATAACCTTGAAAAACTGATATTTTTCTGTAGCAGATTTGCTGATATATTCGTTTTATGAACATCTGCATTACCCGATGTTCTGTATATGTCAGTGAATAAAAAAAAAAAATCATTTATATTCTGCCTGTTTAAATAAATAATCACTGATTGTAACCACTTCAGCCCCGGACCATTTGGCTGACCAAAGACCAGGCCACTTTTTGCGATTCGGCACTGCTTCGCTTTAACTGACAATTGCGCGGTCGTGCGACGTCGCTCCCAAACAAAATTGACGTCATTTTTTTCCCACAAATAGAGTTTTCTTTTGTTGGTATTTGATCACCTCTGCGGTTTTAATTTTTTTGCGCTATAAACAAAAATAGAGCGACAATTTTGAAAAATACTTTTTACTTTTTGCTATAATAAATATCCCCAAAAAATATATAAAAAAAACATTTTCTTTCCTCAGTTTAGGGCGATACGTATTCTTCTACATATTTTTGGTAAATGTGCTTGCTGGGGGAGGGTATAAAGGGGGCGGACATCTTCGCCACGATGGTCGAGTCCCAGGCACCTTCAGCCTGAGGGCTGCTGTTCGCGGTCGGTGTCCAGGCGGCCTAGTCCTGGACACTTGGAGTTTGTGTTCCATCCCAGGCACCTTCAGTCTGGAGTGAGGTACTCGGCCGGAGGCCTGGGGCCCAGTACCTTCCGCTGGGTTCCGCCGGGGAGGGACTGTCCTAGGGTGCCCCGGGTGTTGGGCACCCAAATCCAGAGGCGTAAGGGACCGGAGGAGGGATTCATCCGAAGACCTGGTGCAGCATATTGCCAGCATATTGCCAGTGACGGGTGGACCTCTGGAGACCGCCCAGAGGGATGTCTTTCTCGAACAGGGGCCAAGTTCATGGAGGAAGGTGTTCAATGACCGGTGGCAGCGGTCCAACTAGTCAGCTCAGGTCAGTGGCAGAGACCTGCTATTAGGCCTGTGGCAGGGGCCTCAACGGTTCACCCGGTCGGTGGCAGCGGCCAATCTCACGGTCGGTGGCAGAGACCATGCGCCAGGCCTATTCGCTTGCAAAGGAATAGGAGAGTTCATTTGTGCCTGGGCCTACTCGTATCCACACCCCTGTCTGTCTGTTACTGAAAGTTCAACTGTTATGTTCACCCTGCAATGGAGAAATAAAAGAGTGTTGAACTTTTAATTGGTGTGGGGCTCTGTTACTGGCAGACATATCTCCGCGGAACAAGTGGAAGCTTCGTATGCAGTGAGCAGACCCGGAGGTAATTTAAGTGACTTTGCTCAACCCTCATACACATACGAGGGGAGAGATTGGCATAGTGTTCCTGCACTCTCCTCTCCCAGGTACCCCTAGACCACTCCAGCCAATAACCAGGAGAAGCGGAGAGGGAGAGTGAGGCCCCGCTACATATAAAAAAACAAAAAAATGTAAATACTCAGGTATATTTGAGAATATATGCAATATGTAGTCTTTTATCTAGCCAGCAGGTGAAACATTAGGCTCCATTTTCACATTTTTCTCTGTTGTTTCTTACTGTAGTTTGTTCATCCCCTCTTACCTGCCATACAGGTTTTACTTTAAAAAACAAATATTGTGTAGCACCTGTGAGGGGGTTAACTCGGTAGCGGGTGTGTGTGACCCCCTGGTTGGGCTCCCCACACAAAAACAGGGCCAGCAGACGGAGGTTGTGGTTTTCAAAATCAAAAGGTGCGGTTTATTTCTCTATGTACAGTGACAAAAACACAGCAAAGCCAAAAAGAAACATAAACAAAATAAATCCTGGTCAGTTTGACCTCTGACTAAACATGCAGGTTTCCTAAACTAACAACTGGGATCAGCCTGGTGCTGTCCTAGTCCCTAAGTCCCTGGTTTAGTAAAAGTCCAAACAAATAGCCACACAGGCTTTGCCTCACCGCACAGGGGTTCACTCTCCCTAGACAGTCCACACAGGTCTGGTTCCAGGCATGAGCTAACATCTAATGAAGCTGGGAGTTCTTATAGAGGCCTAAATGAGCTGACAAGCTTCAGCTGGTCTCATCAACTCCCTGCCTCACGACGCCCAGCACTCTCCCTAGAGGTATGAGTCATTCATGAGCCCACTAGCCTCAGCTGGGCTTCATCAACTCCCTAGTTGTATAAGTCGGCATAAAGCCTGAATCTGGGAGAAATATATCTACCCCCCTGGATGCAACCAGGTGACTTTACCTTCCTGCTGTCACATACCCCCCCCTCTTGTTTTAACCTTGGGGTTGGAACACCAGCAATCAGGCATTCATGTACTCGAGACAAAGCATCCACATTCCCCATTTGAACGCCAGGGCGATGCTTTACTGTGAAGTTGAATTCCTGTAGGGCCAGGAACCACCTATTCACTCTTCTATTTGTCTCCTTGTTTTGAGCCATCCACTTTAACGGAGCGTGATCCGTAACCATGTCAAAGTGCCTACCTAGCAGATAGTACCGAAGGGAATCTAGAGCCCACTTCACCGCTAAACACTCCTTTTCAACCGTGGCGTAATTTACCTCATGGGACTTCAACTTCCTGCTGAGGTAAATGACTGGGTGCTCTTCCCCGTTCCAGACCTGGGACAATACTGCTCCTAACCCCACATCTGACGCATCACTTTGTACGACAAAGTCTTTAGAGAAGTCGGGTGAGTACAACACTGGCTGGCTACATAAGGCTTGTTTCAAGAATTGGAATGCTGCCTCCACCTCGGGGGTCCATTTAATCATGACCGACCCTTTCCCTTTCGTCAGGTTGGTTAGGGGCACAGCCTTAGAAGCAAAGTGGGGAATGAAGCGCCGATAATAACCCGCGATTCCCAGAAAGGCTCGTACCTGCTTCTTGCTGTTGGGACGTGGCCAACTCTGGATGGCCTCGACTTTGTTGAGTTGGGGTTTTATTACTCCCCTGCCAATGGTGTACCCAAGATATTTGGCCTCCTCCTGCCCAATGGTACACTTCTTGGGGTTAGCCGTAAACCCCGCTTCCCGGATAGAGTCTAGGACTGCTTGCACTTTTGGCAGATGTGAGGCCCAATCTGTGCTATGAACAATTACGTCATCCAGGTAAGCCGCAGCATACTTCCGATGGGGCCTCAGTATCTGGTCCATTTTCCGCTGGAATGTGGCCGGCGCATTCTGTAACCCGAACGGCATTCTCTTATATTGGAACGCCCCGTCTGGGGTTACAAATGCGGTTTTCTCTTTGGCCGACTTGGCCAGGGGAATTTGCCAATACCCTTTTGTGAGGTCAAGAGTCGTCATGTATCGGGCTGTTCCCAGCCGGTCGATCAACTCATCTATACGTGGCATGGGGTAGGTGTCAAATTTTGTAACTTTGTTCAACTGACGAAAATCGTTACAAAATCGCCAGCTCCCATCCGGTTTAGGCACCAACACAATGGGACTAGACCAATCACTTTGGGACTCCTCTATCACCCCTAAGTTCAGCATTTTCTGTACTTCCTCCCGTATTGCCTCCCGTCGGGCCTCTGGGATCCGATAGGGTTTTAACTTCACCCTTTCACCGGGCGGGGTAATAATATCATGCTCTACCCCAGATGTTTGTCCCGGCAGCTCAGAGAACACCTCCTTGTTGGAAAGCACAAACTCCTTAACCTCCTGTTGTTGGGGTTGTGACAAGGTGGCTGCTATTCCAACCTCCGGAATCACGCAACCAGTTTGAGCTGGTGACCAAGTTTCTGCGACTAGGGACTCTCTATCCCTCCAGGCTTTCAACAGATTAACGTGATATATCTGTTCGGGCTTTCGCCTTCCTGGTTGTCTGACCTTGTAATTCACTTCGCTCACTTTTTCCATTATCTCGTAGGGGCCTTGCCATTTGGCAAGGAATTTACTTTCAACCGTAGGGACAAGTACCAATATCCTATCCCCCGGGGAAAAGGTACGGGTCTTTGCTCCACGGTTGTACACTCTCTGCTGTGCCAACTGCGCTTGGGCCAAATGTTCCTTCACGATGGGCATTACCTGTGCAATTCGATCTTGCATCAGGGCGACATGCTCAATCACACTCCTGTGGGGAGAACTCTCACTTTCCCAAGTTTCCTTGGCAATATCCAACAGCCCTCTTGGGTGTCTCCCATACAGTAACTCAAAGGGGGAGAATCCCGTAGAGGATTGGGGCACCTCCCTAATAGCAAACATCAAATAAGGAAGTAGACAGTCCCAATCCTTTCCATCTCTATCCACCACTTTCTTCAACATTTGTTTTAGGGTTTTGTTGAATCTTTCAACCAGCCCATCGGTTTGGGGGTGATACACAGATGTACGCAATTGCGTCACTTTGAGCAATTTACACAGCTCTTTCATAACCCGGGACATAAAGGGTGTACCTTGGTCCGTAAGCAGTTCTTTACAAATACCCACCCGGCTAAAAACAAGAGATAGCTCTTTGGCTATGGTTTTGGCCGAGGTATTTCTGAGAGGGATCGCTTCTGGATAACGGGTGGCATAGTCCATTATAACCAATATGTACTGGTGCCCCCTAGCGGACTTGATTATAGGACCTACCAAATCCATTGCGATTCTCTCAAACGGGACCTCAATGATGGGTAGAGGGACCAGCGGGCTACGGAAATGTGGCATCGGGGCCGACCTCTGACACACAGGGCAGGAGGAACAATAATTTTCTATGTCCTTCATCACCCCAGGCCAATAGAATCTCTGTAATACCCTCTCTCGGGTTTTCTCTGTCCCCAGATGACCTCCAAGAATGTGCCCATGGGCCAACTCCAACACCAACTTCCTGTAAGGTTTGGGCACCACAAGCTGCTCAACGGTTTCTTCTGCCCTTTTTGCCACCCGATACAGTAGGTCCTTCTCTACGCTGAAGTATGGGTAAGTGCAGGTATTATCTGGGTTCACTAACTCGCCATCTATTTCCACTACGTTTTCCCGTGCCTTTATTAGGGCGGGGTCTTTTAACTGTTCTGTGGCAAAATTTTCCCTGTGAACCTCCAGATCAGAAAACTCCACAGACGGTAGGTTTTCGTCTGAGGAGGTGGGCTCCTCTCCAGTTTCTTGAGTCTCCCCTGCCAATACTGACAAGGGAAATTCTGGAGAGTCCTCACCACTCTCAGAGGAGTTCTGGCTATCACATTCCTGGTACATAGGGGCACCAGTGGGGGGCTCAGGATCATCCCACAGTTCCCAGAACTTCGGAAAATCCCTTCCCACAATAGCATCGTGCAGTAATTGAGATACTAACCCCACTGGATGAGAGAGGGTACCTTTGGGGGTCTCGAAACACACTGTAGTCACTGGATACTCTCGGGTGTCCCCATGCACACAAATAACAGCTACCTTGCTATTCCCAGAGACCTCTGTTTTAACTAATTCAGCCTTTATCAGGGTCACAAGGCTACCTGAATCCAGTAATACCACAACATTTCTACCATTAATACACATTTTGCATAAATGTTTCTCAGTTCCCCGAATGGCAGTGCATGCGACTGTCGCACACAGCGACTGACGTCTGTCCGTCAGAAAGTCACATTGCATGGGTTCCTCCACAACCGGGCAATTTGCTGCAATATGTCCCGCTTGCCGGCAGCGGTAGCAAACAATCCTTTTGGCTGCCTCTTGAGCCCCTGACTTCCCAGGCTGTTCTCGCCAAACTTTGGGCAGAGCTCCCACCCTCTCACTCTCTCCACCCTCACCCCTTGGAATCCTCTTATCCGCCCCTGGGGATGGTCTGGTCTTAGGGTGGAAAGTCCGAGAGTCTCTGGAAGAGGCCGTCAGGTTCTCTGTAGCCAAGTATTTCTCTACACGATCCACAAGACCACCGGCCGTCTCTGGGTCTCCATGGCTTACCCACTTTTGGATGGCAGTAGGAAGAGCTCTCAAAAACCGATCCATTACAACACGTTCCACAATCTCTGGTGCGGACAAAGTCTCTGGCTGTAGCCACTTCCTGCTCAGGTGAATGAGATCATACATTTGAGACCTGGGGGGTTTTCCAAGCTGGAAAGTCCAGTTATGCACACGCTGAGCCCGGACAGCCAGGGTGACACCCAGCCTTGCCAATATTTCAGCTTTTAGCATCACATAGTCTTTTGCTTGGTCAGGCTCTAGGTCATAGTAAGCCTTCTGCGATTCACCAGTTAACAGAGGAGCCACCAGTCCAGCCCACTGCTCCTCAGGCCACTTTTCTCTTTCAGCAGTCCTTTCAAATGTGGTCAAAAATACCTCTGGATCATCCTCTCCAGTCATTTTTGTCAATAAACGACTCACCCCAAAGGACGCGGTATTAGTGGGACGGCTTTCCTCACTGGTCTGCGGACGTTGCTGCATTACTGCTTCCATTTGTTGTAGTCTCTGCTCTTGCTTCTGTAACAGGTCTATGAAGCGGGCCTCAGATTGCTGCTGGGCTTGTTGATGAGCTTGCTGCTGGGCTGCAAGGCTCCTTTGCAAACCTGCATTTGTCTGCTGTTGATTGGCATTTGCTAGAGCCAGCTGTTTCAGTATCTCCTCCATGCTGGCTTAAAAAAAACTGCCACTGGTTCTCCACCAACTGTGAGGGGGTTAACTCGGTAGCGGGTGTGTGTGACCCCCTGGTTGGGCTCCCCACACAAAAACAGGGCCAGCAGACGGAGGTTGTGGTTTTCAAAATCAAAAGGTGCGGTTTATTTCTCTATGTACAGTGACAAAAACACAGCAAAGCCAAAAAGAAACATAAACAAAATAAATCCTGGTCAGTTTGACCTCTGACTAAACATGCAGGTTTCCTAAACTAACAACTGGGATCAGCCTGGTGCTGTCCTAGTCCCTAAGTCCCTGGTTTAGTAAAAGTCCAAACAAATAGCCACACAGGCTTTGCCTCACCGCACAGGGGTTCACTCTCCCTAGACAGTCCACACAGGTCTGGTTCCAGGCATGAGCTAACATCTAATGAAGCTGGGAGTTCTTATAGAGGCCTAAATGAGCTGACAAGCTTCAGCTGGTCTCATCAACTCCCTGCCTCACGACGCCCAGCACTCTCCCTAGAGGTATGAGTCATTCATGAGCCCACTAGCCTCAGCTGGGCTTCATCAACTCCCTAGTTGTATAAGTCGGCATAAAGCCTGAATCTGGGAGAAATATATCTACCCCCCTGGATGCAACCAGGTGACTTTACCTTCCTGCTGTCACACACCACTTTAAGAAATTCTCAATGATGCAAATGAAATAACAGAGATCTCAACCTTTAAAGTTAAACTGATGAAGAAACAAAGTCCCAATTATAGCTAAATATTATAGTCCAAGGTGATTAAGTAAATCAAATGTGTTACATCATTCCAGTGTGGTACTGTGGATGCATATAGCAGTATACCAGTGCCACAACCTAACTAAACCAGACTGCGTGAAGTGCAACAATCATGGACTTTATAGACACCACAATATGCAATGGTTTAAAAAATAAATAAAAATGTATGTCTTAAAAAACAGTAGATAGCTATAAACACATAGAAAGATCAAAAATGCTCAAAATAAGCCACTAATAGGGTCAACAGACCCACACCAATCCTAGAATAATGTTCATCACATGGGTTAAAAGGCTATAGGTGTCCATGAGGGATTGGCGTATTGGCAAAGCTAGTAGGAGCCCGACATGTTTTTTGCAACGAACGGCTTCCTCAGGAGCAGGAGCAATTCTTATTGAATAATTCAGACAAACAGGAAGTGATGTCAGGTACAGGCAGGAAGTTCCGGGTGAAAAATTAGTTGGGAGGAAGTAGAAAGGAGACATTGCTGGAACTGGCAGCAGAGGAGGCATTGGATACCGAGTCCCCACATGAATTGGTGTTTTGTGTTATTGGATGTCCCGTCTGATTGAAGTGCTAAACCCCTTTGACTCCAGACTACCCCTCCACTCAAGACCATCTCCAGTGGCGTCCATTAACCCCCTAAGCAATCTCAGATTTGGGCGGCGTATGCCTCTCCAAATCCGAGACCTCTGGTAAGCCTCCTCAACATATACTTGGTGGCGGATCTCACATCACATCTCTATTTTTTAATGTTTGAGTGTTCACACTCTTCAAGTTTATTTGATTTGGGTGGCTTATGCCCCGCCAAATCCATAACTTCTGGTAAGCCTTCCTCTATTCACTTTGGTGGTGGCTACTTTCTCTCACAAACAGAAGACTGTTGATTACAATTTCACGTTTTGATTCATCACGTTCTCTCTGGACTGATCTTCATCACCTTCGTTTTATGGATTCCATTTCTAATGGACATTCATTTGCCTATTATGGACATTCATTTGCATATATTTGCATAATTGTGTTAATATAATTTGAGGACTTTATCACTGGAGTCACCCAGCACGTTATTTTGGGTGATACACGTGTTTATCACTATATTATCATATTCAGTTTTTTGTGTATATTTTCACATTTATACATATTTATTTAGTTAGCGCTACACTTTTAATTTTCGATTATCACTAGCTTTTTGTACCAGCAGTGTTGGCAGCTTCGTTTCACATTATTTCCAGCGCAGTATTATCCTTTTACTTTCCAATAATTCAGACACAACAACTTCCAGATTCTTGAAGGAGGTTGTTGGTATGGCAAATTCGGTATGGATGCCCCATTCGCTTGGTGGCACATCTACAGATTCTGGTGGTAAAGAGTAAAAATACAAACAATATTCGCGCTGCTAACACATATGAGCAGCTACAATACCTGTGGAAAAAAGGCAACAACAAACAATATACAAAAAATGCAGCGCTATGTGTATGACAATGTGAAAAACCAAGTGCTCCAAAATTAACTGAATCACAGAAAAAATAATAAATAAAAATCCAAATATATTAATGAATAAAAAGTCCAATTATATATAGAACTCCAAATAGATGTGATGAAACATATATTCAAATCAATTCCAAAAGGTGCAAGTGAATCTTCCAAAGTAAATATGTGACTTGTAACATAACCACCACCACGTGAAGGGGAGGCTTACCGGATGTAGTGGACCCAATACACATACGTGTATGGGGTCAAACAGGCTGAATACGTATACGTCCGTGCATATGGAACCAGATAAACACTGCGCACCCTTATATCCAAGGTCCAAGCTCAGGAGGGGATACCAGAAATTCAAGCCAATAGGGAATTTGACTCACATAAAGTTCATGTGGAAAAAGAAGGGAGATGGCACATAGCGTAATAACGCAAAGGATTTTAATGAATATAGGCAAGTACACTTACATTCAATCCATAGATTTGATGCTTTGCAAAGACACTCAGTAGCAGCAGTAGAGTCTCCCGACGCGTTTCGCAAAATGTTGCATCGTCTGGGGCATGACTCCACTGTTGCCTGTATGCTATTTATATGTGACAGAGACCTCCCCCTGATCTGCCCACCAGAACAGCACTTCCTGTGAAATCAAAGATGGCGCCAAAGCGTGCATCCCAAGCCTCTCTATGGAACCCCTCCATACGTGACTGGTTCATTTGTGGGAAGCTGTATCGGCCAGAAGGGGAGCTATTAATAGTATAATGTCAACATATATAGCCGCTTACCTATGCATGGTAAGGGCTAAATCCTCTGATTCCGCATGTGTGTGTGAGATCCTCGTGATAGGAGCCATGACACCTTTAACGCTGTCTAATGACAGCCTGGCGTGCCCGTCCCACAGTCCCGCGTCACTCCGCCTGCATATGCAAACGAGACGCCGGCCGACGTGCGGACGTACACGCCATACGTGGGCGGCGCAGCGGCGCCGTCCAACGCCACATGACCGTCACGTGACATCACGTCACATGATTATCCAGGGTATAACACAACAGCGTCATCTATCTCGAGATGACAGTCACGTGACATCACATGTCCATCACGGAGCCCCTGCTACACAGGGAACACCCATAACAAGCAGAAATTACGCTGTGCGTCATCAACAGCAGGCTCAATTATAAACCGAGCGCTGCGTTCCAACGCCATGCATAACACAGAGCGTGGAACGCAGCCCTGACTGGAATCACATAAACCCCTAGCGGTCTCCATAGATATAATATGTCTACTAATGCGGCCAGAAAAGGGTATTGCATGCAACCAAAAGAAAATGGGTGCGATGGTGACTGCCTTTAATATTATAAAAAGGGTCATAGAACAATTAAAAAAGAATAAATAGATGACCAAAAAGGAGGTATTAAACCTATTGATCATCTTACTGTGTGTGGAATAAGAAATCTTGACATGAAAAGTTAGTCTCCTGTAAGAGACAAACTAAGAGGCCATTATCCTAAATCCTCACAAAATGAATTTGTGATTAAGACAACAATTGCTGTCTAATGGGCAAACCAGGAGCGGCCTCAATCCAACTACACAGTAACTCATAAAAATCACATAATATATGACATAGATAAAATACATAAAATATAACAAAAATAAAAAAGGAAATAGTCATGGGGGATAATAATCCTCCTGAAATTTCCTTAAGAAAAAGTATGATTGGTCCATGGTCTAATGGAAACTGCCATTCTTAAGATTGGTCGATAAAGGAATTAATATCCCATTCGACGTTTAAACCAGACGGCCTGTGCGTTTGTAATTCATATATCCAGTAGGTCTCCAACTGAGACACACCCCTAATTTTAGGGGCACCCCTCCAATGGGGGATGAAGTGATCAATGATCAAAAATTGTGTGCCAGCTGGATTCCTACCGTGATACAATCTGTAGTGTCTGGGCACCGTATGATTAACATCACCCCCCAAAATAAGAGAAACATGTTCACCTACTCTCACGGAAAACGGCCTAATTGTACGGCCAACATATTGTTTCCCGCAAGGGCAGGTGATAAGATATACTATGTGTGTGGTGGAGCATGTGCAAAATTGTTTAATTGGATACACCTTCCCTGTCTTAGTTGACCTAAACTCCAGGGTTTTGCTCCTACCAGATGTGTTATACCTACACACGCTACACCTCTTACATGGATGGTAGCCCACCAATTGATGAAAAAAGGAGGGGCGTACTGGGGGGTTGATGATATTAGGTGCTATTCTACCCCGAAGGGTAGGTGCCCCTCTGAAAATAACTTTGGCCTGATCTGGTAAAACTGAACCAAGGATATTATCGTTTTTCAAGATATCCCAGTGCTTTACTATAATAGCTTTCACTTGTTTATACTGTAAGGAGAAGGAGGTAAGCATCGCCCATTTAAAAGCATCATTGGGTTCGCCTTTCTGTTTAACCATCAACAGAGAATCCCTATCGGTCTCCAATACCTGTCTAAGGTCCTTATCTATATTGGCAAGATCATAGCCTTTATCGATAAAACGTTTTTTAAGGATCTCAGCCTGAGTGAGGAAGGTGTTCACATCACTGCAGTTCCTTCTCAATCTGAGGAACTGACTCCGCGGGACAGATTTAAGCCACGATTGATGGTGGCAACTATCCTGTGGAATGTATCCATTCCGGTCAGTCTTCTTAAAGTGTGTTTGAAAACAGAACTGACGGTCATGGATGCTAATTTCTAGATCAAGAAACTGTATCTTTTCATGGCTGGCAGTGTATGAAAGGGAGATCCCCCTATCATTAACATTTAGATGGTCCATGAAGGTGTTCAATGATGTAACACTGCCACTCCATAGGAGGAGGATGTCGTCAATATACCTAGCCCAGAACACAAGGTGCTGGGTGTCATAGGTATAGACGACATCCTCCTCCCACTTGGCCATGAACAGATTAGCCAAACTGGGGGCATATTTGGCCCCCATGGCTACACCTCTCAACTGGAGGTAAAAATTATCATTGAACCAGAAGTAGCTACTCCTTGTGGCGAACTCCAATAGTTCCATAATGAACGCCCTTTGAAAGGGAGCTAAAGTTTCCTCCTTCTCCAGAAAATATTGTACAGCTCCTAACCCCATATTATGTGGGATACATGTATAGAGTGAGGCTACATCGGCTGTCACCAAAATGTAGTCCCCATCAATACTTACTTCCTGTAATTTTCTTATAGTAGCCCCCATGTCCGCCAGATAGGATGGCACACGCCTGACCACAGGCTGGAGATAATGGTCAATATAGCGGCCAATTCTGGATGTGACGGAATTTATCCCGCTCACAATTGGACGACCGGGTGGATGCACTGGGTCCTTGTGAACCTTCGGTAGATAATAAATGGTGGGTATCCTAGGGACCACCGGGACCAAAAACTCTTTTTCTTTTTTGTTTAAAATGTTTCTAGAAAAACCGCTGTCAACCAAACCCTGAAGTTCAGTTTTGAACCTAGAAGTAGGATTAGAAGGCAACTGTGAATATGTATTGGGCTCATTCAAGATTCTGAACATTTCTTGTTCATAATCTGATTTGTCCAGAACAACTATGCATAGGTAAGCGGCTATATATGTTGACATTATACTATTAATAGCTCCCCTTCTGGCCGATACAGCTTCCCACAAATGAACCAGTCACGTATGGAGGGGTTCCATAGAGAGGCTTGGGATGCACGCTTTGGCGCCATCTTTGATTTCACAGGAAGTGCTGTTCTGGTGGGCAGATCAGGGGGAGGTCTCTGTCACATATAAATAGCATACAGGCAACAGTGGAGTCATGCCCCAGACGATGCAACATTTTGCGAAACGCGTCGGGAGACTCTACTGCTGCTACTGAGTGTCTTTGCAAAGCATCAAATCTATGGATTGAATGTAAGTGTACTTGCCTATATTCATTAAAATCCTTTGCGTTATTACGCTATGTGCCATCTCCCTTCTTTTTCCACATGAACTTTATGTGAGTCAAATTCCCTATTGGCTTGAATTTCTGGTATCCCCTCCTGAGCTTGGACCTTGGATATAAGGGTGCGCAGTGTTTATCTGGTTCCATATGCCCGGACGTATACGTATTCAGCCTGTTTGACCCCATACACGTATGTGTATTGGGTCCACTACATCCGGTAAGCCTCCCCTTCACGTGGTGGTGGTTATGTTACAAGTCACATATTTACTTTGGAAGATTCACTTGCACCTTTTGGAATTGATTTGAATATATGTTTCATCACATCTATTTGGAGTTCTATATATAATTGGACTTTTTATTCATTAATATATTTGGATTTTTATTTATTATTTTTTCTGTGATTCAGTTAATTTTGGAGCACTTGGTTTTTCACATTGTCATACACATAGCGCTGCATTTTTTGTATATTGGTGGTAAAGAGTAGCATTAGATCATTACATAAAGTGGGTAGTGCTGGGCCTTCATAAGACTCAAAAGTCGCTGCACCTAAACCAGTCTATGTGATTCAAAATAGCATTCATGATATCCAAGCTTGTAGATGGTCCAAGGACTGTATCACCAATGTTGAAACCAGTGGTCATGTGTGGCTTCCTAAATGAGCATCCAGCTGCCTCAGGAGACACACACCGGAACAGTGCATGCTTGAAGTAAATCAAGCAAAGAAAACAACACCTTCACACGTGCAAAATGTTCTTTTTTGAGTGTGTTCATAGGCCAACACACCATCTCCCTATAGAGTCAATACTCGCTGGTAGGGCTGGCTGCCATTACAACAGCATGTGCGTCCACAACATGTGTTAGAGCATCTACAGCATGCATATAGAACTCTCCCCAGATCTGCATTAAGTGGAACCTTTTAATGGGATGTAACCAAGATGTGGCTGGAATAAATTAAGCTCACTGGGAAGCCAAAAGATAACATTCAATAGTGTACTATTTTAATAAATGATTGATATTTGACACAATCAATGATAAAAGCAAGAGCACTTACATGAACAGCCGCTGCCGACCCTGGATCGAGCAGTGGCATGATGTCAGCACAAGAAACTCCACCCCAATGCATTTTGAAAAATATGATGTTATCAAGGGGCCCTGTTTTTTCTAGAAAACATACTTACGGTACTTGCCCAGGGAATCCAGCATTGCTCCTGCTGCGATCTACTGCAACAAGTTAGGTTCCATGCTGCAATCTTTCCATTTGGAACTGGCTGCTTCTTCCGAGTTCTGGCAGTCAGCCCCTAATGATACACCACTAGGGCTGGGATATGTGATAGGAATATAGGAAGAGGCTGCAGGAGCCTGACACATCATTCTCACTTAGGCAAGAATGGAGGTAGGAGGTTGGGCTGGAGTTGGGCTGGAGAAAAAACATGTAAACAAAAAAGACAGTATACAGTGGGACAAAGTGTAAGCACACTGAACATAGATTTGGGGTTTACATGTACCATAAAGAAATTTTTTACTTTAAAATATATTGGCTCCTTTTACAGTCAGGTCCATAAATATTGGGACATCTACACAATTCTAATCTTTTTGGCTCTATACACCACCACAATGAATTTGAAATGAAACTAACAAGATGTGCTTTAACTGCAGACGTTCAGCTTTAATTTGAGGGTATTTACGTCCAAATCCGGTGAACGGTGTAGGAATTACAACAGTTTGTATGTGTGCCTCCCACTTTTTAAGGGACCAAAAGTAATGGGACAGATTAACAATCATAAATCAAACTTTAACTTTTTAATACTTGGTCGCAAATCTTTTGCAGTCAATTACAGCCTGAAGTCTGGAACGCATAGACATCACTAGACGCTGGGTTTCATCCCTGGTGATGCTCTGCCAGGCCTCTACTGCAACTGTCTTCAGTTCCTACTTGTTCTTGGGGAATTTTCCCTTCAGTTTTGTCTTCAGCAAGTGAAATGCATGCTCAATCGGATTCAGGTAAGGTGATTGACTTGGCCATTGCATAACATTCCACTTCTTTCCCTTAAAAACTCTTTGGTTGCTTTAGCAGTATGCTTCGGGTCATTGTCCATCTGCACTGTGAAGCGCCGTCCAATGAGTTCTGAAGCATTTGGCTAAATATGAGCAGATAATATTGCCCTAAACACTTCAGAATTTATCCTTTTGCTTTTGTCAGCAGTCACATCATCAATAAATACAAGAGACCCAGTTCCATTGGCAGCCATACATGCCCATGCCATGACCCTACCACCACCATGCTTCACTGAAGAGGTGGTATGCTTTGGATCATAGGCAGTTCCTTTCCTTCTCCATTCTTTTCTCTTCCCATCACTCTGGTACACGTTGATCTTGGGCTCATCTGTCCATAGGATGTTGTTCCAGAACTGTGAAGGCTTTTTTGATGTTGTTTGGCAAACTCTAATCTGGCCTTCCTGTTTTTGAGGCTCACCAATGGTTTACATCTTGTGGTGAACCCTCTGTATTCACTCTGGTGAAGTCTTCTCTTGATTGTTGACTTTGACACACATACACCTACCTCCTGGAGAGTGTTCTTGATCTGGCCAACTGTTGTGAAGGGTGTTTTCTTCACCAGGGAAAGAATTCTTTGGTCTTCCACCACAGTTGTTTTCCGTGGTCTTTCGGGTCTTTTGGTGTTGCTGAGGTCACCGGTGCGTTCTTTCTTTTTAAGAATGTTCCAAACAGTTGATTTGGCCACACCTAATGTTTTTGCTATCGCTCTGATGGGTTTGTTTTGTTTTTTCAGCCTAATGATGTCTTGCTTCACTGATAGTGACAGCTCTTTGGATCTCATATTGAGAGTTGACAGCAACAGATTCCAAATGCAAATAGCACATTTGAAATGAACTCTGGACCTTTTATCTGCCCCTTGTAAATGGGATAATGAGGGAATAACACACACCTGGCCATGGAACAGCTGAGCAGTCAATTGTCCCGTTACTTTTGGTCCCTTAAAAAGTGGGAGGCACATATACAAACTGTTGTAATTCCTACACTGTTCGCCTGATTTGGATGTAAATACCCTCAAATTAAAGCTGAAAGTCTGCAGTTAAAGCACATCTTGTTTGTTTCATTTCAAATCCATTGTGGTGGTGTATGGAGCCAAAAAGATTAGAATTGTGTTGATGTCCCAATATTTATGGACCTGACTGTATATAGCTAGGAATACCAATCAGCTTTACAAACATAACGTATTACCCATGCCTTTACTTTCTCTGTGTTTTGAGAATCATCATTGCAGGCCAAGACCAGTACATACTTTATTTACATTCAGCCTGCATCTGCACCGTAACTGCAGACAAAGAGTGTAATCAAGGAAATCATCTGCTCCACATTTCTTTTGATCCAGTGTTTTTAGTACAAGAAATCACAAAATACGATTTCTATGCTGCAGTTTTATAGTACCTAAACTACTAAAATCAGTCAATCCCTGCATGAGTTTAGCTAAACGCTTTCACATCCCCCCATTACGTGTGATTCAAAACAGCCAGCCAATTGTGGAAAGCAGAATGTTTATCAAGAGGGATCCTTGATTCCTTCTTTGTTTTAAAGGGCTGGTCTAGGGACATGGCCTATCTACACTGTAGCTAAACTTTTGCAGGGGCTGCTTGCACCATAGAAATCATCATCCATTTAAAGCATTTAAAGAGCTCCAAGCTACCCCCCCCCCAAAAAAATGTTATGTCATCAACTACACATACTGTAGCTGCTGAGTTTTAGTATAAGGACACTTACTTGTTCAGGGATCCAGCGATGTCCTTGCCCAAATCGATTCTTTAATCAGCTTTGGGTGCAGGCGCCGGCTTCTGAAGTAAGGTGATGTAGTGATGTGTCCCAGAAGACTGCGGGGGAAGAAGAGGGGGTGGGGGGCAAACTTTTGGCTCAGTTTGCCTGAGCCGGAAGCTGGAGCGGGTACCTGTCAAAATCAGGTAGCCGCTACCTCACCTCAAAAAAAGTGCCAAATGTAGCAGTGGAGGGGGTGAGGTGCAGACAAGTGGAACTTAGCCTTTTAAGTGGCGCTCCGCTTTAAAGGACATCTATGGCTTCTATGTGAACAGGTCACAATTCAAGTTACTATGTGATGCACAAATCTCATGAAGTAAAAACAAAAACCTCCTTTATCTTACCTAAGTGAGCCAAATCTTCCTTTTTTTGTGTCTCACACACTCCTCTCCCATATACTCATACTGAGCAGGATTAGATGTGGCCAACTGCTGACTGACAAGCTACAGGCAATGAGGATATACTCTAGGCCCGGGCTCCAACCCAGGGTCTCAAAATCAGATGCACATCCTTTTCAAACAGTTGGGTGATTCCCCTTATGACCAAGGCTCCATTAACCACACAGTCCCCTACAAGGAAGTGCTGAAGGGCTTCCTCCCTAGAAGGGATGAGTGAATAAGGACTCTTCTCCCAAGAAGGGGAGAGCTGCAAAATGGCACCATCTCTCATGGAGGGTTAACTAAGAACCCTTCCAGAACATTACATCTCTGTTTTGTCAAAGCTAGGTCCAGCCCACCAATGACAAACTCACCAGCAGTTGGCCAGCTGACAAAACAGACAGGGTCCGTAACACAGGACACCGGAGCCTCCTTGGTAGAGTGACTGGCAGGTGATGTCATACAGATCATCCCTGGATGCACTGCTCTGCAAGAAAAAAATGACAAAAGTGAGAATTTAACAAAATACAGTAAGGATGGTGAGACGCACGTCCCTTCATACAGTATGTATATAGCCTCGTACCCACGGCCGGTTTTCTCGGCAAGAACCGACAAGAAAACTGCTTGCAGAGCTTTCTTGCCGAGAAAACCGGCCGTGTGTATGAGGCTTTCAGGTTTCCCGTCAGGAAAACTGACCAGAATCTCGACGAGAAAAAAAGAAGACCTGCTTTCTTTTTTCTCGTTGGGATTCTCGTCGGCCTGTTTCCAGACGAGAAACCCGAGTGTGTGTACACTTACCTGTCGCCATGGAAACCCACGCATGCTCGAAATGACTTTGACGCATGCGTGGTAGCTTCCTAGGCATAGGTAGGGTGTAGCAAGATGGCGACTACAGCATCGAATGTGACGAGCGCACGCTCGTCGTAGTCGATGACGTCACCGCGTTCGTGCCATTCAAAAGAACGGCGGTTCTTTTGAAAGGTACGTGTGTATACTCAGCCGGGACAAGATTCTTGTCAAGAATCTCGTCAGGAAAAACGACAGGCTTTTTCCTGACGAGATTCTCGATCGTGTGTACAGGGCTTTAGACTTGGATATGCCAGCAACAAAATCCTCCTGCCATATCTCCTGTCCATCTGGGAGTTTTGAGTGTTCCTGTCCACCTTTCCATATTTTATTCCCAAAATGTAAACAAAAAGGCGGATTCCAAAAGGGAGATATACTGTATAGCAATGGATTTATTGAGAGCATGTTTGCCGGGAGGCAGCTCATTTCTCCTTAAGGGTAGAGGGACAAGTGAAAGAGTGCAAGGGTTCTGGTGTATCCCTATTCTTTTAAGGAGGATTGGGCTGCCTCCATGCATATTTGACCTTATTTATTCCATAGCTATGAATGCTCCAATATGGAGACTCTCATAGACTAAAGTTTGGGACCTCACTATACAGAAGGGTGTTGACGAGACAGCTTCCACATACACTTGCAAATGTTGTTCAACTAAAAGCTCTGTTTTTGATATAAATTGTTGGTCATTGTAATATTCTTCTTTTTTTTGCCAACTAGCCAGAAAGAAGCTGAGTATTTCAGTGAAATCTTTTTTTTTTTTTTCATTTTTAAAACTTTTGGCCAATTTAATAATTATTTTTTAAACTGCCGTTCTGCTTCAATCTTCGTCATCTACCAAAAAAAATTAAGTATCCATTTTGGGTGGATTAGCCCTTTAAACTGCAGACAAAAACCCATTTGCAAGATTATCTTGGCATTTGCATTTCTTCAAAATAGATGCTTTTCTCCTTGCTAGGCATTGACAGTGGAAATAGCGAGTTATACAAACTGCAAGAGAATTTTAGATAAAGTCGGCATGTTGTGCTTGCAGCTCGCATCTTTCTGATCTTGCAAATATTCCATTGAAATGAAAATGAACTCAGTTTTGTTGGCGGAGTTTGATGAAATTTCCCAGTGGAACCCAGCAAGATTTGGTAAAATGTGACAAAAATGTGATCTGTTGAGCCGTATCTCTGTTTGAGTAACTGTTGTACATAAATGAATGTTCAGAATTGATAAAACAGACATTTGCAATAAAGGTAATTCTTCTGCCGTAGCTTTGCCTTGTGCATAGCCTTTTGGTTTTCGTGAAAGATTAGCAGAAAGTCACAGTGCTGTCTGTTTTCAAATCTATCATGTAGATGAGCTGTTAAAGCTACACAAGAGTTGACTGCAAGCATTACACTGCATATCAATTAATGACTTTAAAAGGAAGGAGCTGTTTCTAGGCAAAGACTGCCACCACCTGGCACTAGAAATCCTTTTTAATTCTTCTAGACCAACAACAGATTATTGTGCAGCTTTTTCATATATATATCATATATATCAGTACTGATTTATTTACAGGTCAATAGATAGGTAGGCGTTAGATAAAATAAAGACAGATAAATAGACTTGAATATATCCTTGTGTATTTTCAGCAGTGGATGCCCCCCTCCTAGTCTCCAGGAGTAAGAACATTGAATTATAGAAAGCTGTTAGGTGCGAAGATATACCATCATAGTTATCATGTATCACAGTGCCAGGGGTTTGCAACAGGAGGACAGCTCGAATATGATTGGCATGCATGATGTGTCAAACATGATGGTGTGTAATAATGCTCAACAGATCAATCTACAGAGGTTACCCTGTCTTCCCATAGCAGATATTTTGATCACTTTGTACAAATCAGTGACTTGTCTGTCTATACATCCATTGCTGGGTCTGTTGAGTTGCAGGTGAAATGAATCCAATGCCCCCAGACATATATATATATATATATATATATATATATATATATATATATATATATATATATATAATTTTAACGCACAGCATCAGGAAACGCTCTACTAGGAACATGCAAGAAGGATGACCTTCTGGTACATTAGGATATAAAGCCTATGGTTCTCTTCCCCCAGGCTTTCCACTCTCCTGATCCTTATGTGCAAATTAATTTGCTCAATTCTTAAAGAGGATGACACAACTTTCAGCAAACTCGGGATGCCCTTAAGTGGTCCAATCCTGTGTATAATAAACATAATCTCTTCTACTAGTGGTACACTAAAATATACTGATAGTAAATGTAGCGGGGGTCTAAATTTAGGGGGGATACACCTGGGTGGTAGTATGACCCAGGTGTGTGTAAATCATAGAGGATTTGGACCACTTTCAGTCGTGGAGGACTTTGGTGGTGTACTATTCTCCTTGGCCTGGGGTGGCGGTGTTTCCACAGGTCGAGGTAGAATCACTGCCGCAGTGCTGTCCTTTTTGTCCCGTTCCGGCAGTGGTACAGCGGGGGCGGAGAACCTGCTGTGTCGTCACGGGAGGAGATAAAGGGGAGAGACGCCCTCGCCACAAGGTCTTCTACATCCGGCGCCCAGGCACCTTAGGCCTGGGTGCGGTCGTTCCGGAGTTCCAGCCCAGGCGCCCATGGCCTGGTCAGAGCAGTGTTGGCGTCCATCTCAGTCACCTTAAGCCTGGGGTGAGGTACTACACCGGAGGCCTGGCGCCCAGTAACTTCGACTGGGCTCCGCAAGGGTGGATGAGTCCGAGGGACCCTGAGGTGGATGGGGCCCATGTCTGAGGTGAGGAGGCCAGAGAGGTTACCCGTCTGAAGAGTCCGGAGCAGCATCAACTCGGTGACGGAGGGGCCTCTGGTAACTCCCTTGGAGGGACATCTTCCACCTGACAGGGGCCGCAACGCAGCGAAGGTACTCCATTTATGTTCTTCCGAGTCGCTGGTAGAGACTTATACGTTTCAAGTTCCTCTCTCTAGCTAATGGCTATAGTAACCGCTGGTGAAACCACAGTGGTTTAGTTTATCATTAGAACAGTGCCTCGACCTGCTCACCCCACCGTATTGAACTGTTTATGGATCTCAACTAATTGGCGAACAAAGAACTGTTTATTGTGTGTGTTACAATAAAAGAAGTGTTGGATCCTTATCGGTGTGTGGAACTCTGGTTGATGGGAGTAAAGGGGAGTGTCAGCACAGCAGGACTTGGTTGTGAATAGAAACACACAGGCCCGAGAAGAATATTTGGTACTGGCCTTCACCTCACCTGCTACAATGGGGAGGACATGGGCCGTAGCGCATCTCACCCTCACCTACAACATACCCCTAGACAGAGAAAAGGGGGTGAGGCCGCTACACGTGGGGGCTCGTGAGTCCGGGATGATGTGTGTTTTAACCATGGAACTGAGAGCGGCTGTGTTTGAACTTTGCTGCCCGGAGGAGTTCCGAGGGGGTCGGCCATGTGATCGGCCAGAGTACATCCCTGCTCAAAGTCGTGGACATGACTCTAAGACGGGAAAGGCCCATGCAGAAGAGCGAGAAGAGGGAGAAGTCCAGCCGTGTGACGTACTACATGTGGGGGCTTTTACTGCACTGCGCCATGAGGCACCCCATAACTGCGCAGTTCGTGGGCGGAGACTGGTGGAAGCCCGCGAAAAAGTGCAAGTTGTGGGAGGAGTCTGGCCATGTGAGGAGATACACGTGGGGACTTTGGCGCGTGGTCAGTGCGTGATGGAGCAGCAGATAGTCGGGATGGCCTCAAGCTCCCCGTGGATTCCGGTTCCCTACCCCACGAAGATGACTGCTTTTGCTGCTCCCCTTACAGACACGGGGATAAGACTTAGACCCCGAGGGCAGTTGGCTCTGTACACTTGCAGAGACACGGAGGCCCTCGGTGTGATCTGTCCCGGGTGCTCGGGACTGGTGGTCAACCTGAAGCCATTCGGGCGTTGCGAGGCATGCAAGCAGTTCCTATTCGAGGTGGAGACATCCACAGCAAGGCCCCGGGCCCTTCGCCTCAACTGCCTCACAGGTACCGCTACTCCGGAAGGGGAGACCCAGGCCTTTGCGGAGGTCCCCGTACGCACTGACCAGGGCGATGTGACTGCCCAACCAGAGACTGAGAAAGAGAAATCCGAGGATGCTGCTTCGGTCACCACAGATTCCCTGCTCCCACCTCCGAAGAGGAAAGTCGGTCTGGTACAGGCCTCCTGTGGTCGTGGTCGAGCTTTACCCCGCCGCTTGCCTGGCCTGGATGGCGCCGGTAGAGAGAAAAGTCCTGGACATCCTGCTTCTTCAAAAGGTCAAGGTGAGCCAGGGGCTGGGACTGTGGTGGTGGTTGGAGGTGTCGGGGGTCCACAGCCGGTGGAGCCCGCTAGGGAGGGTAGTTCCACGTCTACTAGGGACTACCTCCCCACAGAGATGTATGACACCTCCGACCTAGAATCGCTGTCGGACTGTGGAGAGGATGGTGAAATAGATTAACTTTTTCACCGCAAGGGCTGGGACAAAATGCCATTGCCTGTGTTACGTACACCATGGGATTCGCCCATGTCCACGGGAGACAGCACGCCCCGGGCGGAAGCCCCGGAGCTCACGAGGAAGCCTAGTCTTTTGCTTGTCATTCCGCTACCTGCAGCATCATCCGTTCCGGTGGCGGGGACACAGCGCGCATCACTACGGGCACCAAGATTCAAACCAACGGAGGTAGTGAAAGTACCTCGGCATCCAGAGGCCCTTGTTCCGCCAGGAGAAGGTGAGCGGGCCACAATGCCTCCTTTGGCCCGACTGCAGCAGCTATTCTGCCAGAGGGTCGCCCGCGAGTACTGATGGGAATATCCTTACTTGCCTCGGGACTTGCTTTTTGAGGTCGAAGTCCTGAGACAGAGATGGTACGACAAGTTTGTTTGGGAGAAGCTTAAAGTGCCGCATGCCCGTCGGTACTTGTCCTGTTCAACATCAGTGTCCAAACAATTCAGAGACTGTAGAGCAGAATGGATGTGGGGCCGCCATATCCACTCAGACAAGGTGCTTATCTGCCGGAAGGATGGAGAGGACATTGATTATTCAGTGGAAGTCTTTGATAAGCACCTGAAGCCCCTGTTCTTGCTGCACCCGAAATTTTATTTGTAAGGAGGAAAAAAAACTCCCCTGTATGTTCTTCTGTTGTTGAACTTTCTGGAAGTGTTTTACCAGAATATCAGAACTGGGCCCTAGTTTTTTATTTGGGCTTTTCTACTCTTTGGAGGAATGAGAGCTGTTTTGTTTTGTTCTCTCTTTCTTCATACATCAGAGACACAGACTTTGGGGTAGAATCAGAGTAGGGACGCAGGAAGAGGGAAGGTTGCCTGGAAGATTTCACCAAGTGTCATTACCACGGCACTGTCACCAGGTGGCAGTGTTGCGCAACGGCTGTTTTTTCTTTTTTACATTTGCATCACCTTACTCATTGGAACGAATGGGTCCCTCGGCTGATGGACCCATTCATTCCAAATTAACACAAATGTGTCAGGATGTTGTATTTTGTTTCCCTTCTGCAGGAGATTCATCTGTCAAGACTGCTGAGTGTGGGGTGGTTCTTAGACAGTAATGGGAGGGATTGTATATGTGTATATGTTCAGATGGTTTTATTGAAAAGTTTTATTATTTCATGTTCCCTTTCCCTTGAGCAGGTCTTGGCACAATTGGGATTCAAATTTTGAAGGATGGCCTCTGGGGTCAGGCTTATGTTACCACTTTTTGGAAGACATGGGTTTGCACCAGACGCTGGGAACCAGCGTCAAATCACTAGGGGGAGAGTGTAGCGGGGTCTAAATTTAGGGGGGATACACCTGGGTGGTAGTATGACCCAGGTGTGTGTAAATCATAGAGGATTTGGACCACTTTCAGTCGTGGAGGACTTTGGTGGTGTACTATTCTCCTTGGCCTGGGGTGGCGGTGTTCCCACAGGTCGAGGTAGAATCACTGCCGCAGTGCTGTCCTTTTTGTCCCGTTCCGGCGGTGGTACAGCGGGGACGGAGAACCTGCTGTGGTGTCACGGGAGGAGATAAAGGGGAGAGACGCCCTCGCCACAAGGTCTTCTACATCCGGCGCCCAGGCACCTTAGGCCTGGGTGCGGTCGGTCCGGAGTTCCAGCCCAGGCGCCCATGGCCTGGTCGGAGCAGTGTTGGCGTCCATCTCAGGCACCTTAAGCCTGGGGTGAGGTACTACACCGGAGGCCTGGGGCCCAGTAACTTCGACTGGGCTCCGCAAGGGTGGATGAGTCCGAGGGACCCTGAGGTGGATGGGGCCCATGTCTGAGGTGAGGAGGCCAGAGAGGTTACCCGTCTGAAGAGTCCGGAGCAGCATCAACCCGGTGACGGAGGGGCCTCTGGTAACTCCCTTGGAGGGACATCTTCCCCCTGACAGGGGCCGCAACGCAGCGAAGGTACTCCATTTATGTTCTTCCGAGTCGCTGGTAGAGACTCATACGTTTCAAGTTCCTCTCTCTAGCTAATGGCTATAGTAACCGCTGGTGAAACCACAGTGGTTTAGTTTATCATTAGAACAGTGCCTCGACCTGCTCACCCCACCGTATTGAACTGTTTATGGATCTCAACTAATTGGCGAACAAAGAGCTGTCTATTGTGTGTGCTACAATAAAAGAAGTGTTGGATCCTTATCGGTGTGTGGAACTCTGGTTGATGGGAGTAAAGGGGAGTGTCAGCACAGCAGGACTTGGTTGTGAATAGAAACACACAGGCCCGAGAAGAATATTTGGTACTGGCCTTCACCTCACCTGCTACAATGGGGAGGACATGGGCCGTAGCGCATCTCACTCTCACCTACAACATACCCCTAGACAGAGAAAAGGGGGTGAGGCCGCTACATAAACATTTGATTTTTTTTTCTTTAAATAACAACTGTGTTATACTTACCTGCTCTGTGTAATGGTTTTGCCCAGAGTAGTCCGGATGCTCCTCCTCTGGGGTCCCCCACTGGCACTCCTGCCCTCCCCCCTTCCCGTCTAGTGCCCACCATAGCAAGCTACTTGCTATGGTGGCACTCGTGCGGGCTCACTCCCGAGCAGCCTCTGTGTGTACCATAGACACACAGAACGCTGCTCGGCCCCATCCCCACTACCTCCTCATTGGCTGTGATTGATGCCAGCGGGAGCCAATGACTCTTGTTGCTGTTTCTGAGCCAAAGAGGAGTGATAGAGCGAAGAGCCGCTGCTCGGGATTGGGCTCAGGTAAGTATAAGGGGGCTGGGAGGGAGCTGCGCACACTTTTTATCTTAATGCAGAGACTGCATTAAAGTGTTACTAAGCCCACAACAATAAAATCAGTCTGTATATGCAGTAAAGCATGCTTGTTATACTTACTGTGGAACCTAAAGTGTTAATCCTCCGCATTGTGTAAAAAAGCTGTTTGATCCCATCTTCTCTGATCCTCACCTTCTTCCACAGTCCCCTATCCATCTCCTGATAAGATAGAGCCTTTGGAGTCATTCTGCACATGCTCAGTTTGGTATGTATTTCTAGAGAGGTTGTTTGTTTTTTTTTGTTTGTTTTTTCGGGAGAGTGCATGTAATCAGCACAGGGACAATCAGCACTGTCCAGACAGAGGGTCAGGGGATCTGCAGCCTCATAGGACAGTCAGAGTATAAAGAAAACTCCTCCTACAAGCTTTAACCGGACACTGATAGAAGTCAAAAGACTTATATATATATATATATATATATATATATATATATATATATATATATATAATTGCATTTCCATGTTCTGTGTACTGTGGGAGACCAGATATAGTGAATGCAGTGTTTTGGGTTTCGTAACACTTTAAGGTAAAAAACCTTTTGCCTTTAGAAACACATTGAGGACCAATTCAAACCTACAGTTGCAATAAAAAGTATGTGAACCCTTTTGGAATGATATGGATTTCTGCACAAATTGGTCATAAAATGTGATCTGATCTTCATCTAAGTCACAACAATAGACAATCACAGTCTGCTTAAACTAATAACACACAAAGAATTAAATGTTACCATGTTTTTATTGAACACACCCTGTAAACATTCACAGTGCAGGTGGTAAAAGTATGTGAACCCCTAGACTAATGAGATCTCCAAGAGCTAATTGGAGTGAGGTGTCAGCCAACTGGAGTCCAATCAATGAGATGAGATTGGAGGTGTTGGTTACAGCTGCCCTGCCCTCTAAAAAACACACACCAGTTCAGGGTTTGCTTTTCACAAGAAGCATTGCCTGATGTGAATGATGCCTCACACAAAAGAGCTCTCAGAAGACCTACGATTAAGAATTGTTGACTTACATAAAGCCGGAAAGGGTTATAAAAGTATCTCCAAAAGCCTTGCTGTTCATCAGTCCATGGTAAGACAAATTGTCTATAGATGGAGAAAGTTCAGCACTGCTGCTACTCTCCCTAGGAGTGGGCGTCCTGTAAAGATGACTGTAAGAGCACAGCGCAGACTGCTCAATGAGGTGAAGAAGAATCCTAGAGTGTCAGCTAAAGACTTACAAAAGTCTCTGGCATATGCTAACATCCCTGTTAGCGAATCTACGATACATAAAACACTAAACAAGAATGGATTTCATGGGAGGATACTACAGAGGAAGCCACTGCTGTCCAAAAAAAACATTGCTGCACGTTTACAGTTTGCACAAGAGTACCTGGATGTTCCACAGCAGTACTGGCAAAATATTCTGTGGACAGATGAAACCAAAGTTGAGTTGTTTGGAAGAAACACACAACACTATGGGGTTGATTTACTAAAGGTAAATCCACTCTGCACTGCAAGTGCACTTGGAAGTGCAGTCACTGTAGATCTCAGGGAAAGATCTGAAATCAGAGGAAGCTCTGCTGATTTTATCATCCAATCATGTACAAGCAAAAATGCTGTTTTTTATTTTCCTTGCATGTCCCCCTTGGATCTACAGCGACTGCACTTCCAAGTGTACTTGTAGTGCACTTGCAGTGCAAAGTGGATTTACCTTTAGTAAATAAACCCCTATGTGTGGAGAAAAAGAGGCACAGCACACCAACATCAAAACCTCATCCCAACTGTGAAGTATGGTGGTGGGGGCATCATGGTTTGGGGCTGCTTTGCTGCATCAGGGCCTGGACGGATTGCTATCATCGAAGGAAAAATTAATTCCCAAGTTTATCAAGACATTTTGCAGGAGAACTTAAGGCCATCTGTCCACCAGCTGAAGCTTAACAGAAGATGGGTGTTGCAACAAGACATCGACACAAAGCATAGAAGTAAATCAACAACGGATAGGCTTAAACAGAAGAAAATATGCCTTCTGGAGTGGCCCAGTCAGAGTCCTGACCTCAACCTGTTTGAGATGCTGTGGCATGATCTCAAGAAAGCGATTAACACCAGACATCCCAAGAATATTGCTGAACTGAAACAGTTCTGTAAAGAGGAATGGTCAAGAATTACTCCTGACCGTTGTGCACGTCTGATCTGCAACTACAGGAAACGTTTGGTTTAAGTTATTGCTGCCAAAGGAGGTTCAACCAGTTATTAAATCCAAGGGTTCACATACTTTTTCAACCTGCACTGTGAATGTTTACATGGTGTGTTCAATAAAAACATGGTAACATTTAATTCTTTGTGTGTTATTAGTTTAAGCAGACTGTGATTGTCTATTATTGTGACTTAGATGAAGATCAGATCACATTTTATGACCAATTTATGCAGAAATCCATATCATTCCAAAAGGGTTCACATACTTTGTATTGCAACTGTATGTGTGTACATTGCAGGATGAAATAAGCTCTTTTAATTTCCCTGTTGGGTCCGTACACACCTATGTGTGTATTAATGTAGCCATGTTAGCACACGCGTTTTTCGTGCATTGAAATGGGTAACATTAACCACTTCAGCCCCGGACCATTTTGCAGCTAAAGGACCAGGCCCCTTTTTGCGATTCAGCACTGCGTCGCTTTAACTGACAATTGCGCGGTCGTCTGACGTGGCTCCCAAACAAAATTGCCGTCTTTTTTTTCCCACAAATAGAGCTTTCTTTTGGTGGTATTTGATCACCTCTGCGTTTTTTATTTTTTGCGCTATAAACAAAAATAGAGCGACAATTTTGAAAAAAAAACAATATTTTTTACTTTTTGCTATAATAAATATCCTCAAAAATATATAAAAAAACTTATTTTTTTCCTCAGTTTAGGTCGATACGTATTCTTCTACATATTTTTAGTAAAAAAAAAACGCAATAAGCGTTTATTGATTGGTTTGCGCAAAAGTTATAGCGTCTAAACAATTGGGGATAGTTTTATGGCATTTTTATGAATATTTTTTTTTTTTACTAGTAATGGCGATCAGCAATTTTTATCATGCCTGAGACACATCGGACACTTTTGACACTATTTTGGGACCATTGTTATTTTTACAGCGATCAGTGCTATAAAAATGCACTGATTACTGTGAAAATGGCACTGGCAGTGAAGGGGTTAACCTGTAGGGGGCGCTGAAGGGGTTAAGTGTGACCTAATGTGTGTTTCTTACTGTAGCGGGGCGTGGCTTGGTGTGTGACGTCACTGATCGTTGTTCCCTATGACAGAGAACAGACGATCAGTGACAGGCTCACTAGGAAGCACGGGGAGAGGTTTGTTTACACTTACCTCTCCCCGTTAAAAAAACAGTGGGGCTTTAAAATCAAAACTTTTATTTTTTTTAACATTTTTGGATACAGTAGGGAAGGGTTAAAACTGCTGTCATTTATTTTTCCCCAAAAAAAAAGAAAAAAAAAAAAAGACCCATGTATGGCCATATTAATTCTACCCTTTATGTCATTCCCCACCACCTTGGTCTTTGGAGGCTAAACAATCAGCACCACACTGGTAATGGCCTCCATGTGATCTGTCTCCTATAACCCCAGGTATTCCCTGCTTCAGCCTATCAACTGGCAAAGCAGGCAAAACCACGGTAAGCCTGATTATTATTTTCAGCTGGCAATTGATGATATAGATTTTAGGTAATTATACAGTTTTTAGATAACTGTTTCTAGATAAAAATGTCATGACTTTTGAAAATGCATTTAACTTAAAAGGAGCTTTGGTGTTGAGCTGTTCTTTAAACTGACAGTCTTATCTTAAAAGAGAAATCAGACGTTATATTAAACAGGAAAAAAAAAGAGATATGAACAGCGTCAGCCTTATTCTTTGAAGAGTTCTTATTCTTAAGTGCAAATTCCTTAATAGCCATAAGCCATACCTTGCAATCAGAATTCATTTTGCTGAAGTCAGGTCTGTACATGTTGAGTTAATGATTGCGTACTGTGGGTTACTGTTCTTAAATGTAGATGCTTTACCATGTTAATGTAATTTCAATAGTCAGTTTAATTCTTTTCATTAAAGTAGTAACTGGTGAGTATTTTCTATTAGAGTGACAACACACAGTAAGTGCCGGTTCACACTACCGCGACTTGGGGGGCGACTTGTCAGACCGCAAGTCGCCCCAAGTCGCTTGACATCAGAAATCACAGCTATGTGAATGAGAGCCGTCTTAATGAAAGCGTATGAAGTCGGAGCGACTTCAGAAAAGGTTCCTGTACTACTTCAAGGCGACTTCTAGGCGACTTGTACCCATTGATTTCAATGGAAGTCTTCTCCAAAGTCGGATCAGTGTCTTAACTGAAGCAACTTTACAGGAAGAGAAAATAGTTTTCTCAGGCAAACCCCTCCCTCCCCCTCCCTCCCACAGAGCTGATTATTGTTTGATTGGCCACTGGCAAAGTCGCCTGTCCTGGAGGTGACTTGAAGTCGCGTTGTAAGTCGCTCCAAGTCGCGCTGAAGTCCTCTCCAAGTCGCCTCGCAAAGTCGCGCTGGAAGTTGTGTTGCCCAGGTGTGAACCGGCACTAACTGTCTCCCAATTGTGTCACCTTGTGACATGAGTTTTCAGTGTTGCAAATTCATCATGCATTACACAGGCATGGTCTGCAATTTTCTTCAGGAAATCCACCTTAAGAAATATAGTGATGCAGCCATCACTGGGGTGCATGCATTTAGACATGATGTTGCTGCAAAGGGGCTTCAGGAAATCAACAGCAGAGATGAAGTAAAGGATGAAAAAATATTTTAAAAACTGTGTTTTATTTTGAAAAAATGCAATTGTTTATAATACACAATACTGGAGGAGATTTACTAAAACTGGTGCACACAACATGTTGTGCAGCTGTACATAGTAACCAATCAACTTCCAGGTTTTACCCTAGGTTCACACCTTTTTGTGCATTTTGCCGTTTTCAGAAAAGCACTACAGTCCATTTAACATGGTTTTCTATGGTACAAGTTCACATCTATGCATTTTGCGGCCGGTGCGCTTTTTTGAAAAGGGTCGGGGACTTGTTTCCCGCATTTGCGTGTAACAGACTTTAATGGAACCGCACCAGACACGCAAGTGTTGTGTTCCTGATGCGATTTTTTATGTGTTTTGTGGTTTTATTTTAACACTGTATATAGCTGCAGAAAAGAATTCAATCCGGATGGCCGCACTCCAACAACGATTTCTTTATTGGTTAAAAACCATACAGCAAAAGATGCAATCAGCAGCTGACATGTTTCACACTGTAACTCCTGGTTACTTACTGCTTACTCATAGCTATGAGCTATGAGTAAGCACCAGTAGTTACGGTGTGAAACATGTCAGCTGCTGATTGCATCTTTTGCTGTATGGTTTTTAACCAATAAAGAAATCGTTGTTGGAGTGCGGCCATCCGGATTGAATTATTTTCTATATGCTATTTTGCATACTGAGCCAGCACCATCATTTTGAGGAGGAGAAGATTTTCTGTGACCCAGACACCTGGAGCGGGTTCTTTTCCCTGACTGTATATAGCTGGTTGTTAAGCAGGGGTCGGGAAGCCAGCCGCCACATCCTTAACAACCGATGAATCAGCTGTGAGCGGGGTTCCCGGCAAAAAAATTGCGGGAAAAAAAAGGCCCATACTAGACCCGGAGGGTCTAGTATAAATTTAGAGCAACCCCCCCCCCCCCCCCCCATGCCAAAATAAAAAAAAATGGCATTGGGGTTTGCGGCAACCAGGCACCATCCACCATACAGCTATGACAATTCGCGCAAGGGAGCCATTCTGCTGCCGTGAGGGCGAGCGGGCGGCATGTGGTTAATTAAATAAGCTGAAGTTGGACTGGCCATACACCTATAGATTATCTGCAGATTTTCTATGGAAGCTGATCGGTTATTATGAACAACTGTACCAGATTCTGTGTGCACCAGTTGTAGTAAATCTCTCCCATTTCAACAAGCTAAATATCATTTAGTTAGGGAAAAGTCTACTTGAAGAATTAGCACTTATAAATAACTTTTTATTAACAAGTTTGTATATTACTTATTATGTTGTTTCTGCAATTTACAAAGACCACATATGGTACTAACCAATAGGGAAAATAAAACAGACATCTCTTAGAAGCATGTTGGCATTGAGCGTGAGTTTGAATGATATAAATAACTCAAAACATATATGGCATCCTCAGTGACAGGAAAGTTGCACACCAGTATTCTCTCAGTAAGAGGCCGTGGGATGGAGAAAGGAAATGAAACCTTCAACAGAGCATAGCAACCTGTGAATATTCGAACATACCCAGCAAGATTTGTGACATGAGCATAGCACTGCTCTATTTTTAACATTAAACCATATTGAAAAGTCTTATTAGCAAGCATATGTAGCCATAAAGTAATTGCTAATGTGACAAATGACACTAGTCATATTGCATTTCCTGAAATATTCTATTATTGTCATTACATATACGTACAAAATCAATCCACACAACAAAAAATTTAAAAAAAGCATACTTGATTATAGATTTCTAAATGTTTCTGACGTAAGGTGAAACTAAATTCTGTTTTAAAATAAATATACACTATATTGCCAAAAGTATTGGGACGCTTGTCTTAACACGCATATGAACTTTAATGGCATCCCAGTCTCAGTCCGTAGCGTTCAATATTGAGTTGGCCCATCCTTTGCAGCTATAACAGCTTCAACTCTTCTGGGAAGGCTTTCCACAAGGTCCACATGCAGGCAGGGCCGCTGATAGGCCAGCACAACTGGCCCTGTTGTACCCCGGCCTGGCCAGCAGGGGAGGCCCGGGCAATCGGGCAACCATGACCGGGAAACCATAACCGAACAACCCCGACCACCTCCAAAGCCCCCACCTTCGCCCCCACCCGCGACTTTTTCTGTTTTTTTTTTAATTGTTGGTGTTACACCATACAAGTGTTCTTGTGGGTGGCAGGGAGGGACTTTTTCTTCTATTTCGGGCGCGGAAGAATGTGAACCGGCATCTCTATCAGCGGCCCTGCATGCAGGCACTCAGGAGCTATGCTGGAGTCATTTTTGTTTTCCTGCAATGATTTGACTTCCTGTTAGAGGCTGACTACATTCATTCTTCATGGTCCCACTGTATGTAGGAACATAGCCATCCTCTCTTGATTTCTCCCGAGATGGACTAGAGATTTTGGACTATGGACTCTGAAGTGTACTTTTACTGTAAATTGTTCACTTGGGGCAAGCTGGCCCAAACAAACTGTTTCCCTTGATAATAACATGTGCAAATTGTCATTGTTGTATAAATTGTATATGGCATCAACTACATACAGTATACAGCATAGCTCCCAACTGTCCCTGATTTCGAGAGACTGTCCCTCTGTCACTCTTTCCTCCTCATTTGTCCCTCATTTTGATCTGATCTATATAGCTGTATATAAAATGCGCTATTTATCAAAAGTTCTTTTACAGGGCTAAACATTTCATCTAGTTTTTAAATTGCTGCATTTGCCAATATAGAGGAATAATAGTGCTAAACAAAAGCATTTGTGGGTTGAACTATTTTTATTTTATATAATTCTCCTTTAAGGGGGCATGGCAGGGGGTGTGTCCTATGCCTACATTCTTTTGCTAATAGGTGTACCTCTTTCCCATCTTAGAAAGTTGGGAGGTATGTATACAGCACTGTGTACTGACAGCGGTACTGGGACTTCCCGTCTGCTGCTGGAACAAAATCAAGCCGGGCTGAGCACTACTCAGCCATTCACAGAAAGACTTGTATTTTTATCAATCAATACAAGGCTCTCTCTAATTTACTGAGGTGGAAAGGCTAGGTTGATGATGTCATGATCTTCATTGCTTTTTTCATTACCGTGCTACTGTCAGGGAAATTTGGCTGTACACTAGGCGCACATTATATTTCCTGTGCTAATAATGCATCTTACCTACAACTCTATTTTCCGTATATCCCCAAGAAAACAGACATCACCACAGCTTGCGTTCCCAGCAACATGCTCTTCTGCCCTTGGTTTTTATTCCAACATCACAAAAGCTATGACAAACAGGAAGTGATGGCCACAATAGCCAATCGCTTCCTCAGTACAAAATGACATCACAGATAATGACAAACAGTAAAGGGAGGGCACTCACAGGAAGGGAAGGGGGGGAGTGCACATGCCCCATCTTAATCAGCATGGAGCCCACTCAATACTGCTCAAAGTAAACAGTATCTAGTAAGATCATTCTACTTGTTCTTACAGGCTTGAGACAATCTGAGGGGACATTGCTACTGCTGTTGTCAATATACCGTGCAAGTACACCGGCAAGGCAGATATCAATGTCCTCTTATAAAAACATATAGTTATACAAAAGGGGATAGCGAAGTCCGCAAGAGAGATATAATAGGTTTCTCTTGTTATGCGGACTTCGGTTCTCTAATGTCCATAGCCATTAGAAGGCAAGAAGCCCAGCGCATTGCGCTTGATACCTACAAACCAACAAGTGCCCACACACACAGTGAACACGTCTCAAATCCCATGAGAAGGTTTTCACACTGACCGTTTTTACCGCTGGTCTCAATTCAACCCAAGTGCGCTCTGCTAGAGCGCTCCTCGATTAAATCAGACACAGGGAGACAGAAGACAAACAATAAAACACACATCCTAGAATAAAATGTCCACATAAATCTTTTATAATAAAATTTCCACAACACTACCATCTGTGACTTTCTAATAACTCACAGCCATCCCCCAAGATGACTTCTCTTCAAAATGTCTTCTCTTCAAAATAAGGATAAGGAGACCTAGTGTAGAACATGAAAGGGAGAAATTATTAAAGACAGCAGGATTCTTTATAAATTCCATAGAAATAAAGTAACGGACCAGACAGATTTCTTGCTTCTTTTCTGCAAGTAAAGTGGCATCCACACCTAAGCATGAGCATTTACAGGAGATTTTGGTACATTTTCATTTTGTGCTTGATTGCATGTCTTTTCAGGTTTATTCAGGCTTGAACATATATGCCAATAGAAAGTTAGTTTAATAGGAAGAATGGATGGTTGTTTAGGTTTGCAAAACACTAATTTTCTGGTGTTTTCTGGTGTTATACAGGTGGGTCCTTTGAAGTCTACAGGACCAAAAACACCCATTTCTGCTTTAAAAGTGGCCTATGTACCCTGTGATCTTTAGGCTTTGAGTTATAGGCATTTGAGCACTCATATGTGAACAGGCACAATTTAAAAGCATGGGATTTTAGTTTGGCCCCTTGGGTTAACCTTGTATCTTCCTCTGAAACTGCACTCTTCCTTTTAGTTCAGAAGCAGTTGTTAGATAGTAGTTGGTCTGCACACTCTTTGTAAGGGTGTCCATTGAGGGGACATTTTTGTAATTAATATTTTAGTGTTAGGTCTACATTTAATTGCCTAACAGTGCATACTGTATAAAAAATAGGAAACCATGTTAAATGCAAAAACAGTTGCCCTGCACCAGTTTTAGAACTGCTTCTCTCCTATACAAGATTGTCTGTGGACAGTCAGCTTATCTTCTATATTGCCTTTGAGTTTCTTTTCTTCCCTTTTAGTTCTAGTAATATGTTACAACTGTATCATACTGATGTACAATTACCAGGCATTGCCACAAGAACTCATGTTCTCATTGAATGCGCTCTTCTCACTTCTGTGTCCATGGCATAGCACTGTTGATGTCATGTCATGACTAGACAAGGCTTGTCCAAGTAAAAGATGCAAAGAGTAAAAAATCTTTGGGTCAGTTCATCTATAACGAAACTGCCAGATAAGGGAAATCTGCCTTCAATAGTTCAGTTTTAGGTATATGGACCCACTGCAGGTGACTTGTAGATATACAGTGCTCAGCATAAATGAGTACACCACAACAGATTTGTCAGAAAACCTTTACTTTCCTTTACTTTCCTTTCAGAATCAACATTTTCTATGGGACACTATACTATGAAATACACCCACAAAGGGCCATTGATTGCAACCAAGATTTGTTAATTTGAACACAAAAAAAGTGTTTTTCCTAACAAATTCATTGATTGCAACCAAGATTTGTTAATTTGAACACAAAAAAGTGTTTTTCCTAACAAATTCATTTAAGACCATGTTGCAAAAATGAATACACCCCAAAGATAGTCTTAGGAGCAAAGCTAAATTTTAGACAACAAAATCCTAATTAACAAGAATTCAACTACAGGTGAGTCTAATTATTCATTAAAATGTGTCCAGCAGACAGTTGATTATAAAAGGGCGTTACTTAAAGTGATTGTAAAGTCTTGCTTTTTTTTTGTTTTGTTTTTTATTCTTTAAACTTGTTTTATTGAAAATATACACGTCTTTTGCATGAACAAGGGTACATACATTATATACAATGTCAGCAGGCAAAAGGATTTGTTACAGAAATTAAGGTTCTTAACCATCGTACTTACAAAATCTTACAGAGCATGCATCCTAGAACATTGTATGAGGGAGACAGGACACTCAGAGTCTGAAGCACAACAATAATTTTAGGATCATCTCTAGTCCTGACGCGTGAAAGTTATGAAGAAAAAGGAGATAAAATAAACATTAACTAACATTATAACACAAAGCAAACAAACAGACATAAAGGAGAAATTTCATAAGAAATTAGAAAGAAAGTAATTTCTTTACACAAGAAAGGTGAAGGCTACAAGAAGATCAGCAGAGCTTTACTTAACAGTCCGAATACTGTAGCAAAAGTGATACAAAAATTTAACAAAGATGGAACTGCAACCATTTCACAGAGAAACGTCCAGGCCGTCCTCGGAAGTTAACACCTCGGCAGGAGCGTCTTCTGATGAGAAGGTGTCAGGTCACCTGAGGCCAACCCGCTAAGGTTGTGGACCCTGTGGCTGATTGTTGTGGTTGGAGTTCAGGAAAGCAGCTCTGCTAGCAATGGCGGAGTAAGGAGGTTGTGAGGGGTTGAGCTGAGCAGAACCTTCCAAGCCCTGTGAGAAAACGAGACCCTGCAGTATTTAGGCTATATCTAGACCGTTTGGATGGGGTACAAGCACTGGTGAGCTCTGATGTTGATTAGAGTGATCCCACTGTGATCCCACTGTGCTAATACCCAGGCGCCGACATCTCCAGGGAGCTCCAGGGAACTCAACAAATAATGTGATACTACGCTATACAACAAGCGAATAGCAGCGGTAGCGGCATTAACATTAACATTGAGCATTAAACTTGAACATATCTACAGAGGAGGATGAACGCAGGTGAGCAGTGAATTGACTGTGCGGGAGTTGTTTGGACCTGGAGATCTATAGCTGGTTTCTGCCTGGTCTTGGTCAGCTGAAACGGAAGTTGTGTGTGAGGGTGTTTTCATCCTGTCTCCTGCCTCCTGCCTGGGTTACTAACAGTGTGGCAGAGAGGAGACACTGGAAGGACGGGGTGAGATGAGCTCTAGCTGCGCTGGGATGTGCTGAGATATTGATACTGGATCAATTTATTTCATTTACTTAATTCATATCTCCAGGGATCTGGCGTGTATGGGACTGTGAATCCTGGATGAGAAATCTCCTATAAGGTATGCTGGGAGTTAGTATTCCTTTTTTTCTTTTACACTTTTTGAAATCTACCGGAACAGAATATTACAGAATATATTCCTATGGACAGTGTGTAGTGGAATATTGGAGCAGTGAATCGGTCTAAAGGATTCTAAAGGCTTATGAGAATTTCCGAGAATTATTATGAGTATTACTGAATATCACTCAATATCACTAAATTACTAAATCATCAAATCAATGAATCAGCTCTGTAATCAGCTTTGTAATTGTCCTTAATTACTTCCCAGCTTGCAATCTCATATGCAGAGTACAGTATGTGAAGTATGTGGGTTGGTATATCCCTATCTCTAGCAGGAAAAACAGGAAAAGATCTAAAAGGTACTGTGGCTATGCTATAATCTACTATATTATTATATCTGTGTAATAAGCTTAAATAGCTGTGTTTGAACTATATTTTCTGGAATAAGTAACAAGTAATATAGTAATATAAGAAGAGAACTGTGAAGCAAGAACATTTTATTTCGGACAGCTTGCTATTTTTGATATACCATATATGCCATATATGTCATCGGACAGACAAAGTATATTATATATGATCTCATATATTGGACTATATTGAAGGTATTGATCAAGGTAGCTGGATATAGTTTTGCAATACAGTCAACTCTGTTTGTAAGATATTATATGGGATGAACACGGGATGAGCTATACAAAGAGTATAAAAAGTATAAAAAGTGTAAGGAGTAAAGGGGAGGAGAAGCAGGAAGTAAAACAGACCCAAAAGCACCTTACAAAGCCTCAACCTATACAACAGGAGATTAAGGACCTTTTCCCAAGAACACGCGCAGCGGTAGCTAGAGCTTCAATAGTAGAGACACGAGGAGTGGAATATACAGAAATACCTAGAGCCGCACCCCGAATGAGTCTCCCACAAACACTAGAAATAAGTGAAGAATTTAGATCTGAGGATACCCTGAGAATAGGAATGGATAAAAAGACAGGAGAACTTGATTTAATGTCCATTTTGCAAGCCCTACCAACTCGAGATGAGATGGCCATATTACAAACGCTCCTAACGAGAGAAGAAATGGAAACATTGGTATCCCGTCTAGAGGAAAATCATCGAAAGGAAATGCAGGCCATTAGAACAGAAGTACAAACTTTGACAGAAAAGATCTCTCTAGAAGGAAACCGTACAACAAAATTGGAGGATCGGATTACACGATTAGAAGGAATGGAAAAGAGGGTCATACAAGAGGGACAGGATTATTCTATACAACTAAAATTCGAGGAAATTGAAGACCGGAGTCGGAGGCTCAATTTGAGGTTTAGGGGGATCCCAGAAGAAATAGAGGAAACCTCCTTAAATTCATTGGTTGTATCAATATGTAAACAAATGGGAGTAATGACCACACCAAGAGAAATAGAATTTGATAGATTACATAGAGCCCTAGGGCCCCGGTCCCTAAACCCAGAAAGACCCAGAGACGTTATTGGACGATTTCACCGCTACACCCATAAAGAACTGGTCAGTCGTAAGGCATGGGAAATTGGGACAATAAGATATGAAGGAATGTCAATAAAAATTTTACCAGATCTCTCCTGTGCAACTTTACAACGGAGGGCGATACTGAGACCGATTCTAGAGAAGATTAAATCAGTAGGGGGGTCATATACTTGGGGATACCCAATATCACTATTTGTAAAGAAGGGACCTCTATCATTTTTACTCTCCCAACCATCTGACCTACCGGAGTTATTCAATTTTCTGGGAGTTGAGGGATGTGAGGTTTCAGATTGGTTACACCCAATAGATAGAAGGCAACGGAGAGGGGGGGCCCAAATAAGAAAATCGGGTGCTTCAATACAGAGAAGGAGTGGTCAAGAACAACCTATAGAGACTGCAGGGAACGGGATTGGGCCAGAAGGGCCAGAAGGGCCAAAGGGCCGTGAGTTAAGATGAAAAGAACTGCCTAAATTATTGGATTATCTATCTGTCTACCTGTCTGCGCCCCTTTCGATCGTTTTTTCCAGGGTTTTTTTCCTTTTTTTTTTGTTTTGTTTTTTTGTTTGTTTTTATTTTTTTTTGTTTTTTTTTTTGTTTGTTTTGTTTTTTTTTGTTCCTCATGGAACTCTAGTTTTTTTTTTTTTCTGTTGTTGTTCCTCATGGAACTTTCGTTTTTTTTTTTTTTTTTTTTTGTTCCTCATGGAACTCTAGTTTTTTTTTATTTATTTATTTATTTATGGGAGAAGTTTTTTCAAATTATAAACTGTATGTACTATGGCACTGAATCCATGCAATAATGTTTGGTTTTTGGGGTGTGTGTGTGTTTTTTTTTGGGGGGAGAGGAGGGGGTGGGTTTTTTGTGAAGAGAGAACACATAATAATAAGTACACACATATAATAATACACATATAATTTATATAAAATACATAAGACACAATTCACATAGACATATTTTAACACAATTTATATATTGCACTTACACTGCGTTTATATAATGAGGGGGTGAATTAGGGTGGGGGGGAAAGTAGGGGAAGTAGGAGGGGAAGGGGACACTTTATACATTATATATTATAAAGAGGAAGGGGTATTAGGAAGGCGTGGACCCAGTAGATAATTTAATAATTTGATAGGCTTCGCTGAATTTGATATGTTAAGAGGAAGATTATAATTTTTTTTTTTTTTTTTTTTTTGTTTGTTCTCTGGGAAAAGAAACAGAGAATGTAAAGTGATATAATTTTTTAGTTGAAAAAGATTTAGAGAAATTAATGTGATAAAGTATGAAATGAATATGTGGAATGTAATATACATTAAAGAAATAGAATAATTTAGAAAGGAATAGTAAAAAGAAAGGCGACAAAAAGGTTAGTGGGAATGGCCCAGAGGGGAAGAGAATTTTAGGAATGGGAGTAACCTGGATATAAAGTATATATGGAGTGAATACTATTATTTAGAAGAAAGAAAGGGGAGGTGAGAGAGGATTAGATTAGAGGGTAAGTAGGAAAGACAGAATTAAAATTTAGAATCTAGTGCATAAAGAGAGCCAAATGTAGGGAAGAAGTGGGAGAAAGATGGAACACTTAGAAATAGAGAATGAAGGGTAGGAAAAGGAGATGTGAGATAAAAGATGGGGAATAAATATAGGCTGAGAAGGGACTTTGTTTAAAGGGTCATAAAGGATTAGAAGGGTGAGGGGGGAGCTCAGCCAATCACGCCAAAACTAGACCAACACCCCCAATTCGGCTATCTACGGGAAAATTGAAGTCCCAAGTAGGAGCCGGGGTATAACTTCTATACCCATCCTCTCTCCATAAAATTCCTCCCCCCCTGTGTTGGGGTTTTTGTCTCTGTTTTACTTATGGGGGTTGATGGGGGTTTTTTTTCTCTCTCTCTCTCTCTTCCCTCCCTTTTGTCTGCACCTGTCTCCCCCTGACTCTCTAGACACTGGAGTAAGAATAGTATAACTGATATTCTGTGAATAAAAGATGGATAAAATATGAATAACCTCATTAAGTGTTAAAGGGCTTAATATCCCAGAAAAACTTAAAATGTTGTTGAATGAATTAAAACATTTAAATACAGACATAGGATTTATACAAGAGACACATTTCAGGGAAGGGGCCTTTCCATACCTACAAAATAGGTATTTCCCCAATGTCTATCAAGCTTCCAATCAGGAAGCTAAAACAAAGGGAGTCGCTATCCTGATTTCAAATAAAATACCTTGGATACTTACAGATAAATGTTCAGACCCAGGGGGAAGATACCTCTTCCTTAAAGGAGCGATAGGTAAAGAAAAAGTGACTTTGGCTACTATTTATGCTCCAAGTTCACATCAAGATAGCTTTTTGGTTAAATTGCTGTCAAAATTAAGGGATTTCAGTGAAGGAAAATTGATATATGGAGGAGATTTAAATATCCCACTGGACCCAAGAGTAGATACTTCTAATGGGACTTCATCAGTATCTAAGGGGGTTAGAAAGTCTATCCTTCGAAAATTACATGAATTACAACTAGTGGATGGTTGGCGGATTATGCACCCAGGGGAGAGAGATTACACTTTCTTCTCAAATCCTCACCAAAGTTATTCAAGAATAGATTTTTTCTTAGTCCCACACCGACTGCTACATTCAATATGCGATATCTCAATAGGAAATATAACTTGGACAGATCATGCACCTGTTACAATGGAGATGAATTTGGTGGGGGGGAGTTACTCCCTGGAATGGAGATGGAAGTTAAATGAAAGCTTATTAGAAAATCCACAAATTATGGAAGACTTAATTAAAGAAATTACGTGGTATTTTCAAATAAATGATAATGGAGAAAGTGACCTGGGAATGGTTTGGGAAGCCCATAAAACGGTAATTAGAGGAATATTAATTAAACATGGCTCCTGAATAAAAAAGGATAGAGAAGAACAGGTAAAACACCTGTTAGAAAAGTTACATGATCTAGAGACACAACATAAGAAGACAACAGAGAGAGAACTAGGAAATGAGGTAGCACATTTAAGGAGACAAATAGCAGATTTACTTAGATATAAGGTGGAAGCGGCCCTACAATACGGAAGGAAAGAGAGTTACAACTCAGGAGATAAATGTGGTAGGCTATTGGCAAAAAAAATAAAAAAACAACTGACACGATCTTATATCCCAACTATTAAAGGAAAGGCAGATTTGAAGAAGTCACTCCCAAAAGAGATAGCACAAGAGTTTCAAGAGTATTACTCTGCTCTATATAATTTGCCAGAAACAGGAGTTTCCCCAGGGTCTATAAAGAAATATGTGACGTCGACAGGTCTAACTAGATTATCATCACCAGATAGAAGGAAATTAGAAGGGCCAATTACTATGGAAGAATTGCAATCATTAATGAAAACAATTGAACATGGGAAAGCACCAGGACCAGATGGTTTTACCATACAATATTATAAAAAGTGTATCATTCAATTAGGACCATATATGATTAAACTATTTAATGCAGTTGGACAGACAGTGGTGTTACCCCCTGAGTCTGTAACTGCACATATTACCTTGATACCAAAAGAGGGGAAAGACCCTGAGATATGTAGTAGTTACAGACCAATATCCTTATTAAATGTCGATTTAAAAATTTTGACAAAAATCTTAGCGCACCGTATTCAGCCCTATTTATCACAATTGGTACATTTAGATCAAGTAGGGTTTATCCCTACAAGAGAAGCAAGGGATAGTACTATTAAGGTAATAAACTTGATACAAGAAGCCAATCAAAAAAAGATATCGAGTGTTTTTCTGAATACGGACGCAGAAAAAGCATTCGATAGAGTTAATTGGAAATTTATGATTGAAGTACTAACACAAATGGGTATAGGAGAAAAGATGCTACAATGGATAACGGGAGTGTATGCGAGTCCTCGGGCATTAGTAAAAGTAAATGGGGTCTATTCTAAGCCTTTTATAATTACAAATGGAACACGGCAGGGCTGCCCTCTTTCGCCTCTGTTATATGCTTTGACTTTAGAACCTTTTCTAAACAAGATTAGACAAAATCCGGATATTAGGGGTATTGAAATTGGGGAAAAGGAATATAAAGTATCTGCTTACGCAGACGATATGCTTTTTTCATTATCAAGACCACAAATCTCACTACCCAATCTTATGAAAGAAGTAGAAATATATGGGAAGATTTTGAACCTTAAAATAAATTATGGTAAATCGGAGGCGATGGGGGTGGCACTGCCAGATCCCATTAAAAATGTAATAGAACAAAACTTTAAGTTTAAGTGGACGAGGAAAGCCTTAAATTATTTAGGTACACAGATACCCGCAAATTTGGAGAAAACATTTGAATTAAACTTTGAACTATTAGTTAGAACTGTAAGAACATTACTGGAAAATTGGAGTACAGGTATGCACTCATGGTTCGGGAGATGCAATATTCTTAAAATGAGCGTAATGCCAAAATTTCTCTTCCTGTTCTTAGCATTACCGATAAAAATTCCCAAGTCTTTCTTTAACCAAGTCCAAACTATGTTTATGAAATTTATTTGGAATAGTAAAAAGCCAAGATTAGCCAGAAAACTCTTAACTTTACCAAAAAGAGTAGGAGGTATATCTGCACCGGACATATATAAATATTATCAAGCAGTGCATCTGGAGAGACTAGTAGACTGGAGCAGACATAGAGATTATAAATTATGGATAAATTTGGAACAACAAATAAGTTTAATTCCACTAAATAGGGCAATATGGTGCTATAGAGCTTTGTCCCCCTTGGTAAATTCACACCCCATGATAGGAACAACGTTATGGGTAGTAGATAAAATATGTAAAAAATCTAAATTTACAGATAAAAAATCACCACTATATCCTATAATAGGAAACCCAGATTTCTTACCAGGGATAGAGTCAGTAAAGTTTAAGAAATTGAGGGAAAAAGAAATTTTCCAAGTGTCGGACTTCATGGGAGAAAGGGGATGGGTAACAATAGATAAGCTAACAAAAAAAGGAGGTAAATATGAAATTCCGATTTGGCAAGCTCGGCAGATTAGACACTACCTAGAAAAACTGGGATCAGCAGAAACATATAGACGGACACGGGCAAGATTTGAAAATTAATGCGAGGGAGGGGAACCACTTTCACATGTCATATCGAAAATGTATGCATTGCTGATTGCACCCCTAGACGACTTTAAAATGGAATGTCTTGGTAAATGGGAGAGAGATATAGGCCATGCCTTCTCTCCAGCACAATGTCAGAATATACTGTATATACTCGAGTATAAGCCGAGTTTTTAAGCACAATTTTTTGTGCTGAAAATGCCCCCCTCGGCTTATACTCGAGTCACCTTTTTGCGCCTGATCTCCTAGACTTTGGGGAGCCGGTACTGGCCCACATATAGCCCAACTCTTCTTCTACAAGTGTGCAAAGTTTCTTGTCCAGGGGACCTACGGCCGGGGAGCACCGATTTTTCAAACCCGGGCACCCCTTCCATAGACTCCCATGTTAAACGGTAATTTCTCTGGTGACTTTGGGGACTTGGTACCGGCTGGTTATAGGTCCTCTGGACCCCAAGTATGGCACACATGTAGCTCTATGCTTCCTCTACAAGTTTGCAAAGTTTCTTGTCCGGGGGACCTACGGCCGGGGAGCACCGATTTTTTTAAAGCCGGGCACCCCTTCCATAGACTCCCATGTTAAACGTCAGTCTAGTCATGGACACAGTGAGGCATGGACACAGTGAGGCACCCCCTAGGCTTATACTCGAGTCAATAAGTTTCCCCGGTTTTTGTGGTAAAATTAGGTGCCTCGGCTTATATTCGGGTCGGCTTATACTCGAGTATATACGGTAATAGAGTTGGCCACAAAAACATCGAGGTGTATTAAAATACAAGAATCAAATTATAAAATTTTAACACACTGGTATTATACACCGGTAGCCCTAAATAAAAAATTTCCAGAATTTTCTGACAGGTGTTGGAGAGGATGCAAGGAAAGAGGGACAATGATACACATATTTGGTCTTGCCCAGTAGTTAGACAATTCTGGGAAACAGTGCATAGAATTACACAGAAATTTACTGAATATCTAATTCCAGGGGAACCAGATTTCTTCTTGTTGCACAATGTACAAATTCCATCTAAGAGATACAGCAATTCAATTCTGTGCCACCTAATAAACGCAGCAAAAAGTTGTATTGCAACAAATTGGAAAGATATAAAAGCCCCGACGGCGTCGGAGTGGCTTAAGAAAGTTAGGAACATAGGAATAATGGAGAAACTGTTACCTATAACATTAGATAGAAGGGAACAAGTTAAAGAAATCTGGGCCCCATGGGATATATATATGCAATTAGAAGAGGGTAGGAGATTATTGGGAGAGTAGGGGAGGGAGGGAGGGGAGAGAGAGAAATTACTTGAGTGAGTTTTTTTCCCTTTTTTTTTTTTTTCTTTTTTTCTCTTCCGGGAGGGGAGGAATATGGGGATTGAAGGGAATGGGAAATGGGTATTGGGAGGAATTTGGGGATAAGGGGGAAGGCAACAGGGGAAGATGAAAATATGTAGATAAGAGATGAAGGAAACGAAATAAACAGAAATTAGAGAATAGGAAGAAAGAAAGATGGTTTGTATGAAGTTTAAATATAAACAATTAATTAATATTTTATTAATACAATATGAAGATGGCATAGATTTAATTTCTGAAAGATGAGATGTAAAGAAATAGGGCATGATGTGAACTTTGTTTCTTTGTAATAACATATTATTTAAGAAACCCTGTTGATAAAATAAATAAAGAATAAAAAAAAAAGAAAAGGAAAGCAGCTCTACCTGAACACCGACACGGGCCAAGCAGGAAGCTAGAGCATAAGATTGCCCAGGGCGCAGAGTCTAAGAACCAGCAGGTATTCGCCAGAGCCTCTAGTGGTGAGGATGGATTTGGCTGCAGCTGACTCCAGGTCATGGCCCCCAGGGTCTCTCAGCTCATGCTCACGGACCAGCTCAGGTGGACAGGGCAGAAGCAGCAGTTCAGGGTTAAGCACAGGATAGTCAGGAGAACAAGCCATGGTCAGGGCAACTAGCAGACAGGGATCGTCAGAAAGGCATGCAAAGATCGGGGTAACCAGCAGACAGGGATCGTCAGAAAGAACACGCCAAGTTTGGTACACGGAGGTCCGAGATGAACATACAGCAGGACACCACACAGAAGCCTAGACACAACTGTTGCTCGGGCAAATCTGGCTTGTAGTGTGCGGGGTAAACTAGTGCTTCCTGTTGAGAGGCTTGGGTGGAGCCATGCTGAGAGCTCATACTTAAACGCCCAGGTGTGGGGGCACGGTCTCTTAAGGCTGAGACACAGACCTGAAAGGTAAGCAGAAAGTCAGAGATTAAACCATTACTGCAGATTCATGACAGAAGGGTTGAAGAAAATTGCCATGCAATTTCAATGCAGTGAGCTAAAGAAGTAGAAAGCCAAACTGGGGTGATTGTTTCCAGTGACACAATATGGCGTACACTGCAGAGTAATGGCATGCATGGGTGTCGTCCATGAAGCAAGTCTCTTCAAAAAGCCCATGCACAAAAAAGCCCACCTAGAATTTTCCAGGGCCCATGCTGAAAAAGAAGACTCTTGAGAAAAATGTATGGTGCCTACAGTGAAACATGGTGGTTGCAGTGTCCTTCTGTGGGGCTGCATGAGTGCTGCTGGTGTCAGGGAACTGCATTTCATTGAACGTATCATGAATTCACAGATGTACTGCTCTATATTGAAAGAGAAGATGCTACCATCACTCCGTGACCTTGGTCACCATGCACTTTTCCAACATGACAATATTCCAAAATACAAATCCAAGGCCACTGTTGCATTTCTGAAGAAGAACAGGGTGAAAGAGATTCAGTGGCCAAGTATGTCTCCTGATCTGAAACCAATTGAACACCTATGGGGAATTCTGAAGAGACAACTTGAGCATCACTCTCCATCCAGCACCCAGGCTCTAAAAGAGGTCATTCTTGAAGAATGGAAAAAGATAGATGTTGCACTATGTCCCTAACTTGTTAATTCCATGCTTAGAAGACTTGGCGCTGTCCTTACAAATCATGGAGGTCATACAAAATACTATATGTAGCAGTTTTTGTTGTGGGATGTATTAATTTTTGCATCAACTAATTTGAGTAAAACTGACTATTTTGTAATCTACCGTATATACTTGAGTATAAGCCGAGTTTTTCAGCACATTTGTAGCTCCACTCTTTATCTACAAGTGTGCAAAGTTTGTTGTCTGGGGGACCTACGGCCAGGGAGCACTGATTTTTCAAATCCGGGCTCCCCTTCCATAGACTCCAATGTTAAACGGTCATTTCTCTAGTGATTTTGGGGACCTGGTACTGGCCGGCCCTAGGTCCCCTGGACCCCAAGCTTAGCACACATGTAGCCCCATTCTTTATCTACAAGTGTGTAAAGTTTGTTGTCCAGGGGACCTACGGCCAGGGAGCACTGATTTTTCAAATCCGGGCACCCCTTCTATAGACTCCCATGTTAAACGTCAGAATAGTCACACAGCGCCAGAGATCAGGTAGGGAGCTTGGGCACAGTGAGGCATGGACACAGTGAGGCATGGGTACAGTGACAGTGAGGCATGGGCACAGTGAGGCATGGGCACAGTGAGGCATGGACACAGTGAGGCATGGACACAGTGAGGCATGGGCACAGTAAGGCACAGTGAGGCATGGACACAGTGAGGCATAGTGAGGCAGGCACATGGACACAGTGAGGCACAGTGAGGCAGGCAGATGGACACAGTGAGGCAAAGTGAGGCACAGAGTCAATACATTTTCCCATTTTTTTGTGGTAAAATTAGGTGCCTCGGCTTATATTCGGGTCGGCTTATACTCAAGTATATACGGGTAGGTTATATTATTAACCTTACTTTTATGTAATGAGCTAAACAAATGCTATATAAGTCTCAGTTTTGTCAAAATGTTGGAAATTGTTCTTGTGTTCATGAGATATTGATTAAAATCGTACTTTTCAAAAGGAGTGTACTCATGTTGGGCGCGATATATTATGTCACCAGCGATAAGTTACAGACAGTGCAGGAAGAAAACAATGAAGATGGGACTTACCTGGCACTGGTGAGCAGGGCAGCACTCTGGAAAATGTGTTGCTCTTAGCAGAAAGGTCTGTGAACAGCTATTGTATGTGCCACCCTTAGCTGTCCTAGGCCATGGTTTTTGTAGCTTAGGATCAAATCTAGTCCTGAACATGTATTTTTGGAACAAACATTTTGTGTTAATTATTTTTTATAATGAATATATATCAAATCATTAAGAAAAAATAATAATTTGAATAATTATCCATAATATTCCTGTACTGTCTTAATTTCCTGTCTATTGGGCATTTAGAAAAAAATCTCATTATGATTTTATACCATACCTTGGTTATTCCACATATGCAGAGTTTATATTATTTGCATATATAACTGCTCTCGCTTTCATCGTGGCGATATTAGTATATGTGTTAATGTTCCACTATAAACAAAGATCGCTGTTTAATTGCAGGTATCTTACTGCAAATTGCTTTTTTCATTATACGTATAAACATTTTATTACAAAATGCGTGCAATTCTTCTTTTATTATTGCTTCACAAATATACAAAGTCTTCCTCAGCCGAAATAAATCCTTTAAACTTTACAAAATGGATTTGTATTGTGAATGGATGACTCCAATGAAGTCACTTTAAAAAGCTAAATATATTTTCTGCAATAAACTTTTAAGTCAAGCCATAAAGCTGATATTTGTTCCTTCCAAGGTATAGTGAAGAAGAGCCAATTTTATTTTAGGACGATATTGCAAGGGCTTAGTGAAAAATCCATGTATATATTGGGGTGGTATTAAGCCAAATTGCTTTCCTAAAATCGCAACTGCTTCTCCTGTATTTTGTGTGTATAGGTTACAGGGAAGTAAATCCACACTGACCTTACTTACTTTATTTATGCTTATTTCCTTGTCCTTCACATCCCCTCAAGGAATAAATGGATCATAGAATACAAAACCAAACTTTTAGTATGTATCGTTATGAAGTGATATCCCTTTCTACAGGTTAAAGGCTAACTTTGGCTTAAATTTTTATTTCAGTTATGAGTATCTTCTGGATATGTTGGCCGGCAATGCCATGGAAATTTACTCCACCTGCTTTATGGAAGTAAGGTTTTGTCCTGGGCTTTTTAACCTGCTAAATGCTTGAGTAAATATTATCACCCTAACAGTTACCTGGTGTTATAGACAAAAACTTGTGAGATGTTTTGAACTCTGGAAGCTGTGCCCCTAAATGGGCAATCAGTGGCCTAAATTACTAGTTATCAGTATTGCCTGTGGTCTCCCTGCAACAAATCTTTTTCCCATCTATGACTTACCATGCCTTATTCTGCGCCTCGAAGATGGCCAACTTGGTAGAGACAGGTGGACAGGTGCAGTCTGTTTTCTCCACTGCAGGTGGTGCTCATCGGTAGCAGCAGTGCAGAGGCAGCATAAGTCAAGAGGAACATGGTTCCTCTGTGGTTTCCTGACTTACTGGGACAATAATCCAGTTGGATGCTGACTGCCCATGTGACTCTGGTGGCCACCTTAGGTGTGGCAGGGTCTATTTAAGACCCTGGCCACTGCTGAGTGAGTGAGTAGTGTAGGGGTCAACTATCTGTCAGGGACAGTATTACCAATAAGGAAAGGTTCCAGAAGACTAGGGAATGCTTAGGGCTTCGTCAACTCTCCTTGGCCAGGACGCATTCCGCCCCTTCAGACAGACGCTGTCAGTCTGGCTAAAACCTTCTCCACTACACACTGTTGTCATTTGTGATTGTTCCTGGCTGGGCCTCTTTCCACCAGGTTTGTTGAGAACTGTTTTAGCCTCTATTTCAATACCAGTTCTATTATTTGCATCTAGACTGAATGTATGTTATTGCCGCCGCACCATGCTGCACCCACCCCAACAGGCAGGATTTTGCTTCTACATGTCACAGCCTCAAGCAAGGAGAAAAGTGAGCAGAATAGTAGTAACATCACCAAATCACATTCCAAATCTCCTGAGACTTGCAGTCAGAGGCAGCAGTGCTTTAGATCTCACACTGCAGATATTAAGCTATCAGGTTAAAAGCACACTCACATACAGTAAGTATGTAAGCAAGTAACAGGAAGTGCATTGCTATTTTTCAGGAGAAATTCCAGATAAAAGATACATTTATGGATACTGCATAGGCAAAAAATATAGCATGTGGATGCAGGACGTAACCATTGGGCATCAAATCCCCAAAATATGAATCAATAGGTTATATCCTTTCAGTGGGCATGGGGACTTTTCAGGTGATGAATTAGCTGTTACACAAACTTGTAGATAAAATAGAATTGTTCTGTATTTCAACATAGAGAACTCTAATAAATGAATAATAATTACTTTGTAGTGGTCGTCATATGAACAGAATTATGTTAAACACTAGGGATGAGCTCGGTGTTCGAGTCGAACATACGTTCGACTCGAACATCGGCTGTTCGATCGTTCGACGAAGATCGAACGATTTGGGCCGTTCGCGCCTAATTCGAGTGACGCGAACGGCCCACAATGCACTACGCCATCGCAGTGTCATCCAGGTGCTGTGATTGGCCAAGCATGCACTGTGACCCCACATGCTTGGCCAATCACAGCGCCGGCAGCGAGGAGAGCAATGATTGGCCACAGGCAGGATGCCTGTGGCCAATTATTGTTGAGGGTGTTTAGTACACGCCCCACACTATAAAAGACCGCCAGCACGGCGGCCTAATGTAGTGTGTTCCGGAGCAGGGAAAGAGAAGCATAGGCAGGGAGAGTGACATTTTTTTTCTTGCTTAACCTGGATTCCTTTAGTTTAGGGAAAGAGAAGGATAGGTAGGGAGAGTGTCAGTGTGTTTTACTGTGCTAATCCTTGTTTGTAGGGACAGGGAAGAACAGTGAGGGAAATTCTCCTTGTGCTATAGTGTGCTAAAGCATTGATCATCAACCATATTTAAAAAAAAAATTTTTATAGGGACAGAAAACTATAGGTAGGGAGAGTGTCAGTGTGTTTTACTGTGCTAATCCTTGTTTGTAGGGACAGGGAAGGACAGTGAGGGAAATTCTCCTTGTGCTATACTGTGCTAAAGCATTGATCATCAACCATCTTTAAAAAAACATTTTTTATAGGGACAGAAAACTATAGGTAGGGAGAGTGTCAGTGTGTTTTACTGTGCTAAACCTTGTTTGTAGGGACAGGGAAGGACAGTGAGGGGAATTCTCCTTGTGCTATACTGTGCATTGATCATCAACCATCTTTAAAAAAACATTTTTTATAGGGACAGAAAACTATAGGTAGGGAGAGTGTCAGTGTGTTTTACTGTGCTAATCCTTGTTTGTAGGGACAGGGAAGGACAGTGAGGGAAATTCTCCTTGTGCTATACTGTGCTAAAGCATTGATCATCAACCATCTTTAAAAAAACATTTTTTATAGGGACAGAAAACTATAGGTAGCGAGAGTGTCAGTGTGTTTTACTGTGCTAATCCTTGTTTGTAGGGACAGGGAAGGACAGTGAGGGAAATTCTCCTTGTGCTATAGTGTGCTAAAGCATTGATCATCAACCATCTTTAAAAAAACATTTTTTATAGGGACAGAAAACTATAGGTAGGGAGAGTGTCAGTGTGTTTTACTGTGCTAATCCTTGTTTGTAGGGACAGGGAAGGACAGTGAGGGAAATTCTCCTTGTGCTATACTGTGCTAAAGCATTGATCATCAACCATCTTTAAAAAAACATTTTTTATAGGGACAGAAAACTATAGGTAGGGAGAGTGTCAGTGTGTTTTACTGTGCTAATCCTTGTTTGTAGGGACAGGGAAGGACAGTGAGGGAAATTCTCCTTGTGCTATACTGTGCTAAAGCATTGATCATCAACCATCTTTAAAAAAACATTTTTTATAGGGACAGAAAACTATAGGTAGGGAGAGTGTCAGTGTGTTTTACTGTGCTAATCCTTGTTTGTAGGGACAGGGAAGGACAGTGAGGGAAATTCTCCTTGTGCTATAGTGTGCTAAAGCATTGATCATCAACCATCTTTAAAAAAAAAATTTTTATAGGGACAGAAAACTATAGGTAGGGAGAGTGTCAGTGTGTTTTACTGTGCTAATCCTTGTTTGTAGGGACAGGGAAGGACAGTGAGGGAAATTCTCCTTGTGCTATACTGTGCTAAAGCATTGATCATCAACCATCTTTAAAAAAACATTTTTTATAGGGACAGAAAACTATAGGTAGGGAGAGTGTCAGTGTGTTTTACTGTGATAATCCTTGTTTGTAGGGACAGGGAAGGACAGTGAGGGAAATTCTCCTTGTGCTATACTGTGCTAAAGCATTGATCATCAACCATCTTTAAAAAAACATTTTTTATAGGGACAGAAAACTATAGGTAGGGAGAGTGTCAGTGTGTTTTACTGTGCTAATCCTTGTTTGTAGGGACAGGGAAGGACAGTGAGGGAAATTCTCCTTGTGCTATACTGTGCTAAAGCATTGATCATCAACCATCTTTAAAAAAACATTTTTTCTAGGGACAGAAAACTATAGGTAGGGAGAGTGTCAGTGTGTTTTACTGTGCTAATCCTTGTTTGTAGGGACAGGGAAGGACAGTGAGGGAAATTCTCCTTGTGCTATACTGTGCTAAAGCATTGATCATCAACCATCTTTAAAAAAACATTTTTTATAGGGACAGAAAACTATAGGTAGGGAGAGTGTCAGTGTGTTTTACTGTGCTAATCCTTGTTTGTAGGGACAGGGAAGGACAGTGAGGGAAATTCTCCTTGTGCTATAGTGTGCTAAAACATTGATCATCAACCATCTTTAAAAAAAAATTTTTTATAGGGACAGAAAACTATAGGTAGGGAGAGTGTCAGTGTGTTTTACTGTGCTAATCCTTGTTTGTAGGGACAGGGAAGGACAGTGAGGGAAATTCTCCTTGTGCTATACTGTGCTAAAGCATTGATCATCAACCATCTTTAAAAAAACATTTTTTATAGGGACAGAAAACTATAGGTAGGGAGAGTGTCAGTGTGTTTTACTGTGCTAATCCTTGTTTGTAGGGACAGGGAAGGACAGTGAGGGAAATTCTCCTTGTGCTATACTGTGCTAAAGCATTGATCATCAACCATCTTTAAAAAAACATTTTTTATAGGGACAGAAAACTATAGGTAGGGAGAGTGTCAGTGTGTTTTACTGTGCTAATCCTTGTTTGTAGGGACAGGGAAGGACAGTGAGGGAAATTCTCCTTGTGCTATAGTGTGCTAAAGCATTGATCATCAACCATCTTTAAAAAAACATTTTTTATAGGGACAGAAAACTATAGGTAGGGAGAGTGTCAGTGTGTTTTACTGTGCTAATCCTTGTTTGTAGGGACAGGGAAGGACAGTGAGGGAAATTCTCCTTGTGCTATACTGTGCTAAAGCATTTATCATCAACCATCTTTAAAAAAACATTTTTTATAGGGACAGAAAACTATAGGTAGGGAGAGTGTCAGTGTGTTTTACTGTGATAATCCTTGTTTGTAGGGACAGGGAAGGACAGTGAGGGAAATTCTCCTTGTGCTATACTGTGCTAAAGCATTGATCATCAACCATCTTTAAAAAAACATTTTTTATAGGGACAGAAAACTATAGGTAGGGAGAGTGTCAGTGTGTTTTACTGTGCTAATCCTTGTTTGTAGGGACAGGGAAGGACAGTGAGGGAAATTCTCCTTGTGCTATACTGTGCTAAAGCATTGATCATCAACCATCTTTAAAAAAACATTTTTTCTAGGGACAGAAAACTATAGGTAGGGAGAGTGTCAGTGTGTTTTACTGTGCTAATCCTTGTTTGTAGGGACAGGGAAGGACAGTGAGGGAAATTCTCCTTGTGCTATACTGTGCTAAAGCATTGATCATCAACCATCTTTAAAAAAACATTTTTTATAGGGACAGAAAACTATAGGTAGGGAGAGTGTCAGTGTGTTTTACTGTGCTAATCCTTGTTTGTAGGGACAGGGAAGGACAGTGAGGGAAATTCTCCTTGTGCTATACTGTGCTAAAGCATTGATCATCATTGTCAACCATCTTTAAAAAAACATTTTTTATAGGGACAGAAAACTATAGGTAGGGAGAGTGTCAGTGTGTTTTACTGTGCTAATCCTTGTTTGTAGGGACAGGGAAGGACAGTGAGGGAAATTCTCCTTGTGCTATAGTGTGCTAAAGCATTGATCATCAACCATCTTTAAAAAAACATTTTTTATAGGGACAGAAAACTATAGGTAGGGAGAGTGTCAGTGTGTTTTACTGTGCTAATCCTTGTTTGTAGGGACAGGGAAGGACAGTGAGGGAAATTCTCCTTGTGCTATACTGTGCTAAAGCATTTATCATCAACCATCTTTAAAAAAACATTTTTTATAGGGACAGAAAACTATAGGTAGGGAGAGTGTCAGTGTGTTTTACTGTGCTAATCCTTGTTTGTAGGGACAGGGAAGGACAGTGAGGGAAATTCTCCTTGTGCTATACTGTGCTAAAGCATTGATCATCAACCATCTTTAAAAAAACATTTTTTATAGGGACAGAAAACTATAGGTAGGGAGAGTGTCAGTGTGTTTTACTGTGCTAATCCTTGTTTGTAGGGACAGGGAAGGACAGTGAGGGAAATTCTCCTTGTGCTATACTGTGCTAAAGCATTGATCATCAACCATCTTTAAAAAAACATTTTTTATAGGGACAGAAAACTATAGGTAGGGAGAGTGTCAGTGTGTTTTACTGTGCTAATCCTTGTTTGTAGGGACAGGGAAGGACAGTGAGGGAAATTCTCCTTGTGCTATACTGTGCTAAAGCATTCCTCATCAACCATCTTTGAAATCCTTGTTTTTTGGACAGTCAGGGAAATTGTCGTTGTGCTATTCTGTGCGAAAGCAATCATCCTCAACCATATTTAGAAATCCTTAAGTAAAGGGACAGAGAAGGACACCTGAAGGTAGCCCTTATTGCTTTTTCCCATCTCCCTGCAGGCCATCCATTAGAATGTCTGGAAGGCAAACAAGGAGAGGCAGACAGTCAGGAGGCAATAAAAGAGGGCAAGCAGGCTCTGTGTCTGGGGGCAACAGTGCTGGTCGTGGACGCGGTGCATTGTCATCAGCACATGGCCATGGGACACGCTTGTCCTTCTTTTCGGCAGCTGGACATGTTGAGCCACATCATGCCGAAGACTTGGTAGAGTGGATGACCAAGCCCTCCTCCTCCTCCTCATCCTCTCTCACCCAGGCTCAGGGTACTGGCAAAGCAGCTGCCAAAGCGTCCTCTTCCCTGGTATCAATGTCAGACTCATCATCAGTCACTCCTTCCCTAGACCCACCATGTCCTCCTCCTGAGGAGTCCCCCGAACTGTTTGAGCACAGTGTTGGGTACATGCTCCAGGAGGATGCCCAGCGTTTCGAAGGGTCTGATGATGAAACCCAGCTACAGGAAGGCAGTAGCGTGAGAGCAGACAGAGGGGATGCTCAAGAAGGACACCAATCTGGCAGTCATGTTCCAGCAGCTGCAGCATACTGCCAGATTGGCTCCAGTGATGAGGAGGGAGGGGATGATGAGGTCACTGACTCCACGTGGGTGCCTAATAGGAGAGAGGAGGAGGAGGAGGATGAGGAGGAGGCACATCTCCAACGAGGCAGGATGCCCTTTGGTGGCCAGCGTAAGGGCAGTACACCGACGGAATCACACCGCAGAGCTCCGCCTGTGCAGGGCGCTGCCTCTGCCCATCATTCAAAAAGTTCTTTGGTGTGGGCCTTTTTTGAGGCTAGTGCATCAGATCGCACAGCTGCTGTTTGCAACATATGTCTCAAGTAGTGATGAGCCGAACACCCCCGGGTTCGGTTCGCACCAGAACCCGCGAACGGACCGAAAGTTCGAACGAACATTAGAACCCTATTAAATACAATGGATGCGAACGTTCGAATTCTAAAGTGCTAATTATAACAACTATTATGCATGTTATTGTCATAAATAGGGTTTGGGAACCCGGGTTCTGCACCAGGGGACATGTATCAATGCAAAAAGAAGTTTTAAAAACGGTAGTTTTTCGGGAGCAGTCATTTTAATGATGCATAAAGTGAAAAAAAAAAGTCAAATATTCCTTTAAATATCGTACCTGGGGGGTGTCTAAAGTATGCCTGTGAAGTGCCACGTGTTTCCCGTGTTTAGAACTGTCCCTGCACAAAATGACACTTCTAAATGAAAAAAAAGCCATTTAAAACTGCTTGCGGCTTTAATGTAATGTCTGGTCCCGGTAATATGGATGAAATTCTTTAAGAAAAATGGCATAGCTACCCCATGACCCCCCCCCCTACCCCAGCCCATTACCAGCCCCTTTGGGTCTTGTATGGATATTAAGGGGAACCCCGCACATAAAATAAAAAAGGCCCTATATACTCTGAACAGCCGTATACAGGCGGTGCATACAAGACAGGGACTGTAGGTTTGTTCTTATGTAGAATCTGTTTGTAATTTTGAACAGGTACGTTGGTGGGTGCAGCAATGGGCCCTGCTGTGAATTATTAGATCAAGAATTGTAATTACATGCCCCTTTTGAACAGGGGCTGAAAAATTGGGCCTTTCGTGGTGGTGGTGGTGGTGGCGTTGCCACAAGACTGTAAGCCCTCAGAGTTACTCTTGGTGGGTGCAGCAATGGACCCTGCTGTGAATTATTAGATCAAGAATTGTAATTGCATGCCCCTGTTGAACAGGGGCTGAAAAATTGGGCCTTAGGCACTGGTGGCACAACACTACAACCCCTCACAGATACTGTACTTGGAGCACAGCAATGAGCCCTGTTGCAAAGTATTGCTTCAAAAATTGTAATGACACGCCCCTGTTAAACAGGGGCTGAAAAATTGGGCCTTAGGCACTGGTGCCACAACACTCCAACCCCTCACAGATACTGTACTTGGAGCACAGCAATGAGCCCTATGGCAAATTATTGCTAAAAAAATTGTAATTACACGCCCCTGTAAAACAGGGGCTGAAAAATTGGGCCTTAGCCACTGGTGGCGGCACCCATAAACAAAAATGATCTTCCAAGCTATCATCATCAATCGTATCATTGAGGACTCGGAGGAGGAGGATAGCCAGTCAACATAACAGCACAGGCACTCAGCATCAGCATCAGTCTTGAAGGGATGTGACATGTTAAAATCAATTAGTCTGTTATATCAGCATCAGGTGTGTGGTAGCTGGTGGTGATCCAAGACTGGTTCATCTTGATGAAAGTCAGTCGATCAACCGAGTCGGTGGACAGGCGCACCCTGTGATCCGTGACAAATCCTCCAGCAGCACTGAATGTGCGTTCCGAAAGAACGCTGGATGCAGGACAGGCCAGTAGCTCAATTGCATACTGTGCAAGCTCTGGCCAGTGATCCATCCTCAAGACCCAGTAAGCCAGAGGATTTTCGGTGGGGAAGGTGTCCAAGTCTGACCTTGCCCCTAGATATTCCTGCACCATGTTTATCAGACGCTGGCGATGGTTGCTGGAACCGATCATACTTTGGGGCTGCGGACTAAAGAATTGTCTGAACGCATCGGTCAGACGGCCACCTTCCCCACCGCTCCTTCTTTGACTGGCCGAAGCCTCAGCAACTCGTTGTCCAGGACCAGGAGTTTGTAACCTCCCAGTCTCTGGGAACGCGTTGCACAGACCTTTCTGCAAGGCCTCCCGGAGTTGTCTCATCCTCTGCTCCCTCTGCGACGGTAACATAAGGTCCGCAACCTTACCCTTGTACCGTGGATCAAGGAGAGTGGCCAGCCAGTAATGGTCCCTCTCCTTGATCCGAAGAATACGAGGATCCTTCCGCAGACTTTGCAGGATCAGGGAGGCCATGCAGCGTAGGTTTGCTGAGGCATTCGCTCCGGAGTCCTCTGGGTCACTAAGGACGACATGATCCGCAGCCACCTCCTCCCAGCCACGTACAAGTCCACTGGTTTCTTGGGACTGTAAATCATCCCTAAAAGACTGCTGCTGATGATGCTGAGTGCCAGCCTCCACCTCCATGCTGACACAATCCTCCTCCTCCTCCTCCTCCTCCTCCTCCTCTTCCTGTGCGATGGGTGGGACAGAAGGAACACTGTCTGGGTAAAGGGGGCCTTGAGAGGCAAGGAAGTCCTCCTCTTCCTGCCTCTGTTCTGCCTCAAGTGCCCTGTCCATTATTCCACGCAGCGTGTGCTCCAACAGGTGGACAAGAGGTACAGTGTCACTGATGCATGCACTGTCACTGCTCACCATCCTCGTGGCCTCCTCAAATGGTGCCAGGACAGTGCATGCATCCCTGATCATGCCCCACTGGCGTGGAGAAAAAAAACCAAGCTCCCCTGACCCTGTCCTGGTGCCGTAGTCGCACAGGTACTCATTGATGGCCCTCTGCTGCGTGTGCAGCCGCTGCAGCATGGCCAAAGTTGAGTTCCACCTGGTGGGCATGTCACATATAAGGCGGTTCTTGGGCAGGTTCAACTCCTTTTGCAGCTCAGCCAGGCGAGCACTGGCATTATAAGATCTGCGGAAATGCACACAGACTTTCCTGGCCTGCCTCAGGACATCCTGTAAGCCCGGGTACCTGCCCAAGAACCGCTGCACCACCAGGTTAAGGACGTGAGCCACACAGGGCACATGGGTCAGTTGTCCCTGTCGGAGGGCGGAGAGGAGGTTGGTGCCATTGTCGCAAACCACCATTCCTGGCTTAAGCTGGCGTGGCGTCAACCACCTCTCGGCCTGGCCCTGCAGAGCAGACAGGACCTCTGCCCCAGTGTGGCTTCTGTCCCCCAAACACACCAGCGCAAGCACGGCATGGCATCTTTTTGCCTGCGTACTTGCATAGCCCCGTGAACGGCTACGGAGCACCGCTGGTTCATAGGACAAACCACAGGAAGAGGCCATGGAGGAAGAAGAAGAGGAGGGGGTGGAGGAGAGAGGTGTGTCACAACCAGTAGTAGCATTTTGGAGGCGTGGCGGTGGGACAACCTCCAACACTACTGCACCTTGTCCTGCATCCTTCCCAGCTGCCAAAAGAGTGACCCAATGGGCCGTGAAAGAAAGGTAACGTCCCTGTCCATGCCTGCTGGACCATGAGTCAGCGGTAATATGCACCTTACCGCTGACCGCCCTGTCCAGCGAGGCCAAGACATTGCCTTCCACATGCCGGTAGAGAGCCGGAATAGCCTTCCGTGAGAAAAAGTGGTGTTTGGGAACCTGCCACTGAGGAACCGCACATTGCACAAACTCACGGAAGGGGGCCGAGTCTACCAACTGAAAAGGCAGCAGTTGAATCGCTAGCAATTTAGCCAAGCTAGCATTCAACCGCTGGGCATGTGGATGGCTGGGAGTGAACTTCTTTCGACGGTCCAGCAGCTGGGGCAGGGAAATTTGCCTGCTAGAATCGGACGTCGGTGTACTGCTAGCAGAGTGGCCGCAAGTACTTGGCTGTGACACACCTAATTCTACACCTTCATTCCTCTCAGTGCATGTTTCAGAGAGGACTGAAGTTATAGTGGGGTTGGAGATCCCAGCTGATGCGGTGCAAGGAGAGGTCCGCTTTGTTCTTTGGTGTGGGTCTTTGAGGTAGGCTTGCCAACGAGCTGCATGGCAGGTCAACATATGTCTGGTCAGGCATGTGGTACCCAAGCGGCTGATGTTTTGGCCACGCGATATACGCTTGAGACATATGTTGCAAACAGCAGCTGTGCGATCTGATGCACTAGCCTCAAAAAAGGCCCACACCAAAGAACTTTTTGAATGACGGGCAGAGGCAGCGCCCTGCACAGGCGGAGCTCTGCGGTGTGATTCCGTCGGTGTACTGCCCTTACGCTGGCCACCAAAGGGCATCCTGCCTCGTTGGAGATGTGCCTCCTCCTCATCCTCCTCCTCCTCCTCTCTCCTATCAGGCACCCACGTGGAGTCAGTGACCTCATCATCACCTCCCTCCTCATCACTGGAGCCAATCTGGCAGTATGCTGCAGCTGCTGGAACATGACTGCCAGATTGGTGTCCTTCTTGAGCATCCCCTCTGTCTGCTCTCACGCTACTGCCTTCCTCTAGCTGGGTTTCATCATCAGACCCTTCGAAACGCTGGGCATCCTCCTGGAGCATGTACCCAACACTGTGCTGAAACAGTTCGGGGGACTCCTCAGGAGGAGGACATGGTGGGTCTAGGGAAGGAGTGACTGATGATGAGTCTGACATTGATACCAGGGAAGAGGACGCTTTGGCAGCTGCTTTTCCAGTACCCTGAGCCTGGGTGAGAGAGGATGAGGAGGAGGAGGAGGGCTTGGTCATCCACTCTACCAAGTCTTCGGCATGATGTGGCTCAACATGTCCAGCTGCCGAAAAGAAGGACAAGCGTGTCCCATGGCCATGTGCTGATGACAATGCACCGCGTCCACGACCAGCACTGTTGCCCCCAGACACAGAGCCTGCTTGCCCTCTTTTATTGCCTCCTGACTGTCTGCCTCTCCTTGTTTGCCTTCCAGACATTCTAATAGATGGCCTGCAGGGAGATGGGAAAAAAGCAATAAGGGCTACCTTCAGGTGTCCTTCTCTGTCCCTTGAAACAAGGACTTTGACAGTGAAAGAAACTGACACACTCTCCCTACCTACAGTTTTCTGTCCCTAGAAAAAATGTTTTTTTTAAGCACAATTTAGCACAAGGAGAATTCACTCACTGTCCTTCCATGTCCCTGGAAACAAGGACTTTGACAGTGAAAGAAACTGACACACTCTCCCTACCTACAGTTTTCTGTCCCTAGAAAAAATGTTTTTTTTAAGCACAATTTAGCACAAGGAGAATTCACTCACTGTCCTTCCAGGTCCCTGGAAACAAGGACTTTGACAGTGAAAGAAACTGACACACTCTCCCTACCTACAGTTTTCTGTCCCTAGAAAAAATGTTTTTTTTAAGCACAATTTAGCACAAGGAGAATTCACTCACTGTCCTTCCAGGTCCCTGGAAACAAGGACTTTGACAGTGAAAGAAACTGACACACTCTCCCTACCTACAGTTTTCTGTCCCTAGAAAAAAATGTTTTTTTTAAGCACAATTTAGCACAAGGAGAATTCACTCACTGTCCTTCCAGGTCCCTGGAAACAAGGACTTTGACAGTGAAAGAAACTGACACACTCTCCCTACCTACAGTTTTCTGTCCCTAGAAAAAATGTTTTTTTTAAGCACAATTTAGCACAAGGAGAATTCACTCACTGTCCTTCCAGGTCCCTGGAAACAAGGACTTTGACAGTGAAAGAAACTGACACACTCTCCCTAACTACAGTTTTCTGTCCCTAGAAAAAATGTTTTTTTTAAGCACAATTTAGCACAAGGAGAATTCACTCACTGTCCTTCCAGGTCCCTGGAAACAAGGACTTTGACAGTGAAAGAAACTGACACACTCTCCCTACCTACAGTTTTCTGTCCCTAGAAAAAATGTTTTTTTTAAGCACAATTTAGCACAAGGAGAATTCACTCACTGTCCTTCCAGGTCCCTGGAAACAAGGACTTTGACAGTGAAAGAAACTGACACACTCTCCCTACCTACAGTTTTCTGTCCCTAGAAAAAATGTTTTTTTTAAGCACAATTTAGCACAAGGAGAATTCACTCACTGTCCTTCCAGGTCCCTGGAAACAAGGACTTTGACAGTGAAAGAAACTGACACACTCTCCCTACCTACAGTTTTCTGTCCCTAGAAAAAATGTTTTTTTTAAGCACAATTTAGCACAAGGAGAATTCACTCACTGTCCTTCCAGGTCCCTGGAAACAAGGACTTTGACAGTGAAAGAAACTGACACACTCTCCCTACCTACAGTTTTCTGTCCCTAGAAAAAATGTTTTTTTTAAGCACAATTTAGCACAAGGAGAATTCACTCACTGTCCTTCCAGGTCCCTGGAAACAAGGACTTTGACAGTGAAAGAAACTGACACACTCTCCCTACCTACAGTTTTCTGTCCCTAGAAAAAATGTTTTTTTAAGCACAATTTAGCACAAGGAGAATTCACTCACTGTCCTTCCAGGTCCCTGGAAACAAGGACTTTGACAGTGAAAGAAACTGACACACTCTCCCTACCTACAGTTTTCTGTCCCTAGAAAAAATGTTTTTTTAAGCACAATTTAGCACAAGGAGAATTCACTCACTGTCCTTCCAGGTCCCTGGAAACAAGGAGTTTGACAGTGAAAGAAACTGACACACTCTCCCTACCTACAGTTTTCTGTCCCTAGAAAAAATGTTTTTTTTAAGCACAATTTAGCACAAGGAGAATTCACTCACTGTCCTTCCAGGTCCCTGGAAACAAGGACTTTGACAGTGAAAGAAACTGACACACTCTCCCTACCTACAGTTTTCTGTCCCTAGAAAAAATGTTTTTTTTAAGCACAATTTAGCACAAGGAGAATTCACTCACTGTCCTTCCAGGTCCCTGGAAACAAGGACTTTGACAGTGAAAGAAACTGACACACTCTCCCTACCTACAGTTTTCTGTCCCTAGAAAAAATGTTTTTTTTAAGCACAATTTAGCACAAGGAGAATTCACTCACTGTCCTTCCAGGTCCCTGGAAACAAGGACTTTGACAGTGAAAGAAACTGACACACTCTCCCTACCTACAGTTTTCTGTCCCTAGAAAAAATGTTTTTTTTAAGCACAATTTAGCACAAGGAGAATTCACTCACTGTCCTTCCAGGTCCCTGGAAACAAGGACTTTGACAGTGAAAGAAACTGACACACTCTCCCTACCTACAGTTTTCTGTCCCTAGAAAAAATGTTTTTTTTAAGCACAATTTAGCACAAGGAGAATTCACTCACTGTCCTTCCAGGTCCCTGGAAACAAGGACTTTGACAGTGAAAGAAACTGACACACTCTCCCTACCTACAGTTTTCTGTCCCTAGAAAAAATGTTTTTTTTAAGCACAATTTAGCACAAGGAGAATTCACTCACTGTCCTTCCAGGTCCCTGGAAACAAGGACTTTGACAGTGAAAGAAACTGACACACTCTCCCTAACTACAGTTTTCTGTCCCTAGAAAAAATGTTTTTTTTAAGCACAATTTAGCACAAGGAGAATTCACTCACTGTCCTTCCAGGTCCCTGGAAACAAGGACTTTGACAGTGAAAGAAACTGACACACTCTCCCTACCTACAGTTTTCTGTCCCTAGAAAAAATGTTTTTTTTAAGCACAATTTAGCACAAGGAGAATTCACTCACTGTCCTTCCAGGTCCCTGGAAACAAGGACTTTGACAGTGAAAGAAACTGACACACTCTCCCTACCTACAGTTTTCTGTCCCTAGAAAAAATGTTTTTTTTAAGCACAATTTAGCACAAGGAGAATTCACTCACTGTCCTTCCAGGTCCCTGGAAACAAGGACTTTGACAGTGAAAGAAACTGACACACTCTCCCTACCTACAGTTTTCTGTCCCTAGAAAAAATGTTTTTTTTAAGCACAATTTAGCACAAGGAGAATTCACTCACTGTCCTTCCAGGTCCCTGGAAACAAGGACTTTGACAGTGAAAGAAACTGACACACTCTCCCTACCTACAGTTTTCTGTCCCTAGAAAAAATGTTTTTTTTAAGCACAATTTAGCACAAGGAGAATTCACTCACTGTCCTTCCAGGTCCCTGGAAACAAGGACTTTGACAGTGAAAGAAACTGACACACTCTCCCTACCTACAGTTTTCTGTCCCTAGAAAAAATGTTTTTTTTAAGCACAATTTAGCACAAGGAGAATTCACTCACTGTCCTTCCAGGTCCCTGGAAACAAGGACTTTGACAGTGAAAGAAACTGACACACTCTCCCTACCTACAGTTTTCTGTCCCTAGAAAAAATGTTTTTTTTAAGCACAATTTAGCACAAGGAGAATTCACTCACTGTCCTTCCAGGTCCCTGGAAACAAGGACTTTGACAGTGAAAGAAACTGACACACTCTCCCTACCTACAGTTTTCTGTCCCTAGAAAAAATGTTTTTTTTAAGCACAATTTAGCACAAGGAGAATTCACTCACTGTCCTTCCAGGTCCCTGGAAACAAGGACTTTGACAGTGAAAGAAACTGACACACTCTCCCTACCTACAGTTTTCTGTCCCTAGAAAAAATGTTTTTTTTAAGCACAATATAGCACAAGCACAAAACACACTGACACTCTCCCTACCTATCCTTCTCTTTCCCTAAACTAAAGGAATCCAGGTTAAGCAAGAAAGAAATAAAAGTCACTGTCCCTGCCTATGCTGCTCTATCCCTGCTCCGGAACACACTACACTAGGCCGCCGTGCTGGCGGCCTTTTATAGTGTGGGGCGTGTACTAAACACCCTCAGCAATAATTGGCCACAGGCATCCTGCCTGTGGCCAATCATTGCTCTCCTCGCTGCCGGCGCTGTGATTGGCCAAGCATGCGGGGTCACAGTGCATGCTTGGCCAATCACAGCGCCTGGATGACACTGCGATGGCGTAGTGCATTGTGGGCCGTTCGCGTCACTCGAATTTGGCGCGAACGGCCCAAATCGTTCGATCTTCGTCGAACGATCGAACAGCCGATGTTCGAGTCGAACGTATGTTCGACTCGAACACGAAGCTCATCCCTAGTCTCAAGCGTATATCGCGTGGCCAAAACATCAGCCGCTTGGGTACCACATGCCTGACCAGACATATGTTGACCTGCCATGCAGCTCGTTGGCAAGCCTACCTCAAAGACCCACACCAAAGAACAAAGCGGACCTCTCCTTGCACCGCATCAGCTGGGATCTCCAACCCCACTATAACTTCAGTCCTCTCTGAAACATGCACTGAGAGGAATGAAGGTGTAGAATTAGGTGTGTCACAGCCAAGTACTTGCGGCCACTCTGCTAGCAGTACACCGACGTCCGATTCTAGCAGGCAAATTTCCCTGCTCCAGCTGCTGGACCGTCGAAAGAAGTTCACTCCCAGCCATCCACATGCCCAGCGGTTGAATGCTAGCTTGGCTAAATTGCTAGCGCTTCAACTGCTGCCTTTTCAGTTGGTAGACTCGGCCCCCTTCCGTGAGTTTGTGCAATGTGCGGTTCCTCAGTGGCAGGTTCCCAAACGCCACTTTTTCTCACGGAAGGCTATTCCGGCTCTCTACCGGCATGTGGAAGGCAATGTCTTGGCCTCGCTGGACAGGGCGGTCAGCGGTAAGGTGCATATTACCGCTGACTCATGGTCCAGCAGGCATGGACAGGGACGTTACCTTTCTTTCACGGCCCATTGGGTCACTCTTTTGGCAGCTGGGAAGGATGCAGGACAAGGTGCAGTAGTGTTGGAGGTTGTTCCACCGCCACGCCTCCAAAATGCTACTACTGGTTGTGACACACCTCTCTCCTCCACCCCCTCCTCTTCTTCTTCCTCCATGGCCTCTTCCTGTGCTTTGTCCTCTGAACCAGCGGTGCTCCGTAGCCGTTCAAGGGGCTACGCAAGTACGCAGGCAAAAAGATGCCATGCCGTGCTTGCGCTGGTGTGTTTGGGGGACAGAAGCCACACTGGGGCAGAGGTCCTGTCTGCTCTGCAGGGCCAGGCTGAGAGGTGGTTGACGCCACGCCAGCTTAAGCCAGGAATGGTGGTTTGCGACAATGGCACCAACCTCCTCTCCGCCCTCCGACAGGGACAACTGACCCATGTGCCCTGTGTGGCTCACGTCCTTATCCTGGTGGTGCAGCGGTTCTTGGGCAGGTACCCGGGCTTACAGGATGTCCTGAGGCAGGCCAGGAAAGTCTGTGTGCATTTCCGCAGATCTTATAATGCCAGTGCTCGCCTGGCTGAGCTGCAAAAGGAGTTGAACCTGCCCAAGAACCGCCTTATATGTGACATGCCCACCAGGTGGAACTCAACGTTGGCCATGCTGCAGCGGCTGCACACGCAGCAGAGGGCCATCAATGAGTACCTGTGCGACTATGGCACCAGGACAGGGTCAGGGGAGCTTGGTTTTTTTCTCCACGCCAGTGGGGCATGATCAGGGATGCATGCACTGTCCTGGCACCATTTGAGGAGGCCACGAGGATGGTGAGCAGTGACAGTGCATGCATCAGTGACACTGTACCTCTTGTCCACCTGTTGGAGCACACGCTGCGTGGAATAATGGACAGGGCACTTGAGGCAGAACAGAGGCAGGAAGAGGAGGACTTCCTTGCCTCTCAAGGCCCCCTTTACCCAGACAGTGTTCCTTCTGTCCCACCCATCGCACAGGAAGAGGAGGAGGAGGATTGTGTCAGCATGGAGGTGGAGGCTGGCACTCAGCATCATCAGCAGCAGTCTTTTAGGGATGATTTACAGTCCCAAGAAACCAGTGGACTTGTACGTGGCTGGGAGGAGGTGGCTGCGGATCATGTCGTCCTTAGTGACCCAGAGGACTCCGGACCGAATGCCTCAGCTAACCTACGCTGCATGGCCTCCCTGATCCTGCAAAGTCTGCGGAAGGATCCTCGTATTCTTCGGATCAAGGAGAGGGACCATTACTGGCTGGCCACTCTCCTTGATCCACGGTACAAGGGTAAGGTTGCGGACCTTATGTTACCGTCGCAGAGGGAGCAGAGGATGAGACAACTCCGGGAGGCCTTGCAGAAAGGTCTGTGCAACGCGTTCCCAGAGACTGGGAGGTTACAAACTCCTGGTCCTGGACAACGAGTTGCTGAGGCTTCGGCCAGTCAAAGAAGGAGCGGTGGGGAAGGTGGCCGTCTGACCGATGAGTTCAGACAATTCTTTAGTCCGCAGCCCCAAAGTATGATCGGTTCCAGCAACCATCGCCAGCGTCTGATAAACATGGTGCAGGAATATCTAGGGGCAAGGTCAGACTTGGACACCTTCCCCACCGAAAATCCTCTGGCTTACTGGGTCTTGAGGATGGATCACTGGCCAGAGCTTGCACAGTATGCAATTGAGCTACTGGCCTGTCCTGCATCCAGCGTTCTTTCGGAACGCACATTCAGTGCTGCTGGAGGATTTGTCACGGATCACAGGGTGCGCCTGTCCACCGACTCGGTTGATCGACTGACTTTCATCAAGATGAACCAGTCTTGGATCCCCACCAGCTAGCACACACCTGATGCTGATATAACAGACTAATTGATTTTAACATGTCACATCCCTTCAAGACTGATGCTGATGCTGAGTGCCTGTGCTGTTATGTTGACTGGCTATCCTCCTCCTCCGAGTCCTCAATGATACGATTGATGATGATAGCTTGGAAGATCATTTTTGTTTATGGGTGCCGCCACCAGTGGCTAAGGCCCAATTTTTCAGCCCCTGTTTAACAGGGGCGTGTAATTACAATTTTTGAAGCAATACTTTGCAACAGGGCTCATTGCTGTGCTCCAAGTACAGTATCTGTGAGGGGTTGGAGTGTTGTGCCACCAGTGCCTAAGGCCCAATTTTTCAGCCCCTGTTTAACAGGGGCGTGTCATTACAATTTTTGAAGCAATACTTTGCAACAGGGCTCATTGCTGTGCTCCAAGTACAGTATCTGTGAGGGGTTGCAGTGTTGTGCCACCAGTGCCTAAGGCCCAATTTTTCAGCCCCTGTTCAACAGGGGCATGTAATTACAATTCTTGATCTAATAATTCACAGCAGGGCCCATTGCTGCACCCACCAAGAGTAACTCTGAGGGCTTACAGTGTTGTGGCAATGCCACCACCACCACCACCACGAAAGGCACAATTTTTCAGCCCCTGTTCAAAAGGGGCATGTAATTACAATTCTTGATCTAATAATTCACAGCAGGGCCCATTCCTGCACCCACCAAGAGTAACTGTCAGGGCTTACAGTGTTGTGGCAACACCACCACCACGAAAGGCCCAATTTTTCAGCCCCTGTTCAACAGGGGCATGCAATTACAATTCTTGATCTAATAATTCACAGCAGGGCCCATTGCTGCACCCACCAAGAGTAACTGTCAGGGCTTACAGTGTTGTGGCACCAGCACCACCATCAAAGGCCCAATTTTTACTACCACTGTTCAACAATTATATGTAATTACAATTCCTGATATAATAGTTGACAGCAGGGCGTTCCAGCACCAACCAAGAGTAACTGTGAGTGCTTACAGTGTTGTGCCAACACCAACAACTAAGGGGCCTATTTTTGCAGAGTATATACTGCAGGTCCCTACTTTCAAACATCCAACTTACAAACGACTCCTACTTGCAAACGCAAGAAGACAACAGGAAGTGAGAGGAAATCTACCCCTAGGAAGGAAAATTCTCTCCTGTAAGAATTAATATGGGAGAAAGGTGTCTCCTCTGTAGTGATGCTTTATCACCAATCCTTGTTTCAAGAAAAACACCACATTTCAAAAACAGTTGTCATTGGGACGGAAAGTGAGGTGAAATGTTCTGAACAGGGGCACAGACATCAAAACAAATGTTACAGGGGTGATAACCCTTACCTATGTTTTCCAAAAAGTTTAAAAATAGATTTTTGGGCTGGAGCTACACTTAAACAATGTACCTGTTCAAAATTACAAACACATTCTACATAAGAACAAACCTACAGTCCCTGTCTTGTATGCACCGCCTGTATACGGCTGTTGAGAGTATATAGGGCCTTTTTTATTTTGTGTGCAGTGTTCCCCTTAATATCCATACAAGACCCAAAGGGGCTGGTAATGGGCTGGGGTAGGGGGGGGGGGGGTCATGGGGTAGCTATGCCATTTTTCTTAAAGATTTTCATCCATATTACCGGGACCAGACATTACATTAAAGCCGCAAGCAGTTTTAAATGTTTTTTTTTTCCTTTAGAAGTGTCATTTTGTGCAGGGACAGTTCTAAACACGGGAAACACGTGGCACTTCACAGGCATACTTTAGACACCCCCCAGGTACGATATTTAAAGGAATATTTGACTTTTTTTTTTTCACTTTATGCATCATTAAAATGACTGCTCCCGAAAAACGACCGTTTTTAAAACTTCTTTTTGCATTGATACATGTCCCCTGGTGCAGAACCCGGGTTCCCAAACCCTTTTTAGGACAATAACATGCATAATAGTCGTTATAATTAGCACTTTAGAATTCGAACGTTCGCATCCATTGTATTTAATAGGGTTCTAATGTTCGTACGAACGTTCGGTCCGTTCGCGGGTTCTGGTGCGAACCGAACCCGGGGGTGTTCGGCTCATCACTATTAAACACACATTATCTAAAAACGCATTTACGTTTTTACCAGTACAATTTGCCTCACAGCCACCAAATGCATAAACATCGTCAAAGAATGTTCTATGAATTCCACATACACTATATTACCAAAAGTATTGGGACACCTGCCTTTACATGCACATGAACTTTAATGGCATCCCAGCCTTAGTCCATAGGGTTCAATATTGAGTTGGCCCACCCTTTGCAGCTATAACAGCTTCAACTCTTCTGGGAAGGCTGTCCACAAGGTTTAGGAATGTGTCTATGGGAATGTTTGACCATTCTTCCAGAAGTGCATTTGTGAGGTTAGGCACCAATGTTGAAAGAGAAGGCCTGGCTCACAGTCTCCGCTCTAATTCATCCCAAAGGTGTTCTATCAGGTTGAGGTCAGGACTCTGTGCAGGCCAGTCAAGTTCCTCTACCCCAAACTTGCGCATCCATGTCTTTATGGACCTTGCTTTGTGCACTGGTGCGCAGTTATGTTGGAACAGGAAGGGGCCATCCCTAAACTGTTCCCACAAAGTTGGGAGCATGAAATAGTCCAAATGTCTTGGTATGCTGATGCCTTAAAAGTCCATATCTCCTGAGTCCTCCTGAGTCCTGAAGGACCGCTATCTCCTGAGTCCTGAAGAAGCGGACAGCGAGACGCATTGAGAAAATACAGCCATCACTTAAAAGAGCTAGACTTGTTGTGTGGTTCCTTACAAAACGGCCGGCCATACATGATTCAAATCTTGTCTGGTTTAGCAGGAACCGCCAAGATTCGAACCGTTATGGGTAGCCTGAATGTACCAATTTTTTCGATCGAACAACTTGGGTACAACCAGCCTGCCAGATTCTCTTACGGTTGTCGTTAGCGGCTACTACAGACGCTAGCGATAATCCCTGCTTTCTCCCGGCGGGGACGACTTCTCTCGCCTGCCCCCACTCCCCTGCTAGGAGCAGCTAATTGCTCAGCAGGAGAGATTCCCCTGTCAGCACTGTCTGTGTTGACGGAAAATCATGTGAATTTCTTTCCTGCAACCCTTGGTTGCAGGAAAGAAATTTGCACCATGTATGGCCTTTTTGGAACTTTATGATATTGACTTGTGTGTAGCCACTATGCCTCCTTAGCAAATAATAGCTGAGCAGATCAATGAAAACTAATATATGTGGACATATGGGCATCTTATCAGTGGGCTGTGCCACTTGAGGCTTCACAGCCAGCCAGCTGCCCACTGTGTATGTGTGAGCTGTGTATGCGTGAGCCATGCTACGCTTTGTGAATGGTCCCGCAGTCTTCTGGGACCTGTGATGTGTCCCAGAAGACTGTGGGGATGGCGGGGGAGAGGGGAACTTCCACTCGGATCGCCTATTTGATCCATGCGAAAGTGGAAGTGGGTTTCTGTCAAGTATCTGCCCCCCACCCCAAAAATGACCTTCTAAATGTGGCAGAGGAGGGGAGGGAGGAGGACTTAAAGCAGAACTACCCCTTTTGGGTGAAGCTCCACTTTAATGATGAATTCCAGGTATGGCAATTTTTGCATAAAAACTTGGAGCAATGTAAGCTTGTATAGTGATCTCCACTGGCTTCCGGGTTCCATATCAAACAACTTCTTTGCACACTACTAAACCACGCTATTAAACCACGCTATTTTAAGCGTGGTGTGTGACGTCTAGATCCAGCCTCCTTTCCCAGTAGATGCCTCTTACGGAGAAACGCAGCGTAGGGCGGAGCTCAAGATCCTGACGTCACCACTCCCCTAGCTGGCTGGCTCGAGCCGCTGCGTTTTTTTTTTGCTTTTTTGAAATCTTATCCGTGTTCAATACTCATTTGTGGATGTCAGCTACCCAGTATTTGGTAATAAAGGGTACTCGTTTTTTATGAAACCCACTGCACCATGAAGTTTTATTTTTCTTCTCCAAACATGACCCCTCGCCAGGCTTTATGAGCGTTTCTACATCCCAAAGACTGAAGGTGATTGACAGTCCCTAGTCGGCTAGCGGAGTGGAGGAACCAGATGACTGCAGGATCAATCATCGCTGATATCAGGATCTGGCGTCTGTGTCGAGCTCATTTGGTCTCTGTCATAGAGACCCATCTGCTCTGGTAAGCGGCCTTTTTATACATATCTGCTGGTGTTTATTGTATCGCCCGATTAGAAGTGTAAACTGAAGATCTGCAATCTTCTGTGACTTCGGTCATACACCGGCTGCTTCTTCTAATGGACACTTTGTTGCCTATGTTTGTGTGGTAAATCTGGCAGCTGAAGTGAATGGACTTTTGGATTTTTTGTCCCACTGTGATTTATTTTATATTGCTACACTTTATATTTATTTATTTTTCACTTGGATGATTATCCAGGGGATCGTATAGCATCTATTTCATTATTTGCACTTTGTCTGCTACCCTCAAGGTTTTTATTCTATTATACACACCCTATTGGTTGACTGCTTTCGTACATCCCTACAGCACAAGAATTCCTAAGATTTCCTGTGTTAATCAATGGATAGGAAAAAATAGGTATCTTATGTTTACTGCAAATCCTTTTCCTGGAAGCCATTGAAATCCATCAACTCAAGGTATGTTTTTATGCTCTTGATACTACTTTGCTACAAAAGTGAGATATGTTTGTGAGCAGGGTTATCTTGTATTGGCCAATGACTTTTTTGGTAATGGTGTCCATTTTTCCTGTAGGTGGTAGTATAACCCAACTGTCTATTAATACCTGTGTCCTGTGTCCTTCAACGGACAATGGAACAGGATATTATGGTGAGTATAAAAATGATAGTATTTGAAATCCAGAGAGGATTTATTATGCACCTCTCAGATAAAAAAAAAAATTCCAACCAAAATGAAGATGACACAGGTGAAAACAAACATTATTTATATTCACTATAAACCTTCATTTAAATAATCACATATGTAATATGATTATTTATTATAATATATGTAAAATATTAATAAGTATTACTATTTAAATTTGCTGAATTTATACACGTACATATTCTATAGTGAAAAATGTAGCTGGCTCTGCAATTTTTGTCTTTTTATCTTATCAAAGCTCCCCCCTCAGTAAAACTTCCACATTCTTTGTCTGGACCCTTTTGCAACCGCATATGCTGTATCATCCATCCTTGTGCTGCTGCAGGATATATTTAGGATCCAGACATTTTTGACAGCTAGCTGGACTTTGGTGATAAAGATCTAGACATCAGACCCATAAGAGGGACAGATAAAAAATAAAGGGGTGCAGGGATTTTGAGTCTGACACTGGGGAAACATTGCAGGGATTTGTTGAAACGACTCACCGAAAAAAAAAAGCCTTTAGCCGTCACAATCTGGATAGCTCTGACCAGTTGCAAATTACTCTTGTGTCAGCTGTATGTGTGACAATGCACTTCAGCGATAACAAAGCCTTCAAAAACCTGACTGACAGTCTCATGCAAGGCCTAAAGGCTCACCATCGTTCATCCCTTTCAAAAGATGGTTAGTCGGTTTACAAAACCGTTTTCCTTGCTAAGTAAGCCAGACTTTTAAAATAAATGCAGGACTTATCTAAATGTATTTTACTCAACTGCAACATTTACTTCTTAAATAAAATATTGAATTTGTAATTATTGTTTTTTTTTTGTTTTTTTTTTTAATCTAGGATGTGGTTTTAATAATAGGCTTCGTACACTGTGTCTCATGTTTGAAATAAAGCAAGAAAGCAACAGCCATTCCACATCTGCCGTCATAGTTCAGACAGTTGTTAGATATTTCCTGAGCCAAATAAAGCATCACTAAATCACCGCTCTTTTCAGGCACAATGCCTTTTTTGGAAAAGTTATTGAAAAAACAGGATTGTGGTAACGTCAACAAGGGGTCCTGTTTAATTGTTTTATACATAGCTGTGTAGTGTGGATGAAAAAGGCACATTTTTGTCTATTTCAAAATGAAAAAAAAAACTTTCATCCTAGAACCAAGGGAACAAACTTCCTTCCCGACCTCCAAAGGCAATCGGATAACTACCTGGATCTACACTTCATTACATATGTGTGTACATATACTATGTTACCAAAAGTATTGGTACACCTGCCTTTACACCCACATGGACTTTAATGTCATCCCAGTCTTTGTCCGTAGGGTTCAATATTGAGTTGGCCCACCCTTTACAGCTATAACAGCTTCAACTCCTCTGGGAAGGCTGTCCACAAGGTTTAGGAGTGTGTCTATGGGAATGTTTGATCATTCTTCCAGAAGTGCATGAGTAGACCTGGCTAGCAGTCTCTGCTCTAATTCATCCTAAAGGTGTTCTATCATGTTGAGGTTAGGACCTTGCTTTGCGCACTTGTGTGCAGTCATGTTGGAACAGGAAGGAGCCATCCCTAAACTGTTCCTACACAGTTGGGAGCATGAAATTGTCCAAAATGTTTTGGTATGCTGACACCCGCCATTTTTTTTTTCAACCTGTAAGGCAAAAGGCATAATGAGCTAGTATGCACCGCATACTAGCTCGTTATGAAATACTTACCTTAGAACGAGGCGTCGCAGGTGATCCCGGTCCCCGCCCTCGGCGCATCTTCCGGCGTTGTGAGTGGCTGGAGCCGCAATGTCGTCACTCGCATGAGAGCGGGAGACTTCTTTCCGGCAAGGTCCAGCATCTGCCGGACTTTCAGCCGAGAATCTCAGGAGCGCATGTGCCACTGAAGTCAGCGGCTCATTACAAGGGGAATATCTCCTAAACCGTACAGGTTTAGGAGATATTCTTTTTACCTATAGGTAAGCCTTATTATAGGATTACCTGTAGGTAAAAGTAAAAAAAAAGGGTATACAACCGCTTTAAGAGTTCCCTTCACTGCAAAGTCCACACCCTGAAAAAACAACCCCACACCATAATCCTCCCTCCACCAAATGATTTGAAGGGGTAGCCCAATACTTTTGGCCATATAGTGTGGATGAGTGAGTTTGTGGTGGAAAAACTTTTCTTTTGAAGTTTTTCAAAAAACTTTAAAAACAAACACAGTAATCCACAAGGTAATATGTTAGACAGTAATTAGTTCTGGTGAGTTCGCACTCTGTATGTTTGGTGGAGGCATGAACACCGAGGTGGAGATTCCCACAGTCGATTATCATTGTTTTCATATGAACTTTACAATTTTATTATGTTTTAACCACTTCAGCCCCGGAAGGTTTTACCCCCTTAACCACTTAAGCCCCGGACCATTTCGGGCCATTAGGACCAAGCCTGTTTTTGGGATTCGGCACTGCGCTGCTTTAACTGTAAATTGTGCGGACATGCAATGTTGTACCCAAATGAAATTTGCGTCCTTTTCTTCCCACAAATAGAGCTTTCTTTTAATGGTATTTGATTGCCTCTGCGATTTTTATTTTTTGCGATATAAATGGAAAAAGAACGAAAATTTTGAAAAAAAAAGATATTTTCTACTTTTTGTTATAAGAAAAATCGAATAAACTCAATTTTAGTCATACATTTAGGCCAAAATGTATTCAGCCACATGTCTTTAGTAAAAAAAATGTCAATAAGCGTATATTTATTGGTTTGCGCAAAAGTTATAGCGTTTACAAACTAGGGTACATTTTCTGAAATTTACACAGCTTTAAATTTATGACTGCCTATCTCATTTCTTGAGGTGCTAAAATGGCAGGGCAGTACAAAACCCCCCCAAATGACCCCATTTTGGAAAGTAGACACCCCAAGGAAATTGCTGAGAGGCATGTTGAGCCCATTGAATATTTTTTTTTTTTGTCCCAAGTGATTGAATAATGACAAAAAAAATAAAAATTACAAAAAGTTGTCACTAAATGATATATTGCTCACACATGCCATGGTTATATGTGGAATTGCACCCCAAAATACATTCTGCTGCTTCTCCTGAGTACGGGGATACCACATGTGTGGGACTTTTTAGGAGCCTAGCCACGTACGGGACCCCGGAAACCAAGCACCGCCTTCAGGATTTCTAAGGGCGCAAATTTTTGATTTCACTCCTCACTACCTATCACAGTTTCGAAGGCCATAAAATGCCAAAATAGCACAAAACCCCCCCAAATGACCCCATTTTGGAAAGTAGACACCCCAAGCTATTTACTGAGAGGCATGTTCAGTCCATGGAATATTTTATATTTTGCCACAAGTTGCGGGAATATGACAAACTTTTTTTTTTTTTGCACAAAGTTGTCACTAAATGATATATTGCTCACACATGCCATGGGCATATGTGAAATTACACCCCAAAATACATTCTGCTGCTTCTCCTGAGTACGGGGATACCACATGTGTGGGACTTTTTGGGAGCCTAGCCGCGTACGGGACCCCAAAAACCAAGCACCGCCTTCAAGGTTTCTAAGGGCATACATTTTTGATTTCACTCCTCACTACCTATCACAGTTTTGAAGGCCATAAAATGCCAAGATGGCACAAACCCCCCCCCCAAATGACCCCATTTTGGAAAGTAGACACCCCAAGCTATTTGCTGAGAGGCATGTTGACCCCATTGAATATTTTTTTTTTGTCCCAAATGATTGAATAATGACAAAAAGAAAAAAAAATGTACAAAAAGTTGTCACTAAATGATATATTGCTCACACATGCCATGGTTATATGTGGAATTGCACCCCAAAATACATTCTGCTGCTTTTCCTGAGTACGGGGATACCACATGTGTGGGACTTTTTGGGAGCCTAGCCGCGTACAGGGCCCCAAAAACCAAGCACTGCGAACGCTGCAGTTATGAGTGTTGTGTTTGGTAAGTGACAGTGATCGATCGATACTGCACTTGGGTGGGCTGGGCTGGGCTGGGCTGGGCGTAGGGGCTAAACGCAGGCGCTAGCAGGTATCTGGGCTGATCCCGCTAACACTGCGTTTTTGGGAACCCTAAACCGCTGGGGATGCTAGTATAGATCTGATCAGATCTGATCAGATACTATACCACTAAGGGGGGTGTATGCTTTGCGCGTGGGTGTTAGCGTTACTGTCACTAACCTAACACTGCCTGGGGCAACGCAGACCCTCTCTGGCGCTAAAACCTAATTGATCTCACCCGCCGGGCGATCAGGGGGGTTAAACCTTTATTGGGTTATATACAGCGGGTGTCCTGATGCTATAAAAAGCAAACTAATCAACCAGCGTCACCCGTAACCTTTATATGGTGATCACTGGTGAAAGGGTTAACTAGGGGCAATCAGGGGGTTAAAACCTTTATTAGGTTAAATATGGGGGTACCTGACACTATATAAAAACCTGACGGGTAACCTAAATAACTAAATAACTTACTGGCTAACCAGTGACACCAGTGACGCTTATACGGCGATCACTGGTGAAAGGGTTAACTCTAGGGGCAATCAGGGGGTTAAAATAATATATGGGGGTACCTGACACTAATAAAAACCTGCGGCGAACCTAAAAAAAAATAACTGCCTATCTAAAACACCAGCGACACGAATACAGCGATCGGAAAAACAATCGCTTAGTGACGCTGAAGTTAGGGGGTGAAAGGGTTACCTGGGGGGTGATCAAGGGGTTAAACCTTTATTGGGGGGGGTTAGGGGGCTACCCTGGACCTAAAGGGGCCTAATCCTAACTGCCCTGCAACTTTTTACAATCACAGATGACACTAAATGCAGTGATCAGTAAAATAAATGATCACTGCAATCAGTGACACTGTGATTGGGGGCTTTGGGGTGACCTGGGGGGTGATCTAGGGGTGACTGGGGGGTGATTTGTGTGCCTATGTGTACCTAAGTGTCAGTGGACTGTTGGTGCACTAACCTGCTTCTTCTCTGCTCGGCGCCGGGAACGGAAAGACCGCGGCGAGGGAGATGACATCACTTCCTCCAGCCTTGTTTACATCACATGGCGGAGGAAGCATTTTCATTGGCCGGGAGCGATCGTGAGGGGGGGGGCGGAATCGAGCGCCCCCCCCCTCATGCCTGATCGCTCCCGAACACTTAACGGCCGCTCACTGCAGTGAAGGGGGGTCCGGATGGACCCCCCAACTGCACAAAGGCGATCACGTAGATCTACGTGATTCTGCCTGTCCGTGCCATTCTGCCGACGTAAATCGGCGGTGGGCGGTCGTTAAGTGGTTAATGATCAGGCCATTTTATGCGATACAGCACTGCATCGCTTTAACTGACTATTGCGCGGTAATGCGAGGTTGTACCCAAACAAAATGTATGTCCTTTTTTTCCCACAAATATAGATTTCTTTTGGTGGTATTTGATCACCTCTGCATTTGTTTGTTTGTTTGTTTTTGTTTTTTGCGCTATATACAAAAAAGGCTGACAATATTGTAAAAAAACAATATTTTTTTTTTTTTAAACTCATTTATTCATCAGTTTAGGCCAATATGTATTGTGATACATATTTTTGGTAAACATAAACACAATAAGCGTATATTGATTGGTTTGCGCAAAAGTTACAACATCTACAATATAGGTGTAGCACACAGACCCTTTTTCTCCTGCTTACCTCCACCTGCAGAGTAAGGCACACCATGCCACATGCCCGTATCCTCCTGGTATAAGAGGTTCAGCGGTGTTCATACAATTTTTGGGTCCTGCAGCAAGTTACCTCCTTCCGTTGGTCCTCGTCCCTAGAGTGTAGGGAAAAGTCTATTCTCTTTCCTAAAAGAAGGCCAATGTCCAGACTGTTTTAAACTCCAACAGACGAGTTTATTTTTCTTGCTTGGAACTTAGTGAGAAAAGGTTGAAGATAGAGATAGAGTTGGGTAGGGAGGTAGGTTCAGGAACGCGGCACCCATTTACCCTCATCGCCACTCAAGCCTGAGTGGGTATTGCTCACCCGGATAGTCCCCTCTCACATTTCTAGCAGCCGGAGTGAAGTACGAACAGTTACTTTAGATTTCGTCCCCTTCAAGGACAAGTTCAGGAGATCCTCTGCCACAGAATCCTTTAGTTCCTGAATCTAGAACTCCCTAGCGCCTGCAACTTTTAGAGACCATAAGTACCAGTGTGGCACATCACAGGAGCTATTGTGCAACTCACGGAATCCTTCCCTCTGATAGGCAACCAGGTGTCTCCTGAGACAGTGACTTCCTTCACTGATCCTCCGGACAGGTCCTCCCCTGGTTTCCTCTCTTTCAGAGCGGGCCACCCTCCCTCGGGTACCCTGAGACTCCGATGGTTTGGTTGTAGACCCAGTTGAAGGTACTGGGCCTACCTGGAACACTATAGCCTCGGGCTGAAGGTGCTCGAGACTTTTCGACCAATTCACGCACGCCTGGCCAGCAATCCCCCCCCCCCGGCCAATCTCCCCGCCTAACGGCATCTGCCCCTTATGTACCCTCTCCCGGCATGCACAGCAGGTAGACCACGCCCACTGCACGGCTGCCGAAAGAGGACACCCAATCACGCTACAATGCCACCTGTGGTTCGACCCAAGACCTGGGCAACAGCGCCACCTGCAGGTCAAGGGGAACTATACACCCAGGCAACACCACAGCAGAGCAGAGTCCAATCTAAAGAATCAGAAAACCTGAGCCAAACTATTGCTCAGGCTGCCTCAAATTTAAGGCACAGCGACCCCAATTTTGGGTTCCGCTACATAGGGGATAGATTTATGGACTTTTTTTATATGTTTTTACTGGTAATGTCGGCGATCTACGATTTTTAACGGGACTGTGATATTGCGGTGGACAAATCTAACCCCAAGTGACACTTTTTGGGGACCAGTGACATTATTACATTGACCAGTGCTATGAAAATGCATTGATCAATGTATAAATGACACTGGCAGGGAAGGGGTTTACACTAGGGGCGATCAAGGGGTTAATTGTTTTCCCTGGGTGTGTTCTAACTGTATGGGCTTACTGGAACACCACAGAGATCGCTGTTCCTGATCACTGGGAACAGCAGATCTCCATGATGTCCCCTAACAGATCGGAGATCTGTCTTATTTGCATAGGCAGCTCCCCATTTTGCCTCTGTGTCCTGTGATCGTGGGTCGCTGGCGGACATCGTGTCACTTTAATTTAATGGTTATTTTAAAAATATGAAATTATTTCATTATTTAGAGCGCTGCATTTACCTATACTTATTGTTTTGTGTCTGTATATCTACACATATTGCACACTGCCACACATTGACCAACCTAGCGCTGATACACAATCTCTCCATGTTTAATATACTATTAGAAGCATTTTGTTATATCTGTTTGAGTCATAAATTCAGAACTGTCCTGTGTTCTCTACATACTTCCTGCATGTGGAGAATGTTGTAATTTGTTTATATCAAAGAGTCTGTTTAGCCCTCCTAGTTCTCATCTTGGATTACAGAATGATTGACCTTTACATTGTAGAGATCTGAGAGTGGGAGTGGTTGAGAAGGTCAGCAAAAGACAGTGGGCAGAGCTGACACCACTCTGCCCACAAAAAAATCTGTGACTATGATTTAGCAACAGTCCATTTTAATGCCTACCACAGCAATTTGGGAAGAATATATTAGGGTGTTGTGTACAATTTCAATCTTTATATATTATGGTCAGGATTACAAGATAAAATGTTTATTTTTTTAGTTATGAAAATATAAAATATTGGATATGAATATTTTTTAGTTATATAATTAACCAGGGAATGGAGCTCTCAATTCCTTTTCATATATGTGTAGCGGGTATGTACTTTTTAAACTGGTGAGGACACCAGTGATGCATAGTTCCCTGCGGCCCAGCAGGTGGCGCTGTCACTTTGGGCCGGGGTTGAACCATCGCTGCAGTGCCGTACCCTTTGTGACCTCTCGCAGCGGTTGTACGGCGGGGCAGGGAACCCGCCGTGCTTGCTGGGAGGGGGTATAAAGGGGGCGGACATCTTCGCCACAAGGTTCGAGTCCCGGGCACCTTCAGCCTGAGGGCTGTGGTTGCGGTCGGTGTCCAGGCGGCCTAGGCCTGGACACTTGGAGTTCGCGTTCCATCCCAGACACCTTCAGTCTGGGGTGAGGTACTCAGCCGGAGGCCTGGGGCCCAGTACCTTCCGCTGGGTCCCGCGAGGGAGGGATCATCCTAGGGGGCCCCAGGAGTCGGGCACCCGAATCCAGAGGCGTAAGGGACCGGAGGAGGGACTCACCCGAAAATCTGGTGCAGCAGATTGCCAGTGCCGGGTGAACTTCTGGAGACCGCCCGGAGGGATATCTTTCCCGAACAGGGGCCAAGTTCAAAGAGGAAGTTCAGTCCACGTTCAATGACCGGTGGCAGCGGTCCAGCTATTTCAATCAGGTCAGTGGCAGAGACCTGCTTTTAGGCCTGTGGCAGGGGCCTCAACAGTTTATCCGGTCGGTGGCAGAGACCGTGCGCCAGGCCTATTCGCTAGCAAAAAGGAATAGGAGAGTTAAGTTCTGCCTGGGCCTACTCGTTCCCACACCCCCATGTTCGTCTGTTATTGGAAGTTCAACTGATTGTGTTCACCGTATTGTACGAGAAATAAAGGAGTGTTTGACTTTCGATTGGTGTGGGGCTCTATTATTGGCAGACACGTTTCCATGGAACAACAAGGCTTCGTATGAGGTGGACAGACCCGGGAGGTAAATCAACTAACTTTGCTCAACCCTCTTATACACACGAGGGGAGAGCTTGGCGTAGTGTTCCTGCACTCTCCTCTCCCGGGTACCCCTAGACACATGCCATTCACAATAGGCAAGAGGGAGAGTGAGGTTCCGCTACACGTGGGGGCTCTGGTCCGGGATGTGTTCGTGCTACAATGGAGCTGGAGTTGTTGGAATTTGAAAGTGTCTGCCCGAAAGAGTACCGAGTAGGTCGGCCATATTGGCCACTGCGCCATCAGGCACACCCTCCCTGCTCAGTTCGTGGGCGAGGCCCGGGGAAGGAGAAAGCCTGTGAACTGGACTGCAAGAAGGGAGGAGTCCAATCGTGTGAAGGATTACACGTGGGGACTTTGGCGCCAACAAGGCAGTGCGCAATGGATCAGCAGAGAGTCGCCATGTTCACTAATGCATCGTGGATTCCTATTCATCCCACTACCACGAGTCTGACTACTGCTGCTCCGATAACAGATACGGGGATTCGGCTAAAGCCTCGGGGACGATTCGCCCTGTACTCATGCATGGACGTTGAGGCCCTGGGTTTGATTTGTCTCGAATGTTCGGGACTGGTGTGTCAGCTAAAGCCATTCGGGCGCTGCGAGGCCTGCGGAGAGTTCTTATTTGAGGTGGAACCAACCATTGAAAAACCCAGAACCATCCACCTCAACCGCGCTACAGGCCACACCACTCATGAAGGAGGAATCGCTGCTTTTACAGCTATCCCTGTGCGCACTGCAGCGACCGCAGGGGAGGTCGCAATCACTGAGGTACGGGAGAAATCCGAGGATGCTGACTCGGTTGCCAGTGTTTCTCAGCGTCCACCGCCAAAGAGGAAGACTGGCTTGGTTGCCCCGTCCAGCGGTCGCGGTGGATCACCCTGCTTGCCCACGCCCGCCCCGGATGGATCCGGTAGGAAGAGTCCCGGACATCCCTTCTCAACTTTGGGCAGAGGTAAGCCGGACAAAGGGACTTGGTGTTGGGACGGAGGTGTCGGGGAGTCACGGCCCTGTGTGCCCGCGGGAGGTAGCAATTCAGCCTCCACTACAGGCTACTTGCCCGCTGAGGAGTGTGACACCTCCGACCTAGAATCGCTCTCCGATCCGGGAGACGATGTCATCATAGATGAACTTTTCGCTAAGAAGGGCTGGGACAAGATGCCTCTCTCCTCGTCCCACAAAGTCAGGGATCCACCCATGTCTACAGGGGATAGTACACCCCGGGTGGAGGCACCAGCGCCTGAGGAGGGATCCCATCCCCAGTCTGCCCTCCTACCTCCGATGCCTCCTGCATCTGGCACCGGGGAAAGGAGACTGTTGTTGCAGCCGCCTATGCCTAGAGTGGAGGTGGTCAAGGCACCTCGTCACCCAGACGCCATCGTCCAACCGGGTGAGGGAGACCGGGCCACTATGCCTCCGCTGGCGAGACTTCAGCGTCTTTTCTGCCAAAAAGTTGCTACTGAGTACGGGTGGGAGTACCCGTACTTACCTAAGGAGCTTCTGTATGAAGTGGACGTCTGCCGGGACCGCTGGTACAACAAATTTGTGTGGACGCACCTTCAGGTCCCACATGCCCGCAGGTACCTCGCATGTTCCCCCAAAGCTTCTCAGCGGTACAAGGACTGTAAAGCAGAGTGGATGTTGGGTCGGCACATCCATGCTGACAAATTGTTGATTCGACGGAAAGAAGGGGAGGATGTTGAATATCACATAGAGACTGTGGATAAGCATTTCAAGCCCCTTGTCTTGCCGCATCCCAGATTCTACTTGTAGGAGAAAAGACTCCTTGCCTAGTGCTTTGTTGCTGCTGAACTTTCCGGGGTTGTTTCCCACAAAAACCCAGTGACTGTACCCGTGTTATTGGTGTTTGTGCTCTCTGGAGGAATTGAAGGACTGTTGCCGTTGTTTGTTCTTCATTCTTCCATCCCGCAAAGTGATTATGGACTTTGGGGTAGTTAGAAAAAAAAAAGAGAGAAGAGGATCTTCAACCAGTGCAGTTACCGTGACACTGTCACCAGGTGGCAGTGTTGCGCATCGATATTCACTGTTCACTCACACACTTATAGAAGGAAAGGGTTTCTCTACGGAGAGGTTCTTTCATTCTTACACAAACATATGTGTCAGGGATATGTGTGTTTAACGTTCTTTTCCCCTCTGCAGGAGAACATCTCATCAAGACCACTGAGAATGGGGTGGGTCTTAGTCAGGATGGATGTAAGGGAATGTTGTTGTGAACATGTGATTCTGATAATGTGGTTATGTGTTGTTTGTTTCCTTCCTTTCCCTTTCATGTCAGGTTCAGGCACAACTGTTGGTTAGCTTTCAAAGAAAAAAAAAACTTTTTATTTTTGAAATTCGTTAGTCGGTCTCTGGATCAGGCTATGATGGCCCTTTTTGGGCATGGTTTGCTCCAGACACTGGGGACCAGTGTCAAATAACAGGGGGGAGAGTGTAGCGGGTATGTACTTTTTAAACTGGTGAGGACACCAGTGATGCATAGTTCCCTGCGGCCCAGCAGTTGGCGCTGTCACTTTGGGCCGGGGTTGAACCATCGCTGCAGTGCCGTACCCTTTGTGACCTCTCGCAGCGGTTGTACGGCGGGGCGGGGAACCCGCCATGCTTGCTGGGAGGGGGTATAAAGGGGGCGGACATCTTCGCCACGAGGTTCGAGTCCCAGGCACCTTCAGCCTGAGGGCTGTGGTTGCGGTCGGTGTCCAGGCGGCCTAGGCCTGGACACTTGGAGTTCGTGTTCCATCCCAGACACCTTCAGTCTGGGGTGAGGTACTCAGCCGGAGGCCTGGGGCCCAGTACCTTCCGCTGGGTCCCGCGAGGGGGGGATCATGCTAGGGGGCCCCGGGAGTGGGGCACGAGGGGAGAGCTTGGCGTAGTGTTCCTGCACTCTCCTCTCCCAGGTACCCCTAGACACATGCCATTCACAATAGGCAAGAGGGAGAGTGAGGTTCCGCTACATATGTTACAGGCTATCTTTATCTGCTTTGTTGAAATAAGCCTGCTGTTTACATAGCTCAATAGCTGAATGAGCTCACAATTAAATGATTCAGACCAGTGCCTGAACAGGAAAATGACCCCCTTAATCGCTCCTTCTGGATACTGATGTGGAAAATTAATTGTCATTCCTCATTTACTAGGAAGCAAAAGGGCCCTGGTCTTTCGAGCAGGCAAGCAGGTCAAGATTTTCACGCAGTATGTATACTCTTAACCAATCAATTTGCATTGTATGCAATGTCCAGTTGGTACTGTGACCACAGATAAATATCATCATGTTGCAGATAGGCTTTCATTTTACTGGCTTGGCTTAAAGCTGTGTAGCGCATTTCTCCTGCTGTGCAATCGGTTTTTACAGATTGTCGTATCTTGACTAAAGTTCCCCTAATTCATTATCTGTGCTGCTGGATTGGAAAAAATGATATTTTTAATGAAAGGAAAATAACATTTCCAGATGAAATATATACATATTTATTACAGAGTAATTGGTTTAGGAATCATGATAAATGTTTTAGAAATCCAATTCCTTCTTCTAGAAAATATATAAGGCTTCTCAGATTAAATGAGTTCATTATTTCCCCTGGAAAGTGATCTGTCATTAACCTGTATTTATGCCGAAAGGATTCCTAGGATATGTAAGTAAAGCTGTTCAAATTTGTTATTTATAATAGACTAACATTGACAGAATAAGACATGCCTGAATATTTGCATGCACAGCCTAATGAAAACTAGATATGTAGAATTAGTTCATAAATTACATTCATTTAATATTTGTTAATTTTGCCAACCCTGATGACCTATGTTTTTACATGTAAGTGAATAAAAGACTACTAAATGAACAAATGAATGGCGTTTTTGTTAGGGCCCTTTCACACTGTTCAGTTTTTCTTCAGTTTTTGCAAAAAAACACATGACTATTAAATCCTATGGAGCGCTTAACACCAGTCAGTTGCAGGTCAGTTGCATTTTTAAAAGTCCTGCATGCTGCCTTTTTATGTGTGATAAAAAAAAAAAATGCACCGAAAATGCACCTCCCCATTGTAATACATGGAAAACGCATCACAAACGTATGAAAAATGCAACCACAGTTTGGTGCGCTTTTTGAGTCACACGATTCTGTTTTTCACAGGTGCAAAACGCATCAGATACATAGCAAAAAATGCATGTGATGCATTTTTACCCCATTTTTGCAAGAGAGCAGCCAGCCTTCACTTAATTAATTGTCTATTCTGATAGCTTAACTTGGCTTAAGCTCAAATGTATCTTTGTTAAACTACTTTTTGCTCTTTCCTTGGCTGCCGTCTCCTGAAAGCAGGGCCGGCCTACCATGGGACCCAGTGGGACCATAGGTACTTTCAGGGGGGCGGGAAACTGATGCCCAAGAGCAGTGGCAGATCTGCCCCCCGCCAGCCAGCACGCTCCGCCCGCTCCGCTGCTTATCCCACTGTGAGGGAGCCTGGCGCCAAGGTGACTGGAGCGTGCGGGCAGTCAGTGGGTGAGTGAGCGGGCGATCGGGTCGGCAGGTGAGTGAGCAGGCAGGCCATTCGGCAGGTGAGTGGGCTTGCTGGCCAGTCAGCGGGCCAACGGGCGGGGGAGCAGAGAGATGGCATCATCTTTCACTGCCTGCCCTGCATCACTGCAGTTTGGCAATCTCGTCCAGGCTTTCAGCCCAGCAGCTGCTAAGGCCCAGACTTCAATCCTTGGCTCAGTGAGGCAGTAGCCCCAGGAGATTTCTCCCTGAAGGGAAAATAACACTTTGCTCAGGTTTCCCAAACACGTATTACCTCCCCAGCAACCTTCTGGACACTTCCCTCCAGGGATTGCCTGGAATATGATAAATATTCACACGGGCTATTTGAATATCCTTGCCCTATGTTCTGGAAGCTTCTTCCAGAAACAGGTGAGAGAAGTCAAACACCTAGCTTTGGAAACCCTTACCAAATTTCAGCATATTCTTCAGGAACTGAAAATGATATGTGTATGTTGGTTGGCTTCTTCCTTCCAAACATGCCTTACAGTGAGTGAGTGAGTAGTGTGTCAGTATGATTGCAGGCTCATTATATTGAAGGCTTTTTCAGCTGCTGGAACTGATATGAACTGTTCAGAAAGCTCTGTGATGTACTACCAATTCTAATAAAGCTACATAAATGGGAATAACCTTAGTATTAATGTAGATATACAATAAAACAATGGTACAATTTGGAGAACCTAAAGTGAATAGAGAAATATTGGCAAGCCTAAACTTGAATGTTGGCTTGTTCTGTGGTAGACATTAATGCGAACACAGTCATATTAGAAAGACGTGGATCTTTTCTGCTACGCATTTCACTGTATCCACACAGCTGCTCTAGTGAATAGTATGCAACATCTGTAACTAGTTCCCATTATTTGATAACACAATTAAGGCAGTCCTGGTGCCTTTGTAATAGTGGCTGTATAGTTATATTCATAAGTAGTAGGATGCAATTAGGGATTTGTTTATGCAAATTGAATATATCCATTGGGTATATACATATGTAGATATTCTTAGAAAGCATGATAAGCATTCGCAAACTTTTTTTTTTTACATTGCGGGTTCTATGGTTTCTATATATTTTGTTTTGTGTTTTTAGATGTGGGTAATGCAATTTCCTTTCCCACAGCACATTTGCAAGACCCGATTCACAAGTGTATTTGCATGAATTTGGATACACTTTTGATGCATAATTGCATTCTCTAACAGCACACACAAAGGTCCAGACACTGCTTTTAGAATTCTCACACAATGCATATAAATAATTGGATGGATTGACTGCTTTTTGTGTGTACTGATGCATAAAGAAACATTGAAACTATTTTAAGTAGTTCAAGCCAGAGACACATCTAACAACGCTCGGGAATTGCAGTTGTTTGTGCCTACCCTAAAAGCTTCATCTGTTCATCTTTTCTACCAAACTCTTTCTTATCACAATCACGGGGACATATTTTTTCATTGTACAGTAATTCACATGTTTAGTGATTTGGAACAGATATTGTACCTGTAGAAGATGCAAGAATCCTCTCCAAAAAGAGTAAGGAGCTTTGGGTGAAACCCTTTTAAGCCCACCTAAATCCACCATCATGTGATCCTCCAGAGTGCCTTCTCTAGGATCAAAATCCAGTCATCCACCATTGCAGCCTAGGCCCACTGCTGACCAGCCTTATTGTTGTCCTTTGTCATGATGTCATTACACCACTACCGCAGTGTTTAGGATCTATGTGATCCTTGCTGATAGATAGCCAATGCAAGAGTACACATTACTGGGTGGAGATGTGGACACCCAAAAAAAGACCACCCCACTCTGCAGTCCAGAACAGAGGTGTCTCACCACATCATGTAACAATGGATTCATGTGAGTATTGTAAGCAAATTACTGGAGAGATTTGCTAAAGGTTTTGAGAGTATAATTTAATTTATGTGTGGGGTAAAAGGAGGGGCATGGCTGAACTTAAGCTTTAACCAGCCACTAATACAATCCAAGCAAGGCCGGATTTATAAGGGGGCAAAATGGGAAATTTCCCTTGGCCCCCCTGACAGAAGGGGCTTCCCTCTATACAAAAATTCTATAAAACAAAAAAAATACATATAAAAAAATATTTTGTTTTATAAAATAATATAAAATGTATAATAAAAAACATACTTTCTTTTATTAAATGTATCTTTGGACGTAATATATTGCTGGCCATCATCTGTAAAACTCTGGACTGGTATATTGTATCATTTTTCGAAAATGAATTTTGGTGGCTCAAGCAAACCACACATGACTATGTGTGTGTGGCTAAGTGTGACCTCAGAATGATGTGTTGTAAAAATATGTGACTGTCATTGAGAATGTAAACCAAATCTTTGTATAAGCAGCCCACTGAACCTGAAGTGCCCCGGGCCCCCCAAGGTCTAAATCTGGCTCTGCGTCCAAGGGTAGATGTTTAGGTCCAGCAAAGGCTGCGTTTCAAACATCCAGTGGGTGTAGAAGTCACTTGCAAGCCTTCCCTATAAAACAAGACAATACCCCAAAGCCCTTGCTATTTTTGGAGAGTGTTCATTGCATATGATGCTGGAAAAATGACCTGAAAGTGTCCCCAATGGTGCTATATAATCTATCTTTTACAATAACTGAAACATCATCCTTTATATTACAATCACTGCAACATATTTTTACATTGTACAGTAATTCAAAGTAAGGAGCTTTGGGTGAAAACCTTTGAAGCCCACCTGAGTCCACCATCATGTGATCCTCCACAGTGCCTTCTCTAGGATCAAAGTCCAGTGATCCACCATTGCATTCCTGACCAGTCTAATGCCACGTACACATGCTCGGAATTTCCAACAACAAACATTCGATGGGAGCTTGTTGTCGGAAATTCCGACCGTGTGTAGGCTCCATCGGGCATTTGCTGTCGGAATTTCCGACAACAAAAATTTGAGAGCTGGATCTCAAATTTTACGCCAAACAAAATCCGTTCATGTAAATTCCGAGCGCGTGTAGACAATTCCGCCACACAAAATTCCACGCATGCTCTGCACTGAATCAAGTATGAGATGAAAGAGCTCAGTCTGGTAAAACTAACGTTCGTAATAGAGATAGCACATTCGTCACGCTGCAAATTTTTTCATCTTTTAATGCAGCGCATTCTCTTCTTTATAATGCTAGAATAATGAAGTTGTTTTGCTGCTGATATTCACACAGAGTTCTGACAAACTGATTTCTTTATTATTTCTTGTGATCTCCTGAATAATCTTTTTATTTTTTTAACTGAAAAGCACGAGGCTGAAAAGCACGAATCGTCTCTCACCAAACTTCTACTAACACGAGATTAGCAGAAGGAGCCCAAAGGGTGGCGCACTTGGTATTGAACTTCCGTTTTATAGTGCCGTTGTATGTGTTGTACGTGACCGCGTTCTTGGCGATCGGAATTTCGGACAACATTTGTGCGACTGTGTGTATGCAAGACAAGTTTGAGCCAACATCCGTCGGAAAAAAATCCACGGTTTTGTTGTCGGAATATCCAATCGTGTGTACGTGGCATTATTGTTGCCCTTTGTCATGATCTCAATACACCACTACCGCAGTTTTCAGGAACTATGAAATCCCTGCTGATAGACAGCCAATGGAAGAGTTCACATTACTGGGTGGAGATGTGGACACCCAAAGAAAGACCTTCCCACTCTGCAGTCCAGAACAGAGGTGTCTCAGCACATGATGTGACAATGGACAATGGACTAATTGACAAAGGTTTGACTAAAGCCCTTTTGTACCCCCCTGAATCCACCGTTATGTGGCCATTTACAGCGCCTCCTCTGGGAAGGAAGAACAGTAATTCAAGGTTGCAGTCTGGGTCCGCTGCTGTCCTGTCTTGTTGCCGCCTCTTGTTGTGATGTCATCACACTACCACTAGAATGTTCAACAACTGCGGGAACTCTGCTGATAAACAGCCAATAGAAAAAGTCCACGTTACCGGGCAGAGATGGAAAACCTGAAAGAAAAACCCTCCCACTCCGTAGTTCAGAACAGAGATGTCACAGCACATCATGTGACAATGGCTTCAGGTGAACATTTTAAGTAAGTTACTGGGGCAATTTGCTAGAGGGGGTTTGGGGGTATCACTGGCCAGAAAAGAATCATGGGTTCAGCAAGGCTGTGCTTCAAACATTCAGAAGATGTAGCAGTCACTTGCAAGCCCTCCCTATAAAACATGACATTACCCAAAAGCCCTTTCTACTGTTGGAGAGTGTTCATTGTATATGATTCCAGAAAAGAATGTTCCTACTGGTGCTATGTAATCTAATCAAATGCATGACATGAAAATTTTGCTGCAATTTTCTGTCATCACCTATCATCTACTCATACATCCGACATCCTTAATCACCTATCAGACCCAAACTGGGGGCACAGCAGAGTTGTTAATATTACTTTTTATCATTTGTAGATGTAAAATAATGTACCTTACCATTATTCTTAAATGTAATGATACAATTTGCTCTAATAACCTGTCATTCTGTTAAGGTAGAAAGTGAGAAGCTGACAGAGGCTAGTGGAAGTACTAGTGAAGATACTGGCTGAGTCTAGCTGGAGACGCGGTTAGCAAAGGGAGTCTTGTCATTAAATTGCAATTCAATTTCTTGTTTCTGCAGCAAAGGGATTATAAGGTGTCTCTTGTCATATTACCAGGAAAGTCAACAGGCCTTGTGCTACAAGCGACATTGAAGATAATTCTGACAACACAGAACTTAGCTTTATTTAGGGCAGCTGATGTTGTATTCTTATTTTATCTGCACTGTTCAGACACTCGCATTTGTTCGGTTCTTTTATGTTGATGCTTTAAAGAAAAAACAAGTTATATTTTCAGTGAGTAAACATTCTTCGCTATTATAGTAACATCTGCCTGAAAGTCATTTTTGATGTGTCTGTACATTTTACATGCTTTCTGTCCCCATATTTTCATGACTGTTTTTCATGTATAGAGTCGTTAATTATTCTTCTATGGGCTATCTGTAGAGAAGTGCAATTAGCTTTCCTGCGGAACAACTGCTGAGGCAACAGGATAAGATACATAGACGTTTCCCTACCAATCTCGACCTGACAGAGGAATAGTAGAATACAGCTAATCACTACTAAGCAGAATGCAAAGTATGCACAAGCATATGTGGCTGCCTTGTACATCATCTGTCCATAGACATAGATGAATGGAACAGAGAAAATCCAGTGTAACAATAATGTCACATTGTAGCTCTGAGTTTACAAAAACTGATCAGAAGATGAACACTAATCAACTTCAGTCACTGGTGTAATACATAACAAGTTCCAGCTGTCATTTTGACAGCCACGAATTGGCAGACGTTGCAGCACGGGGTAGAGGCAATAGTGAGAGAGGGAAAAAGGCATGTTAAGTATACCCTTTGTACTTCTAATACGTTTTTTGCTGTACATACCATTTCAAAGTTCACAAATGGATAAAATAAAAATTATTGCCCTGCCCAGCATATCTGAAAATACTTTGCTGTAGGTCCAGGAAATTCTTCTTCCTGGCCCAGCATCATTCAACCCACTTAGAGCCCATTCACACAGGGGCAACTTTGGATCCGACTTCAAGTCGCCCCAAGTCGCCCCTAGTCACCTCAAGTCACGCTGCATGAGAAAATCAATGTAAGTGAATAGAGCCGTCTTAATGCACACTACTGCAGTCGCTCCGACTTCAAAAAAGGTTACTTCAATCCGACTTCTAGGCGACTGCTAGGCGACCTGTACCCATTGATTTCAATGGAAGTCGCCTCAGAAGTCGGATCCCCTGTCTTAGCAGAAGCAACTTTCCAGGAAGAGAACATACATTTCTCAGGCAAACCTCTCCCTCTCCCCTCCCTCCCACAGAGCTGATTCTTATTTGATTGGCCACTGGAATGTCTCCTGTCCTGGAGGCAACTTGAAGTTGCCTTGTAAGTAGCTTCATGTCGCACTGTGATTCATACTCAAGTCGTGTCCAAGTTGCCTCCCAAAGTCGCGCTGGAAGTCGTGTGGCCCCTATGTGAATGGAGTCTTACAGTGAGCCCAGACTATAAAGGAAACACCCTCTGTGGGAAAATCATTATGACCTTGACTCACAGTACTGCTACATGTAATGTTATTTAAGTCTCATACCCTTGATAAAGTCACGTGTGGTGTGACGCAATGCGTCGGGGAGGAGCTTGGTGACGTCACTTCCGGTTACGGCTGTGACGGGAAGTCCCTGTGTTTTACACATTTTTTTCATTGCTGGCTTGCTATGCCGTTTTAAATTGTTATGCCTATTTTTTTAAATAAACGCAAGAGTTTTTTAACAACTACTACACTATGGGGATTCTTCTCTTTTACCCTTAATCTCGTGGATCTGGAGTTATTATCTCAAAGGAGCAGGCTGTGTAACCGGGATCAGATGAAAAACTGCAGTGATTCCATGATACATCAAGGAGGAGGTTCAAGTTATCGGTGGATGATAAAAGTTCGTTTGATGCCCTACTAGACCCTTTGGGGTCTACCCTTAAGGTGAGAGGCTAGCACTACTGGGGGTGGATTGTAGAAGGATACCCACAGGCTACTATTCCATAATTGCAAACTGGACTCCCTTACCCGTCCTTTTCCCTCTCATCCCCGCTTTCCTGCATAGGAATTTGTCTATATCAAGAGACTTCAATATATATTTGTTCTGAAGTAATATTACCTGGATGCACTTTATATCAAGAGACTTATTTGTTCGAATCATCAGATTATTTGGATGCACTTTATTATTGGACATTTCTGAATTTAATGCATTTTGATGACATTTTGATACTACATTACTCTATATAGAGGTTTTCAACAGTCACCCTAAAAAGTCCCATTGAGGAATCGCTCTCTTCGGAGTGCACTTTTTGCTGTATTAACTTGAATGGGTCGGGTTTGCTTGCAGTACCACTTGTGTGTGTGATACCATTTTTGCCATAGTGAAGAGAAAGTCCCTATGGCCGCACATCCATGACATCCCTGAGGTGTGTTTATGTGACAACCTCAGCCTGGACTCCAACCAGGCCACACCCCCAACACATTTCGCTCCGCCCCTCGGAACCTAGTCAAGGAGTCATCATTTTTGCCATAGCCATGAGGCAAAGCATTTTTGCATGTGTACAACCCCTCTGGCCACCGTGTTAGTTCAGGTGAGCACTCAGAATCAGTAAAACCACAGCTCAGCTGCTTATTTTTAATGCCCCCCTACCGCCAGTGTAAACAATGCCTAAATTAGTGCCATTTTGTACAGCAGAATGGGAAGATAAAATGTTGAAGGGAAGAAAAGAAAGAAGAGGACCCCATTTGTTATGTGACCGACATGAAGACAGTTGCAAAAGAGGAATGTATACAGAAATTCTATCTAAGGAAGGCTTAAGGAAAGAGGGAGGATTGTGGAAGGCAAAGGGTTTTAAAGCATGTTTGAAAAGTTATGTCTTACTAAAGGTGGTCTTTTACATCTTATGTCATATATAGTGGATTCAGCAGGAAAAAATCAGAAGTTGGCTAAAAAGGGTGTTCAAGTATATTGTGACTGCAGTGAGCATGTATCTGCACATGGCTTGTCTATAAGTTCTATCTATAGGTACCTGACAGTTAAGTTACTCTACAAAACCTGTTAGCAATAACTTATTTAACAAAAGATAAAGTGACATATAGAGAGCTATTTACTAAATCAGCAGAAAATTTTCACTTAGCCCAGTAAACCTGTGTTCACTTTAAATACCCAATCATGTGCAAGGAAATACATGGAATTTACCTTTGACTTGATTAGATGATTGATGTGAACACAGCATTACTTGGATTCCTTTAGTATAGCAACCCATGGCAGGAAAAATAATAGTTAATAGAAAAAGAAAATGCTCATGATAAAAAGCCACACACGAACTGCCATAAATCCTACAGCAGCTCATTTGGTAAATTAAAATATGGCAACATGAATTTTATGTCACTTATCTAGAAAATGAAGTAAAATCCACTGTACAAACACTTACATAATGGATTGTATATGCTGACAAGCTCATATGTTTCAAACCCACCATCCGTTAGCAGCGTTACAAGGGAATACAAAGTATGAAAGATTCAGATGAACGACTCAGCGCACATAGAACTACTGGGAGTTTCCTAGTCTGTATTTATCAACACAAAGGCTTTGATTTGCGCTGAAGAAGCAGAATATTTTAAACCAACAGCTGTCTAATTTCATATGTCATTTTGTATGTACGATTTAACTACAAAGTCTAATTCTAAAAGCAAAGGAGGATCATACTTGAAATATACTGTATGCACATAAGGATACATGCAAGATTTATTTCATATTTCTAAGGAAGAGCTCTACTAAGCACCCTTTTCAAATCAAAGGATCTCATAGCTTGATCAAAGTGCAGTTTAAAAAAAATGGCCAGGCATACACTATATGGAGGCATTCGAAAGCCTGTGCATCCAATCTGTTATTGCACTGTAAAGTATTTGGTAAAATCATAGCAACCTAGCCTGGACTATGGCTACTGCAACTTAACTGCAGATAGTGTGCTCCTTGTTGCAGTTTATTTCTCCCTTTCTGCAGTGTGAACAGTGCTGAACTGAAAGTGTTCCCAGCTCAGGGTGAGAAATGGACATTTTGGATGAGACCAAGTGCTAAAGAGGACTCCTGTTGGCTGAAAGCATGCGTCTGGTTCCTGCCCACCAGCAAGAGGGGAGAGATAGAACCCACGCTGTAGGGGAGAGTACACATCGTTTGGGAGCTGCTGCTGTTCCTGAGACCTGCTGATCCTGAGATCTGCTGTTCCAGCTGTTCCTGAGACCTGCTGTTCCTGAGACCTGCTGTTCCTGAGATCTGCTGTTCCTGAGATCTGCTGTTCCTGAGACCTGCTGTTCCTGAGACCTGCTGTTCCTGAGACCTGCTGTTTCAGAGATCTGCTGTTTCAGAGATCTGCTGTTCCAGAGACCTACTGTTAGTGTGGTGTGACTGCAGACGAGGCCCCATGAGGGAAGGACTGTCATTGAGGATGCTGCTCTGTCATCTGGAGTGGTGAGAGCCCTCTGCCAGTAGTTACAGTTTTACATTGTTAACCCTTGGGATTATAAAACATTCCTAGTTAAAAGTGATCGCTCCAACCCAAAATACAGGGCCCTAATGCAGGCTAACTGTTTTCAGAATGCACGCACTGGCCAGTGGTTTAGAGAGGGAATTTTTGATATTATTTAGGTCCCTCATCAGTGCTACATTTGCTACTACTTGTGCTTAAAGGGGTTGTAAAGGTAAATGTTTTTTCACCTTAGTGCATCCTATGCAATAAGGTGAAAAAACATTCGACAATACCGACAATACCGCCCCCCCCAGCCCCCGTTTTACTTACCTGACCCCTCGAAAGTCCTGCGCTCGTCCCCGTCATCCTCCTCGCCATTCAGCCTGGCTGTTGATTGGCTACAGTGGATGGATTGAAAGCAGCGCAGCCATTGGCTCGCGCTGCTGTCAATCACATCCAATGACGCGGCGTGCCGGGGGGCGTGGCTGAGTGATACAGTGAGCGGCAATAGCCGCTGGCTGTATCACAGGAGCGCGCCCACAATCACTCACCACCATGCAAGCTCGCTCGCATATAAGTGGTGAGTGATTGCAGGGAGGAGCCGAGACAGCCGCCAAGGGACCCCAGAACACGTGGATTGAGGGAATTCTGTGCAAAACGAGCTGCACAGTGGAGGTAAGTATAACATGTTTGTTATTTAAAAAAAAAAAATTGTTTACAATCCCTTTAAATACATTTCAGCTTCTTTTGTGGGCTGTGTAACAAACTCGGCGTCAGACCACTGCCCTCTTCACCGACTTGTGATAAATGGCTGATCAACCTCACATCATGCTGTCACTGATACACGACAATGGCACTCTCAGCCTTACCCTGCACAAAGATTTTCTAGCTTGGGGGACCACAATCTAAGTGCCAACAAACTGAGAGTGATTGTCATTGGGTATAGTTAACTAAGCAATCAACCCTTTACTGCCATCAACAACTTTTATTGAAAAAGTAAATGTAATAAATGAAGAAAATGTTCACAAGACAGGTAAATCCAGAGATTTACCATGTCGTATATGTGCTCTTCAAGAGACAGCCTGGTACACACTATCTTTATCTTGTTTTTTGTTTTTGTTTAACCCAGCGGGCTGAATAAAAAAATGCTGAAGAGCTTGAGAGGAGCCGCTGTACTAACTATGTTAGTTCAGTGATCTCCCTGTTGAGCTATTCTGTTCTGACAGGGAGACGCCCCCCCACCCGCGCCAGAACACCAAACAGCGCTGTCAGCCATTGGCTGAGAGCACTGATCAGATGACAATCAGCAGACCTTTTTTCGGTCATGCCCCTTCAATAGAAGACAGACTTCCGGCTGGCTTGTGTCAGACCGGCTGCCGTACACGTGGGCCGAATGTCGGCCAGTTTCTATTGAACCGGTCGATACCGTCCGATATTCGGCCAGTGCGTACGGGGCTCTAAAGACAATTTTTGCACTTTTCAAAATATTGTTTAATAATAAAAAGGTAAAAAAATGGTACAAATAAAATATTTACAGAAAAAAGGTATTACAAAGGTAACAAAGAGACAACAATGCAGCAGCAAAACAAAAGGGTTGAAAAATGAAAATACTTATCAAGTCCAGTTTCAGTGGCTCTCACAAGATGTTACAGTGGCTCTCATAAAACTTGATAGATCTTTCTTTTTGATGGTACACGAGAGTTGTCAACTGCAGTTGCCCCTCTTTTCTTGTCCATGAGGGGGGATGTTGACAGGAATGACCAATTAGGTAGCTGAGGAATGGCCATAGGATGTCACTGTGTTTACGATCATGCCACAAATCTAGTTTTCTATAGGTATTAATATCTTTGAATACCTACATGTTACAGTCTGGTAACTTGTATATTATTGTCCAGCCTGCAATTACCTTTTGAATGGATATAAATATGGATTGGATGTCCAGTTCAGAGGAATTGGGCCGGTTTTGTTCCCAGTACTTCCTGTATTGCGATTCTAGCAGTTTCACGTGTTAAGAAGTACTCTGCTGTACAATCATGTTATAAAGGCCCTTACATTCATACAATACACTTATGTAACCAGGGAATAAATGAAAACGGAAAATTGAATACTCATCTTTCCGTAATTTTCCTTTCCTGGTGCCGACCCATGGCAGCATACCAATGGTTTGTGGCTCAGCCCTTGACCAACCCACAGGACCACTTAATTCTATAAAAAAATGAGTTGCCCCCCCTCAGGCATTTTTGTAACTAGTCTTTAGAACTTTCAGGATTATATAAAAATGGAGGGTGTATACTGCCATGGGTAGGCACCAGGAAAGGAAAATTACGGAAAGGTGAGTATTCAATTTTCCGTTTTCCTGGTGCCTTCATGTCAGCATACCAATGGTAAATAACTCGCTTACAGGGATGGTACTGCAATATTATATTTAATGAGTTTACAGAACCGATAGTTGCCAGAGTCCTTTTCCCAAAATCTCGGGAGGTAAGGACCGCCAGGTCTAGGCTAAAGTGCGACATGAAGGTGTTGAAGGATGACCAACTAGCCGCTCTGCAAATATGTCTCAGGGGAGACCCAAGCCAAAGCTGCCCAAGAAGAAGCAATTCCCTGCGTTGAATGCGCATTCACCGCATTTTGGACTGGAAGACCACTAGGCCAATATGCCTTTTGGATTAGTTTCACGATCCAGCTGGCCAATGTCGTCTTGGAGGCTGCCATTCCCTTTTTTGCGCCCTTGGGAATAACGAAAAGACGCTGATCCTTGCGGAACTGTTGTGTTAGTTCTAAATAACGCCTCAGGGACCTGGCTACATCTAATTCGTGTCGTTTTGAGGAGGTTGAATCTTCTCCGAAGGCCGGAAGAACCCACTCCTGGTTGAGATGGTATACTGAAGGTACTTTGGGGAAAAACTGGTGAAAAGGCTGCAGGACTGCCCTGTCTGGGAAAAAGGTGACGTAGGGTTCCTGTGCCCCTAGAGCTTGAATTTCTGACACTCTACGTCCTGATGTGATGGAGATCAGGAAGACCGTTTTCCAGTTAATATCCTCCAATGCACATTCCTCCGTGGATGCAAAAGGAGCGCTTGCTAAGGCATTGAGGACAATTGTCAGGTCCCATTTGGGGTATAATGCTTTCCTGGGAGGACGTAATCTTAGGACTGCCTTCAGGAAACAGTCTACGAGGGGGTTCAGTGCCCAGCATGTGTCCGTTAGGGCTGACAAGGCTGAAACCTGAACATTCAGTTTGCTATGACCTAAGCCTAAATCCAGATTAGTCTGTAGGAAGAGTAGAACATTTTGGACTCCAGGATCCAGTGGATTGAAATGGCTGGCCTCTGCCAGATGCGTAAACTTTCTCCATACCCTGTAGTAGGTGGCATTAGTGGATGACTTCCTTGCCTGCAGCAATGTCTGAACAACATCGTGAGAGCACCCTAAGTCACCCAGCCTCTTCCGCTCAACTTCCAGGCCTTCAAGTCTAGAATTTCTGGATGTGGGTGGAGGAAGTCGCCCTGGGATAGTAGATTGCTCATGTGCGGAAGAGGTAGTGGGCTGCACAGGGCCATCTTGACTAAGAGCGGAAACCATGGTCTCTTCGGCCAGTACGGAATAATCACCAGGATAGTGACATTCTCCGGCGTCGGAGGAACCTCAGTATCAGAGGGATCGGAGGGAACGCATATCCCATTTGGAAGTTCCATGGTTGAACTAGGGCATCTACCCCTGCTGACATTGGAGATGGGAATCTCGTGAAGAAGAGAGGCGTTTTCGCATTGAGCGGGGAAGCAAAAAGATCTATCTGGGGAGTACCCCACTGTTGGCATATCCAGTCGAAAACCCGCTGGTCTAGTGACCAATCGTTGTTGGTTGTGAAAGATCTTGAAAGGCGATCGGCTAGCTGATTCTCAGGGGCTGGGATGTAGGCAACCCGAAGGTCAAGCAAATTCTTCTCGGCCCATGATATGATTGGGGCCACTTTGCTGTATAGTAACCTGCTGTGTGTGCCTCCTTGGTTTTGGACATAGGCTACTGCCGCCCTGTTGTCCATCTGGAGTAGAATGGACTTGCCCCTGAGAAGGGGGGCTAGATGTAAGATTGCCCTTAGCTCTAGGATATTGGAGATCATCCCTTCTGCATTGAACCGCCATCTCCCTTGCACTAACTTGTTCTGGTAATGTGCTCCCCATCCGAGCTGACTTGCGTCTGATGTAAGAACGGTCCACGAGATGGGGCAGAGGGAGCGGGAAACTAGAAGGTTGGGTGGTCTTGTCCACCACCAGAGACTGGATTTCATTGTAAGAGTGATGACTATCATCTGCCTGAGATGATTCTTCCTCCACTGCGCCAGAATGCCTAATTGAAAATCTTGCAGATGCCACCTGGCCCACTTCACCATCGGTATACATGATGAAAGGGACCATATGAGGCTCAGACAGTCTAATGCTGGCATGATACGGCTTCCTAACGCTCGTTTCACCTTCTGTATTAATACAGGGATCTTCTCTGGTGGAAGTGACACAGCTTTTTTCGAGGTGTCAAATAAAGCCCCTAGATATGTCATTTTCTGCGTAGGCATCAATTGGCTCTTTGAGTGGTTGATAAGCCAACCAAATTGGACCAAGGTGTTTAGGACCAGCTGCACGTGCGCTTCCAGGGTCCCTCTGTGCTAGGATAGGATCAGTATGTCGTCTAAGTAGTACAGAACCCGTATCCCTTTCTCCCGGAGGGGAGCTAAGATGGCCCCTAAGGCCTTGGTAAAGGTTCTGGGCACTGATGAAATTCCAAAGGGGAGACACTGGAACTGAAGGTGTAGATTGACTATCTTGAACCAAAGAAAATGCTGGAAATTATGGTGGATGGGGATATGAAGGTACGCATCTTGGAGGTCTATAGAGACCATCCAATCTCCCGGTTGTACTGACAGAATTACCATGTTTAGGGACTCCATTTTGAAGTGCTCTACTCGTATGTATTTGTTCAGTCTCTTTAGGTCCAATACGGGCCTACATCCTCCCGACTTCTTGGGGACCAAAAAGACTGGGGAATAGAACCCTGAGTGTTTAGACGACAAGGCCACTGCTGGTTTGCACGCTCCCCCGGTTGCCTGATACACCTTCTTAAAGTCCGAGTCGATCCTGCGATCCAGGATGTCCCTGAAGGAGACTGCGTCCTCTAGAGGCAAAGTTGTGTTTCTGGCCAGTCTCATGACCGACGCGTCCACAGTCGGGATGGAATCAAAGAGCTGAGCATCCACTGTCGCCAATGGGTATAGTTTAAGGAATCGATTAAAAGCGACAGGGTTTTTATCCACTTTCTGCATTCTCCTGTAATCACTCCTTTAATCTCGTCCATTCAAGTTTGAAACTTTCCTTGTTAGATGAGGAAAATATTTTTTCGTCTTGGACGGGGGTTCAGGATCTTCCTCCCACTGAATCGCATCTTTAACTGCGATAACAAAAGGCTCAACTAAACCGAAATCAAATGTCGACATATTTTCTTCGGCTGCGTTTGATTCATTTTCCGAATTGTTTTCTGAAACAGGTTGGGGGGTAGGTGTCTCTACTACCCTTGGCTCCACAGGCGGAACTGACTGATCTTGGGACAAGGCTAATTCTCTGATGGAATCCTTGATTAGATCTTTAATTGAGTCTATGGATCCCTTTCTGTCCGCTGTGGCTTCCAGGAGACACTGACCACAAGCCAATTTTCCCGGAAAGGCTTGCTTACCGCATACCCAACAGTCTTTTCTCCCAGCTGTGGGGGCCTGCCCTAGGAGTCATGGTTAGTTGAGGTGCGCTGGGGGGATCTCCGACTACCACGGGAAGCATGGGCTGACGAGGAATGTGAGTGACCAGAACTTCTGTGGCCTCCTGATCCCCTGTCGCGAGAACTCTGGTGGGAGGATCTGCGGGATGATTCTCGGTGCGGGTTGTGGAAAGAGAACAAAGGGATGTTTCCATGCACCCGAACAAAAAAGTCTCTTTTGAACAAAGGAACTTACCTGCCTGTTGCAGCCCTTACCTAGTGGTATGTTGAGGATCTTTTTGATGCGCCATGGCAATATCAGAGGCAGCTAGGGATAAATTTGAATTTAGACACAATCAATATATAAATATACATTTATACATAGGAAATAATATATATAAAAAAATAATCATTAATTAAATATTAACTAAATATTAACTAAATAGTAGATACTAACTACCTTGGCCAGGGTCCATTTAAAGAGAAAGGTAGGTAAACGGAAGAGAGGACACCTAGAGATGTCTTCTCCCTGACAGCTTGGCTCAAATGAACCATTAGGCTTTTTAAACAGGTAAATTCGGCCAGGGTGTACCAAAATGGCTGCCGCCTGGCCTCAGCGGGCTACTGTGCATGCGCCACGACGTCCTGCCGTGACTCCGCCCCCCGAGCTGACTAAGCTGAGTCCAGCGGCCGCACACACGCAGGGGGGTATAGTATGCCGGCATGTACGGAGGCAGTGTTAGGCTCATTGCCCGTATCCCTTGGCGGTCTTAGGAGAACCCAGGAAAGGGACACAGCATGTCGGCCAAGCGCTACAGGAAGGAATGCTGCAGAGTGGTTCCTAACGAATAGCCAGCCAAACAACCACAGAGGAGAAGGTAAATGCTCCTGGATGTGTTAGACATGCCCCAAAAAAGATCTACAGAAAAAACGGGCTCCCATACTTATCTGGTGCTTTTAGCAGCCCAAGTGATGGGACTCCATCCTGCATGAGAGCATAAACCTGCAATGGTCACACCATATGTCGGTGAGGTAGGGCTGATCGTGATCCTGCAGGGATGAGGACAGGAAAAAGAAAGACTAGTTACAAGAATGCCTGAGGGGGGACAACTCCTTTTTTTATAGAGTTAAGTGGTCCTGTGGGTTAGTCAAGGGTGGAGCCACCAACCATTGGTATGCTGCCTTGGAGGCACCAGGAAAACAACTTCCATCTGAGGCTCCCCACTCTACTTCTTTACTTCATAACACATTCCTTTTGAAAACTTCTTAGATGAGAAAAACTTTATTTGTCAGGTTGACCGTCTTTTAAATACAATCAGGATGAAAGACAAATAAACTCCAGCTCACAGCAATCCACCAGATTTAATATTTAGTTTTTTAGCACAAAAAGGAGAATAAATTAACAAACCTGATTCTGGTGTCCAAGACCAATATGCTTATTTTTCTCTAGCTCCTGTGTATTATAAATTACAAAGTGAGGGCTATACTATAATCCATGGTCAGTTCTCATTACAGAGTGAATTCCCCACTTGCTGGCTATCAGTTCATTTGCAGTACAAATCCTAACTGTATGGCATTATTTTTGTTGCATATCATTAGTAACTGCCATGCTTTTTTTCCATAAAATACTTATTTTCACCTTTTTTTTTTGTATTTTGTTGCCACTTCCTTTTTACATGCGGATACTTACGAATATTTTAGTCCTTGTTCCTAGGACACAGTTAACCCTGCCCACAGTCTACCTCAGTCCCACCCAGTGACTTGATGGCCCCTGCCATGCCATGCCCACTTAATCTCTATTTATGAAGGATCTGTCCACTCGTGCCACCGGAGTGGCCCACCCAAACCCCATCTCTAATTATGCAGGGACCATACACTCATGCCTCCCAATAATTGTAATGAATGTCTTATTGAGTTACTGCTCATGTATATTGCTCAAATAAGGGTGACACTACGATCCAAAGACATGCAAGGTCCAAAATGCAGGACTGTTCTGGCAAACCAAGGACAGTTGAAATCAATGCATGCACCTTCTTCAGCATCAGCTGCACATTGTAGCACTGGACTCCCTTCCTGACAGTGACAACAGTAGGCCATGAGTGGGCAATAAGTGTCAGCACAGATGCACATAGTCTCCATCAGGGGTGCAGGTGACAGGGTGGGTGGCAATGCTCAATTGGAAGACAATTACCACCCTATAAGTGGTAATGCCCAAAAGACCTTCATGACAAGATCACCGGGTACTATCACATAGCTCAACTGAAGTTTTATGTTCAATGCCATAGATAAATAGATCAAGCCAACATGCATTGATAATCTTTTCACTGTCAGAGCCATTTCATCATTTTGCCCACAATACTGAAACACATCTTTTACATAAAAATTCACATATATAAACTATATATATGTAACTGTATACATATTGAAGTGGAGTTCCGCTCTCCCCCTCCAAAATTTAAAAGTCACATACTGTAGCTGCTAACTTTTAATATTAGGACAGCGATGTCGGCACACCCGCCAAAGTTTCCATCAGCTGTGTGGTCCTGCCGCCTTCACAGCCAAATTCCTACTGAGCATGTGCGAAGTGCACTGCACTCTCTTACTGGCCCGGTAGCAAGGAAAGGAGGGGGCCAAACTTCTGACGTACCTCGCCGCGGTGAGGTCCGACAGTAGTGGGGACAGGGTACCTGTCAAAAACAGGCACCCAAAAGGTGCCAAAATGTGGCACTGGAGAGGGGGAGGAATCAGATAAGCGGAAGTTCCTCTTTTGGATGGAACTCCACTTTAACTATACATATACAGGGACTCATCAGAAAAAAATGGTAGTAGCTGTATTTTTTTTTTTAAACAATATTTGCTGTAATGTTTATCAAATCTAAAATTTAAATATAAACCACACGCAAATTTTTTTTGCGTAAAATGTAAAAGATGAGGCTGTGTCGAAAAGATTGAGAAATTACGTCAATCCTAATAATTGCATGTGCCTGAGAAATGACGAGAAACTCCAGTACCCTATAGGCGACGATTTGAATGCCTTTACAGCTCATTAATTTAGAGTTATTTCGGCTGTGAGTTTGCTTACATACTGTCACTGCCGCTGCCGTAATAGTCATATTTAGCCCGGAGTGGGGCTTTAATGAAAACTGCATATTTAAAAAGACTGAAAACACCTTTGGAAATGACATTAATATGTTCCAGCCTATATGAGATTTCAGTTCTTGGGTTTAGATCTACTTTAATTTCAATGTGTGGTGAATTACGCGCTTACCATCGAGAGGTTACAGTCCTCATTAACAGAAGATTAAAATTGCCTATGTATTTTAGCTCTTACTTTAGGATACTGCTAGTTCATTTCCGAGCTGAGGCTTTCTTCTCTGACATGCTTTACAACACCTGTGCCAGCCTAGATGCCACTAAAAAAAGCAGAGATTTTGTGAACAAAATAATAGTATGTCATCCATTTTCTTTTTCTCCTATTAATTAGTCAAGCACCGCAGAGCATTGATAATAGCGCACACCTCCCAGTAACAAGGGAAACAATAACACAGTGACAACCTTTCATGATTATCCCTCTTATTTTGATGTATTATGCATGCAGTGTTCCTGTTTTAGCTGTTAAGTGGTGCTCTGACAGGAAAGATGAAAGAATTGCTGTTATCCACTTGACCCAGAAGCAGATTCACAAAGTGCATTCGGAGTCCTTGGTTTTTTTTTTTCCTTCCCTGTTTATGACACGGAGGAGATAGTACACATCCCATTAATCTGGGGCTACATTAAGTGGAGCAATTAATCTAATTATATAACACACGGACTGACTTTTAAAATGCGCAGACATTATATGGCAGGCTGTAAAGATTAATTGCATTTGACCAATATTGTGATGATTCAGATTTGCCACCGTCAATTCATCTTGTCAACATATTACAGCTCTCAATTTTATTTTCACATAAATATTCGTCAGGCTTACCAATAATATTCATGAGAAAATAGCTTATGTACACAGTGTAAATTAATTTTTAAGTGCAAGTGTCTTAAAGACGATCGTGGGTTTCATCACTCTGCTGGCAATTATGTAAAAAGGTCTAATTCCATAGTGTAGTTTAGTGCGGGTGGGTGAGCTCATAGAGAGATAATAGGAGCTGCAATATACCTTCCAATTTTCTGTGCTGAAAAAAACGGGTAAAGTCTTAACATACCGCACATCATACTTACCCAACTAGCTGAACAGTCACATGTGTAATGGTCCATAAAGGTCATCCTGTTTACGCACATTTGGATGCGTAATCATCTGTAAAAGTTCACATCTTTAAAATTCATCTTCTGTTCCTCTAGCTCGGTTTTCAATTCCAGCATGTACACATGTACATGCTTTTACATGCGTTCGCATGTAAACTACAGATAAATACTGAAATATATAAATCATTAGTACAATGTAATGCAACGCAAATAAAACTACCAATGTTGTACCACCAAACAGTATCATAAATAGACTCAAACAATATAAAATCCATCAATAATTTAGTGCATAAAGTGGCCTTTTAAACAATCAATATTGAACTTTGTGTGGATAAACACCATGAAAATGCCCAAAAAAGGTATGTGTTCCACCCCTCATGAGGAAGTCCACACCCATGGACGTAATGCGTATAGGGGCAGAGCTTGGAGCGTGACATCATCTCGTGGCCATCTTGGATAGTGGGTGTAAGCCAACACATGTTTTTTCAGCTGGCACTGCTTAAAGTGGTTGTAAATCGCAGCTGGTAAAAAAATAAAAATAAACCACTTGTAAGGCAATTGTATAATGTGCTAGTATCCATGGTATACTACAGGGATATGCAATTAGCGGACCTCCAGCTGTTGCAGAACTACAAATCCCATGAGGCATAGCAAGACTCTGACAGCTACAAGCATTACACCCAGAGGCAGAGGCATGATGGGAGTTGTAGTTTTGCAACAGCTGGAGGTCCACTAATTGCATATCCCTGGTATACTAGAATATTATGGAATACTTACCTTAGAACAAAGCCCTCCCGTGGGACACTGTCATTGCTGAGAGGGCTGACATTTTCCCTAGGTCTTTCTTCCGGGTTCGCTCGCTCCGGCTGTGTGACTGGCCAGAGCCGCGATGGCCTCACAGCCCTCGGTTTCGGCATGAGAGCCTGAAGTTCCAGCAAGATATGATGGACCTTCAGAGGGCATGCGCCGGTGATGTCCCTGGCTGAATGCAGGGTGAATATCTCCTAAACGGTGCACATTTAGGAGATATTTATTATACCCACAGGTAAGCCTTATTATAGGTTTACCTGTAGGTAAAAATCCCAAAGTGGGCTTTACTACTGCTTTAAGTGTTTTTTAGTGTAAGCGCATTACTTTTTATTCTGCGCATTAATTATTTTAAATGGAGAACATACCAGGAAAGGAACCTCTTCCATGCTTTTATTGCAGTCTCTGTCCTATTGTAAAGATTTCCTTACATTTCCTGTGCCAGAGACACAACAGAAACTGCTAAGAAATATACTGAAAGTAAGGAAAGAAGTTTTAGTTGGAGTTCCCCTTGAAATTAGATTTTCACCAAAAACCTACCAAACAGATAAACATTGTTCTTGTTGGGGATGAGTGTATAACTTAAAGATGTAATAATAGGTAGCACCATATATTTCTGTGCACGTCATCCTTACACCAAAATCCATTAAAACGTTTGTTAACCCAAAAAAATAAAAATAAAGATCCTGCTCCTTTAAAGCTTGTTATACAGCACAGTGCTTGTGCTGTGTCATTTGGCCCCCTGTATCATTTGTAATACCTGGCTGATCCTGCTAGTTTCTACTCTACCCCCTGATGCTGACCCCGATATATCAGGGCTGCTGAGCCCTGACACTGTTTTCAGCGTACTTGCCTTTGTCATCCTCAGCCCTCCTCTTTGTCTCCTGTGTCCTTTCCTGCATCCTCTCCCCCCTCTGCTCTCTGCCTGTCAGCTCCGTGTCCGCACCACCCCCTCCCGTCCTGCTGCTTAAATTACTGTTTCTTTTTAAAATAATACACTATTTTTTTTAATGTAATGGCCCCCTGTGACTGTGATTTAAATAAAAATAATGCTGTATATACCTTGTTTACAGAGCGCTGATCTGCGCTCATTGACCCGCCTCTCTCTTCTCTCTTGGCCCGACAGATGTAGCGGGCAGGGCCACCTCTCTCCTCCTCCCCTCCTGACTGATATCAGCGGGGAATCCCCAATCCCCAGTTCCACCAACTGCATTTGTCGGGCCGAGAGAGGAGATAGGCAGAGGGTCAATGAGCGCAGATCAGCACTCTGTAAACAAGGTATATAAAGCACAGTCACACTGGGCCATTACATTAAAAAACAGAGAGGATTATGTAAAGATACATTAGTGGGTTAACAACCAGTTAACAAAGTTAAGTATCTTTTTGATTATATAAATTGCATTGGGAAGTCCTATAAATCTATAACCAAAAACATTATTATATGAGTTTTTTGTAAACACAAAGTCCATTGTGCCGGTGTCCATGAATCTAAAGTTGTAAAATTGAAAAGGGCTATGAAATAAACCCCTGGCAGGCATTGCAGCTACGCCACTTTTTAGGATCTTTGGGACCATCGACAAATTACAGATGCCAACTAACTACATTTGAATCATACTGTGATGAGAAAGAACCCCTCCCCCGGGTGATCTCTAAAATGTATGCGCTTTTAAACACACCCTTTGTGAAATAACACTTCCTGTTCCTAGACCACATCACTAGTGGCACCATCAATGTTTTCCAATAATCAGAAGCAGGAATGGGTGGGTGCGTGGGGTATGTCTAGCAAATTCCTGATAGGCTCATGTGAGGCTTAAAAAAATGGGGTCTGTCTAAACATTGTCACAGATGTGGAAGTGCTTTTCTGTTTCTAATCGGGAATTACTGTATATGCTGATGGTACATTTCATTATTGATTTACTTTGTCAGCCTAAACTGTGCTAATAAATTAATGTTGGCCAGCTAAAATGTATATTTTACTTGTAGATCCACTTTAACAAATGTGTATTTTAGACCAATAAGAGAGAGACTTTGGTGAAAAGATTCCAAAGAAGGACTGCACCTCCAGAATATGGTAAAAGTCCTATTTCTATTTTTATTACTGTGTTATTACTGTGTTCTATTTCCCAGGGGACAAAGTACATATAGTAGTTTTCCCCAACTTCCTATTTGCCATCTAAGGCTAGCTGAGAGGTTGAACCTCTTACCTACATGACTGTATGAACATGCAGCTAGCTAGAAAACCGGTCGTCTGTATGCTTTCCCGAGGGAAAAAAAAACATGCATGCTCATAAACAATTCGACGCATGCATGGAAGCATAGAACGTAATTTTATCGGCTCGTCGTAGTCTTTGACGTCACCTCGTTCTTGGCAGTCAAAAGTTCAGCGGTCTTTTTTGTGACTGTGTGTATGCAAGGCAGGCTTGAGAGGAATCCCGTCGGGAAAAGCGTTGTTTTTTTTTCCTGCCGGGAAAACCGGTCGTGTGTACAAGGCATGACCCTACCATCTGAATGTCGCAGCTAAAATCGAGACTCCTCAGACCAGGCAATGTTTGTCCAATTTTGGTGAGCCTGTTCTTAGCGGACAGGAGTGGCACCCGGTGTTGTCTTCTGTAGTCCATCTGCTTAAAGGTTGTGTTGTGCATTCAGAGATGGTATTCTGCATACCTTGGTTGTAACAAGTGTTTATTGAGTTACTGTTGCCTTATTATCATCTCGAACCAGTGTGCCCATTCTTCTCTAACCTGTGACATCAACAAGGCATTTTCATCCACACAACTGCTGCTCACTGGATATTTTCTCTTTTTCAGACCATTCTCTGTAAACCCTAGAGATGGTTGTGCGTGAAAATCCCAGTAGATCAGCAGTTTTTTTAAATACTCAGACTAGGGATGAGCCGAACATCCCCCCTGTTCGTTTCGCACCAGAACCTGCAAACAGCCAGAATGTTTGCGCAAACTTTAGAACCCTATTAAATACAATGGACTCGAACGTTCAAAATCAAAAGTGCTAATTATAAAGACTAATATGCAAGTTATTGTCCTAAAAAAGTGTTTGGGGACCCAGGTCCTGCCCCAGGGGACATGTGTCAATGCAAAAAAAAGTTTTAAAAACGGGCATTTTTTCGGGAGCAGTGATTTTAATAATGCTTAAAGTGAAACAATAAAAGTGAAATATTCCTTTCAATTTTGTACCTGGGGTGGGGGATGTATAGTATGCCTGTAAAGTCACGCTTGTTTCCCGTGCTTAGAACTGTCCCTGCACAAAGTATCATTTCTGAAGGAAAAAAAGTCATTTAAAACTCACTCGCGGCTATAATGAATTGTTGGCTCCCGGCAATACATAGAAAAGTCATTGGTAAAAAAAAAAATGCGTGGGGGTCCCCCCAAATTCAATTACCAGGCCCTTCAACATGGGGAGGATGTCCCCATGTTAATGGGGACAGGGGCCTCATCCCCACAACCCTTGCCCGGTGGTTGTGGGGGTCTGCGGGCAGGGGGCTTATCGGAATCTGGAAGACCCCTTTAACAAAGGGGATCCCCAGATCCCACCCCCCCTATGTGAATTGGTAAGGGGTACATTGTACCCCTACCATTTCACAAAGAAAGTGTAAAAAATATGTAAAAAAAAACACACAGATACCTTGGAAAAGTCCTTTATTAAAAATAAAAAAATAAAAAATAAAAAACCCATTCCAGCGATGAAATCCAGTGTCCCTCGGTGGTCCAGCGCTGTCCACACGAAACGTCATTGGTTGGGCCTGAGCTAACCTGATGGGGAACTTCCTCCGCAGTGTATTAAATGAATAGACCCGCCCCTTCTAAAGTTCCCGATCAGGTCCGCTCAGCCAATGATGTAGGTGTAAGGCTAAGCGGACCAGATGCGGAACGTGAGAAGGGGCGGGTCTATTCACTTATTACACTGTGGAGGAAGTTCCCCATCAGGTCCGCCCCCTCGTATGTCAGACCCCGCCTACGTCATTGGCTGAGCGGACCTGATGGGGAACTGCCTCCGCAGTGTAATAAATGAATAGATCCACCCCTTCTCACGTTCCGCATCTGGTCCGCTTAGCCTTACACCTACGTCATTGGCTAAGCGGACCTGATGGGGAACTTTATAAGGGGCGGGTCTATTCATTTAATACACTGTGGAGGAAGTTCCCCATCAGGTCCGCTCAGGCTCAGCCAATGATGTTTCGGGTGGACAGCGCTGGACATCGGATCGCCGCGGGACACTGGATTTCCTCGCTGGAATGGGTTTTTAATTTTTTTATTTTTAATAAAGGACTTTTTCAACAGTGTCTGTGTGTTTTTATTACATTTTTTTTACACTTTCTTCGTGAAATGGTAGGGGTACAATGTACCCCTTACCAATTCACATAGGGGGGGGCCGGGATCGGGGGGTCCCCTTTTGTTAAAGGGGTCTTCCAGATTCCGTTAAGCCCCCTGCCCGCAGACCCCCACAACCACCGGGCAAGGGTTGTGGGGATGAGGCCCTTGTCCCCATCAACATGGGGACATCCTCCCCATGTTGAGGGCATGTGGCCTGGTACGGTTCAGGGGGGGTGCGCTCTCTCATCCCCCCCTCTTTTCCTGCGGCCTGACAGGTTGCGTGCTCGGATAAAGGGGCTGGTATGGATTTTTGGGGGAACTCCACACCATTTTCTTTTAAAGTTTGGGGTAGAGTTCCCCTTAAAATCCATACCAGACCTGAAGGGCCTGGTATGGATGTATGGATATTTGGGGAAACCCCCCGCATTTTTTTTTTAATTTGCGGCAGGGTTTCCCTTAATATCCATACCAGACCTGAAGGGACTGGTAATTTAATTAAGGGGGACACCCACGCATTTTTTTTTTATCAATGACTTTTCTCTATATTGCCGGGAGCCGACAATTCATTATAGCCGCGAGTGAGTTTTAAATTACTTTTTTCCTTCAGAAATGACACTTTGTGCAGGGACAGTTCTAAGCATGGAAAACAAGTGCGACTTTGCAGGCATACTATACACACACCCTAGGTACGAAATTTAAAGGAATATTTCACTTTTATTGTTTCACTTTAAGCATTATTAAAATCACTGCTCCCGAAAAAACAGCCGTTTTTAAAACTTTTTTTTTGCATTGCTACATATCCCCTGGGGCAGGACCCGGGTCCCCAAACACTTTTTATGACAATAACTTGCATATAAGCTGAATTTCTACCGAATTCGACAAAATTACAACCGGATTCGATCGTCTTTCAACCGGATTCGATAATATTTCAACCAGATTCGATAATATTTCAACCAGATTCGAAATTATTCCAACCGAATAGAAAAGACCATGTTCCGACATTCGAATTTCGTATAGAATGAATTCAAATTCCAATTAGAAAAGATTGGAATAGAAATAGAAAATAAACTAGAAATAGACTAGACTAGGGAAATGGCCCTAGTCTAGTCTATTTCTAGTCTATTTTCTATTTCTATTCTAATTTTTTCTAATTGGAATTTGAATTCATTCTATACGAAATTCGAATGTCGGAACATGGTCTTTTCTATTCGGTTGGAATAATTTCGAATCCGGTTGAAATATTATCGAATCCGGTTGAAAGACGATCTAATCCGGTTGTAATTTTGTCGAATTCGGTAGAAATATTTTCGAATTTGGTTGAAACATTTTCGAATGCGACCGACTTTTCGAATTCCAATTAGAAAAGATTAGAATAGAAATAGAAAATAGACTAGAAAAAAAATAGGACAGAATAGAATAAAATATAATATATATATTGTATTTTATTCTATTCTGTTCTATTGTTTTTCATTTGGATTCTTTCCAATATTTTCGATTCTATTCTAATTGTTTTCAAATTCGATTCGACTAGAATTTTTTTCAAATTCGATTCAAATTTTTTTCGAATTCGATTCGAATTTTGTCCGTGGTTTTTTGATTCGAAACGTTCGGATTCGGTTGAATTCGTTAGCATTGTAATTCGTTAATTCAGATGCATCCGAACGTCCGAACAATGAAAATTTGTCTGAATTTTGATTCGGAACGAAACGAAATGCACATGCCTATTACCAAGCAATTGAACAAGTATACCTTATAAAGTCTTCGGTGAGTGTATATGTAAAATGGATAAGCCTAAGACCCCTTTCACACTGGGGCGGTTTGCAGACGCTATTGCGCTAAAAATAGCTCCTGCAAACCAACCCTAAACAGCAGCTGCTGTTTCTCCAGTGTGAAAGCCCAAGAGCTTTCACACTGGATCAATGCGCTAGCAGGACCGCTCCAAAAGTCCTGCTAGCAGCATCTTTGGAGCGGTGAGAGGAGCGGTGTGTTTACCGCTCCTCCACCGCTCCTTTCTCATTGAAAGCAATGGGAAACTGTGGCTATTCCGCTGGCAATGCGCCTCTGCAGAGGCGCATTGCCGGCGGTATTAACCCTTTTTCGGTCGCTAGCAGGGGTTAAAACCGCACCGCTAGCGGCCAAATACCGCCGCAATTCTGACGGTATAGCACCGCTAAAAATAGCGGCGCTATACCGCCACCGCACCTCCCGCCCCAGTGTGAAAGGGGCATTAGGCTTCCTTTAGATTTGCAAAAATCATATAATATGAGGTCAAACCTAAACACTTTCAATTTGTGTGCAGGTAATTGAAAAATAAAATTGTATAGTTTATGGCCAGCTTAAAGTAAATAATCGTATAATTTTTGAAAATATTTAAAAAACCACGCTCAGTTTGAATAATTATATACAGTATGCATTGGGGCAGCCATTAACCCCATTACCTGTGCAGGTTCTGATTCATTCCTGCGTCATAATGATTGTCCATTACACTGGCCATACACCTGTCCAATTTAGAGCTTTCCATCATCCGAAAAAGGGAGCATTGACAAATATGTCTGTGTAACAATAATGCCTAGACTATAATAACTATGCTATTTCAACATGGGCAAGTCACAACACCATATTAATTGATATATTTATATTAAAAAAAGTATTTGTAACTGCTATAAATTTAAAAACAAAAAACCCACGTCAAGCCATATAAAGAAATCAAATATCAGACATATACAGAATAAAACAATATGTAGGTCAGCATCAAGAACTTGACTGTGCTTTTTTGGCTAGCAGTAAAATCTCAGTCTTTGCTCCACAGGTCTTGTTTTCATATATCTCTGGTGGCTTTTTATTTTTCCAGCTCCCTTTGTCTTCTGGCCTTTTCCCTTTATTTCAGTTTGCAGAACATACTAGAAACTTAGCTTGTTTGGCAGTTTGTCACTATTAAAGACAGATCAGGGTCTTGCGAATTCTCTATTAAGCAGCAAACAACCAGTTCATTGTCTCTTAATAGGACAAATAAAGCTGTAAAAGGCCTAAGACTCTGTATACCCTGAACAAACTAGCTTGTCAATAAAGTAAATGAAAACCTTTTTTCATCTGCCTGCTGTTTAGCTTTAAATAATGTTATGGCCAAATTAGGTGATTTTTTTTTTTTGCCTTTCAAATATTAAAATCATGCAGCATTAATGTAAATTTTTCATCTTTTGAGATAAAACCCACTTTAACAAAAATCAGGTTACTTGTGTAAAGAAAAAGAAGATCGCCCAGGGGACTTTATATGAGGTGAGTATGGGTAGCCAATAAACATACCAAGAATAAATACAATCTAATTTTTATTGCAAACTGTCGTATGTTGTAAACAGTCAAATGGCCAGGCCGATGTGGTAAAGCATAAAATAGGGCAAATGATATTCCATGTACAATTATATGATGATACAAATGCAAATACAAGCATCAATAATACCCTACGCATTTTGTGAGACAGGGCTTGTTTCCTAAAGGGTGGATGCATGTATGACATCTGCAATGAAGATTAAAAAAAAAAAAAAATATGTACAGTAGTGGTATTGTGGTGAATGGTCAGAGTTCTCAAGTGTGTGACCTCATACTCACCAATAAGCTTGGGCCAAATCACCAAATGTCGAATTTCCCAGAAAGCGGCAGCAATGAACATCCAGCTCGGGAGCTGAGGAGGCGGAGCATATGGTAACCTCAACAGGGGACAGCCGGAGGACAGGCATGGCATGGGTGAAGATGTGTGTCCCTAAGGGTCTCAACAGGTCCATAGGAGATGTCAACTAAAATATAGATGTGTGTGTATGTATATGTATAAATTATATATGTATATATATATATATATATATATATAATCTATCAGAAAGACATTGCAGTAGCAAAATAAGCTTAATTCAGTATAAATGGTATAAATTTAAATAAACCAGCATGGTTAGGAGTTGGTAAGGACTTGGACACTGAGAGATAATAAAGAATAGATATATATATGCAGCACACAGACCCCCTTTTACCTGCCTGCTTCGGCTCCTCGCAGGAAGAAGGGGCACACCATGCCACAAGCCCGTACCCTCCTGTAATAAGAGGTTGAGCGGTATTGTTGATGGGTCTTCCACAGTCAGATAACCAGAAAATGTCTCTCACCTCTGTGCATACATACAGAGATAAGTCCTTGTTTCCACCAGTAACTGAAATGTCCACACTCGCTATAACTCCAACACAGAGTTTATTTTCTCTTTTAGTAAAACAACAGTCTCTGATAGGAAAGAGGTTGAAGTAAAGACAGGACAGCATAAGTTATGGGAGAGGTCCAGGCACAATCTCAATCACTTCACTGTTCGGCTTCTCGAACAGACTCAGCCCCAAATGGATAGTCTACTTAAGACAAGACTAGCAGCCAAATGACACTCCATCTCTACCCAAGGCCTCTGCCACAGACCTGGTGAACTCGGTCTCTGCCACAGACCTGGTGAACTCGGTCTCTGCCACAGACCCGGTGAACTCGGCCTCTGCCACAGACCTGGTGAACTCGGTCTCTGTTTAGGGAGAAGACGTCCCTCTGGAGAGTTACCGGGACCCTTCCTTCACTGTGACTTCCGCACCAGTCCCTCGGAACGGTTTCTCCCCCGGCCTCCTCCTCCAAGATACGGGTCCCCTCGCAAGGCGGCACCCTGAGACTCCTCGATCCCCTGTGGGCTCCAGACGAAGGTGCTGGGCCCAGGCCTCTGTTGCAGCCCCAGGACTAAAGGTGCCTGGGACTGATCCACCGACCACGAACTGCAGACCGGCCCCTGGATTAAAGGTGCCCAGGGCGGACAGGAACAAGAACCCTGGGGTAGGACCCCCGACATTGAACCCTCAACAGGCAGCGTCTGCCCCTTTTATATCCTCTCCCAGCATGCCCAGCAGGTAGACCACACCCACTGGATGGCTGCCGAGAGGGGACACACAAGGCACAGCACTGTATCAGTGGTTCAACCCTGGCCTACTATGGCAGTGCCACCTGCAGGCCACAGGGAACTGTACACCAATACTCCACCTGTGAACAAAAATGGCTTCAAAAACTCTAACAATTAGGGTGTTTGGGTACAACTACCACCCAAACACTTCCCCTAAATTTAGCACCCCGCTACATATATATATATATATATATATATAAATAAAAAGTTGTATATATTATATAGGAAGTGAAATCAAATCAAAATGAAATAAATGATGTAGGAATGGATGTGAAAGGACAAGTGGAAAAAAACATACAGAAGTATGCATTGTGATAAAACAATTTAAAAGATACCTGAATAATGTGAAGGAATGAGTGAATATGTACTCCCCTCAAGGAAATGCAACTGCTGCATGTGAATGCGGAAGCGTGAAAGATCCCAGCCATGCCGGGCCTCCAGCTTATACCCCTCCGGAAGGGCCCGGATGCTCCGCCCCCAATACCATGTATGGGTGGTGAGGCACACGAGCGCAGGAAGCGCTCGCTGCCAATCGGAATGCACATTACATGCTGTCCCAGAAAAAATGTAACGTAAGCGCCCCTGAATAACCAAAATATTCAAGTAGATTGCACAACGGTACACCAGCTGCAGTAAGAAAAAAATAGCTAAAAGCAATAATGTACATTATAAAACAATTCACTGTGCTTAGTGTTAGGTAAATTGATATACACACATCTTATACAGTCCCAATAAGTGATGATATAAGGTGCTTGTGCCTAGTAACGTATCTGTGTGCATATGTGCTCAGACTGGGTGCCCCACATGAATGTGCACTCACCCCTAGTGGGGATAGCCCTGTAGAAGTCTGTTGGCTGATGTCTCATGCCGAAAAATGCCTCATATAGATGGATGGAAATGACAGAAAGAAATCCTCATTGCGCAGTGTCGTTATAAACAATTAATTTTGTTAAAAGCAATATAAAATGTCCACTCACATTTGAAGGTGCCTAACATCCTGGCACCCAGCGTGTATAGCAGGTGATTATGTTATGGGGTAATTGGCCCTCATTTGGCTGGGCCGAGGGCTTTCACACTGGAGCATTGCGCTCGCAGGACGGTAAAAATGTGCCGCAAATCCGCCCATAGCGTCGGCGGTAAAAATAGCGGCTCGGTGTGAAAGGGGTCTTAAATGTGCAGTTTTACTGTATTGGGGGGGGGTCCTAAAACCAGTCAGTATCATCTGGTGTGGCCACCATTTGCCTCACGCAGTGCAGCACATCTCCTTCACATAGAGTTGATCAGGTTGTTGATTGTGGCCTATGGAATGTTGGTTCATTCCTCTTCGATGGCTGTGCGAAGTTGCTGGATATTGGCAGGAACTGGAACACGCTGTCGTATATGTCGATCCAAAGCATCCCAAACATACTCAATGGGTGACATGCCTGGGGAGTATGCTGGCCAGGCAAGAACTGGGATGTTTTCAGCTTCCAAGAATTGTGTATAGATCCTTGCAATATGGGGCCGTGCATTATCACGCTGCAACATGAGGTGATGGTCGCATGAATGGCACAACAATGGGCCTCAGGATCTCGTCACGGTATCTCTGTGCATTCAAAATGCCATCAATAAAATGCACCTGTGTTCGTTGTCCATAGCATACGCCTGCCCATACCATAACCCCACTGCCACCATGGGCCACTCGATCCACAACATTGACATCAGCAAACCGCTCATACACACAGATACCCTGACGAGATCCTGAGGCCCATTGTTGTGCCATGCTGGAGAATTTCATTCTCCCACAAAGTTGGGAGAATGAAAATGTCCAAAATGTCTTGGTATGCTGAAGCCTTAAGAGTTCCCTTCACTGGAACTTAGGGGCTCAACCCCTGAAAAACAACCCCACACCATAATCCCCCCTCCACCAAATGATTTGGACCAGTGCACAAAGCAAGGTCCATAGAGACATAGATGAGTGAGTTTGGGGTGGAGGAACTTGACTGGCCTGCACAGAGTCCTGACCTCAACCCGATAGAACACCTTTGGGAAGAATAAGAGCGGAGACTGCGAGCCAGGCCTTCTCGTCCACATCAGTGTCTGACCTCACAAATGCGCTTCTGGGAGAATGGCCAAACATTCCCATAGACACACTCCTAAACCTTGTGGACAGCTGGGTAGGTCAACTTAATAATGAACCCTACGGACTAAGACTGGGATGCCATTAAAGTTCATGTGCGTGTAAAGGCAGGTGTCCCAATACTTTTGGTAATATAGTGTATATAAAAAAGCGGCAATTGTTTATAATACACACTATTTTAGCAAATTAAATGCCATCTAGTTACGGTTTACATCTAGTAAAAGTAGAAAAAAAAGACAATGTAAATCAGTTCCTAACATACAAGGAGTATATGAGACACTGATTGGATGGAGCTAAAATAACCCCTCAATACAAGTGCCTATCAATACTCCCAGGAAAAATACAAACTGCAATAACGTAAGAGTGAACAACCTCAAATGGTACTGGGACTTTGCAGGTCAAATTGACCTGAATCTGTTCTTTCAAATTTAAATGGAACTCTTATGGAATGAATCACCCACAGGCTCCTTACAGAGAATCTTAACAACAAAACAAAAATATAATATATTGCAGTTTACCAATGCCTTTTCCTTTATCTTAACTAGGTGAAAATAATGGGAAAAAATAAATAATGCAGCAGCCGATATGTTAATTTTTTTTTGCTTTTGGATTTAGATGCACTTTAAATATATGGTGACTTGTTTGTTCATTAAAGTGGTTGTAAAGGTTAGATTTTTTTATTTTTTTAAAATAACAAACATGTCATACTTACCTCCACTGTGCAGGTTGTTTTGCTCAGAGTGGCCCTGATCCTCGTCTTCTGGGGTCCCTCTGTGGCTCTCTCGGCTCCTCCCTGCTTCAGATAACCCCCTCCGGGAAGCGCTCTCCCAAGGGGGTTACCTTGTGGGCGCGCTCCTGAATCCTGCATTCGCCGTCCATAGCCGCCAATTGCAGGACTCGGCCCCGCCCCCCGGTGCCCGCATCATTGGATTTGATTGACAGCAGCACAAGCCAATGGTTGCGCTGCTATCAATCTATCCAATGAAGAGCCGAGAAGCCCAGGCAAGGATCGAGCGTGTTCGCGACGTGGGACTTTCCAGGGCTCAGGTAAGTAAAACGGGGGGCTGGGGGGGGGGGGCGGTAATCGTCGGATGTTTTTTCACCTTAATGCATAGGATGCATTAAGGTGGAAAAACATAAACCTTTACAACCCCTTTAACATTTATTCATTACAGCTATTAGTATAGTGCCAACATATTGTACCCTTAGCGGTGAAATCTTCCCATCATTGCACTTGGTTCAGTCTGGTATAAAACACTACATAGTCTTAAGCCTCGTACACACGGTCGGACTTCAAACAAACTTTTCCGTGGATTTTTGTCCGAAGGGAGTTGGTGGTGGACGCCCATAGCATAGTAAGCATACACACGCTCTGACTTTTTCGGCAACAAACGCGAACGTAGTGACGTTTCAACGTACTGACGACACTTCAAAAGAGGAAGTTCAATTCTCCGGCGTCACCCTTTGGGCTCCTTCTGCTAATCTCGAGTTAGTAGAAGTTTGGTCAGTGTTGATTCGCGATTTTCATTTTCACTAGAACACAAATCCTTTGTAAATACGTTTGTCATTTCTCTGTATCATCAGCAAAGCAGCTTTATTATTATCCCATTATTAAAGAAGAAGAGAATGTGCGCTTCATTTCTAGATTTCATAACTTGCCGCGTCACGATTGTGATATCTCCATTACGAACGCTAGTTTTACAAGACAGAACGCTTCTGAGCTTGCTTCTGAGCATGCGTGTTTGTACTTCGGACTAAAGTCCGATGGATTTCTGTACACACGATAGGACTTTGCACCGTAGGACTTTTGTTGCCGAAAAGTTTGTCCGTTTGCAGAGCGAACTTTGTCCGATGAAAACCGAAAAAGTTTGTCCGATGGAGCGTACACGTGGTCGGATTTTTTTGAAAACCTGTTCATTTTGAAGTTTGTTGTCCAAAAGTCCGACCGTGTGTACGGGCCTTTACTCCTTCTGCTGCATTAAGCCATCTGAACATTGTATCAGTAACCATGAGCCCCAGTTATATTGTCCTTGGCAGGTGAGCTCTTGCCGCCGGACACTACGGAGACCTAAGAAGCTTGCTGGTAATTCAATCTGTATGCAAACTGAAATATCAGTTCTGGATGAAGCGACTCTTCATATACTGAACATTTTATGATCACATTACTATAATAGACTAAAACGCATCTTTGCAGAATAATTGTACATTGCTTTATCTGTTACAGAATGCTTTTTCCTGGCAGAAAATAAAATGAGCGCAGTAATGGGTAGTCATATATTTCAGAGACTGTTGTTTTACTAATGGACAGAAATAAAAATGGTAACCATTCCTCTAGATGATTCAGATTATTCTTAGACCCTGCCAGAGACTCATTCAGTGTGGGAATGTACATGCTTGCATACTAGAGACAAAGACGCCTGCTCATGATTCCTTGCACATACTTTAGAGTTCATGTTACGGTTATCGGATGGAATCTATGAAAAATGAAGCTGCTTACAACTGTGTATCATCAGAGTGGCTTAACCTTGTCAAGTATGCTTGAAACAGGAAGTGCTCGGTGACACTCACTGCAAGAGACACAAGCTGATGGGGAAAACACACCATGAATCTCTACTTAAGACACTGTCACGCTTGCTCATAATACAAAATGGAGTATTTAACCTGATGTTAAATGTCAACCATTTCTCATCACCCTGCTAAAAAGAATTTCTTCTTGAGTAGCTTTCAAATGACTCTTTCCGCTGCAAGTTTGAGCAGCTAAACTGGCTTATTAATTGGAATTGCCCCTGAAATAATTTATCTTATAAAGTCATATTTTCTTAAAGCGGGGTTCCACCCGCAATTTTTTTTTTCTTAAAAGTCAGCAGCTACAAACACTGTAGCTGCTGACTTTTAATAAGGACACTTACCTGTCCTAGGCGCCCGCGATGTTGGCCGCCCGAGGGCGATCCCTCGATCGTGCCAGGTCCCGGCACCGCCATCCTCACTAAGGGAAACAGGCAGTGGAGCCTTGCAGCTTCACTGCCCATTTCCTACTGCGCATGCGGGAGTCTCGCGGCGCTGTATGAATGGGCGGCTGCTCTCTGGGATACACACAGTTCCCAGAAGGCAGCGCGCCCTATTCCCCAGCAGACAACGCGAGGAGGACGAGGAAGAAGACCTGCCGCGGTATAGGAAGAGGCAGATTAGGAAGATCCGCAAGCAACCGCAATTTCTGGTAAGTAAAAAACTATTTTTTATTTTTTTCACTTTTTTTTTGCATTTTGGTGTAATTTTTTTTTGTTTTAGGGTGGACCTCCACTTTAACCACCTCAATACAGGGCACTTACACCCTCTTCCTGCCCAGGCCATTTTTCAGCTTTCAGCGCTGTCGCACTTTGAATGACAATTGCACGATCATGCTACACTGTAATCATGTGACATTTTTATAATTTTCTTCACACAAATAGTGCTTTTTTTGGTGGTATTTAATCACTTCTGGGTTTTTTTATTTTTTCCCCCAAAAAAAGACCGTTAATTGTTTTCGTTTCTGTCAGTACATTTTGTAAATAAGTAATTTTTCTCCTTCACTGATGGGCGCTGATAGGCTGCACTGATGAGGTGGCACTTATGGGCACTGATAAGACAGCACTAATGAGGAGGCATGAAAATGCTGCACTTATGGGCACTGATAGGTGGCACTGACATGTAGCACTTATAGGTGGCACTGGGTGGGCACTGATGGGTGGCACTGGTGGGCACAGATAGGTGGCTCGGATAGGCGGCACTGATGGGCACTGGGTGGCATTGCTGGGTGGCATTGATTGGCAGCAGTGATGGGCGGCACTGATAGCCAGTACTGACTGGCATCACTAATGGCCACTGATTGCTGACACTGGTGGGCACTGATTGCTGGCACTGGTGGGCAATGATTGCTGACAGTGGTAGGCACTCATTTCTGCCACTGGTGTGCAGTTATTGCTGTCACTGTGGGTGCTTTATTGTAATCAGGGCACTGATAATCAGTGCCCTGATTACATTCCTAGATGTCCTCTGCGATGAGATGCCGCTGATCGGTGTGAGGCGAGGAGCGCCAATTACAAACATCTCCATGTTTACATGTGACCGACTGTGATTGGACACAGCCGATCACATGGTTAAAGCGGTGTTCCAGCCGCAATTTTTTTTTTTTTAAGTCAGCAGCTACAAACACTGTAGCTGCTGAGTTTTAATAAGGACACTTACCTGTCTCTAGGCACCCACGATGTCGGCCCCCGAGGCCGATCCCTCGATCGTGACAGGTCCTGGCGCCGCCATCCTCACTAAGGAAACAGGCAGTGGAGCCTTGCGGCTTCACTGCCCGTTTTCTACTGTGCATGCGCGAGTCGCGCAGCATTTTCTAAATGGGCGGCTGTTCTCTGGGATAAACACAGTTCCCAGAAGACAGCGCGCCACATTCCCCAGCAAACAACGCAAGGAGGACAAGAATGAAGACCAGCCGCGGACTAGGAAGAGGCAGATTAGGAAGATCTGCCTAGCAACCGCCATTTCTGGTAAGATAAAAAAATTGCCCATTTTATAAGATAAAATTGAATTGCCCATTAAAAGGTAACGTAACAAAAACCAAAACATTTTCTGCCACTAGAGATTCACAATCTGATGGCCAGCATCATTCAACCCACTTCCTCTATACCTGTCTTCCTCAACCTTTTTACTCCAGAGGAACCCCTAAAATCTTTTTTTCAGAAAGGGTCAGAGACTTTTTTTCCCTCAAAATGCAGCGTTTTGCATGTGTAGCGGCCTCACCTCTCTCTCTTTCTTTATCGGTTATATGGCTCTTGTCTAGGGGTACCTGGGAGAGAGAGAGAAAACACACCACGGCCCATGTCCTCCGTAACTGGTGGGTGAAGGCCAGAGATTGGGCTTTTGTGTAAGTGTCCTAGAGTCAAGTCCAGTCCTTCGTCCCTGACTCCTTTGCTTGAGTAACCCAAGTTCCACACAGTGAATAGGTACAACTCAGTTTTATTCTTCTTGCCAAGCAATAAAACAATCTTTCTCCTTTGGAAAATAAGGGGGACAGATCGAGGCACAATCCTTTCCCTTCTTGCTGCTGCCCACTGTGCTGTCACCAGTGGTGAATAGTCACTGCCACTGACTAGGTAATATAGAACGTGAATTTACCTTCGCACACTTTGCCCCTGTCAGAGGAAGAAATCCGTCCAAGGGAGAAATGGAGGCCTCTCCGTCACCAGCGATGCTGCGCCGGGCTCTTCAGAGAAGTTACTGCGCACTAGTCCTCACAAACTCAGACACGGGCACCCAAGGAGTTAGGGCCCCCTCGGATTCCTCCACCCTCGCGGAACTCAGTCGAAGGTACTGAGCCCCAGGCATCCGCCATAGTACCTCATCCCAGGCTAAAGGTGCCTGAGATGGACTCCATCCCTGCTCCAGCTAGGCCAAGGGCGCCTAGGCCTGAAACACCGGAACGCCAGCACCCAAGCTGAAGGTGCCTGGGTGCGGCCACATCCTCCGACTCCCCCCAAAACAGGGCGTCCGCCCCTTTTATGACCTCTCCCTTTGCGTCCCAGCAGGTTCCCCGCCCCGCTGTACCAGCTCCAGGCGAGGACAAAAAAGCACGGTTCGCGGTGTGAGTTCAACTCCGGCCCCAGGCAAGAGCGCCACCCAGGGGCCCCAAGAAACCTCACACCACCAGAGTCCTCACATAATTCAAGTACTCGCTACACTCTCCCCCTGGTGATTTGACACTGGTCCCCAGTGTCTGGTACAAACTCACATCCCACAAGGGTGATGACATAAGTTCAGCCCAGAAACCAAACTACACAATTTAGCCCCGAATTGTGCCAGGACCTGTATGGGGAAGGGAAAACTTAAAACAATATAACTATAAAACTTTTCAATAAAAACACTTTAAATATCTCACACATTTACATTCCTCCCTCTGGCTATCTAAAAACCACCCACTCTCAGTAGTCTTGACAGACGAGTCTCCTGCAGAGGGAAAGAAAAGACACATACATCCTACCAACATGTGTGTTTGCTTGGAATGAATAGGTCTATCCTAGAAGAAACCCATTCACTCCAATAAGTGCTGCATAATGTAAAAAAAAAAACAATCGTTGCGCAACACTGCCACCTGGTGACAGTGCCACGGTCAAGACACTCATCACTTCAGATGAACTTTCCTCTCGAACATTTTCTCTGTGATCCTACACTATCTAAAACCCAAAGTCACTGATTTCTTCTGAGCGCAAGGAGAAGGAGGGAGAACAAACAAAAACACAGCTCCAATATCTCCAACGAGTAGAACTGGCCAAATACAAAAAAAAACTAGGGCACAGTCCCTGTGTTCAAGAAAAGGCACTCCGGAAAGTTCAGCCAGGAATAGAAAGAAAAGCACACGGGAGTCTCTTTTTTCCCTTACAGGTAAAACCTTGGATGAGGCAATGATATAGGCTTCAGACGGTCATCAAAAGCCTCCACATGGTACTCAATACTTTTTCCTTCTTTGCGGCAGATCACCACTTTGTCCGCATGAATGTGTCTTCCCAGCATCCATTTAGCTTTACAGTCCTGAAACTTCTTGGTGACCGTTGGTGAACAAGAAAGGTACCGCCGTGCTTGCTGTACTTTCAATTTGTCCCATACCTTCTGTTGGAAGATCTCGTCTATCTCCCCATCATCGCCATTGTCAGACAATGAATTCAGGTCAGAGGTGTCGTAGCACTCAGCGGGCAGATAATTCCCAGTCACGGAACTATCCCCCTTGATGGCCTCTACCGACTGTGGGCTTCCGCCACTTGTAACCACGCAGACAGTCCCAACCCCTGGCTCACCTGGACCTTTAAACGAGCAGGGATGTCCAGGACGTTGTCTACCGAATCCATCCAGGTCAGGCAAGCAGTGGGGCGCAGTGGGGCCACACGAGGCCATCACCAGGCCGACTTTTCTCTTCGGTGGCCGGAGCAGGGAGCTGCTGGTGACTGAGGCAGCATCCTTGGATTTTTCTCTTTTCACTTCCGCTTGGGCAGTCACTTCGCCTGGATCAGTGCGCACGGGGAACGCACCAGCATCGATCTCTCCCTCCGGAGTGGCAGTCCCTGTGAGAAAGTTGAGGTGGAAAGCCCGAGGCTTTTCTGTGGATGGTTCCACCTCGAAGAGGAATTCTTTGCAGACCTCACAGCGCCCAAGCGGCTTCAGCTGGACCACCAGTCCCGAACAGCCGGGACAGATCACACCGAGGGCTTCCATGTCTCTGCAGGTATACAGAACCAATCGCCCCTGGGGCCTTAGTCTTATCCCCGGATCCATAATCGGAGCAGCCAGAGAAGACATATCCGCGAAGGAAGGAACTGAAATCCACGGAGCATTTGAAGCCATCCTCTCTCTTTGCTGCTCCATTGCGCACTGACCCACCTGCGCCGGAATCTCCACGTGCGTACCTCCACGTGGCCAGACTCCTCCCACCTTCTGCACTTTTTCGCTGGCTTTTCCCTTGCCCCGCCCATGAACTACACAGTTATGGGTTGCCTCGTGGCGCGTTGGCCAATATGGCCGACCTACTCGGAACTCTTCTGGGCAGCAAAGTTCAATTTCAGACACCATACACATATCCCGGATACGATGCCCCCACGTGTAGCGGCCTCACCTCTCTCTCTTCCTTTATCGGTTATATGGCTCTTGTCTAGGGGTACCTGGGAGAGAGAGAGAAAACACACCACGGCCCATGTCCTCCGTAACTGGTGGGTGAAGGCCAGAGATTGGGCTTTTGTGTAAGTGTCCTAGAGTCAAGTCCAGTCCTTCGTCCCTGACTCCTTTGCTTGAGTAACCCAAGTTCCACACAGTGAATAGGTACAACTCAGTTTTATTCTTCTTGCCAAGCAATAAAACAATCTTTCTTCTTTGGAAAATAAGGGGGACAGATCGAGGCACAATCCTTTCCCTTCTTGCTGCTGCCCACTGTGCTGTCACCAGTGGTGAATAGTCACTGCCACTGACTAGGTAATATAGAACGTGAATTTACCTTCGCTCACTTTGCCCCTGTCAGAGGAAGAAATACGTCCAAGGGAGAAATGGAGGCCTCTCCGTCACCAGCGATGCTGCGCCGGGCTCTTCAGAGAAGTTACTGCGCACCAGTCCTCACGAACTCAGACACGGGCTCCCAAGAAGTTAGGGCCCCCTCGGATTCCTCCACCCTCGCGGAACTCAGTCGAAGGTACTGAGCCCCAGGCATCCGCCATAGTACCTCATCCCAGGCTAAAGGTGCCTGAGATGGACTCCATCCCTGCTACAGCTAGGCCAAGGGCGCCTAGGCCTGAAACACCGGAACGCCAGCACCCAAGCAGAAGGTGCCTGGGTGCGGCCACATCCTCCGACTCCCCCCAAAACAGGGCATCCGCTCCTTTTATGACCTCTCCCTTTGCGTCCCAGCGGGTTCTCCGCCCCGCTGTACCAGCTCCAGGGGAGGACAAAAAGGCACGGTTCGCGGTGTGAGTTCAACTCCGCCCCCAGGCAACAGCGCCACCCAGGGGCCCCAAGAAACCTCACACCACCAGAGTCCTCACATAATTCAAGTACCCGCTACACATGTAATAGACTTCAATGGACCCGGGTTGGGAAGCCGGCCGCCGTGTCCTTAACCACTTGCCGACCACCGCGCGAACATTTACATCGACAGAATGGCAAGGACAGGCAAATGGGCGTATATATACGTCCCCTGTAATTTTCCGCCTTGTAGTCGAGCGTGCCCCGCCTGCGGCACCGCACTCGCGACCCTGCCGCGAGCTCCGTGACCGTGCCCGCGGGACCCGTGGACTCGATGTCTGCTGGTGTCCCACAATCGTGTTACGGAGCTGAAGATCAGGGAGATGTTAGTGTAAACACAACATCTCCCCGTTCTGCCTAGTGAAATGTCACTGATCGTCTGTTCCCTGTCATCGGGAACAGCGATCAGTGACGTGTCACGGCAAGCCATGCCCCCTAACAGTAAGAAGCAATCCCTAGGTCACACTTAACCCCTTCAGCACCCCCTACAGGTTAACCCCTTCACTGCCAGTGTCATTTTTACAGTAATCAGTGCATTTTTATAGCACTGATCGCTGTAAAAATGACAATGGTCCCAAATTGGTGTCAAAAGTGTCCGATGTGTCCGCCCTAATGTCGCAGTCACGATAAAAACGCTGATCGCCGCCATTACTAGTAAAAAAATAATTATTAATAAAAATGCCATAAAACAGTCCCCTATTTTGTAGACACAATAACTTTTGCGCAAACCAATCAATAAATGCTTATTGCGATTTTTTTTACCAAAAATATGTAGAAGAATACGCATCGGCCTAAACTGAGGAAAAAAAATGTTTTTTTATATATTTTTTAGGGATATTTCTTATAGCAAAAAGTAAAAAATATAGATTTTTTTTTAAAATTGATGCTCTATTTTTGTTCATAGCGCAAAAAATAAAAACAGCAGAGGTGATCAAATACCACCAAAAGAAAGCTCTCAACATGTGGGGATAGGTGCTTTGGGGCAGGGGGGGCTCTGCGGGCTGATGGGGGACAAGGGGCTCTTCCCGACAACCCTTGACCGGTGGTTGTCGGGGTCTGCGGGCGGGGGGCTTATCGGAATCTGGAAGCCCCCTTTAACAAGGGGGCCCCAGATCCCGGCCCCCCTATGTGAATGAGTATGGGGTACCTACCCATTCACAAAAAAAAAGTAATGTAGTGTTAAAAAATACAGTAGACAGTTTTTTGTCTTCTCCCACATCTTCATCCTCCGGTCTTCTCCTTCTCCCCCTGCTTCTTCTTCCGCTCTTCTTCTTTCTTCTGTCTTCTTTGTCCGGTGTTCTTCTTCCTCTGCCGCTGCTCCCGCCGAGGACCCTCCTCCGATGCTACGTCCCCGCTGATCTGTCGACGCCAATGTCCTGCATTTCTTAAATAACAATGGGGCGTGGCAATCGGATTACGTCATCCTAAGGTCACGCCCACTTGTGACGTCACCACCCGAGGCATGATGGGTCCATGACGTCACAAGGGGCGTGACCTCCGGGTGACATAATCCGATTGTCACACCCCAATCGTTATTTAAGAAATGCAAGACATCAGCGCAGACAGATCAGCAGGACGCAGCATAGGAGGAGGGGCAGAGGAATAAGAACACCAGACAAAGAAGGGAGAAGGAGAAGACCGGAGGATGAAGATGTGGGAGAAGATGGAGAAAACCCAGAGGAAGAAGCAGAGAAGAAGAAGAAGATTTTTAATAAAAGACTTGTCAAAAACTGTCTACTGTATTTTTTAACACTACACTACTTTTTTTTTTGGTGAATGGGTAGGGGTACAATGTACTCCATACTCATTCACATAGGTGGGCGGGACCTGGGGGCCCCCTTGTTAAAGGGGGCTTCCAGATTCCGATAAGCCCCCCATCCGCAGACCCCAACAACCACTGGGAAAGGGTTGTCAGGAAGGGGCCCTTGTCCCCATCAACATGGGGGCAAGGTGCTTTGGGGTGGGGGGCGCAGAGGCCCCCCTGCCCCAAAGCACCCATCCCTCCATTCTGAGGGCTTGCGGCCTGGTATGGTTCAGGAGGGGGGGGGCGCTCGTCCTCTCCCTTTTTCTGACCTGCCGGGCTGCATGCTCGGATAAGGGTCTGGTATAGATTTTGGGGGGACCCTAACGCCATTTTTTTTACATTTTGGCATGGGAGTCCCCTCCGAATCCATACTAGACCCAATAGCCTAGTATGGACCTAGGGGGAGACCCCACGCAGTTTTTTTTCTCAATTGTTTTTTTTTAGCCGCCAATTCTTTTTTTTTTTTTACATTCAGCGGGAAGCCCGCTGACAGATGATGACTCATCGGTTGTTAAGGACGCGGGGGCTGGCTTCCTGTTCCCTTCCTTAGCAACCAGCTATATACAGTGTTAAAAAAAAATGCAGAACGCAAATCACTGTAAAATCGCTGTAAAACCGTGTGTTCAAAAACGCGGCAAGCACCGCAAAAAGCACTGCAGAAACGCTCAAAAGCAACATGCATAGATGTGAATCGAGCCTAAAAGACCTTTACGGTTATCAGTGTAGAATTATGGCCCTAGAATTATTGCTCCCACTCTGATGGTCGCAGTGATACCTCACATGTGTGGTGCAATTTATGTTTACATAGGCATGCATGCCCTATGCTGGGTGTTTGCGTTGGGGTGTGAATGGGGGTCACGGGGCTACGTTTACATTTTTTTTATTTATTTTTACCGTAATTCTTTTTTTCTTTTTTTATTCTTTTTTACTTTTTTCTTTAATTTAAAGAGTTTGCTACCCCAACAATTCATATTCATGATATGTGCCTGCTGTACCATGTACTTGTATAGGAAAGTATCCTGTTCTCTTTGTATTGTCTCCTTTGTGTGAAATCACTGGTGTTCCTGCCAGTCCATCTGCTTTCCATTTAAAAACTGACCACAGTAAACAGAGCAGGAGAGCACAACGTGGTCAGTTTTCTAGCTATGCTGGGAACTCAGCCTGCTCTCCTCCAATGATCAGATTTGTCCTGACACGCCCTCACTGCACAACCATTCACTGGGAATTTATATCTATACATAAAAAAAATTGCCTTTCATTTCTATTTTGAATTGAATGGGTTGTTTTACAAGGTGATCATTTTACAATGACTTTAGCTTAATTTTCCTTAAAGCGGAGCTCCACCCTAAAGTGGAACTTCCGCTTATCGGAACCCTCCCCCCCTCCGGTGTCACATTTGGCACCTTTCAGGGGGGTGCAGATACCTGTCTAAGGGCTCTTTCACACGGGACAGATCCGTGAAGATCCGCCCGTGAAGCTCCGCTTGCTCAGCGGGGATCGCTTCATTGATCCCCGCTGAGCCGGCGGATGACTGGGCGGTCTCCGCACACTGTGCAGGGACCGCCCTGTCAGAGCGCCGCTCTCCCCTATGGGGGGATCGGATGACGACGGACCGTAGAGTCCGTTGTCATCCGATCCGCTCCGCCGACGGATGGAAAAATAGGGTTTTCCTCCGTCACACTTTGGCGGAGCGGAGCGGGTCGGATGTCAGCGGACATGTCACCGTGACTCCATAGGGCTACATGGAGCTTCCGTTCAGGTCCGCCTAAAAAACTGACAGGCGGACCTGAACGGACTGTCCGTGTGAAAGGGGCCTGAGACAGGTATTTGCACCCACTTCCAGGAGTCCTCTCTGCTGGTATTCTGCGGGTAGTATGTCACTTCCCGCAGAATACCCGTTGTGTTCTGGGAGACACTCGGCTCCCAGAACACAACAGGGACCAGTGAGAACGGTGCAGCGCGACTCGCGCATGCGCTGTTGGGAACCGGGCAGTGAAGCCGCAAGGCTTCACTGCCTGGTTCCCTCACCGATGATGACTGTGGGGGCAGCAGAGTGACGAGCAATCGCTCGTCTTCTGCTGCCGACGTCGCTGGACTCCAGGACAGGTAAGTGTCCTAATATTAAAAGTCAACAGCTGCAGTATTTGTAGCTGCTGGCTTTTAATATTTATTTTTCAGGGGAAACTCCGCTTTAATGGCTAAGTTCACCTTTTTGAAAAAAAATAAAATTTACATTTTTATTGCAGGTAAATGTGCATTTGTTTATTTTTTTCTAAGAAGCCAGTAGATTGCGGGTGCAATGTCTGGATCCTGCAGACTCACAGGATACAGGCAGGCAGTTACTTGAGAGCAGGAAGATTAACTATGAGAATGCTCACCAGCGCCCTTGTAGCTCATAGAGATACAAGTAGGGTGACCACGTGTCCCGGATTACCCGGGACAGTCCCGCATTTTGCAGGTCTGTCCCGGGCACCTTCATTCCAGGACAATACAGTGTCCCGAAATGAAACTGACACAGCCAACCCCTAAGGCCAATCTGATGCCCCCAAAAAAAGCTGCCACATCACCTCTTTACTCATGGACAGTACTTGTCCTGGCCTGGGAATGCCTGGAGGAGCACAATCCCGCCCCCTGCTTGTGATTGGAGAAATCATAAATCCCACCTTTTGTGTCCAATCACTGTGCTGTGATTCGTTACAGCACAAGCTGATTTTTGGGAAGGGGGGGGGGTGTCCCTGAATGGTAGTTTAAAAATGTGGTCACCCTAGATACAAGCCATCAGCCGCAATGGCTGGTGGTACCTGTAGTCTATTCATTCACAGGAAACTGTGAATGAATGAAGTGGGTGTGTGGGTGGCGCCCACATGCTATTTTCAAATTGTGACAACGGGGGCTGGGAGAAGATCTACCACCTGCTGTCAGGGGGTGAAGGGGGGAAAAGGTGCAGATGCTGGAACATATTTGTTCCACCCTGAAAACGTAATGGAACATGTAACATGTTTGAAAGGTGAACTTATCCTTTAATTTAACAGGCCCCCTATGTAATAGCATGGGTAGGTAACAGGTTCTTTTTATGGAGACATCTGAGGTCTATTAGATTGTGGTTTATAAGCTGCTTCCCTGGCTACAGTAGCGGGGGAATGAAAGCTATGAACTCGGAAGTGATTTAATACACTTCGCTTCCGGGTTCATTCATCGTAAGTGCCTTGAAAAAGTATTCATAGTATTTCCACATTTTGTCATGTTACAAGAAAAAACGTAAATGTATATTATTGAGATTTTAGGTCATAGACCAACACAAAGTGGCATATAGTTGTGAAGTGGAAGGAAAAAAAACTATTTTTACAAATAAATATCTAAAAAGTGTGGCGTGCATTTGTATTCAGCCCCCTTTACTCTGATACCCCTAACTAAAATCTAGTGGAACCAATTGCCTTCAGAAGTCCCCTAATTAGTAAATAAGAGTCCACCTGTGTGTAATTTAATCTCAGTATAAATGCAGCTGTCCTGTGAAGCCCTCACAGGTTTGTTAGAGAACCTTAGTGAACAAACAGCATCATGAAGGCTAAGAAACACACCAGACGTCAGGGATAAAGTCATGGAGAAGTTTAAAGCAGGGTTAGGTTATAAAAAAAAAAATCAGTACCAAGCTCACAGCTGCAGCAGCAGTCATGAGCTTGCTTTAACCCATTGAATACTAGAACGTTTGAAAAAGTACCTTGGTAGACAAATGGTTAGGACACAAAAAGAAACCACATAAAAAATCAGACAGCCATAGAAAGGCAGCCGAGGGAGAGAGAAGCTAAAAGAAAAAAAAATGATCACAAGGAAAATCCATGTAGTGCAGACAAGATCTGGGTGAAACTGTGGTAGGCTGCTACTGAAGAGCAAACTGTAAAAACTCTTTCTTGTTCTTAAACATTGTGTAATAAAAGAAGATACTGTTCTTTCCTCAATGTACAGAACCATCCGCAGTCAGCACAATTGACAGAATTGAGCAAAATTGCAATCTGGTAATTTGTGTTCGAAGAGTTCATCAGCAGTTGTTCTGAGAGAATGACATTGTACTATTCTGCATGATAAAACTGCTTCAGGACAACTTATTCTGGACATTAAGTAACTGTTATTAGAAGAAGTATCCTGACTGATATTTGCTAAGCTCATAAAATTGAGTGCACTGTTCTTTCAAACTGTGAGATCCCACTTTATAAAATATAGATAAGATGGAATGAGAAACGTGATTCCAGCTCATATTGGAGGCTGGAATTGCAAGCTCAGAGTAGATACAGTAACAATTCTAGTGTTGGCCAAATATAGAGTAATATCTGAAGTGGCAGTTAATAATCTAAGAGGTCTAGGAAGAGGTAGAGTGAAAGTGAGCCTCATCGTGGTAATGCTGGCGTGATGGTCCTTGAAGTGGAACTATGGGCAGGGAGAAATAGGACATGTTTCATCCATCCACTTGTGGATTCTTTTTAAAAAGCCTTAAAGGGTAACTGCACTTTTGTGAAAAAAAAATGGCAAATAAAAAAATAATATAGTGTATATAACTAGGGATGAGCCAAACACTCCCCGGTTCGGTTCGCCCCAGAACCTGCGAACGGACCGAAAGTTTACGCGAACTTTAGAACCCTATTAAATACAATGGGCTCGAACGTTCGAAATCAAAAGTGCTAATTATCAAGGTTAAAATGCAAGTTATTGTCCTAAAAAGGGTTTGGGGACCCGGGTCCTGCCCCAGGGGACATGTATCAATGCAAAAAAAGTTTTAAAAACGGCAGTTTTTCGGGAGCAGTGATTTTAATGATGCTTAAAGTGATAAAAAAGGGAAATATTCCTTTAACCACTTGCCGACCGCTCACGGTGTATATATACGTCGGCAGAATGGCTCGTACAGGCACAATCACGTACCTGTACGTGGCCCTTTAACTGCTGACGTTGGGGTCGCGTGCGCGCCGCCGGCGGCGCGCTCGCGACCCCCCTGCCTTCCCCGTGAGTGGGACCGCGAGTCCCACGGACTCGATCGCTGCGGGGATCCCCGCGATCATCTCACGGAGGCTCGGAGCGGGGAGATGTGTGTGTAAACACAACATCTCCCCGCTCCTCTACCGACAATGTCAGTGATCTCTGCTCTGTGTAATCAGAGCGGAGATCGGTGACGTGTCAGTCGTAGCCACGCCCCCACACAGTAGTAAACACTCCCCTAGGCACACTTAACCCCTCCAGCGCCCTTAGTGGTTAACCCCTTCACTGCCAGTGTCATTTTCACAGTAACCAGTGCATTTTTATTGCACTGATCGCTGTGCAAATGACAATGGTCCCAAAAATGTGTCAAAAGTGTCCGATGTGTCCGCCATAATGTCGCAGTCACGAAAAAAATCGCTGATCGCCGCCATTACTAGTAAAAAAAAAAAAATTATAAAAATGTCTTAAAAATATCCCTTATTTTGTAAACGCTATAAACGCTATAAACGCTATAATTTTTGCGCAAACCAATCAATGAACGCCGATTGCGATATTTTTTTACCAAAAATATGTAGAAGAATACGTATCGGCCCAAACTGAGGAAAAAAAATGTTTTTTTATATGTTTTTTGGGGATATTTATTATAGCAAAAGGTAAAAAATATGTAATTTTTTTCAAAATTTTCGCTCTATTTTTGTTTATAGCGTAAAAAAAATTAAAACCGCAGAGGTGATCAAATACCACCAAAAGAAAGCTCTATTTGTGGGAAAAAAGGGACGCCAATTTTGTTTGGGAGCCACGTCGCACGACCGCACAATTGTCAGTTAAAGCAACGCAATGCCGAATCGCAAAAAGGGGCCTGGTCATAATGGCTCATATTGGTCCGGGGCTTAAGTGGTTAAATATCGTACCTGGGGGGTGTCTAAAGTATGCCTGTGAAGTGGCACGTGTTTCCCTTGTGTAGAACTGTCCCTGCACAAAATGACATTTCTAAAGAAAAAAAAGTCATTTAAAACTGCTTGCGTCTTTAATGTAATGTCTGGTCCCGGCAATATGGATGAAAATCATTGAGAAAAATGGCATGGGTACCCCCCCCCCCCCCAGCCCACTACCAGCCCCTTTGGGTCGTGTATGGATATTAAGGGGAACCCCGCACCCAAATTAAAAAAAGGCCCTATATACTCTGAACAGCAGTATACAGGCGGCAAACAAGACTGTAGGTTTGTTCTTAAGTAGAATCTGTTTGTAATTTGGAACAGGTACATTTTTTAGGTGTAGCTCCAGCCCATAAATCTATTTTTCCCATATTAACTTTTACAGGAGAGAATTTCCAATCCTAGGGGTAGATTTCCTCTCACTTCCTGTTGTCTCCTTCCGTTTGCAAGTAGGAGTCGTTTGTAAGTTGGATGTTTGAAAGTAGGGGCCTGCCGTATATACACTGCAGAAATTTGGCCCTTAGGTGTTGGTGTTGCCACAACACTGTAAGCCCTCACAGTTACTCTTGGTGGGCGCTGGAACACCCTGCTGTGAACTATTATATCAAGAATTGTAATTACATGCCATTGTTGAACAGTGGTAGGAAAAATTGGGCCTTTGGTGATGGTGCCACAACACTGTAAGTCCTCACAGTTAAGCCCTGTACACACGATTGGATTTCCTATGGTTTTTTAACCGATGGATTTTTCCATCGGAAAACCGATGAAGCTGACTTTTATCAGTCTTGTCAACACACCATCAGTAAAAAAAACAACCGTTCCAAACGCGGTGACCTAAAACACTCCGATGAGCAGAGAAAAATTAAGTTCAATGCTTCTGAGCATGCGTCGACTTGATTCTGAGCATGCGTGGGTTTTTTATCCGAAGGAGTTCCCAACAGACGATAGTAATTTGCTATCGTTTTTTTAACCATCGGATAAATTTAAAACATGTTATATTTTTAAACACCGATGGAAAAAAGACCGATGGGGCCCATACACGATCGGTTTGTCCGATGAAAAAAGTCCATCGGACTGTTTTCATCGGTAAAACCTATCGTGTGTACAGGGCTTGACTCTTGGTGGGTGCAAGAATGGGCCCAGCTGTGAAATATTAGATCAAGAATTGTAATTACATGCCCCTGTTGAACAGGGGCATACAAATTGGGCCTTAGGCACTGGTGCCACAAAACTGCAACCCCTCACAGATACTGTACTTGGAGCACAGCAATGAGCCCTGCTGCAAAGTATTGCATCAAAAATGGTAAATACACACCCCTGTTAAACAGGGGCTGAAAAATTGGGCCTTAGCCACTGGTGGCGGTGCCCAGAACCAAAAATGTTCTTACAAGCTATCAGCATGATCATTGAGGAGGAAGAGGATAGTCACTCAGCATAACAGGATAGTCACTCAGCATCAGCATAGGCAGTCTTGAAGGGATCTGACATTTCCAAAAAAATCATTCGGTTACATCAGCATCAGGTGCTTGGCAGCTGGTGGTGATCCAAGACTGATTCATTTTTATGAAGGTCAGTCGATCGACCACAAGTCGGTGGACAGGCGCACCCTGTGATCGGTTACAAAGCCTCCAGCAGCACTGAATGTGCGTTCTGAAAGAACGCTGGATGCAGGACAGGCCAGTAGCTCAATTGCATACTGTGCAAGCTCTGGCCAGTGATCCATCCTCAAGACCCAGTAACTCAGAGGATTTTCGGTGGGAAAGGTTTCCAAGTCTGATCTTGCCCCTAGGTATTCCTGCACCATGTAAACCAGACGCTGGCGATGGTTACAAGAACCGATCATACCTTGGGGCTGCGTACTAAAAAATTGTCTGAACGCATCGGTCAGACGGCCACCTTCTCCACCGCTCCTTCTTTGACTGACCGAAGCCTCAGCAACACGTTGTCCAGGACCAGGAATTTTTAACCTCCCAGTCTCTGGGAACACGTTGCACAGACCTTTCTGCGAGGCCTCCCGAAGATGCTTCATCCTCTGCTCCCTCTGCGATGGCAAGATAAGGTGTGCAACCTTACCTTTGTAACGTGAATCAAGGAGGGTTGCCAGCCAGTAATGATCCCTCTCCTTGATCGCACGAATACAATGATCCTTCCGCAGGCTTTGCAGGATCAGGGAGGCCATGCAGCGTATGTTTGCTGAGACATTCAGTGCGGAGTCCTCTGGGTCACTGAGGACGACTTGATCCACAGCCACCTCCTCCCAGCCACGTACAAGTCCACGGGTGTCTTGGGACTGTAATTGATCCCTTGAAGACTACTGCTGATGCTGTGTGCTAGTCTCCACCTCCATGCTGACACAATCCTCCTCCTCCTCCTCTTCCTGTGTGATAGCCGGGCCAGCAGGAACACTGTCTGGATAAAGGGGGCCTTGAGAGGTAAGGAAGTCCTCCTCTTCCTGCCTCTGTTCTGCCTCAAGTGCCCTGTCCATTATTCCATGCAGCGTGTGCTCCAACAGGTGGACAAGAGGGACAGTGTCACTGATGCATGCACTGTCACTGCTCACCATCCTCGTGGCCTCCTCAAATGGTGCCAGGACAGTGCATGCATCCCTGATCATGGCCCACTGGCGTGGGGAAAAAAATCCAAGCTCCCCTGACACTGTCCTGGTGCTATATTGCAACAGATACTCATTGATGGCCCTCTGCTGCGTGTGCAGCCGCTGCAGCATGGCCAACGTAGAGTTCCACCTGGTGGGCATGTCACAGATTAGGCGGTTCTTGGGCAGGTTGTAATCCTTTTGCAGGTCAGACAGCACTCGCATTATATGACCGGCAGAAATGCCCACAGAGTTTCCTGGCCAGCTTCAGGACCTCCTGTAAACCCGGGTACCTGCCCAAGGACCGCTGCACCACCAAGTTAAGGACGTGAGCCAAACAGGGCACATGGGTCAGTTGTCCCTGTCGAAGGGCGGAGAGGAGGTTGGTGCCATTGTCGCAAACCACCTTTCCTTGCTTAAGCTGGCGTGGCGTCAACCACCTTTGAGCCTGCCCCTGCAGAGCTGACAGAATCTCTGCCCCAGTGTGGCTCCTGTCCCCCAAGCACACCAGCTCAAGCACCACATGGCATCTTTTTGCCTGCGTACTTGCGTAGCCCCTTGAACGCCTACGGAGCACCGCTGGTTCCAAGGACAAAGCACAGGTAGAGGCCATGGAGGAAGAAGAAGAGGAGGGGTGGAGGAGATAGGTGTGTCAGAATCACCAGTAGTAACATTTTGGAGGCGTGGTGGCGGAACAACCTCCAACACTACTGCACCTTGTCCTGCATCCTTCCCGGCTGCCAGCAGAGTCACCCAATGTGCCGTGAAAGATAGGTAACGGCCCTGTCCATGCCTGCTGGACCATGAGTCAGCGGTAATATGCACCTTACCGCTGACCGCCCTGTCCAGCGAGGCCAAGACATTGCCTTCACCATGCCAGTAGAGAGCCGGAATCGCCTTCCGTGAAAAAAAGTGGCGTTTGGGAACCTGCCACTGAGGAACCGCACATTCCACAAACTCACGGAAGGGGGCAGAGTCTACCAACTGAAAAGGCAGCAGTTGAAGTGCTAGCAATTTAGCCAAGCTAGCATTCAACCGCTGGGCATGTGGATGGCTGGGAGCGAACTTCTTTCGGTGGTGCAGCAGCTGGGGCAGGGAAATTTGCCTGGTACAATCAGACGTCGGTGTACCAATAGCAGATTGCCCGCAAGTACTTGGCTGTGACACACCTAATTCTACACCTTCATTCCTCTCAGTGTAGGTTTCAGAGAGGACTGAAGGTATAGTGGGGTTGGAGATCCCAGCTGATGAGGAGCAAAGAGAGGTCCGCTTTGTTCTTTGGTGTGGGTCTTTTAGGTAGGCTTGCCAATGAACTGCATGGCACGTCGACATATGTCTGGTCAAGCACGTAGTGCCCAAGCGGCTGATGTGTTGGCCACGCGAGATACGCTTTAGACATATGTTGCAAATGGCAACGGTGCGATCTGCTGCACACGTCTGAAAAAAGGCCCACACCAAAGAAATTTTGGAATAACGCGCAGAGACAGCAGCGCCCTGCACATGCGGAGCTCTGCAGTGTGATGCAGTCGGTGTGCTGCCCTTAAGCTGGCCCCTGGAGGGCATCCTGCCTCATCGGAAATCTGCCTCCTCCTCCTCCTCTCTCCTATAAGGCACCCACGTGGAGTCAGTGACCTCCTCATCCCCTCCCTCCTCATCACTGGAGCAAATCTGGCAGTATGCTGCAGCTGGGGGAACATGACTGCCAGATAGCTGTCCTTGTTGGGCACCCCCTCTCTCTGGGCTCACGTTACAATCCCCTCTCTCTGGGCTCACGTTACTGCCTTACTCTAGCTGGGTTCCATCAGCGGAGCCTTCAAAATGCTGGGCATCCTCCTGGAGCATGTACCCAACACTGTGGTCAAACAGTTCGGGGGACTCCTCAGGAGGACATGGTGGGGCTAGGGAAGGAGTGACTGATGCCATTGAGCCGAGGGAAGAGGCCACTTTGGCAGCTGCTTTGCCAGACAAAGTACCCTGAGCCTGGGTGAGAGAGGATGAGGAGGATGGGGATGGCTTGGTCATCCACTCTACCAAGTCTTGGGCATGTTGCGGCTCAACATGGCCAGCTGCCAAAAAGAAGGACAAGCGTGTCCCACGGCCATGTGCTGATGAGGATGCACCGTGTCCATGACCAGCACTGTTGCCTCTAGACACAGAGCCTGCTTGCCCTCTTTTATTGCCTCGTGACTGTCTCCCTCTCCTTGTTTGCCTTCCAGACATACTAATCGCCTGCAGTGAGATGTAGCTGCACAAAGGTGGGATGTATATATATATATATATATATATATATATATATATATATATATATCTCTGTACTGATAATGCAGCTATCAGAATCAACTGCCTGCTGTGGTATTAGTATGAGAAAAGCAGCAATTGTATTCAGTTAGTTTTAGGTGAACACTGTGCAGAGGACACAGTACACTAACTGAAAATACTTGCAGCTCTCTGCCTGTGGTTTTATTATGAGAACACCACAAATTGTATTCAGGTTCCTTTAAGTGAACGCTGTGCAAAGGACAGAAGTACACTTCATGAAATTAATGCAGCTCTCTGCCTGTGGTTTTATTATAAGAACACCACTAACTGTATTCAGGTAAGCTTTAGGTGAACGCTATGCAAAGCACACAGTACACTAAGTGAAACACTGACTGCAGCTAGCACAATCACCTGCCTGCCTGTCACAGTATAGAGAATAACAGGAACGGATCTAGCTAAACTGAATACAGTGTATAAATATATATACAACACCTAGGATGCATATATATCCTCTACACACAATAACTGCAGCTAACTGACTTGCCTGCCTGCTCTATTTAACTCAATATAAATGACACTGTCTCTCTCTCTCTCTGTAAGCTCACTCTTTAACCAACTCCAACACACTACACAAGGCCGCCAAGCCGGCGGCCTTATATAGTGTGGGGTGTGTACCTACTCTTCTGAGCCATGATTGGCCAAGACCACCCTGGCTTTGGCCAATTGTGGCTCTCCGTTTTTTGCGCGCTGTGATTGGCCAAAGCATGCGGGTCATAGTGCATACTTGGCCAATCATCAGCCAGCAATGCACTGTGATGCCGCAGTGAAGTATGGGCCGTGACGCACCACTCGAATTTGGCGCGAACGGCCCATAATGTTCGCAATTCGGCGAACAGCCGAACAGACGATGTTCGAGTCGAACATGGGTTCGACTCGAACACGAAGCTTATCCCTACTGCCTGGCTGCCCACTTGCTGGTTCTGACAGTGGAGGTTATCTCACCTGCAGATCACTTGCCCAGCTACCCCTGTCTCGTCAGCTGTGGCCTCGCTGAGCTGCAAAAGTAGGAAAAGCTTAGAAACGTACCTTCCCTAAGCATTTCCAGAAATTTCCTAGAGTGAGTTAAAGTGGCCTGCGCCTGCATCTGAGAATAGTGAATAAATGGCTACCTCTCTACATCTGACATTTTGAAAACTTTGGATGATGCCTGGACTGTATGTGTGAGATAATGAGATGAAGGACATTTATGTTCTTTTCTGTCTCTATGCAGATATAATAGCAGCTCTACCCTTGGCAGCCCATGCATGCAGTATGTAAATCCTGACTTGACATCCATCTAACAACGACTAACAAATTGGACATTAAGTGGACAATCACTATTGGTAACACGCAACAGTGGCAGTATCTGTCAAACGTAGGCACTGTGAAACTGAATAAATTGTGGGAAAGTGTGGCAGGGCTAAACATTCATTGGATTTTAATTATGAGAGATACAGAATGCCATATATAAAATTGTTCTGTGCTAAAAAAAAAAAAAAATGAAAAATTACCCCTACAACAAAGAGGTATACTAAGCTGCTGAAATTTATCTTGGCTCATATACAATAAATATTAAATAAATAATAATAATAAAATTGTAAACAGTGCGCAATAAAATAAGCCAAAAAAATGTCTAAATAAAGTGAATAAATAATTCTGTTGGAATATAAGTCAATACTTTGTAGAACTACCTTTCGCTGCAGTTACAGCTGCAAATTATTTTGGGTATGTCTCTCCCAGCTTTGTACATCTAGAGTGACATTTTTGCCCATTCTTTGTCAGATTGGATGGAGAGTGTCTGTGAACAGCAATTTTCAAGTCTTGCCACAGATTCTCAATTGGATTTAGGTCTGAACTTTGACTGGGCTATTCTACCACATGAATATGCTTTGATCTAAACCTGGGTCGGCAACCTGTCGATGGGTAGATTGCGTCACATTGCCCACCCCGGGCTTAACAGCTCCTCCCCAGTGGCATACTGGGCAGACCAGGGTGAGAAGTCCAGGGTATAGAAGGAAAGAGCCAGGCGGGCAGAGTAGTGGAGGAGACTTGCTCAGGTACTGAGCTACTGAAGCAGCAGGTGTGGGCTCACTGGGGCTGCTGGCGGATCCGGAAGGAGAGAGCCTGGCAGGTGGATCAGGAAGGAGAGAACCTGGCAGGCAGAGCAGATGAGGAGTTAGCCAGGCAGGCGGGCAGAGCAGCGAAGGAGAAAGCCGGGCGGGCAGAGCAGTGGAGAGACTTGCTCTGGCACTGAACTATCTCCCTCACTGAAGCAGCACAGCAGGTGTGGGCTCACTGGAGCTGCTGCGGCTGTCGAAGTTTCTTCCAGTGTGTAACACAAAGAAGAAACTGTGAGGTGGCCAGTGAGCCCACGGAGCTTCTGTGCTGCTTCAGTGAGAGGTAGCTCAGTGCCAAGTCTCCTCCCCGGCTCTAGACTTTTTTTGCATTGAGGCTCCTGAACTGGGAAAGGGGGTCTGTACAGGATGGGAGAGGGCTGTGTTGGAAAGCTGGTTGTTCTGTGCTGAATAGGGAGTCTGTCCTGAGGGAATATGCTGGGAGGGAGGATAAGAGAAGTTGGGGGAGATCTCTATTGTGAGGAATATGAGTAAATGTGATTTGCATTGAGCAGAGGGGGCCATTTTGGTGGTACTATGTGAAGTGGTCTATGATTTAGTGCTTGTTCACACTAGTGGTTGGGAGGCAGTAAAATTTTATATTCAACAACAAATTACATTTTATATAGCATGATATTCTGTTTAGGGATGTCCCGATACCGATACTAGTATCGGTATCGGTACCGATACCAGCCATTTCCCGAGTACTTGTACTCGGGGAAAATGCTCCGATGCTTCAGCCGATACTTGGGCAGTCAGTGATGATCGGTGCGGCGGGGGAGGTACAAGCACCGATCTTCCTGTATAGATTTCAATACAGCCCGACAGCTTCTCCCGACCCCCCCCCCCCCTCTTTTCAGCTGTTTTAGTGAAATCTATACAGCGGTAATCAGTGCTTGTAACTCCCCCCAAAGCCGCACCGATCACCGCTGACTGTCCCTGTATCCTACTCCAGTTCCCCCATCCATTCTGCTCTCCCCGTGCGCTCCATGTCCCCCCCTCCATGCTGCTGATGTCCTCCGTTATTCCGCTCTCCCCGTGCGCTCTGTGTCCCCCCCTCCATGCTGCTGATGTCCTCCGTTATTCCGCTCTCCCCCGTGCGCTCCGTGTCCCCCCCCTGCATGCTGCTGATGTCCTCCGTTATTCCGCTCTCCCCCGTGCGCTCCGTGTCCCCCCCTCCATGCTGCTGCTGTCCTCAGCTCCGTGCCACCCTCCATATCCTCCTCCGCTTCCCTCTGTCAGGATGGAGAGCGGAGGTAGGAGCCTCTAAACCTGGCTCCTACCTTTTCCGAATGAACAGAGTCATCACTGACTCTGTCCATTCATATAACTGAAACATCGTAACCTGTGTGTTTACGATGCTTCAGTTTATGAATGGAGAGGAGCCGTTGTCTCCTCTCCATTCATTTTCAGTGCAGCTGAGAAAGGGACTGGGGAATCTGTGTCCCTAGTCCCTTTCTCTGTCTCAAAGGGGAGATGTCAGAGGTCTGTTAAGACCCCTGATATCTCACCAAAGCCCCCCAACAGGGCTAGAAATAAAATAAAAAATAGCAATAAATAATTAAATAATAAAACAAAAATAATTGTAAAAAAAAAAAAAATACACAGACCATACACCCCCCCCCCCCCACCCACCCCAACAAAGCATTGTAAAAAAAACATGACAAAATATAGTAAAAAAAAAAAAAAAGAAAATAGTAAAAAAAAAAAAAAATACTGACACATAAAAAAAAGTATCGGTATTCGGTATCGGCGAGTACTTGAAAAAAAGTATCGGTACTTGTACTCGGTCTTAAAAAAGTGGTATCGGGACAACCCTAATTCTGTTACAGAAAGTATATTCATTACATGCATTGCGACGTTCCATTTGAAAGGGTGAATGGTATTTTATAACGAAATTATTTAATATTTTTTTATTTAAAGTAAATATGTATCAAAAAGGTTACCTGTATGATATTGCATCGGAGTTGGTGATAAACAGCCTGGGGAGCCCATGGGGAATGTCTCCAAAACCCCAAAAAGAAGCACCCATATACGAACATGGATGATACCATATATTATAATAATATAGTGAGTACTTTTAACATCTAGATTTATGGTATCGTCCATGTTCGTGTTTCTTTTCTGGGTTTTGGAGACATTCCACATGGGCTCCCCAGGCTATTTATCACCAACAATGCAATGTCATACAGGTAACCTTTTTGATACATATTTACTTTAAATAAAAAAATATAAAATTAATTTCGTTATAAAATACCATTTACTCTTTCACATGGAATGTCGCAATGAATGTAACGAATATAGTTTTTGTAACAGAATATCTTGTTATATAAAATGTGTGTCTACATCACTGTGTTAAAACAAGACATGACATAGTATGAAAATTGCTGATATGGAAATGTTGCTTTATTTTCAGATGTTTTCTTTTATGTCCGACGCGTTTCAGGACAAAACTTTAATCCCTTCTTCAGGGTTATTTTAAAAGAGAATATCATAAGATCAAAGCATTAGAACCATCAGCACAGAGGTCATAATGTCTATAAACATAGATTGTTCATCTGCCAAGGTTGGAAAGATCCCCCATACAGTCACTCTCAGGACTGTATTCTGAGGCCCCCGATGTTCCACACAAGGATCCAGGGTATGATTGCCAAACAATGTTTTAAGGTTACGCAGAATATAGATATAGCCATGGTAATTGGAAAAGGAGCCGATAAAGCAAGAGGGTCTTGATCCTCAGACTCAAGGGACACGGCTATCCACGAGGGTGAGGCGGCAGGTAACAAGTTTCTCTCTCTCTCTCTATATATATATATAGATAGATATATATATATATATATATATATCTCTATCTAGATATAGATATATATCTATATCTATAGATATATCTATAGATATCTATATATACAGTAGAACCTCGGATTACGAGCATATTCCGTTCCAGGAGAATGCTCGTAATCCAAAGTACTCGCATATCAAAGCGAGTTTTCCCATTGAAGTCAATGGAAGCGAAAATAATTTGTTCCGCATTGACTTCAATGGGGTGCAATACCGTATGCGGGCAGAGGTGGGGGGCGCCGGAGAGCCTCGTAAACGGCCGAAAGGCCCGAGGACACGCCGGCTGACCTTGGCAAACGTCAGGAAGGCTCGGAAACTGAGTATTCCCGTGTCTTTCCGAGCATTGCCAAACGGCGGCGATCAGCTGCGATCGGCGCTGTTCGGCTCTGCTCGGCTCCGGTGCCCCCGCACGTCAGGCCAAATGCGGTACTGCCGGCCTTATTAGGTTGAATTCTGCTTGTCTTGCGAGACAACACTCGCAAACCGAGTCAGAATTTAAAAAAACAAAGTTACTCGCAAATCAAATTGTTCTCAAACCAAGTTACTCTTAAAGCGGTTGTATACCGCAAAACTTTTTTTTTTTTTCAGAACCTGCAAGGCAAAGTCATAATGAGCTAGTATGACTAGCATACTAGCTCATTATCAATCACTTACCTTAGATCGAAGCCCCCGCAGCGGTCCTCGGACACGTCCTCCGTCGCATCCATGATACCCGGAGTGACTTCCGGGTATCGCCGCTCCGGCTCTGTGATTGGCCGGAGCGGCGATGACGTCACTCCCGCGCATGCGCGGGGAACGGCACGATCCCCGCGCATGCGCGATTTCCGGCAGTGTCCGGCAGACTGCCATTCAAAGAGCCTCCGCGCTCAGTGCGCCTGCGCCGTTATCTACGGCGCGCATGCGCCGTAGAAAACGGTGCACTCTTTTTTGCAAATATCTCCGAGACCGTGTAGGTCTCTGAGATATTGCAAGCACCTACAGGTAAGCCTTAATGTAGGCTTACCTGTAGGTGCATTTCATATTTGTGGGTATACAACCACTTTAAACCGAGGTTCCACTGTACATATATATAGATCTATATAGATCTATATAGATATAGATATAGATATATTGTTACAGTAATTAACAAGATCTGAGGCCCTGGCAAAGCAGGTCAGCCCGGGAAATGCGTTGGCTATACAGTGTATGTACCAAAAATCGGATGTTGAGCCCAGGCCTACATCACCCCGGACAAGCAATTTGTTAACCTATTTTTTTAGAACAAATCTCTTTTTAAAATTGTGTAATATTCTAAATAAAGATATGTAAAAAAAATGTATACAACTATTTTGTCACGTAATTATTACCCAAGGAGGTAAATGGAAAGTCTCAAACCATTTCTATACCTTTGCAAGGTTCTCTAACAAACCTCTGAGGGCCTTTACAGAACATCTGCATTTATACTGAGATTAAATTACACACAGGTGGACTCTATTTACTAATTAAGTGACTTCTGAAGGCAGTTGGTTCCACTAGATTTTAGTTAGGGGTATCAGAGTAAAGGGGGCTGAAAACAAACGCACGCCACACTTTTCACATATTTATTTGTAAAAAGAAATGAAAACCATTTAGCATTTTCCTTCCACTTCACAATTACGTGCCACTTTGTGTTGGTCTATCACATAAAATCCAAATAAAATAAATTTTTGGTTTTTGGTTGTACCATGATAAAATGTGGAAAATTTTAAGGGGTGTGAATACTTATTCAAGGCACTGTATGAGATAATCATACAGTATATATCCTATTTAGAATTAATGATTCAGCATTTATGGGAATGAATTTAAAAAAAAGTCACTGTATCCTGTAATAACCGATCAACATAAAAATATATATGAAAAGATCCCTTCAGTATATAAAATACATACACACACATATAGAAGCCATCAATAGATTAAAAATTGCCATTGTGGTGTCCAATAGCAACCAAAATCCATCCAATTCTGTCAACATCAGTATCAGCTAATGCACCCAGTCCTCTTCCTCTCCTGGCCTTTCTGAGAGAAAGGAACTTGACGTAATTGTAGCCGTATTAGTGCAATTGTGACAGAGAAAATTGAGTACTGTCCGTGATACTTTTTTTATTTGCACTAACATAGAATTTTTCAGGACAAGCTTTCGGGGTATGTCCCCTTCTTCAAGGTCCAAGCAGTACTGATTCACAATTTTTTTAGCAGAATGTTAAAACAAAACAAGAAAAAAATCTCAGAGGGAAAGGAAAAAAAAACACATACAAATCAATGGTAATAAAGATAGCAGCAGAGTTAGTGAGATAAGACAGAGTTAGTGAGATAAGACAGAGGGAGAGCTATAGACTTGAGGGGGGAGATGCTAGTCACAGAGGGGGTCATAAAACCTTAGTATAATGGGTAAGGAAACCAATATCTAAATTTAGGCCATTAGTTTTTGTGTCAAAAAGAATTATCATTCTTAGTTCAAATGTTTTCCTTTCCTGGATAGAGTTAACTCTCATCCTCTTTACTCGCAGACATTGACTACGGTCTTGCTCCTGACGAGGGGCTTTAAGGACCTGAAATGCGTAGAGCTCACAATCATGTTGAACATCCATTCTCAAATTTTATTTACCTTATAAATTTCTTGTTGGAATAGTTTTTATCATGCTTTTCTTGGTTTGACCCAATGTTCATATGTATCTTTACGTATAGCAAAATGCATACAGTTTAGAAATGACATGTATATGTACACGTATTGTCATCCTGACCAATTAAAGTTATTTTTGTATCTTATATTTATATTCGCTTTCATGTGTCTCATATAAAGTCCCACCCTTTTGCTCTTCATCAATCATCTAATTTAGGGATGGAGGAGGGGAATGAATGGCCCCATTTATCCTCATTAAAAGTCCCACCATTGCTATTTCCTTTCTTTTTTCATATACAGAATATTGTTTTAGTTGCTTTGGTAAATCATGGGAACAAACTAAAAATGATTCCTTAAAGTGTGTAAACCCTTACCTTGTAAAACAGCCTATTCAGTTCAAAACAGAAATGCAAGGCAAAACATTTATGCATACATATAAAAAAAAACATTATAAATACTTTGAAATAATTTTTTTAAATAAGTGATCACATAATATCTGTTCTCAGCTACATAAGGGCTTAGGGAGGTGGAGAAACAGCAGTACGCTGATCTTTCTACTGAATGGCTATGCAGGGGGGGGGGTCAGCACAAGTCTCTCTGTTGGAGGACAGGCAGCCTGTGCTCCCAGCAGTGCCAGAAAACTGACCATGCTGGGATTCTCGGGCCACTGCTTCCTCCACCACATCATTGAAGGTGAGGGAAGGTTTGGACTTTACCCTTTCTTGAAGGTCCTGCCACACGGGTCCTGCTTCCCCCCCTTCCCCCAATGGATTGGTGCTGTTGCAGCCTTTCCAAATTTCCTATATCAACACAGACCTTAAAATCTTTTTTTCTTCAGCTGCTTCCATAATTTATGTATTCCAGTCCTTCCAGCCATGCAACTCATTTCTCCAAGTTTGATCCTTCCTCTTCTGGCAGTGCCATGATAGCTTGGTGGGCCTTCCAAGGAATTAATAGCCGACTCTGCAATCAGCTTGGCAGGTACCTGATAGAGGCATACAATGCTTTTCAGTCTCTGTTCCCACTCTGTCAGTGAGACATTAGAAGTAGAACCACTGAACTTTGGGACTAATACTAGCACCACTCCTAAGGGTCCCATAGTGATCCCTAGACCCCCATCTATTCCATCTGATGTATAAGGACATATCCTGTCGACTATGCCACGTTGTAGTTGGGGCCAGATGATTGGTACCCAAGATGGGGAAAAGGCAAACAGAGACCACAGAAAATGGCACAGTTATTATTTGGTTCAGTGGAAATAACAATTAACACAGCTTCAAGGTGCTAGCTTCACAATCCCAAAGTATTACAATGTCAGAGTCTCAATATCACTGGTAACACAGGTGCAGGGGCTCTCAGCAATGTTAGCGGAACATTGGAGTAGTTCCAGCACTAACAGGTGTCACTAAACAAGGCTTACATTACCAGAGCAGCATCTGAGTAGTCGGGTGGTTGTTAGGCAGGGAAGCGGTATAAGCAGCACTTAGAAGACCGATGATCAGATCTATGCCGCAGCTCTAGTGCGATGGTGTAGCCAGCAGCAGTATCTCTATTTTGTCCCTCATCAGGAACCTTTCCCTAAGGCTGATTGCACTGTCCCTATCCAGCATGGATCCTGTCCCTACACTATCCATTTAGCAAATGCACGCCAACTGTAATGGGGCAGTGCCATGTATTAGCATTGCCCTCACTAAAGATGGCCACTGAGGTCATGCTGTGTTGCGACATCCATTCGGATCGATGTTCCCCTGGTGACTCCTACAGAGACTTTAGAGCAGGCATCATTGAATGGCAAACCGCGGTCCAGTCCTGGCCCCAGTAGCCATACTACTCAGACCGCAGCCTCGCCAAATAGTTGCCTATGTGTACTTTGCCAACCGCCGGCTCGCCTGCCTGCTGTTCACAACATGGCAGGCGCGCATGGGTCTGTCCCTTTGATAAGATCACTACGCTGCCCTGCACTTCCCACTCCACACTACACACTACCTATCTATTAGACACAAAATGTGAAGCGTGGCCGCTCTGAACAAAGTTAGGGGCTTTTTAAGTTAAGAAGCGGGTGATTGGTTGCTACGCAGCGGGGCAGTCCCAGCAATCAATCGCATACGTTTAACGTGAAAAGTCCCGCCCGTTATCCAGAGTGGCCGCGCTACACATTTTGTGTGAATTAGGTAGGGCTCTGTGGGGAGGGGGGAGTGCTGTGCAGGACAGGAGTCTACTTTTGAGGGGGGGTCTGTGATTGGGGGGCCAGTGATGTGCACAGAGGCTGCAATGTGGAGGATATTATGTGGCGTCATAGCACCAATATGATACTCGGACCTCCGCTGGAAGAAAAGATTTCTGACCAGACCCCTGTGAATTTTAATTCGCTACCCCTGTTTTAGAGGAATAAAGTTCCTCTCACCCTCCATTCCCACTGTACAGTGGCCAGCAACATAGCGCCATCTACATATGGGAGGGTAAATTGCACCTGCCTACACCTGTATGAACTGTGTTTTTTTTAAACTTCATGTTCATGAGGCCTATAGAGTTTAGTAGGCAGGTACACTAGACTTTTACAGTGCTTTTTAATAATTTAAATAATTTTTTAAAGAATACATAATTTAACTAAAAGTCGATTTTATACTTCCCCGGAGCTCCACTTTAAGCATATTGATTTTTTTAAACACATCTAAGTATTTGATAGCTGGGGTGAGCAAAATTATGCTTACTTGTGAGTATATAGGTACAGATATAGCCGGAGAAAGGCAAACGTATAATGTCAGACTGCAGTTAACTTATAAGTCAGTGAATTTTATGTTTTCCAAGAACTCCGATTGATACTGTCTCATACACCACCTGTTTCCTCCTTTGTGGACACTTCAAGAATCAAGCAATAAAACAAGTAGTTATTCAAAGTGTGAACCTTTGAAGTTATTAACAATGTATTATAGATTTGCTTCTGAAAGCTGCGAGTCCTGCTGTGGGTAAAGAAGGGAGTAGACTGTTGGCTTTAGTTTACTTAATTATAGCGGTGGATTGTGGTACATGAAAAGTGATTTCCAGCTTCCTGCTTTGAACCATGCTTCCCAGTAAATGATTTTTTCATAGTTTCTCAAGCTCACCCCCTTACAAGTAATAGAAAGGGCTTCTTCTAAGACACCAGAATCTATTGTGTACATAACAAAACCAGGAATAGTAGGGAAGAATTTATTGCTTTACAGATGGCGACGCCGGTTCCTTTTTCTTTCAGCCTTATAAAAATTACTAGATTAGCCCAAAGATTATTTTGCCAACAAAATGAAAAAAAAAATAAAGAACTATATTTTATGAATTTTTGAATGTGAATTTTCTTTTTAAATTACAGGAAAGTGGAAGAAGCTAAGAAATTAGTTATATAAATTAGAGTTTTGATTGTGGTTGTACGATAGTATTTTTGGAAAACCTAATATTTTAGCTTCATATACATGTATGCTTACATCATGAAAGTCACTATAATTCACACATGCAGTCATGCTTCTTTTCTAAGGGAAAAAGTAATGCAAAAAAGTTAAATGCAATACACCAGTGGTCTCCAAACTGCGGCCCAGGGGCAGGATGCGGCCCTTTGCTTGCCTTTATCCGGCCCTTGGGACACTTTTCTCCAATAATTGGGCACCATTCCTTCCACTGACAACATCAATGGGGCACTATACCTCCCACTCATACCAAGAATTAGGCACTACCCCCCGCCCCCCCCCCCTTAAACCAATGATGAGACATTGTTTACTCCCACTAATGCCGGGACATTTTCTGCTTTCACTGGCCACAGTCCGGCCCCCCTAATGCCTGAAGAACAGTAAACTGGCCCTTTTTAAGAAAGTTTGGAGACCCCTGCAATAGACCGTAGCAGAACCATCTCCCGTCAAATACTGGATAACTCTGGTTAACAATATCCTTCCATGAGAAACAGTTGTGTATAAAAAAAAGGGTAACCGAAAAAAGTTCAAAAACATATGGGTGAGGTCGTATGAGAACACTCATAGGCTGAAATCAGACAGGTGACTTTACCGCTAGCGATTCTGCTGCCAAAAAATTGTCAATCACCAGCGGCAGAATTACTAAGAGACTGACTGACTGTTTTTTTCCTATGGAATAGCTTCCCCTGTAGCCGAAGCAGCAAGATGTCACTCCCATCACCAGCAATTAAGATTCAATATGATTTGGGTCAACGACAGAGTGATACCTCACTGTATCTGGCTACAGAAGGAGCAATTCTATAGTGACAGATAGGCAGCCTCTTTAGTGATCCTGCCACTGGCAATTTGTCTCTAGTGGCAGAATCACCTGCCTGACATCAGCCATACAAATCTGAATAACTAGCACATAAAAACACACCTCGCACCTCAAGCAGCTGCCTGAAAATAAAAATGGAGATAGAATTTTCAGTTAATATTGTATATTAATCAACTTAATACTTAAGAAACAAAAAGCATAGTCACAGTTATAGTGTGCCTTTGTACAATATTACAAAGGATTAGTTTACAGTTATTATTATTTTTTTAATACAATATTGCAGTAACCACATTGCCAAGTAAAAGTTTTAAAAAAAATTAAAAACATTAAAATGTGATTTTGAATTTAACATAAAAAACAAAAAACAAAGTAAATTTAATGTGATATTTCAGTTTTTCTTTTTTAATAAATCTGCAAAAATGTCAACAATTCTGTGTTTTTCTTTCAATATGGGGTGCTGTGTGTACATTAATGAGGAAAAAAATTAACTTAAATTATTTTAGCAAATGGCTGCAATATAACAAAGAGTGAAAAATTTAAGAGGGTCTGAATACTTTCCGTATTCACTGTATGTGCCAAAATAAATGAGATGACTGCAACGAGGATAGGAAATCCTGGTATTTCTCTTAAAGATATGCCCATCTATGCCCAGCCACAATCATTGAAACAATTCATTTGTTCTGGTCTTCTTTACCTAGAACAAACAAGAGATTTAAAGTAAAGTTTGAAGCGCTAGGATTAAAAGAAATATTCCCAGGAGTCGCAGTTTACTCAGCCATCTACATGTTTGTGTCTGTTACTATAAACACAAAGGAAATTAGGGGGTAATATATCAAAAGGGTGCAGGTGCTAAAACCGACATCTGTAAAATACAATAGCTTTATGTCTTATCTTTGTATTATAAAACTATAAATGTAACAGGTGTGATGCTTGGGAAGACAAAATAGGACCAAATAGATGTATAACTAATTAGCATAAAAAGTTAGCAATGCGTGCCAATAATCTGGAGAGCAAGTACATAAGGAACGCAAATAAACCGTACTTATGAATGAGTCAAACAACAAAAAAAAACGCAAAGTAATTCCAGGTCTTACGCTATTCTCATAAAAGCTCTATCTGTCCTTGTATATATAAAAAAGACCTTCATCTTGGCCAGTAAAGCTAGCTATAATTCTGAATCTACTAACTGTTGTGACATATGAGGTATTTGCTGAAAGAAGCTTCTGTTTTTTTTTCAGTGAATGTGTTGTCCCAGTTTAAGGGAGCTTTAATTATAAGAAAAAGCAGGTAGAACAATTTTTACTTGACTTTCTCCAATTTAAAATGAATCTCCTGTGCCTCTCTCATTTGATTCCTAAACAGCCTAACCTTTTAACACATGGTAATATGTATACAGGATGGGCTAATGCCCCATACACACGATCATTTTTCATGCCGTTAAAAATGGCATTTTTAACGACGTGAAAAACGGGCATTAAAAATTTCGAACATGCTCTCTTTTTTCACGTCGTTTTTCATGTCGTTTTTTTTAACGACGTGAAAAATGATAGTGTGTATGCTTTAACGACGTGAAAATAAATGCGCATGCTCAGAATCAAGTATGAGACGGAGCGCTCGTTCTGGTAAAACTAGCGTTCGTAATGGAGATAGCACATTCGTCATGCTGTAACGGACTGAAAAGCACTAGACTGAAAAGAGCGAATCGTCTCTCAACAAACTTTACTAACATGAAGGGTGGCGCCATTCGAACGGAACTTCCCCTTTATAGTGCCGTCGTACGTGGTGTACGTCACTGCGCTTTTCTTGAACATTTTTTAAAATGATGGTGTGTACGCAAGACAGGCTTGAGAGGAAACAAGAAAAAAAATGACAAGAAAAACGTCAGTTTTAAAAATGACATTAAAAATGATCGTGTGTATGGGGCATAAGGCTTTATTAGGAGTGGGGGAATGATTTGATCAGTGGAGACTGGTGCTAAATTTTCCCAGCCAGCCAGCCAGCCAGCCACGCCCCCCCCTAGCGCTCGTTTGAACGATCGCCGCTTCCCCCCATCGCTTGCCAGTCAGCCTCCAGGCCCCCCTGCCAGCCCTGCACTTACCCCATTCAGGTCTCCTCCCGAGTCTTGGGGGTGGCTTCTCCTCATGGTCAATCGAGTCTTAGGACTCGCGGCCAATCAGGTCTCAAGACCCGCTTCCTGATTGGCCAGGAGGAGAAACAGGAAGACATTAGCAAATATTAATTCGCTAATATCACACAACTGGGTAGACTCCAAGCACAGTGCTCTGTGCCCCGAGCCTTAGGCCTCGTACACACGACCGATTTTCTCGGCAAGAACCAGCAAGAAACTTGCTGGCAGAGATGTCTTGCCGAGTAAATCGGTCGTGTGTACGCGGCTATCGGGTTTCTCGTCGAGAAAACCGACAAGTAACCTCGACGAGAAAATAGAGAACCTGCTCTCTATTTTCTCGTCGAGATTCTCGTCAGCCTGTTTCTCGACGAGAAAAGTGAGTGTGTGTACACTTACCTGTCCGCCGGGAAGCCCGCGCATGTTCGAAATGAATTTGACGCATGCGCGGTAGCTTCCTAGGCATACGTAGGGTATACCAAGATGGCGGCGACGGCATCGAATGTGACGAGCACATGCTCGTCGTAGTCGATGACGTCACTGCGTACGCTCCATTCAAAGAACCGCGGGTTCTTTGAAACGAGCGTGTGTACACTCGGCCGGGACAAGTTTCTTGTCCAAGAATCTCGTCGAAAAAAACGACATGTTTTTTTCAACGAGAATCTCGGCCGTGTGTACGAGGCCTCAGGCTCTAATCATGTGCTTAAAAAATAATAATTTAATCCATGCGTCCGGCACCCTGCCTGGAGATTAGGGGATGGGTGCATTGATTAAGGGAGTCAGCACCTCTGCGGCTTGCATGAGCGGCTGCCACTGGATTTGATACAAAGCATGTGAAGCTTTTCTGTTTTGAAAGTAGAGTAAAATCTATATAATTAAAGCATGGCATTTCTGCTTTATAATTTCTTCTTTTGCTACCCTTAAAATGTTACTAAACCCAGGACCCTGCATTCACTATATCTGATCTCCCACAGTACACAGGACATAGAAATGCAATTATTTTAGTACATATAAACTGCTAAATACCTTTTCTCATCAGCAGTATATAGCAGTCTTGTGACTTCTATCAGTGTCTGGTTAAAGCTTGTAGGAGGAGTTTTCATACTGCACTGGCTGTCCTATCAGGAGGCAGGACCCCTGACCCTCTGTACAGTGCTGATTTGCCCTGTGTTGATCACATGCACTCTCCCAAGCAAAAAAACTAACCAAACTGAGCATGTGCAGCCTGACACGAGTAACTCTGTCTTATCTGGACATGTTTTGGAGACAGCGCAAGAAAGGGAGGTTCTGTGTATACAGGTTTAAACAGCCTTTTTACACAATGCAGAGGATAAACCTCTTAGGTTCCACAGTGAGTTTAACAAGCATGCTTTACTGCATATACTGATTGATTTTACTGTTGTGGGTTTAGTAACATTTTAAAAGGCAAAATATCTGCTTTCAACTTGTCCTGTTACCAGGGCCTTCTAAGTTACTTACTTTGACATTACCACTTGCCACTTCAATTAACAGATGAAGCAATGTAAAAAGAAGACAAATTAACTTGGGGGTAAGGGGTGCATCTAAACACGCCCTCCCCCCATCCTGTACTCCCATAATGCACAGTTTTGTTCCTGAGTAAGCTAACATTAGGCCTATGAACTCAAAATATTGCTTAAAGCCCCATTCCAGTGGGAGCCCTTTCTCCCTCCCTCCTCTAATCCATCCCAGAGTGGGGCTTTAAACATTGACTGCAAACGCCATATTTAACATTTTAACATATGTAGAACGAGAGATGGATACCTTCTTCGAAGGGCTGCAGATTCCACCGTTGTCAGGGGAGGATAGAGAGGGACTGGAGGCACCACTTACGCTGGAAGAGTTACAAATGGCAATGGCAGATATGGCGGGCCAAAAGGCCCCAGGGCCGGACGGCTTGCCAATAGAAATATATAAAACTTACAGCAAGGTGCTGCTCCCAGAACTTTTGGAGGTATTTAATTGGACAGCTGAGGAGGGGAAGCTTCCTGTGTCTATGACAGAAGCAACTATCATTGTACTATTAAAAGAGGGGAAAAAGCAGCTTGAGACAGCCTCATATAGGCCGATATCTCTTTTGTGTTCAGACGTAAAGATCCTGGCCAAAATATTGGCAACAAGGTTAAATAAAATAGTTTTGAAACTGGTACATCCGGACCAAACTGGATTCATCCCAGGCAGATCCACCAGTATTAATATAAGAAGAACATATTTAAATATTCAGCTGCCGACAGAAAAAGAGGGGTCAAGAGCTCGCTTGTCCTTGGATGCAACCAAGGCTTTTGATAGCCTTGAGTGGCATTACCTGTGGAAAGTGCTGGCGGAATTCCAGTTTGGTCCTAAATTTATCCAATGGGTCAAAATATTGTATGAAAGTCCTAGGGCAAAAGTAAGGATAAATGGTGAGTGCTCGGACTGGTTCCAGCTGGCGAGAGGGACAAGGCAGGGGTGCCCACTGTCGCCCCTGCTTTTCGCCCTTGCAATGGAGCCCCTGGCTATCACCATAAGGGCATCCACGGAAATACAGGGCTTTAAGAGGAGGCTGGGGGAAGAAAAGGTCGCAATGTACGCGGATGACATACTACTCTTTTTAGGGGACATGCAATCCTCATTAGAGACAGCAATGGGTATAATAGGGGAATTTGGTAATTTCTCGAGATTGACAATCAACTGGGGTAAATCTGCACTTTTGCCGATAGACCCATTGTCACGGCAGATACCCCAAGTAAAAGTAGTGGGTCAAATGAAATATCTGGGAATAAACGTAACAAAAGATCCAGGGCAATACATAGCCGGAAAATTAAGTACCATTAATGACAAAGTTGAGACAGAAGTGTCGAGTCTGGAACCGGCTACCACTTTCAGTGGCTGGCCGGTGTAACTTGGTCAAAATGGTTTGGATGTCGCAAATTCTGTATGTTTTGCACAACTCCCCGGTATGGATTCCAGGACTTTTGTTCAAAAAATTGGACAGTGTATTTAGGGAACTGATTTGGAGGAATGGAGCAGCAAGGATCCGCCTCCGAACCCTACAGCAACCAGGGGAGAAGGGGGGACTGGCACTTCCAAATCCAAGACACAACTTCCTAGCCACACAAATGCAACATATGCGGGGCAGTAACCTATCAGTAGGTAGAGAATCTGTGAAGGGGTTTATTTTGAATGATACAAGTCATGATACAGAAGTAGAGGCAGTGGAGGCGGACTCTTTCTGTGCTAAGTGTCCTACAGTACAATTGATGGTAAAATGCTGGGATAATGTTAAGAAAATCTTGGGCTACAGTGGGTTCTCTGAATTTTCTCCCATATGGGATAACAATAACCTAAATGAATTTAAAGCTATGAGGAAAATTGAGCAATGGGACAGATGTGGGATACACCTTCTGCCACAACTTTTTGGAGCAGGGTGAATAAAGTCATTTCAAGAGATAAGGGAAGATTACGCAGTCACGAATAAGTCCTTTTATAGATACTTGCAAATTAGGCACGCGTCGAATGCGCAGTTTCAAAAGGGATCACCAGAATGGAATGAAATGCCCCTTCTTCGTAAATTAGTAAACGCAGAGGCCTCCAGAGGGACGATCTCAGAAGTGTACAGGAACATAGAAGAGGCGAACCAGGAAGAAGGATCAGATATTAAAAACAAGGACAAATGGGAGAGGGATGTGGGCCCACTGTCACAGGAACAGTGGAAACGTATATTAGAAACAGGAACCAGAGTGTCATTATCTCCCTCCCAAATAGAGTCCCATCTTTATCTAATACATAGAGCGTACTATACACCTCAGAGAATGTTCCAGTTTGGAAGGAGACCGGATGCAAAATGCCAGAGATGTGGGGAAGATGTGGGGAGACCTAATACACATGGTCTGGAGGTGCCCCAAACTATACCAGTATTGGAAAGAGATTTTAGAGAAGAAAAATGTTGTGTTTGGGACATCTCTGCAACTGGAAGTTAAGATGTGTGTACTGGGTCTCCTGGAAGAAAATGAAATATCAAGAGATATACGAACGGCAATAATAAGGTGTTTGTTTCAAGGAAGGAAACTTATTGCGCAGAAATGGCAAGCAAAAAAAAACCCCACAGCGATAGAATGGAGGAAGGTGATAGATGATAAAGTCAAAAATGAGGAATTTATATACACTAAAAGGGGAAACAAAAATAAATTTAAATATGTGGAAACAATGGATAGAAGTGGAAGAAGGTTCAAGGGTGGGTGATGCATAAGTGAGAAAGGATGTGGGAGAAGAGAGAACGAAAGTGCAGTATGATTGAAGAATAATGCCCCATACACACGATCATTTTTAATGTCATTTTTAAAACTGACGTTTTTCTTGTCATTTTTTTTCTTGTTTCCTCTCAAGCCTGTCTTGCGTACACACCATCATTTTAAAAAATGTTCAAGAAAAGCGCAGTGACGTACACCACGTACGACGGCACTATAAAGGGGAAGTTCCGTTCGAATGGCGCCACCCTTCATGTTAGTAAAGTTTGTTGAGAGACGATTCGCTCTTTTCAGTCTAGTGCTTTTCAGTCCGTTACAGCATGACGAATGTGCTATCTCCATTACGAACGCTAGTTTTAACAGAACGAGCGCTCCCGTCTCATACTTGATTCTGAGCATGCGCATTTTTTTTCACGTCGTTAAAGCATACACACTATCGTTTTTCACGTTGTTAAAAAAAAACGACATGAAAAACGACGTGAAAAAAGAGAGCATGTTCGAAATTTTTAATGCCCGTTTTTCACGTCGTTAAAAATGCTCTGGAGCATACACACGATCATTTTTAATGGCCATTTTTTTTAATGGCATTTTTAACGGCATGAAAAATGATCGTGTGTATGGGGCATAAGGGGAAAGGGAGGGAAGGGGCATGTGGAATTTTTCTATTTTTGATATCTGATATATGTATTATTGCACATAAAAGAAAAATGGCTGTATGGTTATATTATGTGAAAAAGGAAAATAAAGAATATTTAAATTTAAAAAAAAAAAATTTTTTGTTGGTTTAACAACACTTGGGTGTCTGAAATATTCATGCCAACAGCATTGCACTGAGATCTCTTTACATTCTTATTCCTTCTACAACCATAAGAAGCGCTCAGTGTCTTCATCTCATTGATTCCTTTTATTTTCTCCTTTTCCCTAACCTACAAATAATTGAATCTAGGGACACTGCAATTATAACAAATTAAATGTATCTTTTGTCTTTATGTTACCTTTTTTTTTTAGCACATTTCAGTCGTAACGATGCATGAAATACCCAGCTGCCTTGCTTAGTCTTGCAAAACATATCTCTGTAATTACACCTTCTACTAAAACACGAAGGTTGCTCCCAACATTCAATTGTGCTGCACTCAGTATAGTATATCAGCACATTGACATAAGACATAACAGCCCAGTTAACAGAAGCAAACATTAAAGCTTTTAGAGCGCTATTGCAAATTCTTCCCTGGACCCCTGTAGTACTGATTACCTGGCTAGATTGTTGTATTACAAAGACCTCAGAGGTGTTGTGGAACATGTGATTTAGGGGCATAGCTACACCCACGCCCTGATGCAAATGTGAATGGCACCCTGTAGCAAAGAACACTCCACCGGATAACAGAGTAGCTAAAATTTTGAGAGCCTTATGCCGCGTACACACGATCATTTTTCCAGTCGGGAAAAATAAAAATAAATTTTTTAACAAGAAAAACGACCGTGTGTGGGCTTTTTGTCATTTTTCCTGATGGGAAAAATGGCATTAATCACGACGAGAAAAATTAGAACATGCTCTAATTTTTCTTGTCGTGATTCCCGTCATTTTTTTCCGCAGCAGTTTTCCCATAGGGAAACACTGCCTCGGAGCCCACACACAGTCATTTTTCTCGACCAAGAAAAAAAAATGTCAGGAAAAACGGCCGTGTGTAGGGAACCAAGCCATTCCCTTGTTTTTCCCGTCGATTTTCTCGACGGTGTTTTCACCGTCGAGAAAATTGATCGTGTGTACGCGGCATTAGTGTAAAACAGATGCTGTATATATGAAAGAACATTGCATTAGACAATTGTATAACTAAAATCCTCAGAGCCCTTGAGTATAATTGGAATGGGGCCAATATAGCATAGGACATCCAATTAAAAAGATGCACAGCTGAAATCATAGGATCCTGGCTCAAAATATGAATCTTGATATAACGGAGCACATCCTAGTAGAGAGCAGAGTGACTGCTAGTGAAAGACCTTGGTGCAAAATCTACAGATCAGTCCTACATAGAACAGAAGAACATGCAAAGGCAAAGCTAGGATAGAGTAGTGAAAGTTTTATTTGCTGTCTTCATCCCTGTTGGGAAAATTGACCTTCTATGTGTACTGGTCATCACCATTGTCCCCGGTGCCATAATCTTCTGCTGTTGGAGCTGTCACAGGCTGTCATCAAAAGTGTTTGACTATGCCCAGTGGCGTAGCTAGCACATCTGGCCCCGCGGCTGGTCATTTTTTTGCACCCCCCCCCCCCCAAGAAAAATGGTATGTGGCAATATTGAGGAGCCACGCCAAAACTGTGAGTGTGGTCAGATTACATCAACAATGGGAGGGGCTTAGATGGCCATATGCTTTAATGACTTTGACTGAACTGCTTGCACAGGGATACACAGAACAGAACATCAAGTACACGACCATCACACTGGGCATGGGCGCATTTGCTCCATGTGAATGAGGCCTAATTGTCATGTGTGATAGCAGGAAAGAGGAGATGTCAGGTATGTGATTTTTTTTTTTTAATCCTTAAATCACTTATGTAGGTGGATGCTGCATCTGTCCCTTGCCGGCTCTCAGGCTGAGAACCAAGTAATCAAACTGATCTCTGCTCTACCCCCACACCCCCCATTCACACTGAAACACTGGGCTGCGGAGGGGATGGGAGTGACTAGCTCAGCGGGTTGTCGGCTAACCTCACAGAGCCGGTCCAGGCTGGGGAAATATTGCAATCATATGGTCAGGAATCGCTCACATGCCTTAACAGGCTCTGTGTTGTCAGGCCGACAGCCCGCTGTCAGCTAAAAACGGGGCACAGGAGTGCAAAACAATCTGCACTGCTGTGATCCACAGGAGACGTACAGCCAAACAAGCAATAAATCTATCACAGGACCTGTCTCTCTTTTTATGTTTGACATTACTTGCAACAATTGATAAATGTCCCTATTTATGTTGTAAACCCCCATCCAGGGACCTTTACCACACCAACCACAATTTCCTAGTCCAGGGCCTCCTCTGCACCCCCCCCAGTCCAGGGCCTCCGCTATACCCCCCCAGTCCAGGACCTCATCTGCCCCCCTCAGTAAAGGGTGTCCTCTGCACCCCCCAGCCCAGGGTCTCCTCCGCACCTCTCCTCGGCTCAGGGCCTCCTCTGGACCCCCCAGTCCAAGGCCTCTTCTGGACCCCCCCAGCCCAGGGCCTCCTCCGGACCCCCCCAGCCCACGGTCTCCTCTGCACCCCACCTCAGTCCAGGGTCTCCTCTGCACCCCCCAGCCCGGGGCCTCGTCCGCACCCCACCGCAGTCCGGGGTCTCCTCTGCAACCCCCCAGTCGAGGGCCTTCTCTGCACCCCCCAAGGCCCTCCAATCCTTTGCCATAACAGCCCCAACTTCCTAGTCCAGGGTTCTGCACACAAGCCCCTCTCCTTGTCCTAATTAATACCTTCCAGTTCCACGAAGGCTCTCCCATGCTGAAGTGTCACTATGAAAGGCCTTTCTATAGTGCTGGCAGGCGGGAGGAGCAGCGTGATTCAGTGCTAGTGCACCTGTGCAGTCTCCCTCCTATTTGGTTCTCTGATATTTGGCAAACTATGCAAAGGGCGCTACCTGTCCATTACACTTGATCAGGTGGCAGTGACACCCTTAGTGCATCGCTTCCCAGTGTGGGTGGAGGTGACGGAACCCCTGGCATCACCCCCCTAGATGCGTCACCCGGGGCATGCGCCCCGCCCCCTCCTAGTTCCTGCCCTGACTATGCCTGCCTTTTCCACCCAACTCCTCTATTCATAGAAGCCGGTACTATAGCTTCTATGAATGAAGCAGGGTCTATGAATGGAAGACAGGCAGATGATTGAAATGTTCACCCACTTTATTCATTGATTGGATTGGAAACATGAAATTACATTTCTAGTACAGGGCCTCCTTTGCACCCCCCACCCCAGCGCCTCCTCTGCACCTCCCCAATGACCCTGACAAGTTTTTTTTGGGCTGGAGCACCCCTCCTCATTGCCTATTATTAGTGGCCACCAGTGCATAGGAGGAATCCCTTCAGTTCTTCCACATAGAGGAGTTTGGCTCCCATGGTTGAGAAGCAGGATCTTTCATTCTATTACTAGGGTAGGACCCACTAATTCTGGGTACTTTGTCGCAGTAAGTGGGCTTAGCACTATATGACAATATGTGACCAAACCCCTGTATTTTTTTGAATATCTTCAGGTGTTTTTTAACTAGCCTTGCAGGATAAATGTCATTCTTGAGTGCGCTGTAATCTGTTTTGTACCCCCCTAGATGTGTCACCTGGGGAGTGGAAACATGAAATTACATTTCTAGAGAAATTCTGTAAACCAACTGTGCCCAGAAGGCCTCCAGATTGCCACATTGCATTGCGTTTGAAAAAAAATTACAGTGCTGCAGTGTGAAAAGGAAAGATCATTTTTAATAGCATTAAATTACAATATGCTTTGTGTATAACAATTGTACAGTATCTCACAAAAGTGAGTACACCCCTCACATTTTTGTAAATATTTTATTATATCTTTTCATGTGACAACACTGAAGAAATGACACTTTGATACAATGTAAAGTAGTGAGTGTACAGCTTGGATAACAGTGTAAATTTGCTGTCCCCTCAAAATAACGTGTAGCGCCCTGTTCCTGAAGAATAAGGGCTATCTGTAAATTTAGTGTTATCTGAGCTGTAAATAGCTCAGAGTGATTGTATAAAGTTAAATTAGCTTCCGTTCCAATTTTGGCTATGTTGTGCGCATTTCTCACTGTTGCCAGTAGGTGTCACTGTTACCACAGGCCAGTGTGAGAAATACAGCAAGCTGAAGTGCATTGACTATTCTTTCCCCAGAAACAGCTCAGTGGAAGGTGATTGGCTGCTGTGCATTCTGGGAAAAGGTATTTAAGGGGCAGACGCCATTTTTCACTCTCTCTCTGCCTCATGGCACTTCTGGCCTGAGGCTGTGCTCACAGTCTCTCTCTGACCTCATGGCCCTCCTGGCCTAAGGTATGTGGCAGTTGCTCTCTTCTACCTCGGGCCCTGCTGGCTCGAGGCTGTGTTACTACAAGTAGGCCCAGAAGTCTGTCTGGGGCCTACTTAACTGAAGGTGGTCCTGTGCTGTCTTGCCTGCGCGGAAGAAGCCAAGCAAACTGAGAAGATTCCAGGGGGGACCCTTACTGGAGAGAACCGGGCTGAAGGCTGGTTTCTCAGGAAGGGCCTGGTGACTCGTTTGGAGAATGCACCCAAGTTAATCTATCTCACAGTACTGCCGGATGGCTTAAAAGCTCTGGTACTGTGCAGCTGTTCTACAACTAACTGACTGCTGGCTACAAAATCCTGTGGCAAAGGATTATCCAGGAGTTCCACTGATCGTTAAGTACGTGGCAGAGACTTGTCCGTGCATCATACCGATTGCTAGGTCTGTGTGAGAGGCCTATCCGGTAGTTGCAACATCCGCTGACAGAAAGCTGTTTGTCCTCTGGATCCAAGAAAGTAATCCGTGATCTGCAATAAGGTATCTGGACTTCCCCTAACCCTCTATCCTTCTACTACTGCAAGTTTGTTTATTAAAGCATTGGAAAAAGACTGAAGTGACTGGCGCTCACATCTGTTAAAAACTTCCTAACATAGACTCTTAGTATCTACTACAGTGAAAGGTGGGGTAACGGCAGGACTCAAATTTAATCCAGCAGCCCTCTAGGGGGTATCGCTACAAACGCAACACACAACCATTAATGTCTAAACCGCTGGTAACAAAAGTGAGTACACTCCTAAGTCAAAATGTCCAAATTGGGCCCAATTAGACAACATTCCCTCCCCGGTGTCATGTGACTCCTTAGTGTTACAAGGTCTCAGGTGGGAATGGGGAGCAGGTGTGTTAAATTTGGTGTTATCGTTCTCACTCTCTCATACTGGTCACATGAAGTTCAACATGGCACCTCATGGCAAAGAACTCTCTGTGGATCTGAAAAAAAGAATTGTTGCTCTACATGAAGATGGCCTAGGCTATAAGAAGATTGGCAAGACCCTGAAACTGAGCTGCAGCATGGTAGCCAAGACCAGACAGCAGTTTATCAGGACAGATTCCACTCAGAACAGACCCCCCCATGGTCGACCAAGGAAGATGAGTGCACGTGCTCAGCGTCATATCCAGAGGTTATCTTTGGGAAATAGACATATGAGTGCGGCCAGCATTGCTGCAGAGGTTGAAGGGGTGGGGGGTCAGCCTGTAAGTGCTCAGACCATACGCCACACACTGCATCAAATTGGTCTGTATGGCTGTCATCCCAGAAGGTTGCCTCTTCTAAAGATGATGCACAAGAAAGCCTGCAAACAGTTTGCTGAAGACAAGCAGACTAAGGACATGGATTACTGGAACCATGTCCTGTGGTCTGATGAGACCAAGATAAATGTATTTGGTTCAGATGGTGTCAAGCGTGTGTGGCGGCAGAGTACAAAGACAAGCGTGTCTTGCCTACAGTCAAGCATGGTGGTGGGGGTGTCATGGTCTGAGGCTTCATGAGTGCTGCCAGCACTGGGGAGCTACAGTTTATTGAGGGGAACCATGAATTCCAACATGTACTGTGACATACTGAAGCCGAGTATGATCCCCTCCCTTCGGAGACTGGGCCGCAGGGCAGTATTCCAACATGATAACGACCCCAAACACACCACTAAGATGACCACAGGGTTAAGGCAGTGCTGGAAAATAATGGTGGCCACACAAAATATTGACACTTTGGGCCCGAGCTGGACATTTTAACTTATGCCACGTACACACGACCATTTTTCTCGTCGGGAAAAATTAAATTTTTTCTCTTTGACGAGAAAAACGACCGTGTGGGCTTTTGGTCATTTTTCCCGACGAGAAAAACGGCATTAATCACGACGAGAAAAATTAGAACATGCTCTAATTTTTCTCGTCGTGATTCACGGCATTTTTTTCCGCGCCAGTTTTCCCATAGGGAAACACTGCCGGGGAGCCTACACATGGTCGTTTTTCTCGACCATGAGAAAAAATAAAATGAAAAACGGCCGTGTGTAGGGAAACAAGCCGTTACATGTTTTTCCCGTCGATTTTCTTGACGGTGTTTTCACCATCGAGAAAATCGATCGTGTGTACGCGGCATTAGGAGTGTACTCACTTTTGTTGCCAGCGGTTTAGACATTAATGGCTGTGTGTTGAGTTATTTTGAGGGGACAAAAAATTTACACTGTTATACAAGCTGTACACTCACTACTTTACATTGTAGCAAAGTGTCATTTCTTCAGTGTTGTCATGAAAAAATATAATAAAATATTTTCAAAAATGTGAGGGGTGTACTCATTTATGTGAGATACTGTATGTCTGAGCCCATACATTATTCTAGTTAGGATCAGGGAAAGGATGTTCTTCATATTAAGCTGAATGCCGCATCATGTTCCGTAAAGTTATATTATTATTTCTCAAAGTGGTGCATGTTGGTTCTGGCATATTCCAAAGAACCTGAGTCTGTAAATCCCTACGGAGTATGAAGTAACACTCAGTAAACTCAGCAAGAAGAGGAGTGTAGTTGCTATGGGTAACCAAGTGAAGGAACAAGCTACAAGCAACCATTCATTAAGTGTGGTACCTGGTAAGCGGTCGGTATTCAATGGTGACCAGATTCGAACCTGCGGTACAGAGATCTATGGCCTGGTCACGAGGTACGGAAAGGAAATAATTAAGTAAGACTATGCATGAGGTCTGGGCTACAGTATGTGCACGGTGGGACCCCATTCTCTTACTGGGAGTGAGGTAACAGAGGTTCGCTGGACTGTTGGAGTGGTTGCAGGCTCAGTACGCCCCTCCTATTGCAAACATACAAGCTAAAGTGTGTAGTGACATGGGACAAGTCTCTTTTCCAAGGAACTCTGTACTTTAATTACTGCAAACAGTTCATTGGGCAACTTCCTTAAAGAGGAACTGCAGTCTGCTCACATAATTTTGATATAAAAACATATTTGCCATTCTGAAGCTTCCCTCCAACCACTTTGCATCTTATTTTATATATACTGTGATTCTGTACTTGCAAAATATGCTGCAGAAATCTCCCTCCACTGAGTCTGGCTGCATCCATTTTAGCTGAAGCTGCTACCTGTTCACTTCCTGGATTTACACAGACACAAAAAGGCGCATCCAGCCCTGCAGCTTTCATTGGCCCTCTTATGACTCATCCCCCTCCCTTCCTGGCAAACTCTCACGAGAGTGAGAGAGAAAGCTGTGCATGATGTCCTAAGCCTAGGCTTTTTGCCAGACAAGAAACAAAGTGGGCTGTATAAGGTATTTACTGGCAGAAAAAAAAAAATGTTTTACTATCCAAAGTTAAAACAACAAGGGCAGAAGATTTAACAGATGGAAAGTTTAAAAAATTACAGAAGGTCATTTTTGATTAATTGTTTTATTTCTTTACATAGTCTGTGCCTGGTCCTGGGCATTGATAAGCACGGGCACAGATGACCCTGCCCACAGGTTGCCCAATCAGAAGCGCTAAATTCTAAATGATCACCTGCTAACTGCTAGCTGTGCTTGATTTAGACATGTTAAAACCAATAACAATAGGTAGGTCCAATAGGGAGCCCCATGATCTGTAGTTATGGCCCTGTCTGCACTGATATATAGTACCCCATGATGGGGATGGCACATAGCACCCTCCAGCCAGGTGTTATCAATACACAATACTGGTGTACAATACCACTTCTTGTTTGCTTGCTTTCTGCAGCTAGCTGCAGGGACATTCCATATTTTTTATCTTTATAAATAGAGGCAACTAGAACACATATGCAAGACACTCTTTGAAAAACGGGGATCAATAGATGTTAGTCTAGGCCTTTTCTTATCTGCTGTGTGTTTCATCTTTCATCTCATTGCAAAAATGTTTCTGCATTTTGTGACCTTCATATACAAACATCTGAGATTAAACTTGTTACCATACTGTGATTCACATTATGAATATTGCATGATTTTGGATTAAAAAGTATCCAGTAGTACTTTATTTTTTTAGCAATAGACAGTATTTTTATTTTATTTTTTAACTCTTTTTATTGACAGGATATACAAAAAGAAAGACATGTTGGTACAATGATCAATGTGCTCAACAGGAGCACAAGGAAAATACAGTTCAGTACACAATTACGTATCATTTCTACAGCTGTATATACAGAGACCAGTGATGCATTTTATACATATACAGATGACATCCAGTCACTCGGCAACCGAGTAATGATGGGTCAGGCATCAGGCAACTCTCTATGAGGGGTCTCAAATTGGTGGCCCTCCAGCTGTTGAAGAACTAAAATTCCCATGAGGCATTGCATGGCTGACAGTTACAAGCATAGGCAGAGGCATGATGGCACTTGTAGTTCTCAGGTATTGATGTATTGGTAAATTCAAATCTAGAACCAAGTATAGGCCCTAATCTCTTCAGGTAGTTGAGATAGTAAGAGTGGATGAACACCAAGAGTCCCATACCTTATTGTATTTAGTGGGGCAACCCCTATGTTCAAAGATTTTTAATGTATTTACTCATTTGGGACACAAACCAAAGAAACACCTTCTTTTTTTTTTGTATAAATAAGATTTATCGAATTTTACAAGGGATACAAATTGCGAACAGTGCAACAAAGATCCATTAGAACAAAGAACAAAGATACCCCCCCCCCCCCCCCTGTTCAGTTTGCAGCAGAACAAGCAAACAGGCAAACACGCGAACCCTCATACACTCTATAGGACACGAACATGAAAAATCTGTGCTAATTTTAAAGGCTTATATGCAAGTTATTGCCATAAAAAGTGTATGGGGACCCGGGTCCTGCCCCAGGGGACATGTATCATTGCAAAATAAAGTTTTTATAACAACCGTTTTTTCAGGAGCAGTGATTTTAACAATGCTTAAAGTGAAACAATAAAAATGAAATATTCCTTTAAATATCATGCCTGGGGGGTTCCTTTAGTCTGCTTGTAAAGTATTACATCTGTGTGATGTGTTTTACAATGCCGCAACAAAATGAAATTTCTTAAAGAAAAAATGTAATTTAAAATTGCTTGCGGCTGTAATGTATTGTTGGCTCCCAACTCCTGAACGCCCCCCCATCTGAACCATACCAGGGCACATGCCCTCAACCTGGGGGGGTGCTTTGGGGTCCCTCCCAAAGCACCTTGGCAAGGGCCTCATCCCCACAACCCTGACCCAGTGGTTGTGGGAGTCTGCGGGCAGGGGGGCTTTTTCGGAATCTGGAACCCCCTTTAACAAGGGGGCCCCCAGATCCTGCCCCCCCTATGTGAATGGGTATCTGGTACATTGTACCCCTACCCATTTACCCAAAAATTTGTCAAAAAGTAAAAACCACAAAAGACAGTTTTTGACAATTCCTTTATTTAAAAAAAAAAAAAGTATGCCGCAATGTACATCCATCTTCAATCACGCCGCCCGATGGACCCAAAAGGCACCCTGCCTTTGGCCAATTGTGGCTCTAGCAGCAGAGTGTGCTGTGATTGGCCAAAGCATGCAGGTCAGGTGCATGCTTTGGCCAATCATCATACGTCAATGCACTGCAATCTCGCAACTTACGTTTGACTCGAACATCGGGCCCTTTGCTCATTTTGAAGCTTCCCTCCAACCACTTTGCATATTTTATATATACTGTGTAGCGGGTATGTGCTTTTCTGTTTGAATCTGGTGGGGAAATTGTGATGTATGGTTCCCTGGGGCCCACCGGGTGGCGCTGTCACTTTGGGCCCGGGGTTGAACCATCGTTGCAGTGTCGTACCTCTTTTGGCCTCTCTCGGCGGGTGTATGGTGGGGCGGGGCACCCGCTGTGCTTGCTGGGAGAGGGTATAAAGGGGGCGGACATTTTTGGTGGCGGGAGTCGAGTCCCAGGCACCTTCAGCCTGAGGGCAGTGGTTCGTGTCGGGATTCTAGGCGGCCTAGGCCTAGAGGACGTTCGGAGGTCGTGTTCCATCCCAGGCACCTTTAGCCTGGGGTGAGGTACTCGGATGGAGGTCTGGGACTGAGTGTCTCGGACTTCCTAGGGGACCCCGGGAGTGGGTACCCGAATCCAGTGGCGTAAGGGAGGGGGTACTTACCTGAAGACCTGGTGCAGCAAATTGCCAGTGACGGGTGAGCCTCCGGAGACTGCCCGGAGGGATGTCTTCCTCAATTGGGAGCAGGAATCTACTTCTAGGAAGGAAGTAAGAGAGTTCATTGTGCCTGGGCCTACTCGCATCTACACCCCCTTGTCTGTTCTGTTCGTTGAGGGAGTCCAACTGATTGTGTTCACTTTTACATTGAGAAGAATAAAGGAGTGTTGGACTTTATTGGTGTGGGGCTCATTTACTGGCAGACACTGTTCAAGAAACCAGGAGGAGGCTCCAGATGCAGAACGCCGACCCGAAGGTAAAAGAGGATTGTCTTCCACTACACACACATCTGCAGTGGGAACATTGGCGTGGTGACCCCGCACTCTCTCCCCCAAGGTACCCCTAGACAAAAGCCAGAGACAGAAGAATTGATACTAGAGGGAGAGAGTGGAGGCCGCTACAACTGTGATTCTGTACTTGCCAAATATGCTGCAGAAATCTCCCTCCATCGAGTATGGCTGCAGCCATTTTAACTGTGGGCAGCTGAAGTTGCTGCCTGTTCACTGCCTGTTCACTTCCTGGATTTACACAGACACACAGAGGCACACAGACGCACACACCATACTTGCCAACAGTCCCGATTTTCCCGGGACAATCCCAAGTTTTTGGACCCTTGTCCGGATCTGAGGCCAGCCGTCCTGATCAAAATCATGGGATTTTGCTTTTGTCCCAAGAATCAGGACTGTTGTTGGCCCCGAAAGCAGCTTCTGGCTCTGAAAATATGGCCACTGCCACGAGATCTCTTTCCCTGTGTGTTCAGTGGAGAGGGGAGGGGCCTCCGATCCATGCAGCCAATCTGCTTATCTCTTCAGTGTACAAGTAGACAATTCGCTTGTACACTGAAGCTGGTCAGCTGTACGAATCGGAGGCACCTCCCCCCTCAAATGAACACACAGGGACAGAGACCTGCAAATGGAGCTGCTGCGAGCCCCCCACCCCATGGCCTGCTGTCGACGAGAGGCAGAGCCAAGGGACTCCACTGGGGACACCTGACGTAAGGAGGGACTCCAATGCCTGGGGACACCTGATGTAAGGAGGGACTCCGCTGCCTGGGGACACCTGATATAAGGAGGGACACCACTGCCTGGGGACACCTGATGTAAGGCGGGACTCCCCTACTTGAGGACACCTAATGTAAGGAGGGACTCCGCTGCTTGGGGAACCTGATGTAAAGAGGGACTCCACTGCCTCGGGACACCTGATGTAAGGAGGGACTCCACTGGGGGCACCTGATGTAAGGAGGGACTCCACTGGGGGCACCTGATGTAAGGAGGGACTCCGCTGGGGACACCTGATGTAAGGAGGGACTAGACTGCCTGGGGACACCTGATGTAAGGAGGGACTCCGATGCCTGGGGACACCTGATGTAAGGAGGGACTCCGATGCCTGGGGACACCTGATGTAAGGAGGGACTCCGCTGGGGGTAACTGATGTAAGGAAGGACTCAACTGCCTGGGCGCACTTGATGTATGGAGTGCCTCCGCTGGGGGCACCTGATGTAAGGAGGGACTCTGCTGGGGACACCTGATGGCATCTGGTGGCAGGCGATGGTGGCAAGTGACACACTAAGGGCTCCCACTGATTCAGCATTTTGGTAAGTTGAACAATTGAATTTTATATTACAATAATTTAATTGTAATAATAGAAATAATGTGCTTCAATTATCCTGACACCATAACAACCATGGTGCCGGGATGATTGAAGCACTATCACCAGGTGTTTGGAGTATCTTTATCTACTGATGTTACATTTTCTAGAATACACATATTTCTATTGTGGTGTAGGATCTGGGTCTGCTGTCCCTCCATCCCTTTTTCTTTTCTTCCTTCTCTCTCCTTCTCTCCGTATTTCTTTCTTTCTTTCTCCCTCCATCCCTCGTTCATCTCAAACTCGAACCACACACACACATACATACAGACACACACACATATACAGACACTCACACCACTGCCTGCCTGCACATTTCTCCTCTTTTGATGAATACACGTGGATCTCTGCAGTCTCCTCCTATCTCCACCCTCATCCAGCTCTGCAGCTCTCCTTGGCTGTCCTATGACTCATCCCTCTTACACTCTCCTGCCCCCCCTCCCTTGCTGGAAACTCTCACGAGAGTAAGAGAGCTGTTTATGATGTCATTAGTCTAGGCTAATTACCAGACAAGAAAGAGGAAGTGGGCTGTATAAGTACTGTATTAATCATTGTTTAACACACAATTTTTTTCCCCTGAAAACAGAGGACAAACAGTGCCTGCGTGTTATACGCCGATACTGTCTTTTACCAACAGGGGGTGGGGATCGGGCGGTCCGTCCCGGAAGCCACCCATTGGGGGGTGTCAGGCCGGCCGCCCCACCTCCTCTGGCCCTGGGACTGCGCTGCCTGCATAGTTGATATAAAAATCACTTGCCATCCCCTTCTTCTACACCGCTCCTCCGGTGTCAGTGTCATTGTAAAACTAAGCTTCTAAATATCTTAATAGCTCCTTTTTTTTCTGGCTGCTCTCCTCCTCCGGCTCCTCCTCCTCCTAGCTTTAGCTTTAGATTGGAGGAGGAGAGTGGTCACATGACCATCTATGTAACGTCAGAGACAGCAGTCATGTGACCAATTCAGTGGAAAAAAATGAGCTTTTAAGGTATATGAAAGCTTAATTTTACATAAGGAGTGACACAGGAGGAGCGGTGTGGAAGAGGCTGGCAGTGATTTTATTCTTAACTGTAGAGAATGCTGGCAGCACTGTCCCAGGAGACTGGGGGTCTCCTCGGAGTGCAGGGGGAGGGGGGCTGTGTACTGAATGTCGGGCAGTATACTGGATGGGGGGCTGTATACTGGATGGGGGGCTGTATACTGGATGGGGGCTGTGTACTGGATGGGGGGGCTTTGTACTGGATGGGGGGCTGTGTACTGGATGGGGGGCTGTGTACTGGATGGGGGGCTATGTACTGGATGGGGGCTGTATACTGGATGGGGGGCTGTGTACTGGATGGGAGGCTGTATACTGGATGGGGGGCTGTGTACTGGATGGGAGGCTGTAAACTGGGGAGGGGGCTGTGTACTGGATGGGGGCTGTGTAGTGTGTAGGGGGAGAGGGACTGTGTACTGTAAAGGGGGCTGTGAAAACATTTTTTCCTTAAACTTCCCTCTTAAAATTGGGGTGTTATACACCTGTGCGTGTTATACGCCGATAAATACGGTAATTACTTGCTGAAAAAAAAAATGTTTTACTATCCAAAAGAAGATTTAATAGATTGAAAGATGAAGAAATTACTGAAGGTCCACTTTAATATACATGAGAAAAAAAAACACAGTAAGTTAACACTTCGGGAACAACTCCAATGCGATCAGCATCTATATTATTCAGCAAAAGGTTAGGTACAGATTATCTACTAAGAAAACCCGAATTTTTCACCTATCCCCACACCTTCGTCAACACAGGTAGTAACGGACAGGTGGAAGCGAATCAAAGTGTTGTATATATTTATTTTTATATATATATATTTACACAGTATCTCATAAAAGTGAGTACACCCCTCACATTTTTGTAAATATTTTATTATATCTTTTCATGTAGAAAAAGGTGCAAAAATATGGGCCAATTGCACTTCTCGGCGCTACAGGTGCTAAATTGCGATTCCTGATAAAACCTCCTTTGGCTAAAACAGCTTTAAAAGGGTAATAGGTAAAAGATAAAACAGCAAAAAAAATATCAGAGTTGGTAAAACAATGATATAAAAGTATAAAAGCAGCAAATATTTAAAAAATATAAAAATGAGCAAACTCATAGATATACGTAAAACATTAAAAATATATCAAAACCTAGAACTAATAAAAGGCCATATGATAAAACAGCGCTTAAATGTGGATAAGTGTCCAGATACACATGAAGCATTTGAGTGATGACGTGGCAACAGTCAAACTTAAGTGGTGGTTTCTTCTATGGATATAGTCTGTAGTGCACCCTACACCAATCCCAGATCTTCACCACAAGTGAGGCACTCTCCCCCTACGGGGTACAAACTCACCACAAAGATGAAAAAAGTAGGCCTTAATCTGTAGGTACTCTCTCTCCAACTTTCGTCATCACCACTAGGGCAGCAAGGGTTAAGTGAAAATGTCCAAATTGTGCCCAATTAGCCATTTTCCCTCCCGGTGTCATGTGACTCGTTATGCCGCGTACACACGCTCGGAATTTCCGATGGAAAAAGTTTGACGGAATTTTTTCATCGGATATTCCGACCGTCTGTATGCCCCATCGGTCTTTTTCCGATGGAATTAGATAGAGAACATGTTCTTTCCATCCGTCTGGATGCACTTCCGACGGACTAAAAACCACGCATGCTTGGAAACAATTTGACGCATGCTCGGAAACATAGAACTTAATTTTCTCGGCTCGTCGTAGTGTTTTACGTCACGGCATTCTTGATGGTCGGATTTTAGTGTGACCGCTTGAGCGGAATTCCGTCGGAACTCCAAAAACCTGTCAGAGTTTATTCCGATGGAAATTCCGCTCGTGGGGGAGCAGGTGTGTTAAATTTGGTGTTATCGGTCTCACTCTCTCATACTGGTCACTGGACGTTCAACATGGCACCTCATGGTAAACAACTCTTTGAGGATTTGAGAAAAATAATTGTTGCTCTACATAAAGATGGCCTGGGCTATAAGAAGATTGCCAAGACCCTGAAACTGAGCTGCAGCACGGTGATCAAGACCATACAGTGGTTTAACAGGACAGGTTCAACTCAGAACAGGCCTCGCCATGGTCGACCAAAAAAGTTAAGTGCACGTGCTCAGCGTCATATCCAGAGGTTATGGTAAGTGGTAAGTGTTAATTTCATAGGGATCGGGATTTGTACACAGTTTACATTGCAGGTGTCAGAGAACCAACTTTACAGCAGAGCACCATCCCTCTGATCTCCCATTTGAACTGCTTATCATGTGGTTGTTCATCTATTACTGATGTTCGAGTCCTGCAAGCAGCATCTTTGGGGTGAGTTGGGAGCATTGTATTTGGCACTCCCAAAATGCCCTGCCCATTGTAATTGTAGCGGGTGGTTACATTTAGGGGAGGCATCTGAGTGATAAATGGCTCAGATGCAGCAATTGTTAGGGGTCATGGACCAATTTATGCCAGTGGAGGATGCAAGGGTGTCCAGTTCCCTGCGGCCTGTAGGTGGCACTGTCGCCATAGGCCGGGGTTGAACCACCATTGCAAGTCTGTACCCTTTTTGTCCTCTCGCAGCAGTAGTACAGCGGGGCGGGGAACCTGCTGTGCATGCTGGGAGAGGGGATAAAAGGGGCAGACATCTTCCGCTCAAGGTCCACGCCCAGGCACCTTCAGCCTGGGTGTGAGTGCTGGTGGTCTCCGGGCGCCCTCGGCCCGGGGATGGAGCTGCGATTCCACCCCAGACACCTTTAGTCTGGGGTGAGGTACTCTCTGGAGGCCTGGGGCCCAGTACCTTCGACTGGGTCCCGCGAGCGATGGAGGATTCCTAGGGTGTCCTCCGGTATTGGACACCCGAATCTCGGGCGAGGGGGACCAGAGAAGTGACCTTCCCGGAGATCCAGCGCAGCATTGGCTGGTGACGGCAGAGGCCTCTGGTGACCGTCCAGATGGATGACTCCCCTGACAGGGCCGCATCTCAAGAAGGTAGTCCACATTCTCATGGTCGGTGGCAGCGACCCAACTGAAACCCAGGTCGGTGGCAGAGACCTCAAATTCTATTTGACCCGGTCGGTGGCAGCGACCACCCTCACGGTCGGTAGCAGCGACCGTGCGCCAAGCCTGTTTGCGCATACCGAAACAGGAGAGTAACAAGTTCATGTTTGTGCCTGGACCTTCCTCACCACCTTGTCTGTTCGTTGTCTAACCGGTCTGCTCTCAAAGGACTATTTATTGCTCTAAAAGAATAAATAAGTGTTGGACTTTCTATGGTGTGGAATTTGGCTTTCTGGGAGTTAAAGGATCATCCTCAAAGGGAGCTTCGGCTCTGGACAGGGGCACAGACCCGAAGGTAATTGGATATAGCTCACACCTCTACACACTGGAGGATGTGAGTTGGTGGTGCATCACACTCTCCTCCCTGGTCCCCTAGACGAGAGCCATTGACATTGACAGAGAAGGAGGGAGTGAGAGGTGAGGTCGCTACATAATGAATGGGCAGCGCTTTCAAATCGCCTAAAAAGCGATTTGAAAGTCCCGCAAACTGGAGTTTTAAACCCTTTTTTTGGGGTTAAAAGCACCCTGCTGGTGGCCGAAAAGCGTTGCAAAAGCGCTGCTTAAACAGCGCTGAAGCGCTGCTAAAATGAGCGGCACTTTAGCGCTAACGGCCGGCGCTTTCAGTGTGAAAGCAGTCTTAATCGGCTCCTAGTGCTGAAGTGGTTAAGAAATACATGCAAAAAAAAATCTTTAAGGGGATCTTGGTTAGTTATATAGTTTGAATTATCAAGTACTAAAGTGGAGTTCCACCCTAAAAAAAAATTTTTTTACTCACCAGAAAAGGCGGTTGCTATGCGGATGTTCCTAATCTGCCTCTCCCCGGCAGGTCTTCTTCCTTGTCCTCCTCGCAGTGTCTTCTGGGGAATGGGGCGTGCTGCCTTCTGGGAACTGTGTGTATCGCAGAGAGCAGCCGTCCATTCATACAGCGCCGCGAGACTTGTGCATGCGCAGTAGGAAACGGGCAGTGTTTCCCTTAGTGAGGATGGTGGCGCCGGGACCTGCCAGGATCGAGGGGTCGGCCTCGGGGGGCCAACAATGTGGGTGCCTAGGACAGGTAAGTTTCCTTATTAAAAGTCAGCAGCTACAGTGTTTGCAGCTGCTGACTTTTAAAAAAAAACTTTTAAAAAAAATAAAAATTGCGGTTGGATTCCCGCTTTAAGGAACCTTATGTATTTAATTAATATATCACATCACATGCATATTTAAAATGCTTCTCGTTCTTGGGTTTGAATTGACTCTACAAAGTCATAGGTGCTTATTGAGTTCTGTATTTCTGTATTCACTGTACAGTATAGCTCAATTTATTACCTTACTCTGTCTTGCACAATCCAGTACTGATAATATCATTATAGGTCAGTTGTTATGAATACATAGGAATTGATCCAATTTGCATTCTTTTGCAAACAATTGGATTAATAATACTAGTATGAGCATACTTTTCTTTTTTTGGGTAACACTAAAATGCAACACAAAGACCTGTAAAATGGAATAGACTAGTACAAAAAGCTTGTTGTTAGTTCTGAAATGGCATAATTTAATAAATCTGTCAGGGATTATTAGATATCACTTTAATTCATGTTTTCAATATGCAGAAATTGCACAATGGTCTCATCTTTACAGATGTTTATAAAAATAAATAAAAAAAAAAGCACACATAACAATGCTTACCTGCTGGCTAAGAGCTTTCATTTTAAGTGAAGTGGGGGCTGCAGTTCAGCCAGTTTGTTTGCATAAGATGTATTGCAAGCACAAAAGAGCTGTTTGAATAGCGGGAGAGTTAAAATAGAGTCCTTTGTTGTCAGGCGTTACCTCAGGAGTGATTTATGGAAACTATAAATAGGGCATGTTTATTTAAATCTTCACTGAATTTAGAACCTGAAAAGTCCCATACAGCAGTTTTGCGTCTATAAATGTATAACTGAAGGCAATTTTTATTTTAGTTTTAGATGGAGTGGAGATGGATTAGAGCACCTGTCAGATCTTCATTGCTCTCTTTGACTACATTGGTGAGATTTACCCTCTCTATTTGCCATGTTTACTGTTATCACCAAAAGTGAAAAAAATTGAAGGAAAATGTTCTACTGGGGACACTAGTTCTGGTGACCCTGGTGACAATCATGGACACTAGACATGTGCAATTCGTTTCATTCCGAATTCGTTTTCTAACGAATTTCGGCAAATTAGTTCATCCGTTAATATCCAAATTAACGAAAACCAGTTTTAACAAAGTTTTCAGAATATTCGTAAATTCAAATATTGGAAAATTCATAAATTCGTAAATTTGAAATTCGAAAATCCGAAACCCAAAAAATTTTAAATCTGAAAAAAATAACTTATCTATTGCTAACTATTAAATTATAGGTATTGGAATTTCAAATTTGGCTGTTAATGAACGTATCGAATACGATTTTATCCGAAGTTACAAATTATCCAAAATAATGAATGTGACATCTATACGAATGGAACGTAACAAATTAATAATAATAAATAACAATAATAATAAAAACGTTTTATTATTAATTCACTACGTTCCATTTGTTTTAAATGCAGCATTCGTTATTTCAGATAATTCGTAACTTTGGAAAAATTTGGGGAAAAATTCAGAATCGTTACGTTCACTAATGGCCAATTTTTAAAGGATATTACAATACCTATAATTTTAAGAGCCCTTTCACACTATGCCGCCCCGAGCATCAGCGGTAAAATAGCGGTAAAACACCCCTATTTTACCGTCAGATTTGCGGCGCTTTTAACCCCCGATAGTGGCCGAGAAAGGGTTAAAACCGCCCGAAATGCGCCGCAACAGGGCCGTATTGCCAGCGGTACAGCGGCGCTGCCCATTGATTTCAATGGGCCGGAGCGCATTAGGAGCCCGTGACTTTTTCTGACGCCCTGCCAGCGCACCGCTCCAGTGTGAAAGTTAGTTAGTTATTCTTTCTTATTTTCTGATTTTCAAATTTTCGAATTGCGATCATAACGAATGACCCGAAAAAAAACCCCAAAGAAAACGAATGAAACTAAAACTAACACATTTTTCGCCAGTGCACATGTCTAATGGGCACCTGCACTTTGGAGGGATTTCTTCTCACTTTCTGCTTTGACTATAGTACAGGAAGTGAAAGGAAATCTCTCCAGTGATACTCAGATGGAAAAAAAAACTGACAGGGTTTATGACCCTCCCTAACGCTATCCAAAATGAAACAAAAAATGTCTTTCTTTATACATTAAAAACGTGTATGGTGGGGAGCTGTGAGAATGCCATCATCCTGGTATATGGAACAAAAGAAAACCTTCCAAAGAATGGGACTTTAACAGGCAAAACAGACAAAAAAAACATATAGGCAACCATGTATATAAAAAAAAATACATTTTATTGTAGGAAGAAAAGAACGGCTGCACACCACAGGAACGTTCCAACGATTTTATTCCAAAAAATAGCAAATGACAGCCAACAAAGACAGATTGTCCGAAACCAGGAAGTGAGGCATGTGTTTCATACTGACCTCAGTGCTTCTTCAAACCTGGTTTCTATTGATCATCGGTGGCGGGCCATGGCTTGCACCCAGCGCATTCGGACTGTAGTGACTGCTCGCCTGGAGCGGTCTCTTCCTTGTTTGATACATTTTATTGTACACAGAATAAAATCATTGAAAAACCAAAATCAAGAATGGGTCTCAAGTAGAGTTGCCACCTCATCCCTTTAAACCCGAACACATATTAATTAAACAGGTTCTGTGGCTGATTAAGGTAGTAATTAAACTCACTTGGTGCCTTATCTGCATTAAATTAGCCACAGAGGGTGTGTAATTCATATGTGTTCGGGTTTAAAGGGATGAGGTGGCAACCCTAGGCTCAAGTGAGTATGATGAAACAGCAGCATATGGATAAAGGAAGAACCTCTATAGAGTGAGATGTCTCACCTCCCACTTGCTCTATAGAGGTTCTTCCTTTATCCATATGCTGCTGTTTCATCATACTCACTTAAAGAGGAATTAAACCCTTGTATATATATTTATTTTTTTAACCACTTAAGCCCCGGACCAATATGGGCCATTATGACCAGGCCCCTTTTTGCGATTCGGCACTGCGTTGCTTTACCTGACAATTGCGCGGTCGTGCGACGTGGCTCCCAAACAAAATTGGCGTCCTTTTTTTTCCACAAATAGAGCTTTCTTTTGGTGGTATTTGATCACCTCTGCGGTTTTTATTTTTTGCGCTATAAACAAAAATAGAGCAAAAAATTTGAAAAAAATTACATATTTTTTACTTTTTGCTATAATAAATATCCCCAAAAAATATATAAAAAACGTTTTTTTTCCTCAGTTTAGGCCGATACGTATTCTTCTACATATTTTTGGTAAAAAAAATCACAATCGGCGTTTATTGATTGGTTTGCGCAAAAATTATAGCGTTTACAAAATAGGGTATAGTTTTAAGGCATTTTTATAAAAAAATTTTTTTTTTTACTAGTAATGGTGGCGATCAGCGATTTTTTTCGTGACTGCGACATTATGGCGGACACATCGGACACTTTTGACACATTTTTGGGACCATTCTAATTTTCACAACAAACGCTGGAGGGGTTAAGTGTGCCTAGGGGCGTGTTACTAACTGAGGGGGGCGTGGCTACGACTGACATGTCGCCGATCTCCGCTCTGATTACACAGAGCGGAGATCGCTGGCATTGTCAGTAGAGGAGCGGGGAGATGCTGTGTTTACACTAACATCTCCCCGCTCCGAGGCTCCGTGAGACGATCGCGGGGATCCCCGCGGAAATCGAGTCCGCGGGACCCGCGGTCCCACTCACGGGGAAGGCAGGGGGTCGCGCGCACGTCCCCGACGCCGGCAGTTAAAGGGCCATGTACAGGTACGTGATTGTGCCTGTACGAGACATTCTGCCGACGTATATCAGCGTGAAGAGGTCGTTAAGCAGTTAAATAACCTGCAAGAGAAAGGCATAATGAGCTAATATGCACAGCATACTAGCTCATTATGTGTCACTTACCTGAGATCGAAGTCCGCCTCGGTCCCGTCCACCGCTGCCGCCATGTCCCCTCGTCGCTAGTTCCTGTTTTCGCCGCTCCGGTGCTGTGATTGGCCGGAGCGGCGATGACGTCACTCCCGCGCATGCGTGCGGGAGCCGTCAAATCCGTCATTGCCGAATTTATGAATGGAAGCTCTCAGTGAGCCTGCGCCGTTATCTACGGTGCAGATTTCCCATAGACAACGGTGCATTCTTAATGACAAATATCTCCTAAACCATGTAGGTTTAGGAGATATTGCAAACACCTACATGTAAGCCTTAATCTAGGCTTACCTGTAGGTGTTTGTTGTCAAAGTGGTTTTACAACCACATTAGGCCCCTTTCACACGGGACGGATCAGTAATGATCCGCCCCGTGAACCACCGCTTGATCAGCGGGGATCGCTCCGTTGATCCCCGCTGAGCCGGCGGATGACTGGGTGGTCCCCGCACACTGTGCAGGGACCGCCCTGTCAGATCTCCACTCTCCCCTATGGGGGATCGGATGAACACGAACCATCTGTCCGTGTTCATCCGATCCACTTCGCAGATGGATAGAAAAATAGGAATTTTTCTATCCAGAAAAACGGAGCATTGCGGGCACGGATAAGATCGGATGTCAGCGGATGTTTCATCCGCTGACATCCGCTATCCCATAGGGATACATGTATGTCCGTTTTTCATCCGAAAACGGATGGATGAAAAACGGACATACGGTCCGCCCGTGTGAAAGGGGCCTTAAGCCCCATTCTTGATTTTGCCTTTTCAATGATTTTATTCTGTTTACAATAAAATTTATATTTTTTTATATATATGGTTTCCTATATGTTTTTTTGTCCAATTTGCCTGTTAAAGTCCCATTCTTTGGAGGGTTCTCTTTTGTTAGTTATACGTTAAGGTCATGAGGAGGGTAAGGGTGTGTTCAATCTGCAAATAATTTTTTTTTTCTGGCTAATAATATCCAAAGATGAACCTTTGGTTGATACATTTTGTAAATCACGGTTGTCTGCACTTAAACAGCCTCGAAACCTTAAGCACAGACTGGAACATACAGGCTTTGTGAACTACTCCTCAGATAATTTATTGTATTTCATCACGCTCCCTTTTGCAGGAATCATGTGTAGGAGACCACCATGGAAGTAAGAGTCCACGTGAGAGTGACAAGACCCCTAACAAGACATCATACCTTGCAACCCATTTTGTGGCAGGAAGGAATCATGTAGAACGATTAAGAATGACAGTGACACAGCATGTACAATTATCAAAACACAGTGGTAATTTTACAGGGGGAACGTCTATTGGATTTATAAGTATGAAACCCTATTTTCCAAAACAATGAATGAAGACAAGGGCCTCCATATATGTTTGTAAAAATCATATTTTAAAAATGTCCATTTCCTTTTTTGTATATTTGTATATTTTGGGTATGTTGTAGTTGTTTTGGTTTAGGTCATGTTTTTTTTCTATATTGCATTAGTAATAAATAGAAGTAGTTGACAAAAATAATGAACAAACGTTGGACCAGGAAAACCCGGTATGGAGGGTGTTTCCAACAGACTGGAGAAAACCAGACAAGAAGTCTCTGTGGTAGTACTGACTTGTGGTACGTGGTTCCGTGCAGTTTTGTCCAACTTCATAGTCGTAAATTGTTTTATAATAGGTAAGAGGTAATAATGTCTGGGGTAGTTGAACCTGGGAATATCCTCCTGGGCAAGGATGGATTTTTTTTCCCCACTGGAGCGAATTGGATCATATTCGTTTTTTTTTGTTTTTTGCCTTCCAGTATTGGATACTGTATAGGGAGGTTTTCCATTTGTGTGTGTTTTTTGTTTTGTTTTTATTTTATTAGTTAAACTCGATGGACTAGTGTCTTTTTTCAATCTGACTAAGTATGTAACTAGGTAAGAGAATGAACTTCATGGACTGTAAAAACCTGAGAAAAGTCAATGTCAGGTGAGACTCAAGGGTTTGAATTTTTCATTTATGGTGGAAGAATAGGGGGTTGAACTGGGTAGGGTAGGAAAGGGAGGATGGGCTAGAGGAGGAGTCTATGGAGTGAGGGGAGGGAGGGCAAGTGGTAAGGTTCTGGCTACTGGAAGCAAAGGAGGGGGAAGAGAAAATTGGAGGTGTGAATGAAGGGGGGGGGGGAGAAAAGGAGAAGAACAAAAAAAATGAAACACATTCATGAGCATAACTGTTCTGGTTTTCCTGTGCCTCGTTACTGGTGCGATTTGTGATTTTCAGTACACTACTAAAGTTTGGCATAGTTTTATTGTCCTAAGATGGGGATGACGCATAAATTCTTCAGTCTCCGGTATCTTGCTGATGTTATCCATATACTGTATATAGTAGAGAATAGTGTAGAATATTACATTTAAATACAGAGCCCTTAGAACACATAGGCAGGCTCTCTGTAATAAAAGGGTAACACACATACTTTTACACTGAGGCACTTTTCAGGTGTTTTAGCGCTAAAAATAGCGCCTGTAACGCGCCTCTCAAGCCACCCCAGTGTGAAAGCCCCAAGTGCTTTCACACTGGGGCGGTGCGCTTGCAGAATCAGAAAAAAGTCCTGCAAGCAGCATCTTTGGGGCGGTGCGGGAGCGGTGTACACCACTGTCGAAGCGACTGCAAAGTGCTTTGGCAGCAGTGCTTTTCTAGCCCTTTTACCCCTTGTTAACCCCTTCTTTAACCACTTGGTAACCCAGATACTGCCCGCACAGCGACGGTAAAGCGCCGCTAAAACGAGCGGCGCTTTACCACTAGTGCGGAGCGGTGTTCAGTGTGAAAGTGGCTTTATAGATTGTAAGCTCCCAGGACCCTCCTAACCCTCTTGTATTGTATTGTCTCCTTTTATATTGTAAATTGTTGGCGCTATATAAATCCTGTATAATAATAATATGCAACATTATCTTATTTGCTGTATGTTTCACCATTCTCTGCTTGGTCACTTGGGAACGCTTGTTTGGTTCATGACTCCTGACTGTATGCCGTGTACATTATCTCCCGCAGGGATCACAGTATTTTGTTAAATGTATGGAAATTGTGTGAACCACAGGTATAATTTGTACAGATCATACATAGCTGCATTTTCTTTGGTACTTTTTTTTCTCATTCTTTTTACATAAATTAATATTACCATACACATGACTTTTACTGCATTGTATGGAAGTATTTACGGCATCACTTCTCTATAGCAATGTTTCTGTATTTTGTGACCTATACTGTTTATAAAAAATTGTCATACTTATGCGACGTACACACGATCGTTTTTCATGGAATATAGAAAAGGAAAAAGTTGCACTAAAAAGTGAGTGACATATAAATGAAAAATTATTATTGAAAATATCACCAGTACAACAACTGGTAAAAATGTAAATATGAGCCAACGGCTCACACAGTAAATAAATAACACAAATTGTTAAAGATGAGTGATACAAACATGTGATGCGGAATCACTACATGTGAGTGATCCATAAACCATAAACCACTAAAATTGTCACATAAAGTCCAAACGATAAAGTTCATATGCACATATATTAGGGATGCTCCTCCACTGATTGTGATCCAATGCATTACACCCAGAGCAAGTGTAAGATAGGACAGCCTCCACCAATGAAATTACTGCCTCTTACCGAAAAAGATGGATCCCTTGTCACAGGGGATCAAAGACAACCTGTGGCTATTCCCCAGCCAGGGGTATGGGGCAAGCAGTGTCTCTTTGACCAGGAGATCAGCAACTCTCAGCAGTAGGAAATATTAGAACCCATGCAAGGGTATAGGTTGAATAACTTCTAACGCGTTTCGGGGGGATTCCTCTTCATCAGAGCCTGGGCTCCAGGAAAATACCAAGGCTATCGTTTTTCATGCCATTTTTTAAACCGACGTTTTTCTCGTCGTTTTTTTTTCATGTTTCCTCTCAAGCCTGTCTTGCGTACACACGATCATTTTAAAAAACATTCAAGCAAAGCGCAGTGACGTACAACACGTACGACGGCACTATAAAGGGGAAGTTCCGTTCGGATGGTGCCACCCTTCATGTTAGTAAAGTTTGTTGAGCGACGATTCGCGCTTTTCAGCCTCCTGCTTTTCAGTCCGTTACAGCATGACGAATGTGCTATTTCCATTACAAATGCTAGTTTTACCAGAACGAGCGCTCCCGTCTCATACTTGATTCTGAGCATGTGCATTTTTTTTCACCTCGTCAAAGCATACACACCATCTTTTTTCAAGTCGTTAAAAAAAACGACATGAAAAACGACATGAAAAAATAGAGCATGTTCGAAATTTTTAATGGCCGTTTTTCACGTCGTTAAAAATGCTCTGGAGCATACACACGATCGGTTTTAATGCCCATTTTTAAAAATGGCATTTTTAACGGCATGAAAAACGATCGTGTGTATGGGGCATAACAGTTTTTACAATACCGTGAAACACATTATTATGTATATTTCAGACATTGCATAACATACTTCCAGCAGCAGTTTGGTTTGTCTAGTATTCTTTCCCCTTTAATATTTTTTTAAAAAACGATGTATTATTGATTGTTTTACTCATATGTGTTGCAATCCAATGCTAATCAAAGGGTTTGTCATTACCTACAACAATCAGTGGAGCAAGCTGTAAAATGTACTTGTTTTTTTTGCGTGTTTTTTGTGTGACATCATAGGGCAGCTTATTCATTTGAATGGGCTGCCCTACACATGCCAAAGAAGTTCCTGCACCTTTTTCTGGATGCAGAGCTTGGTGCATTTCGGCGTACTTTTCACACAACAAAATGCATGTCTGCTAGCTGCGTTTGGGATGCCATTAAGAACTAATGGCAACTCAAGTGTGATGTGCATTTTGGAGCTTTGTGCATTTCTGTGCACGTTTCTAGAATGCTCAGGTGTGAAATAGGGCCTTAGGGTTACATGCAGGGCATGTAATGTGTCACCTAACCCTGTCACTGCCAAAGACATAAGGCTTACAATGGAACAGAAACATTTCCAACTGGCCAGCTCAGTAAGCTTTATGTCCTTAGAATTCCTTTCTGCTACCAGCTCATAGTCACTTCAGCAACCATGAACTTATAACAGAATATGGTCCCCTAGACTCTACTGAGTGACTGAATAGTTGTGATCGGAAGCTGACATTCATCAAAAATGTAATGTTTATGCATGTGTGTCTGTTTTATTTTGTTAAATTTTTCATATTTTTATAATAATACATTGTTAAATTATTTTTAAAGCTATATGTTTTCTTTCTTTTTGATTTAAGTTTTATCAGTTTAATTTACAGTACAAAAAATACCATACATCCCATACTTACTACTATTAAACAAAAACATGATGCAAAAGGGAAAGAACAAACAGATAGGGGAGCATTTCCAAATAACCCTTTACACCTTGCTTAATCAAACCTTCACTACTTATTGACATTTTACTTTACTTATTTTGTTTGCCCACCCTCATCACTGTCTCTTCCTACTTCTCCTCTGCCCCCTTTGCCGTCTGGTTGTCCACTTCCTCACCATCTCTACCCCGCCATCTAATTTGTTTTATTTTGCTTAAAATATTTTTTTTTCGTTTTATCTATTTCCTCTAATTATGTGTTATGTAATCTGTGCTATACGTTTAATATGCAGGGTATGAGGAGGAAAGCTCCTCCTTTCTCCTGTTAAATCTATTGGGGTGTATTAAACAGTCAATGATACTGTGTTCCACTCATGAAGTGATATCCATGTGATTTTTAATGAAAGGATCTGTAGGGTGTGTCAGTGGGCTAACTTCTTCATTTTGTTAATGCCTACCCTTTTCCAGTCTTCTCCCCTACCTCTATTCTCTAGACAGGGGGCAGTACAAAGAAGCTTCTATCCAGCTTATAATGGGGTAAAGCCAAGCCATATACAATTCGGATCGCGGCCAGTTCAGCAGGGACCAGCTGAGATTTAAACCATTTATGGGCAGGCTGATTGTATTTTAATATGATTATTGCCAGTGGCTATAGCCGCTGCCATTAAGCACTGTGTGTTCTCCCAGCTGGGACGGCTCCCTGCGCCCCCACAGGGAGAACACAATAGCTCCGTGGGAGGGATTTCCCCATCAACACAGTCAGAAAATCAACCCATAGTTGCAGAAAATAAAATCCCACTGTCTACGGCTGGTTTAAGAGTGATGTGTACTAAACACTTAGACCACTTTCACATTGAGGCGCTTTTCAGGAGCTTTCACGCTAAAAAAAGCGCCTGAAAACTTATTTTCATTAAAATCAATGAATGCTTTCACACTGGGGCAGTGCGCTGAAAAAAGGCCCCTCTCCATTGAAATGAATTGAAAGCGCTTCAAAAGCGCTTCAAAAGCGCTCAGTGTTTTACTGGCAGTTTTTCAAGCGCCTCAGTGTGAAAGTGGTCTAATTCGCAATCCTATTACTCATTCGGCAGCCCAATTCTTGTTCATTCTTATTAACCACTTGCCGACCGCTGCACAACTATATACGTCGGCAGAATGGCACGGCTGCGCAAAGGGACGTATCCTTTAAATAGCAGCATAGTGGGCGCTCGCACGCGCCGCATGCTCCGTGAGTGTGACCGCAGGTCCGGCGGACTCGATGTCCAGCGATCGTGTCACGGTGCTGCAGAACGGGGAGATGCCTATGTAAACAAGGCATTTCCTTGTTCTGCCTAGTGACAGGACAGAGATCTACTGCTCCCTGTAATCGGGAGCAGTGATCGCTGTTGTGTCACTTGTAGCCCAGCCCCCCCACAGTTAGAATCACTCCCTAGGACACACTTAACCCCTTCATCGCCTCCTAGTCTTTAACCCCTTCCTTGCCAGTGTCATTTACATAGTAATCAGTGCATTTTTAAAGCACTGATCGCTGTATAAATGACAATGGTCCAAAAATAGCGTCAAAAGTGTCTGATGTGTCCGCCATAATAATGCAGTCATGATAAAAATCGCAGATCGCCGCCATTACTAAAAAAAAAAAATGCCATAAATCTATCCCCTATTTTGTAGACGCTATAACTTTTGCGCAAACCAATCAATTTATGCTTATTGCGATTTTTTTTTAATCAAAAATATGTAGAAAAATACGTATCGGCCTAAACTGAGGAAAACATTTTTTTTTATATATATATTTTTGGGGGATATTTATTATAGCAAAAAGTAAAAAATATTGCTTTTTTTTTTTAAATGACGCTACTTTTTTGTTTATAGCGCAAAAAATAAAAACCGCAGAGGTGATCAAATACCACCAAAAGAAAGCGCTATTTGTGGGAAAAAAGGGACATCAATTTTGTTTGGGTGCAACATCGCACGACCGCGCAATTGTCAGTTAAAGCGACGCAGTGCCGAATCGCAAAAAATGGCCTGGTCATTGGCCATCCAATTCTTCCGGGTCTGAAGTGGTTAAAAACAACTTCCAAATTCTCAATACTAGTCGAAAATTTACCTTTAATCTCCAATTGTCATATTTGCCAACCCATTCACATTACTTATGTACATTACAGACAGGGCCGCCATCAGGGGGGTACAGGTAGTACACCTGTAAGGGGCCCGGATGGCCCCCCTTTTTTTTTTTTGTAAGGGGCCCAGAGGTCCCCAGGGGCCCGGAGTTCCCCAGGGTCCCGAATGTCAACCCCCCTTTTTTGTATTTTTTTTTTTATAATTTTTTTTATTATTAATTTTTTTATAAAAAATGTTTTTCTTTATTTATTTTATTTTTATTTTTTTTATTTTTTGTAAGGGGCCCAGAGGTCCCCAGAGGCCCGGAGGTCCCCAGGGCCCCGGATGGAAACCTCCCTTTTTTTTATTTATTTTTTATAAAAAAAAATTATTATAAATTTTTTTATTTAATTTTTTTTATTTATTTCTTTTATTTAATTTTTTTTTTTTTATAAGGGGCCCAGAGATCCCCAGGGCCCCGGATGGAAACCTCCCTCTTTTTTTATTATAAAAATGATTATTATTATTTTTTTTTTTATAATTTTTTTTTTTGTAAGGGGCCCAGGAGGTCCCCAGAGGCCCGGAGGTCCCCAGGGCCCTGGATGGCAACCCCCCTTTTTTTTGTTTTTTTGGGTGTTCGTCAGCACCCAAACCCCCTGCTTCTCAATTCATGGCACCCCCCCCCCCCCGCTTCTCAATTTGCGGAAGCCCCCCCACTTCTCAATTTGCGGCGGCAGCACCCCCCCGGTTCTCCTCTGCTCCAGGGGGGCCCCATGTCTGAAGCTGTGTAAGGGGCCCCAAAATTCCTGATGGCGGCCCTGATTACAGATGTCTGTTTTAACTCTATCCAGCCAACCAAGTCTTATTTATTTGTTTTTAAAGAGAATTAAAAAAAAATCTCGAATATGTTTGCACTACATGTATACTACAAGACATTTATTTTATAATGAAAAATGCAAAAACAATTTTGGGCCATTTACACTTATGCCCCATACACACAATCGTTTTTCATGCCGTTAAAAATGCCATTTTTAAAAATGGGCATTAAAACCGATCGTGTGTATGCTCCAGAGCATTTTTAACGACGTGAAAAACGGGAATTAAAAATTTCGAACATGCTCTATTTTTTCATGTCGTTTTTCATGTCGTTTTTTTTAACGACGTGAAAAAAGATGGTGTGTATGCTTTGACGAAGTGAAAAAAAAACACGCATGCTCAGAATCAAGTATGAGACGGGAGCGCACGTTCTGGTAAAACTAGCATTTGTAATGGAGATAGCACATTCGTCACGCTGTAACGGACTGAAAAGCAGGAGGCTGAAAAGCGCGAATCGTCGCTCAACAAACTTTACTAACATGAAGGGTGGCACCATCCGAACGGAACTTCCCCTTTATAGTGCCGTCGTACGTGTTGTACGTCACTGCGCTTTGCTTGAATGTTTTTTTAAATGATCGTGTGTACGCAAGACAGGCTTGAGAGGAAACATGAAAAAAAACGACGAGAAAAACGTCGGTTTAAAAAATGGCATGAAAAACGATCGTGTGTACGCCCGCATAACATATATGCTTTACCATGCATGTTATTTGGTTGCTCCGAAAATTGGCCTTTGTTTCTTTTTTTCGTTTTCAATGCCTTTTTTAGAATTTCTTTTTGCCAATCAGTTCTGCCTGTTTGTTTTACGTATTAATTGATTTTTTGTAGCATGCTGCTGCATCTTTCAGAGTAATAAAGAGGACATAAGACTAAGATCCAAATCAGCGTGCATCAAAATGACCCATTACCTCTATTTATTGCAACACCATATCTCCATAATAATAATAATGGTTTAGTTTAGACCTTTAATCCATGAATAAAGCTTTTTGCGATTCGGCACTGCGTCACTTTAACTGACAATTGCGCGGTCGTTCAACGTGGCTCCCAAACAAAATTGGCGTCCTTGAGCCCAGCCGTGCCATTCTGCCGACGTATAAGTACAGGCGGTGGTCCTTAAAGCGGAGCTCCCCTGAAAAAAAATAATTAAAAGCCAGCAGATACAAATACAGCAGCTGCTGACTTTTAATATTAGGACACTTACCTGTCCTGGAGTCCAGCGACGTCGGCAGCAGAAGACAAGCAAACGCTCGTCACTCTGCTGCCCCCACCGCCATCCTCAGTGAGGGAACCAGGAAGTGAAGCCTTGGGGCTTCACTGCCCGGTTCCCAACGGCGCATGTGCGAGTCGCGCTTCGCCGTTCTCACTGGTCCCTGTTGTGTTCTGGGAGCCGAGTGTTTCCCAGAACACAACGGGTATTCTGCGGGAAGTGACGTACTACCCGCAGAATACTCGCAGAGAGGACTCACGGAAGTGGGTGCAAATACCTGTCTTAGACAGGTATCTGCACCCCCCTCCCCCCTGAAAGGTGCCAAATATGACACCGGAGGTGGGGAGGGTTCCGATGAGTGGAAGTTCCACTTTAGGGTGGAGCTTCGCTTTAAGTGGTTAAAAAGCATCCTCCCCTGACATAGGGCCCAGGAGGAGCCATCTCACAGTCAGTCTGGACCTTTTACTGGCCTGGGCTAGTTTAGGATTGGTGAAGGTTCCCTTGCTGAGAAGTTTATCCACAATAGTTGGTAATTACTTAGCAGAAGTCACCCCAAGCGTATTTTAAAGGGGTGAATGCCAGAACCATGTATGACATATAACGGCTTAATATTCGGTATTCTTTTCATGTTTTTTCTGTTTCTGTTTTATACTGTTCTTTACACTGAATATACAAAATGTACATGTCAACTATGCGCTGATGTTTTAGAAACTCATAAAATGTTTGTTATGACATGTAACTCTGTTCTAAATAATGATTATATAAAAATAAAAATAAAATAAAGAAAATAGGGACAGTCTGACTAATCTATCTGTGTCAAGCAATTGTCAGTCAAGTCCATCCTGCCATTTAAATATTATTGGATAGAGTCTCTATGGTTGCGAGACAAAATGTTTTCATTGTCTTACTCTAGTATTGCAATTCACTCTGTCATTGATAAAGATTGACCTTTTATTTTTGTAAACTGTACTTACATCTTTTGCAATAAAAAGAGTTTAAAAAATATATATTATTGGATAGGCAATATCTGTCTCAGGATATTGCTCAGAAGATCCCAGATTCTATGTATGGAGAAGATAGCCAATAACTGGAATGAATACATTGGAAATATTTTATTAGTAGCACTAGTTAGTAGTTCTAATTTTCTAAAAAAAAAAAAATTCTTCAATATGCCGAATGTATTTGGCATTAACAAGTCAAGTGATTATAGCAAAGAAATGGCTGTACATCCAGGAATTCCGATTGCCTTTTATTGTTCAAAGTGATAACACCAAAGACACCAACACGAGGTCATGTAGACGCGTTTCACACAAACATCTTGTGCTTAATCATTATGGTAATGATTAAGCACAAGATGTTTGTGTGAAATGCATCTAGGTGACCTCGTGTTGGTGTCTTTGGTGTTATCATTTTGAACAATAAAAGGCAATCGGAATTCCTGGATGTGCAGCCATTTCTTTTCTTACAAGTTTCCCACGGAGGCAGGCCGGGGCTGGCACTCTACGAGACATTCCACCTCAGGTTATCATCATACACCTGGAGCAGCGGCTCTTTTCCTTTGTAAAGTGATTATAGCAATCAGCACAATGACAGCTTTCTTGACCATTTTGTTAGATCAATTATAGGGAGACTCTTGATATGCTTTAAAACAAATCTGTTGCCCTTGGTGGAGATGGTTTCCCAGGGACACTCAGCAAACTACAGTATTTACAATTTTATGGATTTCAAAAGCAAAAGAAATCTAGGTTTCCAGGTGGAGTGAGTGCAAGCAGGAATCAGTGCAGTGGCGTTAAAAGAAAAGCCTTTCAAATTTGACATTAACAGATATGGTGTTAAACAAAAGACTCCTGGAAGACATTAACCACTTCCCTACCCAGCCATAGACAAATGACGTCCACAGATGGGATCTCCCATCCTGGGTGGACGTCATATGACGTCCTCGGCTTTGTAGGGGGATATCTGAATGATGCCTGCAGCTAGAGGCATCATTCAGATATCCTTTTGAAGTGCCGGGGATTCTGTGCACCATAAGAACAATCATAGCGGCGGTTCCGCCGCTTGATCGTTCTTATAGGCGGCGGGAGGGGACACCCCCCCCCTCCCGCCGCCATCCGGTGCTTTTCCGGGCTCCCCCGTGCGATCGGGGACCCGGAGCGAATCTTCCGGCATCGTTGGTGGAGTCACGTGATGAGCATAGAGATGACTGGTGACCAGATGGTCACCAGTCATCTCTATGATCGTCGGAGGCCCGGGCGCGATGTGATGACGTCATGCCCGGGTCTCAAATGTAAACAAAGCCGCCATTGCGGCTGTAAGTATGAAATCAGTGAAAAAAATTTCACTGATCTCATGCTTTCCAGCCTGGAGGAGAGATGTGGGGGTCTTATTGACCCCGCATCTCTCAATAAAGAGAACCTGTCACACACATTCCTATTACAAGGGATGTTTACATTCCTTGTAATAGGAATAAAAGTGATCAAAAAAAAAAAAAAAAAGTTAAATCATTGTAAAAAAAAAAAAAAAATAAGTAAATAAAATAAATAAATAATAAAAAAAAAAATTTAAAACGCCCCTGTCCCCGGTAGCTCGCGATCAGAAGCGAAAGCACACGTAAGTCGCCCACATATGTAAACGCCGTTCAAACCACGCATGTGAGGCATCGCCGCGTGCATTAGAGCGCGTGCAACAATTCTAGAACTAGACCTCCTCTGTAATTCTAACCTGGTAACCTGTAAAAAAAATTAAAGCGTCGCCTATGGAGATTTTTAAGTACCGAAGTTTGGCGCCATTCCATGAGTGTGCGCAATTTTAAAGCGTGACATGTTAGGTATCTATTTACTCGGCGTAATATTATCTTTCATATTTTCCCAAAAAATTGGGCTAACTTTACTGTTTTGTTATTTTTTAATTCATGAAACCATTTTTTTTTTTTAAAAAGGCGTTTGAAAAATTATTGCGCAAATATAAAATAAAATTTTATTCCCTAGGGTGTCTGCTAAAAAAACATGTATAATGTTTGGGGGTTCTGAGTAATTTTCTAGCAAAAGAATGATGATTTGTACATGTAGGAGAGAAGTGCCAAAATAGGCCCGGTATTGAATAGGTACAAAAAGCCCTGTATTGAAGTGGTTGAACAACATACTTACAGTACAGCACTGAAATACAGCACCAAGTGAAATCATTATTTCAAATATGGGATGGTGGCTTGCACGCAGCTGGCAGAACTAGAATTCAACTCAGAGCTCAAGCAGTAGTCAAATCCACAAACGTTTCTGAGAGAATGTGTGAGAGAAATCTGTGTTACTGGTTTAGGTACAACATGAAATTATGTTATTGTCAAATACCTAGTAGATGTCTAACTGATAAGAGGATTTTCCCTTACACCTCCTGTCCTGTTTGTCCCCTGGGATTGATGATAGGACACGGAGTAGCATGGGTGCCTATAGGAGATCCTGGCAAGCAGAAGAACTGGATCTTCTAATGAAGTAGAAGCTGAAGAACATAAACTTGTGTCAAATGTCATCACAGGGCTTGCAGAAGTGGGAGAGAGGTTTGTGGTTAGTCAGAGAGATGTTGGCAACAGGCGGGTAGCAGAGGTACAGATTCTGAAGACTAGAGTTTAAACAGGAGCCAAGCCGAGGTCAGTATCACGTGGACAGAAGAGTAGCTGAAGGAATAAGCAAGGTACAGAGAGAAGCAAGACAATTTTGGAGGGATCTAGATCAGGAGTAGTCAGAAGGCAAACCAGGTATATCACAGGATCTGGTCACGGGAACTGACGACCACTCAGCAATGATCTTGAGTGGGTGCCAAAGTCAGTGCAAACATGTACGCTCAAGCCCATGTGGTCTATTCTGCGAGCATTTGCAGTTCCTTTGAGCACAGGTATGATCCCAGTTTTCTTGACAGCTGTTTTCAATTTTTTTCAACATATAATGAAGAACTTTGTACAGAATTGTCCTCTCTTGTGTAACATTTAAAAGCATAAAACAATAGTTCTTTATCTGAAATTATATTGTTAATATTTATTATTGTTAAGAAACAAAAAGGGAGGGGGTGGGGGCAAGAGGATAGTTGCTGAAGCTAAACCTTGAGTAACCCACCCAAATAATTTGTGGACTATCTCGGTACTGATACACATGGGAAACATTGTTGAATTAAAAGGTTTTATTGCAGATAAAATTGTACAATAATGAACAATGATGCACATCAAGGATTGGTCGGAGTCTCTACTAGTTTCGCGGGAATACCGCTTCTTCAGGAGAGCCAATCTATACATTGAATAATATAACAAAAGATATAAGAAACAATTCAGCAATAGTATGAATAATACATAAAAAGGAGTAAAAGCTTACCCAATGAGTACTAGAACAGGCGTGGAAGTGGGCCGCCCATGTGGTACCCCCCGCGGCGGACATTATTGTTAAGATAATAAATAATGTAATGATATTTGTTTTCACTGGTCTCCTAAAATGAAATTCATCTTAAGACAAATGACTTACTGCCATGCATGTGTGGCATAATTGTGTAAATAATCATATAACAAGATCAGCATTAACAGTCAATTTATTGCAAGAGATGATCAAAGGACACGTTGGTTTAATCATTTCTTCTAATAAATTAAAAAATGTACAGCTACATATCTGTGCGGTGATTGCTATAGTTGTTTAGCAGTTCAAAGTATAGACAATGTGGTTGATTTACTAATGGAAAATAAGCTGTTCTTTTAGTACGGAAATGTTCCCCTAGCTTGATGAATGTGGTGTTAATACATTTTGCAAAAAATACTCAACCAAATGTAAGGAAAATTAAAAAAAAAAAACACTTTTTTACTTGCACATAATTGAATGAATATGTATTCATTGGGAGAAATTGTTTCAGTCTCAATAATTCAGGTCACTACACAATACAAGGTGATAGTAGCTACAACTAGCATACCAGGTCTTATATACAGAGAAAGGAAGAGGGAACTACATAGCGTTGCAGTTTTCCAATCAATGTATTAAATAAGGGTAAGTTCTCACAAGCAAGGAAGATACATCAGGTTTAAACACTAACAAACGATGCTTGTCCGAGCCGACATGATGATGTCACTACTTGGTTCCATCTAATGCATTTTGTCCTACAGAACATATTCTGAGGGATGTCGGGATGTCTGCCTGGATATGCTTCTTGTGGCCATTATCAAGTTACATTGAAGAGACAGCCATCAATTATTTTGTGATCGGTGTAAAGCATTGAGAGGCCTCCTTTATGATGAAGTCTAACCTCCTGGTAAGCAGATTTGTTTGGTGGTGACTTGAGCACTGAGGTTGGTGAAGGTTTTTACAAGACTGAGTTTCACGGTGGACTTCTTTTTGAGTTTGATATATCTTGGACTGTTGAACAGTATTTCACATTTGCTCTGGGTGGTTATCTAAATGCAATATACAATGCGGAATGTATTTTTAGCAGTGCAACACACTGTTTGTATATATTGATTTTAGATATTGCGGTGTTCAGATATCTGTGAGTACTGCTGTTCTATTGATTATTTTTATTGATCACTCTGTTCATTTTTATTTTCTAATTTTTGCACAAAGGGTGGTTAGCTCACTTATCAGTACAGCTTCCACGCATTAAAACGCGGTCTAATTGCAATACATATTGCTCACCTGATCTGTTGCCAGAGCCAATATTAGAGCATATGATAGAATTAAGTCTCATACTCACGATCAGATTTTCAAACGGGAATTATATGCTCCATCAGACAATTGTTGTCAGATTTTCCACCAACAAATGTTGGATAGCATGCTTTAAAATTTCCTGACAACAAATGTGTGTTGTCGGATTATCCGATCATGTGTACAGAAGTCGATCGGAAAAAACTCCAAAGCACAAACACACATGCTCAGAAGCAATGCTAACCATAACACAACACTAGCAGAAGTTGCCCAAAGGGTGGTGCTAAAGAGCTGAAAAACCATGTCGTTTTGTGTTTGTTGGCCGATAATTCTTTGCCGTTTGTATGCAATACAAGTTCATGGCCAACGCCCTTCGGACAAAAGTCCTACGCTTTGTCCACAGAAAATCCGATTGTGTGTATGAGGCTTTAGACAGCTATGGCTAGTAGACTGTGATCACAGAACTGCCCACAACTGCCAAGAAACTACTGGACAAAAAATTATGGGAGACAAAGTTTCCGGCAATTACATCTGTAATACATTAGAACTTCCTTTTGCACCCTGGACTTGCAAGAGGCTTGAGAGAGAAGCGATGATATCACAAGCAGTTTAAAAGTCTTTTTACAGTAATAGAAGCAAAAAATATCAAAATTAAATGTGCTGTTGTGGTGGCAGCTATGAGAAATACCATACTTGAAGGAGGTGAGTAAATCCTGAAACTGAGAATCAATAGGGATGTACATCTATACAAAGCTATTGTAAAAAAAAGGGGGGGGGAGGGAACCCGAGGGTAAACCCAATGCAGACTTTAACGGCACAGTAAACAATAGAGATATAAAGAATGAATTTTAATAGAAAACAGGAACATACATGATATACAAAAGGACATAAGAACTATTAAAAATCATACATATGGAATTCATATTATATGATGTGAGCCTGAGCGCACATCATATAATATGCATTCCATATGTATGATTTTTAATAGTTCTTATGTCCTTTTGTATATCATGTATGTGTCTGTTTTCTATTAAAATTAATTATTTATATCTCTATTGTTTACTGTGCCGTTAAAGTCCGAATTGGGTTTACCCTTGGGTTCCCTTACCCCCCCCCCCTTTTTTTACAATCCTATTATTTACGGATGTGGCAATGTGAGTGATGTTCCTTTATTTATTCTATACAAAGCTACTTGCTTGTCTCGGGTTTGCCCTAAAAAAATTGAGAAGGTCTGACACTTGTGGACAGACTCATGCCGCGTACACACGACCGCTTTTCTCGACGAGAAAAACTGCATTTTTTTTTTCGCCGAGAAAAACGATCGTCTGTGGGCTTTATGTAGTTTTTCTCGTCTAGAAAAACGGCATAAAAAACGACGAGAAAATTTAGAACATGTTCTAAATTTTCTCATCGTTTTTTCCAGCATTTTTTTCCGCGGCAGTTTTCCCATAGGGAGCCCACAGACGGTCGTTTTTCTCGTCAAGAGAAAAAATGACGGGAAAAACGACCGTGTGTAGGGAACCTAGCGGTTCCCTCGTTTTTCCTGTCATTATTCACGGCGGTTTTTTAACCGCCGTGAATAATGATCGTGTGTACGCGGCATCAGAATATACAGCTGATGATTAGGAGTCCATGGACTGAATCCATTTGCTCCTGATAAGGTTTAGCCTAAGTTATGTACGGATTTACTCCTCTGCAGTGACTCACGATACATTTGTTCAGGTACGATTACAACTTTGAATTATTGGTCGAGTCCTGATACATTATCCTAATGGTTGAGAGGAAACAGGAATCTCCTTATTATTCATTCATCCTTGAATTTACTCTATTGGAGAACAACTGAGTGAGGTGTATGGAATGTTTTTGTTTTTTCTTCTACGATAGAATGTGTTCTTTAGTCGTTTTTCGATTTATGTTTTTGTTAGCTGGGGAATGCCCAGAGGCTATGTTTTGTACCTATATTTTTTACCACTTCAATACAGGGCACTTTCACCCCTTTCCTGCCCAGGCAATTGTTTAGCTTTTAGCGCTGTCTCGCTTTGAATGACAAGTGTGCGGTCATGCAACACCATACCTAAATGTATTTTTAATCATTTTCTTCACACAAATAGAGCTTTCTTTTGGTGGTATTTAATCACTGCTGCGCTTTTTTTATTTTTTACAAAAAGTCAATTTTGTAAATAAGTAATTTTTCTCCTTCACTGGTGTGCGCTAATGAGGCTGCACTGATGGGTACTGATTAGGTGCCACTTATGGGCCCTGATAAGGCAGCTCTTGTGGGCACTGATTAGGTGGCACTGATGAGAAGGCACAAATTTTTCACACTTAAGGGCACTGATAGGCAGCACTAATGGGCGGCACTGGTGGACACTGATAGGTGGCACTGATAGGCGGCACGGATAGGCAGCACTGATGAGCAGGCACTGATCGGCACTGAAAGGACTTATGGGCACTGCTGGGGCTTTACTGTAATCAGGGCACTGATGATCAGTGCCCTAATTACCTGTCAGGGTCTCCCCTGTGAGGAGGTGACGCTGATCAGCTCTCCTCGCCACACACTCTGTCAGTGTGAGGCGAGAAGAGCCGATTACTGGCACTTCCGCATTTACATGTGACCGGCTGTGATTGGACACAGTGGATTATATAGTTAAAGAGCCGCGTTATTGACTATTTACAGAGATTGGAGTTATGTCACGCCGTGTCCTAGTAATGATTGCCGCACTGCGCGCCTGCATGAGCATGCAAGAGCGGCCATTCTGGGGTGACGTCATATGACGCGGTCCCAGAACGAGATTTGGAGGTCTCTGGCCAATGACCATTTGGCATGTAATTTTTTTGGGGGGGAGTGGGGGCTTCAGTAGGAGTGGGACTTCCTGTCCCACTTCCTCCTTCCGCCCAGGGACCGCTTAGGCGACTCGTCATATCGCCTTTTGGCGGCCCCTCCCTGTAGGCGATCACCTGGGACATATGACAGGTCCCACGCGATCGCCTGTCCACTCAGATTGCGCAGCGCCGCTCGTGCATGCGCAGTGAGTGCCTGGCCGTGAAGCCGAAAGCAGTCACGGCCGGGTGCCCACAGTTAGAATGGAGGCGCCGGTGGAGAGGGGGGGGGAGAGGAGCAGAGCTCTGTTCGGCCGCGTCGCTGGACAGTGGAGCAGGTAAGTGTCTGTTTATTAAAAGCCAGCAGCTACACTTTTTGTAGCTGCTGACTTTTAATAGACATAAAAAAGGCTGGAATTCCCCTTTAAGGGATGAGTTCCTGCCTGTAATGGGCTGTTGCTAATCTGACTGGGAGCCTGTCAGAGCATTTCATAGTGATTCAGCTAAAGCAAAGCAAGTGTGTGTGCAGGAGAAAAGAGGAGAAGGGCAGAGGCGGCTCTCTAATTAGGCAAGTTAGGCGGTCGCCTAAGGCCCTGCACTCACAGGGGCCTCGCGGCCGCCTAATTTTCCTGTGATCAATACTAATGTCGGCATCATTGGATCTCTCTATTACCCCTCTCTCTTTTTCACCTCCCCCGCTCTCCCCTCTCTTGCATTGGCTGAATATGTCTGATGGGTGAGGAGGGTGCCCTGGAAGTGGTGCTGATCACCTGTGTGCTAGATCTGTGCATTTTCTGCAGCCATTTTTCTTGTTTGAATTATTTTTCCCATTATTGGCGTGAGTGGGGCCTCATGTCTTTGCCTATGGCCTCACAAAGCCTAGAGCAGCCTCTGGAGAAGGAACTGTATATAGATGTATAGGAAGTTGTCCCTGAAGTTTGCTGAAGTCGAGTGGGCATCCCATAGCTTCCCAGTCCCAATCCAAGTTATTAACCCCCTAATAAATAACAAATACAAGAGCATGACTCTGGGTGCTTTTGTGTGCCTGCTTGCACAGGAGTGGGGGATCCCTTTTCATTTGCAGCTCCTAAGTGGGGTGTGCTGTACCCCTTGTTACTCATTCACCTAAAATTGTAAATAGTAAAATAAATACACGCACTGTAAAAAGTATTTTAATAAAACAAAACATGTCTCACAATGTAAATCCAAAAGATTTTCCTGTATTAGTGTTGGTGGGTACTTTGGATCAAAGATTGTTCTACACTTGGAAAAATCATATTGGTGATGGGAACTTTTTAGTCATTACACCACTGGATTGTTTTATTTGAACTTATTTGATTGGAAATACATTTTTGTAAAAATATTATGATGTATTATTTGGAGGACTGTATTTGATCCCAATATTTATTGAATGATTTATTGTGTATGAATTTTCACAAAGAATAATTGATATCATTGAATCAGCGCTGTAATTGTTATTTTTGTTATATAACTTAGGGGTTTTTATTTATTTATAGCAGCTGGCTATTGGTAGAGGAATACGTTATCTGGTTCACAGTTTTGTAATATAATTTTCTCACAATTTATTATATTTAAAGGGTTTAAACATTTACTTGAATGTAAATCCAATGTCAGCCACATTGTCCAGCAATGTAGATATATCATTAAACATGATGAATGACTCACCGGCAAAAACTCGAAGGCCCATGCAAACGATCTTCTCTCGCCCAATAAACGGCTTCTGAATGTCAACAGACTGTCTCATGCTGGTTGACATCATTGACCAAATGCGGTTGTTTTTTTGTTTTTTTTTAAAACAAGCCGGTAGAAGGCCTAGAGCTGTCATTAGGTGACAGTAGTAAATCTAGGTGCTGTTCTTTATATTTTATCAATCACATCTTTTGACTATGGGGATTCAGCCTTTTGCATTCACCCAATGGTTCTTCATTCACTATTACTCACAGATCGCAAAAGCTATTTCCAATTACGTGTTTTGCATCTGCACTTCTCATATTTGATGTCACTACTGGTATGAGACTTTTACTTTTTATTTCTATGCTAAATCTATGTCAAATGTCTCTTATGCCATGTACTGTCTCTGTTCATACGGTTTCTTTGTTTTGTACAGTTGGCTTTGACCTACCTGTTTGAGAATGGTGCTGCCACACTGGGGCATTAAGTTCTTTCTACCAGCCAGCCAAAGAGTCACCCAATAATGCATTTTCCCTCTTTTTGGATCTAGGGGACATTCCCAGCGGGGTGGATGCACAGATGGACAATCTTTGATTTTGTATGTATTATGCCTGACTAGTTCCAGTTTATTTATTTTTGACATCTGCACTTTCCATACTTAATGTCCCTCATGGTATGACACTTTTAATTTGTTTATTTGCTATTCTTGTGTCTTATGTCCCTTATTGTAGGTACTGTAGGTACTGTCTGTTCATATTGAGTCAAATCCTGTCCCTTATGGTAGGTATTGTCTGTTTGTATTGAGTCAAATCATGTCCCATGTGACGGGTACTGTCTTTTTAAATTGAGTTTTTTTTTACATAAAAAGGAAACACATACTAGCATCTTCTTAAAGTAGATCTTTCTGTAGCTTTACAAGTTTGCTGAAAAAAATGTGACAAAATACAGCAGCAGCAGTATAATTTTTCATAATTAGGATCTGTCCTATTATTTAATCCTTCTTCTCCAGGCAGTCACTTTGCTTAGGATGCACTCTTTTATCAGTCTGCTGCAGGTAGAATGAAGCATTTCCTTTGTTTCCCTTCCGCAGTGACTACACATCAACATAGTAACTTTGTAGCAAGTCAGGGTGAGAGGCTGCGGTAAGAGCTGATCTGTATCAGGCATTTCTGAACACAGCCAAGAAATGCACAGGCACTACAATTTACATGAGAATAAATAAACAATGTGTATAGTGACCCTGGATGATGCCTGAATAAAGAATTCTCTCTACTTGTAAGGGCCAAGTAAGGGTGACCAGATTTTTAAAATGAAATCCGGGGACATATTTTTTTTTTACTAGTAATGGCGGCAATCAGCGACTCTCTGCCCGTCGCCGCCGTCACCCGCCTCACAGCCTGTCAAGTCTTACTCTCCGGGTCCCGGCTACTACTGGGTGGGGAGTGGAGGAAGATCACTCCGCCAGGGAAGGCAAGGAGCTAAGCAGGCAGGCGGCTGACCGGGACTTGAGCCAAGGCAGAAGAACATGGGAGCGGAGCTGAATGGGCATGCACCCGAAACTGAAGAAATATTTCCTCCGCTCCGACCAACACATGATCATCAGAAAGGGGCACAGATAATGGAAAAAATACACCCCCCCCCCTAAGCTAGTAGGATAGGGTGACCAGACATCCCCAGTTTCAGGGGACAGTCCCCAGATTGAGGACACTGTCCCCGGACCAAGTCTGTCCCCAGTTTTGTCCCCGGATTGGATTTGAACAGGGGCTGCGGCAATTTCAAAGACAGTCAGTGCAGAATGAAAAAAATAATAATCTGAATTACACCCCCCGCTCTGCCAGTCCTACTAGCTTAGGGGGGTGTAATTTTTTCCATTATCTGTGCCCCTTTCTGATGATCATGTGCTGGTTGGAGTGGAGGGAATATTTCTTCAGTTTCGGGTGCATGCCCATCCAACTCCGCTCGCATGTTCTTCTGCCTTGGCTCAAGTACCGGCCAGCCGCCTGCCTGCTTATCTCCTTGCCTTCCCTGGCAGAGTGATCTTCCTCTGCACCCCACCCAATAGTAGCCGGGGCCCGGAGAGTAAGTCTTGACAGGCTGTGAGGCGGGCGGCGACGGGCAGAGAGTCGCTGATTGCCGCCATTACTACTGTGTTTCCCCGAAAATAAGCCCGGGTCTTATAAGAATTTTGGCAACAAAAGACACAGTAGGGCTTATTTTCGGGGTAGGTCTTACCATGTAATGTGCTGTCTTCTCTCCCCCTCTCTCTCCTTGCCTGACAGGAATCCCCAGTGTGAATTGAGTTAAAATGCTTGTAAAATCCTATAATCCACTCGATTACAGTAGTATATAATGTACAATGTGTGTGTTTCTGTAATATAATTGTGCCAAATACCTTCATTATAGAGCTGATCTGCGCTTCTGTGACCCGCCGGAGCTCTCTACCCCACAAATATATTACAGAAACACACACATTGTACATTATATACTACTGTAATAGAGTGGGTTATAGGATTTTACAAGCATTCTAAACTAGGGCTTATTTTCGGGGTAGGGCTTATATTGCAGCCCTCCTGGAAAATAACGCTAGGTCCTATTTTCGGGGGAAACACGGTAGGGAAAAAATAAATATGTCCCCGGATTTCATTTAAAAAATCTGGTCACCTTATAGTAGGAGCGGCTGTAATTCAGAATTATTTTTTTTTTAAATTATGACTGTCCTTGAAATTGCCCCAGTCCCTGTTCAAATCCAATCCGGGGACAAAACCGGGGACAGACTTGGTCCCTGGAAACCGGGGATGTCTGGTCAGTCACCCTAGGCTAAGTAGCACATGAAGTAGCAGTGCCCACGACACTGATTTCCAGCTTCCAAGGTGATCCAACAGGTATGACACATACACTATATTTTCAAAAGTATTGGGACACCTGCCTTTACACGCACATGAACTTTAATGGCCTCCCATTGTCACATCTTAGTCCGTAGGGTTCACTATTGAGTTGGCCCACCCTTTGCAGCTATAAGAGCTTCAACACTTCTGGGAAGGCTGTCCACAAGGTTTAGGAGTGTGTCTATGGGAATGTTTGACCATTCTTCCAGAAGCGTATTTGTGAGGTCAGGCATTGTTGTTGGACGAGAAGGCCTGGCTCGCAGTCTCCGCTCTAATTCATACCAAAGGTGTTCTTTCACGTTGAGGTCAGGACTCTGTACAGGCCAGTCAAGTTCCTCCACCCCAAACTCGCTCACCCATGTGTTTATGGACCTTTCTTTGTGCCAGTGTTGCCAACCGTACGTTAATTTACGTACAGCACGTAAATTTAACCCCCTTTTTCGGGTGTACGTAAAGTCCGTTGTGGGCATCGGCTGCCCATAAAAAAGATGGCCGCGAGCCGACCATGCAACTGCGCATGCGCCGTTGCGAAGCCGGCCGGACTCGGGAAAGCTCGTATGCGTTCGGCCGAGCGGCGCATGCGCAGTAACGTAATGGCGCCGCCCGGCGCCATTTTTGAATAGACTTTCAGCCAGGACGGGACTCGGGAGTGCTCGCGGGGCAGGCTACAGTGTCTCGCAGTCACCGTAGGAGGAGAGGACTCGGCCGAGCAGGGGTGAGGAGGAGGAAGAGGGGGGATATAAAGTAAGAGGAGGACTGCACTGGGAGCGGGAGCCGGGAGGGTGAAGCGGCCATGGCATGCAGGGGAGGGACGGAGACTGATGTGCTCTCTCTGTCCACCATCATATAACTTCTCCTCCACATCATCAGTATGCTGTGTCCTCCTTCCGTGCCCTTTTCACCTCTCCACAGGTCAGAGCTGCCCTGACCTGTGGAGAGGTGAAAGGGGCACAGAAGGAGGACAGCATACTGATGATGTGGAGGAGAAGTTATATGATGGTGGACAGAGGAGGAGGCCACTGTGAGGGGGTAAGGAGGACCCTATCATGTCCGCAGCCTCTGTCCCCCTCCTGTGTCATGTCCGCAGCTTCTGTCCCCCTCCTGTGTCATGTCTGCAGCCTCTGTCCCCCTCCTGTGTCATGTCCGCAGCCTCTGTCCCCCTCCTGTGTCATGTCTGCAGCCTCTGTCCCCCTCCTGTGTCATGTCTGCAGCCTCTGTCCCCCTCCTGTGTCATGTCCGCAGCCTCTGTCCCCCTCCTGTGTCATGTCCGCAGCCTCTGTCCCCCTCCTGCGTCATGTTCGCAGCCTCTGTCCACATCCTGCGTCATGTCCGCAGCCTCTGTCCACCTCCTGCGTCATGTCCGCAGCCTCTGTCCCCCTCCTGTGTCATGTCCGCAGCCTCTGTCCCCCTCCTGTGTCATGTCCGCAGCCTCTGTCCCCCTCCTGTGTCATGTCCGCAGCCTCTGTCCCCCTCCTGTGTCATGTCCGCAGCCTCTGTCCACCTCCTGCGTCATGTCCGCAGCCTCTGTCCCCCTCCTGTGTCATGTCCGCAGCCTCTGTTCCCCTCCTGTGTCATGTCCATAGCCTCTGTCCACCTCCTGCGTCATGTCCGCAGCCTCTGTCCACCTCCTGCGTCATGTCCGCAGCCTCTGTCCCCCTCCTGTGTCATGTCCGCAGCCTCTGTCCCCCTCCTGTGTCATGTCCGCAGCCTCTGTCCCCCTCCTGTGTTATGTCCGCAGCCTCTGTCCACCTCCTGTGTCATGTCCGCAGCCTCTGTCCACCTCCTGTGTCATGTCTGCAGCCTCGGTCCACCTCCTGTGTCATGTACGCAGCCTCTGTCCACCTCCTGTGTCATGTCCGCAGCCTCTGTCCCCCTCCTGTGTCATGTCCGCAGCCTCTGTCCCCCTCCTGTGTCATGACTCTGCAGCCTCTGTCCACCTCCTGTATCGTGTCCGCAGCCTCTGACCATCTCCTGTCTTTTATGTCTGCAGTCTCTGAGGGGATCCTAGAAAGATGTCAAGAGTGGGAGCGCCGTGATGGGGGTTACGGGAAGAAACGGACGTGTGGACTGTGGAGAGGAGGTCAGAGCCGCCAAGCTGGAGCCGTCTGACTGAGCCCCGCACTGTGGACCTGAGAGCAGGTCAGTGACAGCGCCGCCAGGCCAGTCTGAGGGGGGGGGCACTGATCTAAGGAGGGGAGTAAATACAATAATGTAAGGGGGCACTGATATAAAAGGTCCCCCCCTATATTAGTACCCCCCCTTACCTTAGTGTATTCACTCTGTGGAAGGTGGTCTCTATTCACCAGAGCCCCCCTCCACATCAGAGTTCCCCCTTACATCATGATCTGCAGCGTTCCCCTTTACATAAGAGTTCCCTTGCACTGTAAGGGGGCATCCTGCAGACTCTGATGTAAGTGGGAACTCTGTGCTGGCTGGGTTATAGTACCCTAACCTTCATGTGAATTGAGAAATATGTTTTTTTACTTTTGTTTAACTGAAACACATTGATATTAGCATTAGCTGTGTGTTTATAGTTGAAATATTGATATTTGCACTGCTTAGCACTAAAAACAGTAATTTTAGGTACTTTTTTGCAGCGTCAGTAAAAAATGTGGCTCTGCCAGTAATCTTCATTATTTTTGCCAGTAAGAAATTGGGCCGTACAGAAATTTTGGCATCCTTGCCAGTAAATTTCACTTCAGGGGGTTGGCAACACTGCTTTGTGCACTGGTCCAAATCATTTGGTGGAGGGGGGATTATAGTGTGGGCAAAAGGGGGGGGGGTTTGCGCTAATGTATAATAATATAACCACACAATATGTGAATAAACAAATATCAACAAAGAAATTCTGTCAAAAAGGTGTGACTAATACACTAATGAACACCAATAATAGTAATACAACTAAATGTGCACCAGTGTACTAATAAAAGTGCAATACTAAAATATCCTGGTGAATGTGAAAAACAACAAACTGTGCATGAGGTTCAATAATGCAATGGTATAATGGTAAATGCAATCACAAAGTCCATATGATGTCTGTCTAATATTTCCAAAAAGGTATATCCAATCAGTGATGTTCTTAAATGTAGTCAGGGTCTTCTATATTAGGTACCCAATTGTAGTATTGAACCACTGGTGTATCCTACACCTGTCTCTCAATATTCTCACCTCACTTCGGAATTAAACTGGCATAACATGGGGTCTTGTCTTTCACTTTATATCCTCTCCACTTAAATCTGGCATGGGTATGGCCACCACCACTCACGCTACCTGAAAATGGAAAGGGGGGGGGAGCGAAGCTCCAACCCAGGGTCCAACAAGGGAACAGACAAGAAGCCTCCAATGGTGTAGTATTTCGGTAAAAACTAGGGTTTTTATTGAGAGTTAAAAAGGTGGACTCTTACATCACAACTGAAAAAGATAAGCAATACAGAGAATTGCGGCATGCTAAGCGCCGTCTTACTGTTATTCTGCTGTTTCCGATCCTGGATGTGATGCCGCAATCCTTCCCTACGGCGTTACGTCACGTACCTCGTGACTTCTTCAGGTACCTGAAGAAGTCACGAGGTGTTTGTATTGTAAACATTCCTTGTAATAGAAAAAAAGCCAGCTAAAGAAGAGACTACCGGGGTTATGGCAGCTATGTGCTGCCATAACAATGATATTCCTCTTCAAACTGCCAGCATATAACAACGACGGGCGGTCCATAAGTGGTTTAAAACGATATTAGCACTATTTGGAGCTCTTTTTCTCTTACATATATCGAGTTATAATGGAGGCACAACAATGGGGCAACGAGGAGGAAAGCATGATTTGTTAGTCCAGGGTGACTGAAAGGCTTTATTTGACCAAACGTAAGTGTGAGGTCACACTCTGTGAGGTGAGCGCATTTCTTATGGGGGAGCACTGAGGTGAACAGATACAAAGCACGGATTTTTGAGGATTTTAAAAGATTCAACAAGTTAAAACTTTTTCCTGACATTTTCATGAATTAAATATTTGACTGCACTCAAGCACAGGATTTATATTATTACAAGAAGAAATACACATGAATGTATCATATTATTGTATATTCACATGTTATTATGTTGGCACTCATATTTGTACAGGAGAATTGTGATACAATAAGAGCCCATTCACACAGGGGCAACTTTGGATCCGACTTCAAGTCACCCCAAGTCGCCCCTAGTCGTCTCAAGTCGCGCTACATGAAAAAATCAATGTAAGTGAATGGATCCATCTTAATGCACACTACTGCAGTCGCTCCGACTTCAGAAAAGGTTCCTGTACTACTTCAATCCGACTTCTAGGCGACTTGTACCCATTGATTTCAATGGAAGTCGCCTCCAAGTCGGATCCCCTGTCTTAACTGAAGCAACTTTACAGGAAATACAAATAGTTTTCTCGGCAAACCCCTCCCTCCCCCCTCCCTCCCACAGAGCTGATTACTCTTTGATTGGCCACTGGCAAAGTCCCCTGTCCCAAGTCGCGCTGTGATTCATACTCAAGCCGTGTCCAAGTTGCCTCCCAAAGTCGCGCTGGAAGTCGTGTTGCCCCTGTGTGAATGGAGTCTAAGTGGTTGTATTTAAAGTTGTTTATACTTCTTAGATCACTTTTCCTATGTTTAAAAAAAGCTAAAACGCGGAAGTACCAGTGTGAATGAGGCATTACACTTACACATTACTTAGCATTTACTAAACAAGAAAAAAATAAATCTAATGACAGATCCACTTTAATAGGTAAGAAGCTGGTTTCAGCCTACGCAGCCTTTGTCACTGCCGAAGTCCCTTCTTTCTGGGATCAAAGCAGTAAGAAATGTAACAGCCTTGTTTCAGCCTACACAGCCTTATCACAGCTAGTAACCAGCTATGATTGAGGTCATGTAGACTGAAACAAGGCTGTAACACTTTTTACTGATTGAGCCCAAAAAGAGGGACTTTGGCTGAGAGTTGCTGTGGTTATTGCCGGAGATTTGCAAGATGGAGTGGTGTATTTCTCCTATGTATACATTTCAAGAGATACATATTTTACAAGTGGCCCATCACTACAAAATGTACTTATTATACATAATTAATTTATTTATTAATTTACCCTTGTAAAGCACACATAAACGGTTTGCGCTTCATAAATTCTGTATTATAATCATAATTGGATATTTAGTATGGTGTCCCTAGCTCTAGCTTTTGAGGAAGCAGGTAATTTCATATAATATGTGAGCGTTATCCAGCTATGCCCAAGAGGGTTTCTACTTCCTGGAAATTCTTGTGTGCTTTTTTGTATTTCATATTTATGTAAGTGTTTATGAATTTCCTTATTGCGTTTTTTTGGGTGCACTTTATTTTATATATATACATAGTCATATATGTTTATATTAACTGACACTTTTTAATTGTTTCTCTATGTGTATATTGTTAAAGGGGTTGTGAAGGTAATTAAAAAAATAAAAATAACAAACATGTCTATACTTACCTACTCTGTGCAATGGATTCGCACAGAGCGGCTGGGAACCTCCTCTTTTCGGGTCCCCCGCCAGTGCTCTGTCAGAAACCATGAATCAGCCCAAGACAGAAGTGCAGTTAAAATCACACTTGTTTAATAATATTTATTGTAAAATGTAAACAGAGCAACGTAGGCAAATCATAGTCAGAGTTCGGTAACCGAAACAGATAGTCAGACAAGCCAGGACGTCAGGGAGACAGAGATCAGCGTACTTCAGAACAGGCCAGGAAATCAGGAAACCGGAGAATCAGCGTAGTGGAATAGCAAGCAGGATCAGGAACGAGAAGGGACATCAGCCAAGAAAGTCTTCAACAGGTACACAGGAGAGAGTCTCTGGATGTGTTGACCAAGGCGAAGGCAGAGGGGAACTGAACTGGACAGCTTAAGTAACCAGCAGGACTGACCAACAGGATACCATCACCAGGTGAGTCACTGTGGAAAAGATTAGAGCTGCCAATTAACCGACAGCTGAGCGGCCTGCTCTGAGAAGGAAAGGCTGGGCCCAGCCCTGACATGCTTCTGGCCCCTCCTCTCTGGCCAATGCCCCCACGGGAAGCTGCTTCCCATGGGGGGTATTTGTGCATGCTCGCACCCAAGTCCCTCTGCTGGGTCTATTGACACAGGGGTCTCAGGTAAGTAAAGGGGGGCTTTACATTAGCAGTTAGAGCATCTTATAACTTCTATCAATGTCTGGTTAAAGCTTGTAGTAGGAGTTTTCATTTTCCCCTGATTGTCCTATGAGGTTGCAGGACCCCTGACCCTCTGTCTGGACAGTGCTGATTGGCCCTGTGCTGATCACGTGCACTCTCCCAAGAAAAAAAAACACTCCAGAAATACTTACCAAACTGAGCATGTCCAGACTGTCCCCAAGGCTCTGATCTATCAGCAGATAGATTGGGGACTGTGGAAGAAGGGGAGGATAAGAGAAGATAGGGTCAAATAGTCTTTTTACACAGTGCAGAGGAATAACCCCTTAGGTTCCACGGTGAGTATAACAAGCATGCTTTACTGCATATACAGGCTGATTTTACTGTTGTAGGTTCAGTAACACTTTAATGATCGCTTAGAATGTGTACATATGGAAAATAATCCATTATTTCTTTATAAGCAGGAATGCTAATCACATGCCCTAATACAAAGATGACCACTAGAGGAAGCATTTATAAATCTGCCCAAGAAACACAATGATAAAAAAGATGTAATAGCAAGAAAGTAAACATTTAAAAGTCACATCAAATAACTTATTTTAGGTACATGTTAGAATATTAAATTAAATATAATATAGCTTCCCATACAGACACCATGTAGGGAGAGTGAAATAACGAGGTGTTTGCAGACGTGAAAACCACCAGATGGTAAGCGATAAAACGGCTCATCTTCCGTCAAATGATGTTTTAGTTATTAGGATGGCTATTACAGACAAGATTAGGTTTAATGTTTTAACCAAAAAGATCACACAGAAATATAGATTGCCTCCTGCATTTAAAATGACTAGTCGAAAAATGCCTTTTAACTCCATATTTGACTTTGAGCTCTGTAGTAATACATATAAAAGTCTTATTGTAGCATACTTATTGAAGATGATCATATTTTAGATGGTATATATTTGAGAATATGAGAAAGTAAGACAGAGTAGGATAGACCACCTCCACAGTCACTGCAGATTGTGCTAAAACTCATTTGATTCTATCAGTTTCAGATCTGCTGAAATCAGTGCTTCTACCCTGTTAGCCTGATTAAATATGAGAATTGTGAACAGTTCAGTACTAATAAATTATGGATCCTGTCCATAGCTTTGAAGTACAATTCCCATGAAAATGTTGTATGCCGAGTACAATATATTGGTAGTGAAGATGAATGACCTTGTCAAGCAATTCTGGACCTTGGATGCACACTGACCTTGAGCACACCTTGTATGCCCAGTGTTTACTATGCCTGTAGTGCCAGGTGTAATAGTTGGAGCTGCCTGTTGGTTTGATAGCCTGGTTGCTTTCAATGTTTCAGAAGTGAGGATAGCACAAAATGCTACATCATATTTTGCCAAGCTTTTGATTTGCTTGTGTGTAAGCTCTACCAAGGCCAGAATTCATGTCCCCCCCCAAGATTAAAGTACATCTAGCATTGCCCCCCACCCCAGCATACACCCACACAGACACATATTCTTCATTGCAAGTATAAAATCCTAGGACAGGTCATTTTTGGACACGTTTTTGTTGCATTTTCAATAAAAGTTGTTCCTGTCTAACCCCTTTATTAAACCTCTGCTAACTCCACATAACCATAATTACCTCTTACCTCCCTTTTCTTATTTTCTAATTTGGTGGCCCAATTTATTTTGTGCTAATGTATTAGACAGTGGAAGATTGGAAATACATTGCCTGGTCTGATGAGTCTCAATTTCAGCTGCAATATTCAGATGGTAAAGTCAGAATTAGGCATAAACAACATCAAAGCATTGATCCATCTCGTCTTGTATCGACAGTTCAGGCTGGTGGTGGTGGTGTAAGGGTGTGGGGGATATTTTCTTGGAACACTTTGAGCCCCTTAGTATCAATTGAGCATCGTTTAAACGCCACAGCCTACCTGAGTATTGTTGCTGACCATGTCCATCCATTTATGACTACAGTGTAGCCGTCTTGTGATGCCACATCCAGCAGGATAATGCACCATGTCACAAAGCTCAAATCATCCTAAACTGGATTCTTGAACATCACAATGAGTTCACTGTACTCCAATGGCCTCCACAGTCACCAGATGTCAATCCAATAGAGCACCTTTGGAATGTGGTGGAACGGGATATTTGCATCGTGGATGTGCAGCCGACAAATCTGCGTGATGCTATCATGTCAAAATTGTCCGAAATCTCTGAGGAATGTTTCCAACACCTTGTTGAACCTATACCACGAAGAATTAAGGCAGTTTTTGTGTGTCTTGCCTACAGTCAAGGTGGTGGGAGTGTCATGGTCTGGGGCTGCATGAGTGCTGCCGGAACTGGGGAGCTACAGTTCATTGAGAATAGCATGAATGTCAACATGTACTGGGCCGCAGGGCAGTATTCCAACATGATAAGGACCCCAAACACACCTTCAAGATGACCACTGCCTTGCTAAAAAAAGCTGAGGGTAAAGGTGATGGACTGGCCAAGCATGTCTCCAGACCTAAACCCTATTGATCATCTGTGGGGCATCCTCAAACAGAAGGTGGAGGAGCACAAGTTCTCTAACATCCACCAGCTCCGTGATGTTGTCATGGAGGAGTGGAAGAGGACTCCAGTGGCAACCTGTGAAGCTCTAGTGAACTCCATCCCCAAGAGGGTTAAGGCAGTGCTGGAAAATAATGGTGGCCACACAAAATATTGACACTTTGGGCCCAATTTGGACATTTTCACTTAGGGGTGTACTCACCTTTGTTGCCTGCGGTTTAGACATGAATGGCTGTGTGTTTAGTTATTTTGAGGGGACAGCTAATTTACACTGTTATACAAGCTGTACACTCACTACTTTACATTGTAGCAACGTGTAATTTCTCCAGGGTTGACACATGAAAATATATAAAAAAATATTTACAAAAATGTGAGGGGTGTACTCACTTTTGTGAGATACTGTATATACACATACAGTATATATATATATATATATACATATATATGCATACATACGCATACATACAGGTGCATCTCATAAATTTAGAATATCAATACGTTTATTTATTTCAGTAATTCAATTCGGGGCTTCTTCTGCATGAATTACTGCATTAATGTGGCGTGGCATGGAGGCAGGTTGTTTTGATAGTGGCCTTCAGCTCATCTGCATTGTTGGGTCTGGTGTCTCTCATCTTCCTCTTGACAATACCCCACAGATTCTCTATGGGGTTTAGGTCAGCCGAGTTTGCTGGCCAATCAAGCACAGTGATACCATGGTCATTAAACTGGGAATTAGTACTTTTGTCAGTGTGGGCAGGTACCAAATCCTGCTGGAAAAGGAAATCAGCATCTCCATAAAGCTGTTCAGCAGAGGGAAGCATGAAGTGCTCTAGAATTTCCGGCAGGACTTGGCACCTGTCCACACTGCTAAAAGTACCAATACCTTGTTTATAAACTGATATTTTGTATATTTTTTTATTAATAAATCTTTATTTTACAAAAACAAATGTAATGAAGAGTTAGCCATGAGCTAGCATGCTGTATTTTATAATATGAGAGCTGGTTAATTTATGCTAGAGAGAATGTGGAGGTGTGGACCTCTTCTTATTGATTCCGTTTTGTGTGTGATCTAATCGGCTGTGGTCATTTACAGTACAGCTATTTATTTTTAACTGTTCAGAGCTTGCCAGCTTTGGCTCTGTTTGCTCTATATATATATATATATATATATATACTGTATATATATATATGTAGTGGGGTATTGTTTTCACCCACAGACTACAGTTCCCAGCACGCTTTGAGGCACCCAGGGTGCATTTCCCCACGCAAGGACTGCTGGGGTGGACTTTAAAAGGGAGAGGCGGGCCCCAGTTCTTTCTCTTTGGACACCCCCCTCCCAGCAAGAGGATCCCTGTGCTGACCTGCTGGGCATGCAAGGCCTGAAGCCTGGGCCTTGTACTTTCTTCCAAAGAGCCTTCCGCTCCACTGAGGAGCCTGCACAGCGTCCGATCCTGCTGTGAAGTGCCATCATCAGGAGGACCGAAGACTCGGGCATCATGGGCACTGTGAAGCGACTCACAGTAGCGGAGGTACCGGACAGGAATCGGTCTGGCCGGGTGAGAGAGCGCCAGCTCGGAACCACATCTTGCTATCTTTGTTGCCTATTAACTCTATTCAGACCCATCAGTGATTACAGTTACATTCTGGGGAGACTGTCTGCTGAACTGAGTTACTAGTCTCTCCAACTTTACAAAGTTAGCGGTCATCGCTACCCCATTGGATTACAGTGTTGTTCTTAATGTGTACCACCGAGTTTTGCTAGTGAAGATTTCTTCAACAGAACTATACCCCAAGTTATAGTCTGGCCTGACTGGGTAGTATAGGACATTGCTGGGCGCCATTTTTTTGCTCACGAGGGAGGATAGCTGCAGCGGGGTTTATTAAACTGTCATTGCATTGCTGAATGTTATAACCTTTTAAAGGGGAAACTTATATTGCAGGGATCTGCATGAGGCACTGTATACTGTTCACCCTTTTTTACTTTTACCAATAGTAAAGAAGTTATAGTTAAGTATATTGGTTATCAGTGTCAATTACTGTGCTATGTTATAAAGGGGTTGTGCCATATAAAAGTAGAGAGAGTACAATTATACCATCCCCTTTCCTAACTGTGCCACGAGAGGTTAGAGACAATTTCCAGGGGTTGACAGCGGTGCACTACAAGGCCCAGGAAAACAAACAGGCAGCCCTCTTAACTGGGGGTATCGCTACACTTGGGGGATCGGGTCCGGGATCCTTGTGGGTTGCACACTGCAATCAAGCCAGTTAAAAGTACCAGCATGGACCCGCAGGCAGTGACACAATGGTGCGCAGAGCAGACTGTGGATCCAGCCCGGGCGGTGGCTGTTGAACTCCCGGAAGGGATCCAGGAAAAGGAAGAGGCAAAGCAGTTTATAATGTCAATATCGCCACAATGGAAAGCATGGGCGGTGGATGTAAAATCAGATACCTCAGGGGCATATGCACTAGTGGAGTGGACAAGAGGAGTCCCAGCAGAGTTCAGAGGGCAGAGTGTAAAGGCCATAGATGACCAAATGTATCGCTTAGTGCATACTGAGGCTGTGAAGAAAGAGTCTCCACGAACCTCCCCATCATTGTCTCTGTCACTTCTCTCCAAAATGGGAGCCAGTCGCGAGACGAAAGCCCCGGAATCACCCCTGGCCGCCATAGGGCCGGAACTGCTGACTGCCCTGGGAGACTTTGTTACCAAGTGTCAGAAAAACAGCACGGTACATGTGGAAGCCGGGTACCGGAAACTCCGGGTGTTTTCAGGAACACAACCTGTGCCACCCGGGGAGGAAGACTTTGACACCTGGATTGAGCAGGCAATGCAGGCAGTAGAAGGTTGGGAAGTTCCAGAAGAAGCAGCACATCAATGAAAGCTTGAAGGGTACTGCTGCTGAGGCTGTGAAAAATCTTAGGTGCAGCAATACTGTGTGTACTGCAATGGATTATCTGTCTGTGTTGCAGGAGGAATTTGGCCAGCTGGAGAAGGTGTCGGAGCTGGTGTATCAATTTGAACATACCCTCCAGCAGCCGAGGGAGAAGTTGTCTGAGTATGTCCGGAGACTGAATAGAATTCTGTGCCAAATTGTACTGAGAAAGGGAATGCAGCCACAGGTCATAGACGCTGCCAGGATGAAGCAGATCCTGAGGGGAGCCTTACGTTCGGATCCAGTTTGGCTTCACCTGAAGACCTCTGACGGAGTCATGCCTCTGAGTTACCCAGACCTTGTGAGGATCATAAGGGACGAAGAGGCCTTGCTGAAGGATCAATAGGGGGTTGAGAAGACCACTCCACCTGTTTCGGTGGGAGTCAGAACGGCAGTAGCTACCGAACGTGACTCAGAAGTAGAAGCCTTGAAGTCTCAAATGGCCCAAGTACTGGATTTATTGACCTCTTTATTGGCCAAGGACTCAGGAGCCAAGGAGAAAGAAGAGCCCATGAGGGAACCGGACCAAAATTTTCCCATTCCAACATCCCAAAAATAAGGAAAGAAATTGTGTGCTTCAATTGTGGAGGAGCCGGCCACACTGGGAAAGTGTGCCCCAGTCCAAGGAAGAACCGAGGCACTAAATACCAGCAGGCGGAAAACTTCAGAGGGCCCCGGTGAAGGAGTCAGCCGGGCGCCTGCTACTTACAGAAAGCTCCAAGAAGATCCAAAAACAAGCAGAGCAAAAAGAGAAGGGAAACAATGCCCCTCCTAAAACCCCCCATACCGCCTGTCGGGAGTTGAAATTTGACAACCGGAAAAAGATTAATGCATACCAGGTCCAAAAAGGGTTGAGGTCCAGACAGTGGCGGCCCGTCCATAGGGGGCGCCCGGGTGCCGCCCCCCCCCCCCCCCTCCTGTAGTCACAAGAAAAAAATTCCCCAAAAAATGTCCTTTAAGTAAGTGCACTTGAGCGCCGGACACCAGTGCCCTATGGGAAACGCCACGTCAAAGCAATCACGAGATTGCAGACATGGCGCTTAATTTGCGAGCTTTTAACCCGCCTTGCGGCGCAATGCAAAGCTTCCGCCCGTAGAATCACTATGGGCGCCGGGCGGGAGCATTGTTGTTTGACTTTCACAGCTGTTACTTCCGGGTTTCGTGGAATAGACGAAAACCTGAAGTGATGTCACGTCGGCAGCTCCATTCTTTGCATGGCCCGAGCGGAGCTGCAAGCAAGCAAGTAGGAAGACACTGTACAGCCGCGGCTTTTAGCATGTTATATGACATTTTCCTGGGTCCCATCAAGTCAACAACAGAGCCCAGGAGATGACAGCACAGGAGGGACTTTTTTTCAATTTTCGGGCGCAGGCAGATAAACCTGCGCCACATATAGCTCTGCACAGTCCCGGCCAGCCGCCCTTCACTTTCTTTGCCTTCCCCTATGGCGGATTGATTCATATATAGATCCGGACCGCTCCTCTCCCCCATGTGCTGGCGCTGAAGCCTGAGAGACTCATGCGAGGCAGTGACTGGCAGCGAGTGGAGGTGCACAGGCAAGCAGCCCCCTGCACTCAGTGACACTGACACAGCAGCACACAGGCTACTCTGTAATTAAGGTACAGTCCCCAGACTCCCTGCTGTGTGCTTGTGATCATTATCATGATCAAAGCACAGCAGGTGCTGTATGGCTATGTCAGTGTGTTATATGGTTGTTGTTTCGGCTGCATTGTGTGTTAGAGACTACTGTACCACTGTACAGCTATAACAAAGTCAGCACCCAACAACCATATGACACACTGTGACAGAGCCATATAACACCTGCGGTACTGTGATTATGATAATGGTGATGATCGCAGTGAGATGCTAGTTTATATTTGTGTTTGCGGGGGGGGGGCAGTAAAAACAAGCAGCTGACCTATGTTTTTACCACCCCCAACCATTTTCCTTTAAGAACCTTTCAGCCAAGCTTTCCAATTAGGGACATCTCTCAGTTTTTCAAGCGGACCTGTTTGAAAGCTCCATGGAGGTCTATGGGGCAGAGCCAGAGCGGGACATGGGTTAGGGAGCAGAGCGGAGCATGTTTCCTGGCGGAAAACAGCAGGCACAGCACAAGTACCCGCTCATCATCAGTGCTGCAAGGACGGAATAAGAGGCTCAGGAACAGCAAGCACCACTTTGCCAACTCATAGGCTACACCGATGGACACTGATAGACTGCATAGGTGGACACTGATGAGGTGGCACTGATAGACTGCACAGGTGGACACAAATAAGGTGGCACTGATAGACTGCACAGGTGGACACTGATAGACTGCACAGGTGGACACTGATGAGGTGACACTGATAGACTGCACAGGTGGACACTGATGAGGTGACACTGAGAGACTGCACAGGTGGACACTGATGAGCTGACACTGATAGGCTGCACTGTTGGTTTACTGATGGGCTGCACTGGTGAGCACTGATAGGCTGCACTGGTGAGCACTCATGAGGTGGCCCTGATGGACACTGATAGGCAACACTGGTGGCACTGATAAGCTGCACTGATGAGACTGCACTGATGAGGCCATACTGATCAGGCTGCATTGGTGGGCACTGATAGGCTGCACTGGGGAGGCTGAACTAATGGGCATTGATAAGGCTGCACTGATTGGCACTAACGAGGCTGCACTAATTGGTGGCATTGATGAGGCTGCACTGATGAGGTGGCATTGATGGGCACTGATAGGCGGCACTTTTGGTGGGTGTGATTTTTTTTGGGGGGGGGCAGCATTTAATTATTGAAACCAGGCAGCACAGTGTCCTGGGCCAGCCCTGCATCCACTACTGTGGGTGGGTGGTTGGGTGAGCAAGCAGAGCCTGAACATTGCTGCACTGCTTTGTCTGATCTTACTGTAGTGGTAAAAAAAAATTTTGGGGGGGGGGGGTAATGAAAAATGATGCTGAGCTGTATAATCCTGACTCTATAAGTGGAAGCAAGTGGAATACAGGGGACGGAGTGGGTGGATTATATAAGGGGTGTGGCTTATGAGAAGTGGGAGGGGCCAAACGTGGAGGGGCAGGGTCTTGCGCCCCCCCATCCTAAAACTTCACCAGCCGCCACTGGGTCTAGAGAAAAATGGAAGAAGAAGAAAATACCACTAGGGAAATCAAGGAATCCAAAGGAGGAAATACCCCAAAAGAAGTTCCCAGATAAATTAATTAGACCCTCCCCTCTAGTCCCCGTTCAAGTGGAGGGAGTCTACACTAAGGCCCTCCTAGATACCGGAGCCCAAGTGACTCTCTTATACAGAGACTTTTATCGGAAGCATTTGAGTCACGTGCCTTTGCAGAAGCTGGAAGACCTACAGATAGGGGGGATTGGCACTCGCAGCTTTCCCTACGATGGGTATGTCTCAATCAGGCTGGCTTTTGATCCATCAGTGACGGGAAAGGCGGAAGTCTTTGACACCCTGGCGGTAGTTTGTCCTCGCCCGTCAGGGGCTAACACCAGTTGCATGTTGATAGGGACCAACACTGACCTGGTCAGGAGACTGCTGACCCCTCTAGTGAAGGAGCGGGGTTCTCCCAAACAGAAGATTCACCCCATGCTGCAACAGGTCTTCCAGAAGTTGATCCTGGAGCAAAAGGCCCCGGAAGAGGGGGTGGGAAGAGTCTGGAGACTGTCCAGAAGAGAGAAGATACTGCAGCCTGGTGAGGTGACCTGTCTTCAGGCTACGGTAAAACTCTCCTGGGAGCAGCCAGGTCCCTTTGTGGTCATGGAGCCAGACCCCTTCAACACTCATCAAGGATTGGAAGTGATCCCTGAAGTGGTCCCGTTGAGGGCATTGAAGAAGGTGAAGGGCCAGATTCCAGTGAGCGTCAGAAATGTCACTAATTCTCCTGTGAAGATCCCAGCCCGGGTACTACTGGGCAAAGTGAATCCTGCTACCCCAGTGACCCTGTCTGAATTAAAGACGAAAGGAGGAGAAGCCACCCTGGAGGAGCTCTGTCTGGAAGATACCACCTTGCCAATGAAGTGGAAAGAGATAGCCAAGGCTCAGCTGACCACATGGAGAAAAATATCCTCGGAAGATGAGTTTGGCATGGGGTGTGCGAGGAGTGCCACCCATAAAATCCGTCTTCAGGAAGACAAACCCTTCCGGAAGAGGGTCCGACGAGTTCCCTTGGCTGACTTGGAAGATTTGCATGAGCAGTTGACAGAGCTCAAGAGGACAGGGGTCATTCGAGAGTCCAGAAGTCCATATGCCTCCCCCATCGTGGTGGTAAGGAAGAAAAACGGGTCGCTGAGACTCTGCATAGACTACAGGACTCTCAATAGGAGGACCATACCCGACCAGTACACTACCCCCCAGGATAGAAGATGCTTTGCAGAGTCTGTCTGGGGCCAAGTGGTTCAGTGTCATGGACCTGAAGAGTGGGTATTATCAAATCCCAATGCACCCTGAAGATAGAGAGAAGACGGCCTTCATCACTCCAGTTGGATTCTATGAATTTAATAGGATGCCTCAAGGCCTGTTGGGAGCCCCCGCTACTTTCCAGAGGTTGATGGAGAAGACAGTTGGGGACATGAATCTTATCGAAGTCCTGGTGTACCTAGATGACATCATTGTCTTCGGGAAGACTCTGGAGGAGCATGAAGAAAGGTTGGAGAAAGTCCTGAAGAGACTCAGTGAAGAGGGACTAAAACTCTCCAGGGAAAAATGCCAGTTCTACCAATCCTCGGTCCACTATCTGGGACACATAGTATCTGCAGAAGGAGTGTCTACAGATCCCGATAAACTGGACGCAGTCACCTCCTGGCCCAGACCAACTACAGTGACTGAGCTCAGATCCTTCCTGGGGTTCTGCTCTAACTACCATAGATTTGTGGAAGGGTTTGCAAAGATTGCCAAACCCCTGAATGAGCTACTGAAGACGGAAGGAGAGGAAGATGATACTGGCCCCAGGAAGCCTGGAGAGTCTGTGGAAGACCAGTGGACAGGGGAGTGTGAAGAAGCCTTCCAGATGTTGAAGAAGAGTCTGACCACTGCACCAGTCCTGGTCTATGCTGATCCCAAGAAGCCATATGAACTGCATGTAGATGCCAGCCATGATGGTCTAGGAGAGGTGCTGTACCAAGAATATGAAGGACAGTTACGCCCAGTTGCCTATGTTAGTAGAAGTCTGGCACCAGCAGAAAAGAACTACCCCACCCACAAGTTGGAGTTCCTGGCCCTAAAGTGGGCAGTCGTGGATAAACTCAGAGATTACCTGTATGGAGCTGATTTCACAGTAAAGACTGACAATAATCCACTCACCTATCTCTTCATCACGGCCAAGCTGGATGCCACTGGTCACCGTTGGTTAGCAGCCCTAGCCGGATTCAACTTCAGCCTAAAGTATAGGCCTGGAGCTGGAAACCGTGATGCAGATGCATTGTCCAGAAGAGCTCACGCACCCACCCATTATCCAGAAGATTGGACCCAGGTAACCCCGGATGGGGTACGGGCCTTGTGTCAAGGATCACAACTTCAAGCTAGTGGTGGGTCAAGGGCTGTAGAGATCGGTGTTTTGGTGGTGGGGTTGCCTAAGTGTTACTGCGATGTGACCCAAGTTGGAGAGGATGACCTGCCAAAGCTGTCCAAAGAGGACCTAAGGAGAGACCAGTTGGAAGATCCCTGGGGAAGATTAGCTTTGAGGGCATTGGAAGACCAGGATCCAGGCAGGCTTCTGAAGGACCCCTCAAAGGTGGCCATATTGGTCCACAAAGAATGGGACAAGTTACAGGTGCATCAAGGGGTGGTCTACCGAAGGGGTCCCTCTGATGACCTGGAAGAGAAGTGGCAACTGTTTTTGCCGGAGAAACACAGAAGAACTGTCTTGGCTGCCCTACATGATAATCATGGCCACTTGGGGGCCGAACGAACATTCCAGCTCGTAAGGGATAGGTTCTATTGGCCTTGTATGCGGGCTGAAGTGGAGGAGTACTGTCACTCCTGTGCTCGCTGTATTCAAAGGAAGACATTGCCACGTCAAGCTGCCCCAATGGGACATCTGCAGAGTCAGGGACCCTTGGACTTGGTGTGCATTGACTTTCTCTGTCTAGAACCTGACTTAAGTGGACAAGGAAATGTTCTGGTGATAACCGACCATTTCACCCATTATGCTCAGGCCTTTCCAGCCAAAGATCAGAAGGCCTCCACCGTAGCCAAACTCTTGGTGGAAAAAGACCTCTCTCCTCCACCCCTCCTCTTCTTCTTCCTCCATGGCCTCTTCCTGTGCTTTGTCCTTGGAACCAGCGGTGCTCCGTAGGCGTTCAAGGGGCTACACAAGTACGCAGGCAAAAAGATGCCATGCCGTGCTTGAGCATATTTCAGAAGCGGTTTGGATACCTCCTGTAGAAGATTCCCCTGGACCATCCGCAAGCTTGGATACACCTAGACCCAACACTCGGTCTCAGGTATCTCAGTCTGGAGGAATGGATGTCTCTGAACAAAGCGAAGAAGAAGAGTTTGGATGGTTGTGGCCCTCTCAGGCCCCTGAGACTATGTCTATAGATCTTCCACCCTCTGAAGGTACCGTGGATTGTACATTGAATGTGGAAGCCACTGAGTTTGTTCCGTCCAGCCCTCTGTCTGAGGGGTGGGAAGATGCCATGTGGTCACCTTCTGCTGATCATCAAGAGGACTCTCAGCACCTTCCCGCACCTGATCTGGATGCTCCGGAAGTATTGGAACCCAATACACCTACTCCAGAAGAAGAGCCTGTGGTGGATGAGACAGTCACCCCGAAAGAACAGAGAGCCAAGAGAACCATTCGTCCTCCTCGGAAGTTAACCTATGCCCAAATGGGGGAAAGTTCTGAGGATACAGTAACTACTGCTAGAAGGACAATACCAACACCTGGTCCCTCCACTGTGCATTTGGTGGAGGGCAACCCCAGCTCACTTTCTGGCACAGTTAGGCAGGTCAACCCCATTGATGTGACCTGTGGGCAGGACAAGCTCCCTTCCCCGTTTTGGTGGGAGCTTCCTCTGCCAACTTATCTAGCAGCCCTCAATGAGTTTGTATTTTCTTACTGTTGATACTGTCTTTGGGGACCAAAGATTCTAAGTGGGGGGAGTGTGTAGCGGGGTATTGTTTTCACCCACAGACTACAGTTCCCAGCACGCTTTGAGGCACCCAGGGTGCTTTTCCCCACGCAAGGACTGCTGGGGTGGACTTTAAAAGGGAGAGGCGGGCCCCAGTTCTTTCTCATTGGACACCGCCCTCCCAGCAAGAAGATCCCTGTGCTGACCTGCTGGGCGTGCAAGGCCTGAAGCCTGGGCCTTGTACTTTCTTCGAAAGAGCCTTCCGCTCCACTGAGGAGCCTGCGGAGCGTCCGATCTTGCGGTGAAGTGCCATCATCAGGAGGACCGAAGACTCGGGCATCGTGGGCACTGTGAAGCGACTCACAGTAACGGAGGTACCGGACAGGAATCGGTCCGGCCGGGTGAGAGAGTGCCAGCTCGGAACCACATCTTGTTATCTTTGTTGCCTATTAACTCTATTCAGGCCCATCAGTGATTACAGTTACATTCTGGGGAGACTGTCTGCTGAACTGAGTTACTAGTCTCTCCAGCTTTACAAAGTTAGCGGTCATCGCTACCCCATTGGATTACAGTTTTGTTCTTAATGTGCACCACCGAGTTTTGCTAGCGAAGATTTCTTCAACAGAACTATACCCCAAGTTATAGTCAGGCCTGACTGGGTAGTATAGGACATTGCTGGGCGCCATTTTTTTGCTCACGAGGGAGGATAGCTGCAGCAGGGTTTATTAAACTGTCATTGCATTGCTGAATGTCATACCCTTTTGATGTGTACACTTATATTGCAGGGATCTGCATGACACTGTATACTGTTTACCCTTTTTTACTTTTACCAATAGTAAAGAAGTTATAGTTACGTATAGTGGTTATCAGTGTCAATTACTGTGCTATGTTATAAAGGGGTTGTGCCATATAAAAGTAGAGAGAGTACAATTATACCATCCCCTTTCCTAACTGTGCCACGAGAGGTTAGAGCCAATTGCCAGGGGTTGACAGCGGTGCACTACAAGGCCCAGGAAAACAAACAGGCAGCCCTCTTAACTGGGGGTATCGCTACATATATATATATATATATATATATATATTGCTTATTTCTCATTTTTCATATTTATATTTATCTAACAACAAAGAAATAAAAAATTGTCTTGGGCCGCACATAAAATACACTAACAATAAGGACAGCCGGTGAGCAGAAAATGTCAGGGAGATCACAAGTTAATGATCACTAATATAAATAATGTACCTATCTGAGTAATAAATCTTATTTTTTTTGTAATATTTTTTATTAGAAAAGTAACAGATGACAGCATTAAACTAGTGCGATATTTGACACTGTGTTTGATGAACTAACGCATTAATATCTGGTGCGATGGATGGATTATTTTTTTTTCTATTATTGCCCTTTGTGTGCTTCATTCTTAAAAATAGTTGCTCACAAATATTGGTGCTTCTGAAAACTGGTACCATGCCTGATGGGAAAGAATGGGGTATTTTTCTTTGATGGGATAAAACTTATAAAAGTCCAGTAAAGAGAAACTGTCAAATTTTCCTTAGGCAGCATATGTTCACCAAGTGTAGACGCATTGTTACAAAAATACTGCATCTGAGCACCACAAACCAAAAACACAATTTCATTCATTTTGAATTTTCAAAATGAAAATCCATCCATGTCTCCATGATTTAAATTGGTTGAGAAATCACTTTGAAAAATACCCCCCTAACATTTCTGGCCGTGGCCTTCTTGAGTAAGGAGCAAAAGATTAATGAAGCATTTACTTCCTGGAATACATCTGCCCTCAGCTCAAGCATGCATGCAGGAGAGTGTGTTTAGCTGAGTAAGCCCCTCCTTCTCTCCTCCCCTTCTAAAGACTCCTGGGCAGTGGCGGCCCATCCATTAGGAGCGCAGCGGCACCGCACTCCTAATCCATGCGCCCCGGCCCATAATCTAAATGTAGTGCTCCGGGCGCATGGATTTCAATGTTTTTTTTTGTTTGTTTTTTAAGCACATGATTAGAGCCAGAGGCTCTAATTGGCTTCAAAAAAGGGTGGGCTCGGGGCACAGAGCACTGCGCCCTGAGCCCACCCAGTTGTGTGACATTAGCGAATGAATATTTGCTAATGTCTTCCTGCTTCTCCCGGACAATTGGCACGGGAGTCTTAGGACTTATCGCTGACGTCCGTCTCCCACCGGGGGGGCCACTGTACGCTGCGGTCTTTGTCCCAAAATATTGAGCACCAGTCGCCACTGCTCCTGGGATGTATGACATAATTTGCCTAGGCAAGAAACCAGGAAACAACTGAAGAATTGTAAAAAAAAATTGCTTAAAACAAGTACATAGTCAAGTATATCATATCTATTTACTAATGCTAGCAGCATGAGGATTAAAAATAATTAATGTCGATTGGGAGAAAAGTTCCACTTTAACCACTTAAGGACCGCCGCACGCCGATGTACGTCGGCAAAATGGCACGGCTGGGAACATGGGCGTACAGGTACGTCCCCTTTAAGAGCCCAGCCGTGGGTCGCGAGCTCGCCGCCGGCGGCGCGCTCGCGACCCGGTCCTCTTCTCCGTGACCGTCCCCGTGGGAACAGCAGACCCGATCGCCGCTGGTGTCCCGCGATCGGGTCACAGAGAGGAAGAATGGGGAGAGGTAAGTGTAAACAAACCTCTCCCCGTGCTTCCTAGTGTGCTTGTCACTGATCGTCTGTTCCCTGTAATAGGGAACGACGATCAGTGATGTCACACGCTAAGCCACGCCCCCCCACAGTAAGAAACACAAATCAGGGCACACTTAACCCCTAACCCCTACAGCGCCCCCTCCTGGTTAACCCCTTCACTGCCAGTGTCATTTTTACAGTAACCAGTGCATTTTTATAGCACTGGTCGCTGTAAAAATTACAATGGTCCCAAAATAGTGTCAAAAGAGTTCGATGTGTCCGCCATAATGTCGCAGTCACGAAAAAAATCGCTGATCGCCACCATTACTAGTAAAAAAAAAAAATGTATAAAAATGCCATAAAACGACTCCCTATTTTGTAAACGCTATAACTTTTGCGCAAACCAATCAATAAACGCTGATTGCAATTTTTTTTACCAAAAATATGTAGAAGAATACGTATCGGCCTAAACTGAGAAAAAATAAATTTATATATTTTTTTGGGATATTTATTATAGCAAAAAGTAAAAAATATTTAATTTTTTTCAAAATTGTCGCTCTATTTTTGTCTATAGCGCAAAAAATAAAAACCGCAAAGGTGATCAAATACCACCAAAAGAAAGCTCTATTTGTAGGAAAAAAAGGACGCCAATTTTGTTTGGGAGCCACGTCGCACGACCGCGCAATTGTCAGTTAAAGCGACGCAGTGCCAAATTGCAAAAAGGGGCCTGGTCTTAAGTGGTTAAGTAAGTTTACAATTTTGTGTTGCGCTGCATTAATAGTCGTCTTGGGCCACATCTTGCCTGTGGGCTAAGGTGACCAGATTTTTAAAATAAAATCCGGGGACATTTTTCTTTTTCTTTTTTTATTAGTAATGGCGGCAATCAGCGACTCTCTGCCCGTCGCTGCCCGCCTCACAGCCTGTCAAGTCTTACTCTCCGGGCCCCCGGCTACTATTGGGTGGGGAGTGGAGGAAGATCACTCCACCAGGGAAGGCAAGGAGATAAGCTGGTAGGCGGCTGGCCGGGACTTGAGCCAAGGCAGAAGAACATGCAAGCGGAGCTGGATGGGCATGCACCCGAAACTGAAGAAATATTCCCTCTGCTCCGACCAGCACATGCTCATCAGAAAGGGGCACAGATAATTGAAAAAATACACCCCCCTAAGCTAATAGATGCGGGGGTGTGTAATTCAGATTTTCTTTTTTTATTCTTCACTGACTGTCTTTGAAATTGCCCCAGCCCCTGTTCAAATCCAATCCGGGGACAAAACCAGGGACAGACTTGGTCCGGGGACAGTGTCCTCAATCCGGGGACTGTCCCTTGAAACCGGGGATGTCTGGTCACCCTACCGTGGGCCTCAGATTGAACACCTTGTCCTAAAGTGTTAGTTCAGTACTTATTAAGTATTAAACATTACTGCAGGTATTAATGCACCTGTAGAAAGACGTCTGCAGTGTCAGCTCCCACATTTCTATCCTGAAAAGCAGCCACAGACATCACACGGTGGTCAGAAATGTGGATACAAACTTACTACAGAAACAGTAATGAGCAATCTGAGAAATCATAGCCAATATTCCACAGAGTGATTAGCCCAAGTTGCCGAAAGGTCGTTAGCAAAGCTTGCTTATGGCAGCTGCCACCACATCTGTACATTATCATTCCATCAAACAATGATGATGTGATATCTATGATAACCTGGAGATCTTACATCATTTTTATTGCCATCTGTTGGACTTGCATTTTGAAATTGTCAATGTCATACGTGGCTTCACATAACAGACAATTAACGCTTGGGATTTTGGGTTTGTCAGTTTACACAAAGCAAGTTTTAGGCATTCAAGTATTTTTCTGTGTCATGTCTACTCTGTGTCCTTGATCATATGTATTTTTTTTTTTAAAGAATATATCTTGGGATCTAGATTTGAAGCATCCATATTTTTGCTGTAGACATTAAATATCTTATAGTACCATCATATGTCAAGTAGAATGTTTACCAGCCATGAAACTTGTCATCCCAGACTAACAGAGCTGGGACAGTGGGATCGCGGGATGTGCTTTGATTGACAAAAGAAATGTAGAAGCAAAGGGACAAAACCCTCCGCAGCAGGCACTGTGATAAAGAATAATAAAGGGAAGGGGCTTTCTCTTCAGAGAAGGAAGGTCATCCAAATGATAGGAATAAAATAAACAACGTTTGTGAAGTTTGCTTTTCAAAAGCATTCTGGGCCTCCTGCCTCCATGGTGTGCTCAGCACTAGGAATGTTTGATATCACACACTTTGAAATGATGATATATTCATCGCTGTATACTAACCAAGTAAGTTGCTAAACAGCATCAAAGAACAAATCAAAGGGCCAGATCGGAGGCTTATAAAGGTAATAAGGGATGTTCAAACACAGCGCTGAGTTTGGATATTTTCAGGCGTCCATAGAATCATGCTCTGCAGGAAATAGCGTGAGAAAGGATTTCAGTGTTGGATTGCTTGCTGCTTATTATGAATGATGCTGCCTAACTCATTATGTGTTTTTCTTTTTTTTTTTTTACTAGTTTGCAAGGACACCGCACCATACATGAAAGGACTGTAAGCTGAAAAACATGTCATTCTTCTCATCAGAGAAGCAAAGTACAAAATGAGCTAATTTTCTTTCTTCTCCTTTTGTGCCAGAGGTAGCTTTAAATACCTCTGAATAGCTAAAAAGGCTGGCTGTTTTCTGAGAAAGGGTCAAAATGTCTCTGAACCCTAGGTACCAGTCTGGTTTTATCCAATACATCTGCATGTGGCACACATCAAGGCCAGCGAGGCCTCCAAAGTTTTTTTTCTCCACTGTGAATCCTTGTTGTTCTTTTAATCAGTGATCAGAATAGTAAAGCTTTAGAAATCTACATGGAGCTCTTTGTAAAGTTAACTTAGTGTTTGCTTTGCACTTGTTGTACAGCAATAAACAGTTTTTCATAAATAACCTAAAAAAATATAAACTTTCGTAGGAAAGCCATCAAAATTTTGGAGGGTAGGTCCTACTAAAAGAATTAAAAGCTGCATCTCATCAGATTAGAATATCATCAAAAAGTTAATTTATTTCAGTAATTCAATTCAAAAAGTGAAACTCATCTTTTATATAGATGCCTTACACACAGAGTGATACATTTCAAGCATTTCTTTCTTTTAATTTTGATGATTATTATGGCTTACAGCTAGTGAAAACCCAATATTCAGTCTCTCAGAAAATTTGAATATTACATAAGATGAATAAGAAAAAAAGGATTTTTAATACAGCAATGCTGGACACAGTGGACACAGTGGACTAACACCAACAGATTACATGTCTGCCCAAATAAGCACTGACTGTGGAAACTTCATGCTGGACCTCATGCAACTTGGATTCTGTGCCTCTCCACTCTTCGTCCAGACTCTGGGACCTTGATTTCCAAATTAAATACAACATTTTCCATAGTCCGTGATGATTTGGGGAGCCATGTCATCTGCTGGTGTTGGTCCACTGTGTTTAATCAAGTCCAAAGTCAGTGCAGCCCTCTACCAGGAAATTCTAGAGCACTTCATTATGCTTCAATCTGCTGACCAGCTTTATGGAGATGCTGATTTCATTTTCAAGCAGGACTTGGCACCTGCCCACACTGCCAAAAGTACCGAAACCAAATGATCATGGTATCATTGTGCTTGATTGGCCAGCAAACTCGCCTGACCTAAACCCCACAGAGAACCTGTGGAGTATTGTCAATAGGAAGTTGAGAGACACCAGACCCAACAATGCAGATGAACTGAAAGCCACTATGAAAGAAACCTGGTCTTCTATAACACCTCAGCAGTGCCATAGGCTGATCGCCTCCATGCTACGCCGCATTGATGCAGAAATTCTTGAAGAAGGAGCCCCGACCAAGTATTGAGTGCATACTATACTGTACATGGACATACTTTTCAGTAAGCAAACATTTCTGTATTAAAAATCCTTTTTTTTTTTTTTGCTCTTATGTAATATTCAAATTTTCTGAGATACTGAATTTTGGGTTTTCACTAACTAAGCCATAATCATCAAAATTAAAAGAAAGAAATACTTGAAAAATATCACTCTGTGTGTAAGACATCTATATAAAATATATGAGTTTCATTTTTTTAATTGAATTACTGAAATAAATTAACTTTTGATGATATTCTTATTTTATGAGATGCACCTGTATATTGTATGTACTGGGGTTGACTTTAAGGCCAATAGGCTGTTTACTTTGTAAGTGAAGTTACACTTTGTAAGGGAATTATCCCCAGAGCTTAGTGAGCAGTGGTGGCTGGTGCTCAAATTTTTTGGGGGGACGCAAACAAACTGAAAAAAAAACAACAAACACCAATTGCCACCACTGTGCCCATTAAACGCAGCCACTGTGCCCAAACGCCACCAGTTTGTCCCCAAATGCAGCCCAGTTTGTCCCCATAATACAGCCAGTTTGTCCCCCATAATACAGCCAGTTTGTCCCCAAAACAAACAGCCAGTTTGTCCCCCAAATGCAGCCAGTTTGTCCCCCATAATACAGCCAGTTTGTCCCCCATAATACAGCCAGTTTGTCCCCCCAAATGCAGCCAGTTTGTCCCCCCAATATACAGCCAGTTTGTCCCCCCAATATACAGCCAGTTTGTCCCCCATATACAGCCCGTTTGTCCCATATACAGCCCGTTTGTCCCATATACAGCCAGTTTGTCCCCCATAATACAGCCAGTTTGTCCCCCAAATGCAGCCAGTTTGTCCCCTCAATATACAGCCAGTTTGTCCCCCAAATGCAGCCAGTTTCACCCCCATATACAGCCAGTTTGTCCCCCATAATACAGCCAGTTTGTCCCCCAAATGCAGCCAGTTTGTCCCCTCAATATACAGCCAGTTTGTTCCCCCATATACAGCCAGTTTGTCCCCCATATACAGCCAGTTTGTCCCATATACAGCCCGTTTGTCCAATATACAGCCAGTTTCCCCCCCATATACAGCCAGTTTGTCCCCAAAATACAGCCAGTTTGTCCCCAAATGCAGCCAGTTTGTCCCCCAATATACAGCCAGTTTGTCCCCCCAATATACAGCCAGTTTGTCCCCCAAATGCAGCCAGTTTGTCCCATATACAGCCAGTTTGTCCCCCAAATGCAGCCAGTTTCCCCCCATATACAGCCAGTTTGTCCCCCATAATACAGCCAGTTTGTCCCCCAAATGCAGCCAGTTTGTCCCCCCCAGCCCTGCACTTACCTTCCTCGGGTCAGCGCCGTCCTTCTTCCGTCTTCGATGTCTTCTCCCGCCCTCGATGTCGCTTCAGCCAATCAGGTTACCGGTAACCAGACCCGTGAACCTGATTGGCCAGGGAAGGCACCCCCCATGCGTCCCCTGGTTAGCTGTTTAGAAGCCGATTACAGCCCTCAGGCTGTAGTTGGGAAGCCTATCAGAGCCGCTGGCTCTGATAGGCACTTCTACAGACCAACCAGACGCTGTAATTCAGATGGCCGGCGCTCAAGGGGCCGGCCATCTGAATAGTGGGCGGCAGCAATACATAGGTTCATGCAATGCATGAACCTATGTATTGTTGTGGTGAGTGACGGGCGCAGGAGCGAGCGGGGGTGGCGCTTCTGCGCCCACTATGGATGCACCACCAATGTGAAAAAAAAGGACATAAAAAAAAACTCTTAAAGGGCCTGTTTTTTTTTTGTTTTTTTTTTTGGTGACCACAGGAGGGGGGGGGGCGGCGCCCGGGCGCCCCCTATGGACGGGCCGCCACTGTTAGTGAGTGTGGTGAAATTTCAAAGAATACCCAATCACATGCAAGGAGAATAAAATAAACAGCATTTTTTTCTTGTACACGATTTGATAATGGACATCAGAAGAGCTTCGCTTCATTCAAGCACCTTGAACGGCCTTTTTGCTTTCAGTAAATCAACTTCATTATTTGCAATATTCTTAAAGTGACCATAATTAGTAGAGTAGTTCCATCTGCCCTACACTCAGTCCATGGTTCAATTAGGGCATATGGAGACATAGAATGCAAAGTTTCCCCTCAAGGGCAGGGCTTTATAGGCATAGACTGTACAACCACTATAGGGTAAAAAATTATTAGATTGTTTATTGTACAAATTACAAAAAAGTATATATAGAAAGTGACACAAAAGCAATAATTTCATGAAATTTAAATAGGTCATATAATCATACAGGGTTACATCAGGTGCCTGGACCTAGCCACGCATGTATACACTGATGATAAGGACATAGAGTTAAAACTGATACATATATAGATCCTACGCGTTACAGAGAGAAACTCCTTCTTCAGGGAAAATCCAATATATGATATGAGTTGTAATCTAAAAATAGAAAGATAATTCTTAAAATAGCATTAATTTAATCAACATGAAATCCAACAATTGGCAAATGATGGATCATTTAGAAACAAAAGAATTTAATGGTGGCTTTATACTTACACATGCAACACATGTATCAGTGTCCAAAACAGGATAAACAGAAAAAAGACCAGAAGGTCACAAAGAAGAAGACCGAAGGTCCAAGGAGGATAAAAAGCAAAGCACCATGAAAGGGCGTGCAACGGATTGGCGCAGGGGTCACCTGGGAACAGACCGGGACCACATCAAGCTAGAACATGAGAAAACAATTGAATATAAGAAAAAACGTCACTCCTCCCGGAGCGCCATCTTGGTTCTGGGCAGGGGGTGATGCTGTGCGCCGCACACTCGGGGGTCCGCGCCTAATATCACGGCGGTGTTGGTATTGATATACCCTATATCAAGGGTGAGTCTTCAGTGATCATTTAGTGCTGTGGTTCAGCGAGGAGGCAGCATCTGTACGATCCTCTATAGCAGTGTTTCTCAACTCCAGTCCTCAAGGCGCCCCAACAGGTCATGTTTTCAGGATTTCCCTCAGATGAAACAGCTGTGGGAATTACTAAAGCAGTTAAACTGATCAAATAACCTGTGCAAAACAATGGAGAGCCTGAAAACATGACCTGTTGGGGCGCCTTGAGGACTGGAGTTGAGAAACACTGCTCTATAGCAAGGTATAGTAAAAGTTGTTAGATCTTTTTCTTTGATTTCCATCATTTGGAAGTCTTATATGTACAATTATTTTGTCTTGCTTCCTTTCTTTGTATACTAGACCCTTTGTGTAGATAACCAAAATCTATGAAACTATCAGTACTGGGGTCAGTCTTTTGACTGGTTGAACAAAAAAAAACCTGACCCGATTCCCCCATCCTCACTTTAGGTGAATGTGGGAATCCTCACCGTTGTGTCTTTGTATTCTGAGAGCAGGGAGACTCACCTACTATCAGAATACACAGATCGGCGCTGCAGCCTATTGCCTGCGGCACTGATTGAGTGGAAATATACTGACAGGGCAGCTGAACCAATCAACTACCGTTTAACCACAGTGGCCATACATTGATCGAAATTCAGCCGGTCCTTGGTGAAGCAGCCAAATTTCGAACTATAAGTGGCCAGCTTATAACGGCTGCTGGGTGCTGCAGTCCTAAATATGATGACAACAGCCCCATCACTTAAGTGACACTCTGAAGTATTACAATTAGCTCCTCACACAAAAGCTACATACAAGTTTAAAGACACTTTGCAAGTGAATAAAAATAGTTTTTAAAAGGAAAAAAACACTGCAAGTAAACTTGCAACTGGAATGGATTTTTCTAATAGTCTGAAACAGATATTCATTAGCACTTAGAATCTGATTTGTGAAAACTGGTTTAAAGAAACCCCAAGTGGATCAGTTGCCTAGAACAACCAAAAGCATTCCTTGTCAAGAATAAAATTACGTTTGCCATTTTGGGTAACCACTCCTTTTTCTTGCAGATATATATTAATTTCAATGTATTGACATCATTGGGGGGTAGACTGTCTTGGTAGCCAAGGAGCAGCCAAACTTACTAGCATAGACTGTGCCGATTCTTTTTGGGGCTACTTGAAGAACAAATGAATGCTCATCTTCCACTGTGCAATCAGTGGATGAAAAACTTCAGTCTAAGCAAAAACGTTTATTTTTTTATTTTTTTTAAAAACTCTTTTTATATACATCATCCAGGAAGGCACATGAACGGTTACATTACACATATAACATATAGCAGATAGAAATATCACTTCCGAGGTATGCATATTAAACCTGAGCACATTGTTAACCCCATATCCTCAACGGAGGAAAATAACAACATAAACTTAGTACCGGGTGAGCCAGTCAAAACACCCGTAGTACCCACAAACACTCCCCTTAGTAATAGACAGTATCCTCGGCCAACAGTTGTAAACCAGCTGGCAGCAATCACAATCACACACACACACACACACACAAAAACCCATGCACTCTCACCCCCCGCCTCCCCCCCACCCCCCTCCAACACCAAGCATCCTCCAAGCCGAACCCCCCATCAGTCCCCAGACATATCCAAGTATCCCATAACCACTCTCCCCTAAGACTGGGACAGTGGGGTGTCCCTCCAAAAGGAATCCTCAATATCCAGCCAGGGTTGCCAGATTTTAGTAAATTTCTTTGAACAGGCCCTACCCTTGTATATGCATTTAAAGATGTGTATAACCTTATTCACCGTCCGGTATAGCATTTAGATACCCGGAGCAGAGGCACTTTTCCATTGCAACAATACCATTTTCCTAGCATAAAATAATATTGTGCGTACCAGGGTCCGAGCATGAACAGCGGGTACAAATTCATTTAGCACTCCCAGCAACCCTACCTCCGGTGTGTGAGGGACGAGCACGCCCAGGGTGTCCTTAAAGAAAGCAAACACTTCCCTCCAAAATGCCAATAGGCCAGGGCAAGACCAAAACATATGCATGTAACCAGCTTCAGTAGAGCCACACCTGGAACAAGAAGCAGCAGAACTGAAACCCATATGGGCCAGCCTGGCAGGAGTATAGTGTAACTGGTGTATGAATTTAAATTGTACATACCGATCGTTGGAGCCGATAAGATCAAGAAAGCAGGCCTCCGAGGCCTCCTCCCACGCCTCCTCGGACACCCCCGGAATTTCCAACTCCCACTTTCGCTGAGCAATCTGGAAGGGTTTGACCCCAACCGACTGCAGGCGGGAATATATAGTTGTAACCAGCTTTTTAATCTCCTGGCATGACATGAGTACCTCTAGAGGTGTCTCCGTGAGCTCCTGAGTCATCCCACCAAACTGCGCCCGAACCGCGTGGCGCAGTAATAGATATTTATACAGGAATTTGTCCTCCACCCCAAACCATGTTTTTAGCTCTGCAAAGGAAATTAACATGTTTTGTACAAAGATGTGGTAAACTTGCGTGACACCCAGTCGGGTCCACCACACAGAATCGGGGTGCCCCAGGAGCTCAGAGAAATTGTGTTTTTTCCACAGGGGAGCCTTGGGAGACACCCCGTCTGAACTTGTAAGTACACCGTTACCCTCATGCCAGGCTAGCCAACTGATGTCTATCGGAGAGTCTCGGGAGCAGCTCCTAGGCACCGACCTATGTAGGCCGTCAACCAGAGAGTCCCCGGGTTCTACAAATGCCCTCAGCAGAGCGGTGGAACAGGATGTGGAGGTCTCAAGGAACCAATCATAAACGTACGTTAGCTAAAAAATACAGTCTCAAATTAGGACACGCCAGCCCGCCATCAAGTTTAGCAGCTTGAAGAGAGGCCCTCGCAATCCGTGGGTGTGAACCATGCCAAAGAAAGGTGCAGAGGAGGGAGTTGAGTTTAGTAAAAAGTTTTTTAAATAAAAAAATTGGGGATGCCCGAAAAACATATAAAAATTTGGGCAGGTATATCATCTTGAAGATATTCACCCGGCCAATCAGATTAAGTGGTAAGTAGACCCAAGTCCGTAACCTGGTTTCCATACGTGCCACTATCGGGGAAACATTAAGAGCCTCATAAGAAGGCAGGCCCGCATGAATGTGTATCCCCAAATATTTAAACGTGGGTTGGATGGACAATTTAGACATTGAAAGGGAAGTATAATCACGCATAGGGCCTATGGGGAAAGCCACCGATTTGTCCCACCCCACTCGCAACTCGGAGACTTTCCCAAACTCCTCCATAACCCCCAGAAGGGAGACAAAAGATTGCTCTGAACCATCCAGGTAAATTAAGGCATCGTCTGCATAAAGGGAGATTTTTTCAGAGAGGGCCCCATAACAGATGCCACCCATCGTCGCAGATTGCCGCACCGCCAGAGCCAGGGGCTCAATAGCCAGAGCGAACAGGAGCGGCGACAGTGGACAGCCCTGCCTGGTGCCCCTCTGCAAAGAAAAGACATCAGAAACATCCTTATTAGTGCTTATTCTAGCCCTAGGGTTGGTATAGAGTAAACGGACCCATTGAATGAAACGAGCACTAAATCCCATACGGTGCATAGTTTCCCAAAGGAAAGACCAACTAACCGTGTCGAAGGCCTTGAGCACATCCAAGGACAGCACCAGGCCGCTCCTGTTCCCGGCGGCTGCCCTGTGAATGTGCAAATACAGCCGGCAGATATTGTCATACGTACTCTTCCCAGGCATAAACCCAGTCTGGTCCCTGTGGATAAGGTGGAGGATAACTTTTTGCAGTCTTAAAGCTATAATCTTGGCCAACACCTTAACATCACTATTCAGCAGGGAGATTGGCCGGTAAGACCCACACTGCAGTCTGCCCTTGTCAGGTTTAGGGAGCACCACTATCAAGGCCTCACACATAGAGGAGGGGAGCTCCCCCTCCTGCATTGCTTGCTCAAACAAGGAATGTAGCCTCTGAGACAGCTCTTCAGCATAATTCCTATACCACTCAGCAGGTAAACCATCTAATCCAGGGGCTTTGTTAGGAGGGAGCAAACAAATGGCCTCAGTAACTTCCTCCACTGTCAGGGGCTTGTCAAGGATCAGGTTATGCGTGTCCTCCAGGACAGGGAATTGGAGAGATTCAAAGAATCCCAGTACCTCAAGCTCCTCTGGGGGGGGCGGGCGGTGTACAGGTTCTCATAGAAGGTTTAAAAACGTGGAGTTTATAAGCAAGGGGTCCGACGTGACTGAACCGTCCGGTAATTGAATTTGCTGTATAGTCCTATCCAAGAAGTCTGTGCGGGCCAAATAGGCCAGCAACCTACCATTTTTACCGTTATGTTCATGTAACCTAGCCGACAGATACAGCTGCTGTTTATTTGTCAATTCCACCCTGGCCACCACTAGGGAGGACTCCAAGGCCACCAGGGTAGCCTGAGATGTCTTACGATGCCGGGCAATGTTGGAAATGTATGACCCCATACAGACGCCTTAAAGGCATCCCACGTGGGACCAAAAGAGGCCGATCCGGCATTATCCCCCCAAAAGTGGGACATATCAAGCCGAACTGGCTCTTGAAGTTCAGAGGTGGCAACCCAAAGAGGATTGAGCCTCCACACCCGAAATGAGGGCCTGTGGCCCAGCATCACCTCAATAGATAAAGCTGAGTGGTCAGATAACGTCTGATGAATATGGGATACTATCTTAATATTGGGGGCCAAGTCAGGAGTCCCCAGAGCATAGTCCAGCCTGGAAAGAGTACGGTACGTACGAGATTGGCACGTATATTCCCGGTCCACAGGATGGCCATGTCTCCAGAGGTCAACATAACCAAAAGAGGCACACCATTGGCTAAACAGTTTAGAGTCATACTGTAAAGGTTTCAAACGGTCCCGTTCAGGATCGAGTACCGAATTGAAATCCCGCACTAGTAGAGTAGCTAGCGTTGGGAAAGTGGAAAACTGTATACTTAAATCAGTGAAAATCTCAGCCGTGACAGGGGGAGGATCATATACAACCACCAATAGTAGCGGCTCAGAATGTACCCTGCATTGGAGAAAGACATAACAACCCTTAGGGTCCAGGACCACCCTGTCACATGAAAAGGGGATGCCCTTCCGTACCAGAACGGACACCCCCCTTGCATAGTTAGAGTATGTAGAGTGATACCCATGCATAACCCAGTGTTTTTTCAAAGCCAACACCTTTGATCCCATAAGGTGCGTCTCCTGTAAACATAGTACATGAGGATTGTGCGCCTTAAGGAAATCAAACAGAGAGGCCCGTTTAAATTTGGAGTTTAACCCCCGGACATTCCAAGAGATACACTTAACTGTAGACATGGTGAAATAATAAAAAATGAAAGAAACAGCAGCAGACCAGGCAAGGCAAAGGTGGGGGCGGAGGCAAGGCAGAAACAGTCACACACACACAGCATTCATTCCAACATTCAGGAAAACCAACAATCAACCCATACAAATACAGCATAGGCCGCAGCCCAACATGTTCCCCTGCCAGGCCCCAAAAACAAAAACATAGGGCTGGCTTTAACCCCAAACTGCAAAAAAAATTTAGGAACATGGCCCGACCAGACAAGCCAGCGGACTCAGTCAGATCAGTTCTCGATCAGTAAAAGGAAAAATAAAAAAGGAGAGTCAGCAAACGGAGAGCAGCATAGTCTTCCAGTGGCGATCTTCATCCTCTTTACACAGGAAAGTACTAAGTATACCTGCCCCAGGTACTATCCCAGAACATGGGAGCAAAGGTGGAACCCAATGAAAAAGAAAAGAAAAAGCAGCAATAAATCAAGTGTCCGGTGCCCGGTCAGACATGCGTCGAGGTTGTTGAAGGAACTCAAAACAGGATAGAGCATTAGCAGGGGTTTGAAAAAAGTGCACCTGGCCTTGATACACAACTCTCAGCGTCGCAGGAAACAGCATGGAGTACTGGATGGTCTTTTCCCTCAATTTCTGTTTAACAAGCTGGTACTTAGCTCTTGAAGCACGGACAGCAGGGGAATAGTCAGGGAAGAGAGACACAGCAGCATTATTGATCTTCAGGCTCCCTTTAATGCGGGCCACTCGCAGGATGGCATCCCGGTCACTAAAGTTAAGGAGGCGCATAATCATGGTGCGGGGGGGTCCTCCAGGAGGAAGCGGTCTGCGAGGCACCCGGTGGGCTCGCTCCAGGACAAAACAGGGGGATAAGCAGTCCTTCCCAAACTCCTGGGAGAACCAACTTTCCAGGAAAGCGACCGGATCAGAGCCCTCCACCCGCTCAGGCAGACCCACCAGGCGCAGGTTGTTCCTGCGTAAACGGTTCTCTAAATTGTCAATCTTGTCCTCCAACGATCGGATTTTAGATTCCTGGGTTTTAATAGCAGGGAGGACTGGGCCCACAGTATCTTCCAGATCACTGATACGGCGCTCTGTCTCAGAGACCCGGTCCCGCACCTTATGCATGTCCTGGCGCATGATTGTAATGTCCAGCTTCAGTTCCTCCACCTTCCCCATAATATCAGAGTGGTTTACCTTAATGGTTTGCAGGACCGTCAGCAGCGTGGGCTCCGGTTTCGGGCCGTCCTCCAGCCCATCCTCGCTAGGGGATGCAGGGGCCGGCAGCTCCGGTGTAGCGGAGGTCCCTGGGGAAGGTGGCAAGGACAGATCAGGGTCTTCCGCAAAGAGATCCGGGGTGGATGCCAGAGAAGAGAATGGTGCGGCGTTGCTGTTGTTGCGGCGGCCATCTTGGCAAGAGCGTGTTGTGATGCTCATCCTTACCGCGGGCTACTTCCTTCCCTTTCGCTTTCCCATCCACCAGATTCCACCAGAAAGTAGCCCAGGGTCTTCCCCGAGGGGGCAGTGAGGTTTGCGGACGTTTTTATGAGGCAGGTAAAGAGGATTGCGGAGGATTGTTTAGAGGGATCTCAGAGCTGCTAGGAAAGACGTCCACTCACATGCCGCGCCAGGCCACAAGCAAAAACGTTTCTAATGGCAAACCTGCATAAAAATTAAATACAATAGTAAGTTAAATAATATATATTCCCTATATATAATCTATTAACAATGTATTTTTTAAAGGTGCAGGTGCTTCTTTTGGGGCAGCATATTGTGTTTTTGGCCCCATAGTCTTCAATGGGAGAGCAAAACACATAAAAGAAAATGCATAAAAAATGCTAAAAAAGGCATGGGTATGCAGCATATGGTGTGCACCTTGGGACAGCCATATTTGTTTATTTATTATGCAGGCTATGTTTGTTGCACTTTGGTTGTACTTTATTGCTCCATCTCATAATAATGTATGAATCGGCTGACTCAAGAAAAACCATGAACTCCCTGTGTGGCTGATACTGTATCATATCTGAACTGTTTGCTAAGTAGGAATCTGAGTGATAGCACCGGGACACTCTAAGCTCCCTATAGAGCCTAAACTCTATATTTATTACATGAACTAAAATATGGTAGAGTGAACTTGTAGAAATGTGAGTCCTATAAAAAAAATACTTTCTGATAAGGATTGCAATGGTTACTGCTAGCTTAAAACACAATAAATATTCTTCCTTGCTGGGCTTCAGCTTGCTGCTGTGCTGGATGGATTTAAAGATAAAGGAATATTTTCATGAAATATATATTTCAAGCAAGTTAGTGATGTGAAATGACATTAGCTGGAGCTCTGTGAACAAGGATTCATTGTGGGACACGCTACCAGTATACAAGCAGTTCTGGGAAGATCACCAATTACTTGCATAGCAGGAGTGTCTTCAAACGTTCTGCCACAGCCTGCTCACAGCAGTGGATTAATTTCATTAATGATTTCCTGTAGAATGAAGATAAACTAAATGAATGAAAACAAAGCTGGGACTCATTTACAAGGATGTCACAGTCTGCCATACAAAGTTTTACACCAAACGACTAAATATCGCTCATTACTCATTAGGTTTTATCTCCATTTTCTTTCTTTCGCCAGTCGAGAGCAAAGCAGTTCATGCTTCTTCTTTTTTTCCGGAAATTGATTTAAATTAATATTTTACATGAAGGAGGAGTTTGTTTGTTCATTTACTATGCTTTCAAAGTTTTTCGAACAATAAAATGACTTTGAAACATTATGAAAGAAGTTGTTTTAGGAAACATTACACTGAGAAAAGATCTCGGGAGAGCTACTCATTAGCAATTCACATAGGATGACTGTTTATTCTGAATAAATCTGTGAAGTCTTACTAAATGGTTTTATATATGGAAAATGTATATAAGGAAAAGATCTATAGACCATTATCAGCACTAACAAACAATTTATTTAGGGACGAAGGGCACTGGGAAACTAACTTGATATAATTTGAACCTTTGCCCAAAAAAACAATAAATTTCTGAAAAAAAAGAACAAGTGACGTGTGGTAACATCTGAGACAAAACATGTAATGATTGTTGGGAAATTAGATACAATATTATAAAACGTATGTTGTGATTAGGGATGGGCTAACAGTTCGGCCCGAGCATAAGTTCGGGCCGAATTTTCGTTGTTCGGCGAACATCCAAACAAACGGGTAGTTCGGCCGTTTGTTCGACCCCCCGAACCGACCTCAATGCATTACAGCGCTGAACAGTGCATTGCAAGCCCTGATTGGCTGAAGCAGTGAAAGCTTCAGCCAATCAGGGCACAGAGCACTGTCAGAAACATGATTGGACACTGTAATCAGGGCCGTCATCAGGGGGGTACAAGAAGTACACCTGTAAGGGGCCCGGAGGTCCCCAGGGGCCTGGATGGCAACCCCCCTTTTTATTTTATTTTTATTTATTTAAAAAAAATAAAAAAAAACTTTTTTGTAAGGGGCCCAGAGGTCCCCATGGCCCCGGATGGCAACCCCACTTTTTTTTATAAAATTTTTTTTTTTATAATTTTTTTTTTGTAAGGGGCCCAGAGGCCCGGGGGTCCCCACGGCCCCGGATGGCAAACCCCCCTTTTTGTTAGTTCTATTGTTTGTTTTTGGTTCGTCAGCACCCAAAGCCCCCCCCTGACCTCAACAATTTGCGGCGGCAGCACCCCCTTGCTTCTCAATTTGTGGCACCCCCCGCTTCTCAATTTGCGGCAGCACCCCCCCCCCCCCCCCGGTTCTCCAGGTGGCCCATGCCCCAAAATTCCTGATGGCGGCCCTGACTGTAATCATTACTTTATCCAATCATGGCTCATTCCCGCCCCACAGTATAAAAGTATTCTTTCAATGGCAGTAATTTTCAGTGTGATTTTGGCATGGAGAGAGATAGAACAGGGCTTAGTGTGCTATACTGTGCTATTTTGCTTCAATTGTCAGTGTAGAATATTAGTTTAGTGTCAGTCTAGGGATAGTGTGAGTGTAGTGAGGAGGACCATCATTCAGCTTTGTATAGTGTGCAGCTAGTGTAGGGACAGCTCAGATAGTTTCACTGAGAAAAATGGGTATTTGCAGCGCTTGCAGAACGATATATAAACAAAAGGAAATGTGTCACAAACACTTGTATCACAAACATCTATAAGTGAATAGCTTACTACCATATGACATATAATCAATTAATGGTGTATCCACTGTGCTCATAAATGGAAATATGTGAAAACAATAAGTGAACAAACTTTAAAGTTCATCAAATAGCAGCTGTACCAATCCTGGAGAACTGAGTGTTTCCACACCAGAAATCAGATGTTGGTTCCTTGATTAAAATTCCCCTCTTATGGCCCCACTCATCAGATAGGGGAATAATATAAAAACGAGATCTCACCAACTAAAGTCCAGACAAACTTCATCTCATGTAGATAGGCTCCATAGTATCAGCAGCAAAGGCATTTAAGTAACCATAAAGAAAGAAAGGGAGAAAAAAACATTAATGTGAAGTACCGCTAGTGAACAGACAGCATGGCGCTGCTAGCAAAGAGACTCACAGGACTGCAGTGATAAACGAGCGTCAGTGTTGTTCCGGGTACACAGCGTGCGTTCCACCGAAACCGGAAGTAGCGTCACTGGTTCTGGGTTGGCCGGAAGTTGCGTCAACGCGTTTCGCCCCTCCTCCAGGGCATCATCAAGGACATCACTTCCGGCCAAGAAAGTAAAATTTATATGCGCCGAGGTCTCCGCCTCTTTACAAACAAACCAATTATAATAACAACAGAACCTCTAGGCGTAAAAAAACGCCCACTTCCTGATCACATCATTGCCCATCACTTGTCAAGAGAAAAAACTTTATTATAACATAACATTGACAATGACAGCAATAGAAACGATCCGATGGAAGTTCATTTAAACAATAAATACAATTATTTCATTATAAAAATCAATATAAACATAAAAATTAATTAAAAAAATTCTAAAATGATGCAATTAGATAGGGACTGATTGTAAAACAAGATTCAATTATAATAGACTAATAGATATTTTGTTGGTGGACATACACATAAAAAATAAATGTAAAAATAAAAATAAAATATAAAAAATAAAAAATAAAAATTAAAAATATGTGTATGTCCAGCAACATTACCAATTGGATAAGAAACAATTTAAATCCAGTTCGATGTTGAGGCCATTCAGGCTTAAAGTGCCCAGCCTATGTATTCACTGGGTTTCATTACGTGAAATTGCTTGTTTGAGATTGGAACCTCTCCAATGAGCTTCCACTTTATCAATTCCACAAAACTTCAATCCTCTCGGATCTCTGTTATGGAATAATCTGAAATGATTAGACAAGCTATGGTGTTTAAACCCTTTCTTTATTCTATTTACATGTTCCCTTAACCTAACACCTAATTTTCTTGTGGTTCTTCCCACATAGTGGAGCCCACATGGGCAAGATAATAGGTAGGTTACATGAGTTGTTCCACAAGTAATGAATTTTTTTATTTCATAAGTCTTGCCATGAATATAAAAATGAGTGTTTTTTTTCACCCTGTGTTTGGAGGTGCGACAGAGTGGTGTTTTTCACCCTGTGTCTGGAGGTGCGACAGATCACACATCTCCCACAGCTAAAAAAACCTGTCTGATCTAGAAAAGTAAAAGTTTTCTTGGGGGGGTTTACAACATTATGTGCCAATTTTAGCCTCAATGTGGGAGGTTTTGTATAAATAAAATTGGGTGCAACAGGAAGAACATTTATTAGATCTTTATCTTTTAGTAACAAAGGCCAGTGTTCCCTAATAATTCTTTCAAACTGTTTGTGTTGTCTGGTATATCCTGTTAGGAAAGCAGTTCCATAGTCTCTTTTCTCACGAACTTTATTTTCAAAGAGCTGTTTCCTATCCATATCATGGATATCTTCTCTGGTTCTATTAAGAGTATTGGTGTTATATCCTTTTTCCTGGAATCTCTTCAGAATTACCTGAGATTGAATATCATAATCTTCGATTTTATTACAGTTGTGCCGTACTCGCAACATCTGGCTTTTGGGTATTCCATTCAACCACCTAGGGTGGTGGCAACTCCCTAGTGGTATATAGCCATTCCTGTCAACCTCTTTAAAGAAAGTGCGTGTAAGTAACTTGCCATTCTCCTTGAAGATGACCAGATCTAAGAAATTGACCAACTCGGAGCTGGATACTTCTGAGAAAGAAATACCACATGGATTGTTGCTGATCTCTTCCAAAAAGCTATAAAAAGAATCTCTTGATCCTGCCCAGATGATAAAAATATCATCGATATAGCGTTTGTAGAAGCTCAACTGTGGTATATCTTTGCCATAAATAGCTTGGGACTTGGGACCAACTCATGAAGAGGTTGGCCACTGATGGGGCATACTTTGCGCCCATTGCAACCCCTCTTTTTTGCCTATAGTATTTCTTCTCGTGCCAAAAAAAATTATGGCTCATAGCCAACTCTAAAGCTTCAAGTAAGAAATCTTTTTGTAAGGGCTTGATATTGGTAGTATCCAAAGCCCATTTTACTGCTTCCAACGCATGATGTTGTTGTATATTGGTATAAAGGGAATTGACATCCACACTGGCAAGGATACAGTCCTGATCCACTAAAAGAGGCTCAAGGAATGTTATAAGGTCTTTACTATCTTTAAGGTATGTAGGACATTTTTGCACTAGTGGTTGAAGAAAATTGTCCAAATAGTCCCCAATTCTTGAAAATAAAGTCTACTCCACTGACTATCGGCCTCCCTGGAGGCTTGAGTGGATTTTTGTGTATTTTAGGTAATTGATAAATTACCGGGATTCTTGGGGCGTTAAGCCCCATACACACTATCAGTTTTTCTGCAGGTTTTTGTCTTCAGGTTTACCAAAACCATGTAGTGCAAGGGCCTGCCTGATTACATACGAATTGAAACTCTTAAGGTTTGACCTCATATTAGATGGTTTTGGTAAACCTGAAGACAAAAACCTGCAGAAAAACTGATAGTGTGTATGGGGCTTCAGGGACCAAAAATCTAGTTTCTTTCTTGTTCAATATTCCTATTTGATGTGCATTCTTAGTCAGTTGCTTCAGTTTGGCTTTATATTTGTTACTAGGATTTCCTTTCAGTTCCTCATATGTTGCAGTATCTGACACCAATTTATTTAGTTCTTCCAAATAATCAGACTTGTTGAGAATCACTAGCCCCCCCCCCCCCTTATCGGCTGATCTTATTACTATATTTTTTTGTTTCTCTAACAATTCTAAACCTCGTTCAACGTCTTTTTTTCTTTCTGCTCGGTTGCACTTTTAATTTTCGTAGATCCTCTTCCACCACTGATTTGAATACTTCAACAAAATGATTGTTATTTGGTTTTGGATTAAAAATTGAATTGTTTCTTAATGTAGTATTTCCTTATAAACTTCTGGAAGTCGATGAAAACTTCAAATTTATTTAAATCTTTATCCAAAGCAAATTTCAGTCCTAATTGTAAAACTTTATTTTCATCTTCTGAAAAAATTGCATTGCTTAAATTAAAAATTCCAGATTTAAACTTGTTCTTTTCCTTTTTCCTTTTCCCTCCTCTGCATCCTCTGATCCATCTTCCGATTGATTTTGATTGGATGGAGGAGGCTCCTGGGGGTACCAAGGTCTCCATTCTTCTTCCCTTACATCTTGAGGGTATTGGCCTCTCCCTCTGCCTCTGGGGTTAGGTCCTCCTCGAGGTCTCCGCGGGGGTCCACCAAAACCCCTCCTCTGAAAATCCCCTCTATGGTCATTTTGATTCAGATAGCCACCTCTGCCTCGTGGTGGGTATTGGTTATAATAGTATGGTGTCCAAGGGACACCACCTCTATATTCATAACCTCCTCTATTATCATAACCACCTCTATGGTCATAACCTCCTCTTTGACCATAACCTCCTCTCTGGTCATAACCATTCTAACCAACTTTGTATAGTGTGCAGCTAGTGTAGGGACAGCTCAGATAGTTTCACTGTAGTGTAGTGAGACTGTGTCATTCATACATACATTAGTGTAGAGTAGGGACAGCTCAGATAGTTTCAGTGTAGTGTAGTGAGACCGTGACAGTAATCTTTACATTAGTGTATAGCTAGAGTAGGGACAGTTCAGATAGCGTCAGTGTAGTGACGGTTGAACACCGTCTATTTGATTGCGTTACGGCCAGTTTAACGCCATATCGTTTTGTGTGAGTTACTGCCAATTTAACGCCATTTACTTCTGTGTACGTTACTGCCAGTTTAAAGCCATATAGTTTTGTGTGCGTTACTGCCAGTTTAACGCCATATAGTTTTGTGTGCGTTACTGCCAGTTTTACGTCATATAGTTTTGTGTGCGTTACTGCCAGTTTAACACCATATAGTTTTGTGTGCGTTACTGCCAGTTTTACGTCATATAGTTTTGTGTGCGTTACTGCCAGTTTAACACCATATAGTTTTGTGTGCGTTACTGCCAGTTTTACGTCATATAGTTTTGTGTGCGTTACTGCCAGTTTAACACCACATAGTTCTATGTGCGTTACTGCCAGTTTAACGCCATATTGTTTTTAGTGCGTTACTGCCAGTTTAACACCATATAGTTTTCTATGCGTTACTGCCAGTTTAACGGCATTTACTTCTGTGTGCATTACTGCAAGTTTAATGCCATATAGTTCTGTTCGTCACTGTACGTTTGGCGCATTATATTGCAGTATATTATAGTGTATCCTTGTAGTGTGTCTGTGTAGTGTGAGTACTCAAATTAAAGTGCACCAAACACTACTTTACATTGATTAAAGTGCATCTATGTATAGATTTCCACTTCTTCTTACATTTGCTTATAAGCACCGCCCCCTCCCTACCAATGCCTGGGAGGACAAGGAGAGGCAGACGTTCCCTTGGCACTGTAAGGGGGCCAGTAACAAATGTGTCCACAGGCAAAGGTGGACGTGGTGGTCAGTCCTCAGGCAAGGCATAATTTCCTCTGGTTAGTGAGTTTGCCCATGCTATTCGGCCACAGCATGCAGAGGAGGTGGTGGTGGTCTGTCCCGTCTTAGCCACTTCAGTCTGTCCCTGCTATGCTGAGTCATTACCTCTCAGCAGCCTCCACTGACATGGATAATGGTATAGCACAGGATGTCCCAGGTCTTAGCAGCACACCACCAGCTGTAGACTGTAGCTGGCAAATTTCTCTGCCCCATCTGCTGCAGCGGGAAAAAAATACAGTCCCTCCCACCCACATGCCCAGCGTCTAAATGCAAGCTTGTAAAAGCTGTTGGCTCTCCAACTTCTGCCTTTCAGCCTGGTGGATTCTGCCCCCTTCCGTGAATTCGCACAATGTGCTGTACCACAATGGCAGGTTCCCAGTCGCTACTATTTTCCAGGTAAAGCCGTTCCATCTCTCTACCATTACGTGGAAGGGAATGTTCTGGCATCATTGGGAAAGGCAGTCAGCCATAAAATCCACCTTACTGCTGACACGTGGTCCAGCAAGCATGGGTAGGGATGATATATTTTGTTCACAGCGCACTGGGTAATGCTGCTTCCAACTTGAAGGGATGCAGGACAGGGCTCGGTGCTGCAGCTTGTTGTGCCCCCACCTCTCCATACAGCGGGTGGTGAAGATGCCAGACCTGTGAGCTCTACCCCCTCCTCCTCCACCACCTCCATGCCCTCCTCTGCAGAATTGTCTTATGAACATCAGGTAATCCCTAAGCGTTCAAAGAGCTATTCCATGAGTCAGGCTAAAAGGTGCCATGCAGTGCTTCAGTTGGGTGTGTTTAGGGGACAGGAACAACATCGGAGCATATTCTTGCCGCTCTGCAGGGACAGGCCTAGAGGTGGTTCACACCACGGCAGCTGGAGCCAGGAATGGTGGTGTGCGATAATGACTCAAACCTCCTGTCCGCCCTTAGACAGGGAAAGTTGACACATGTGCCATGCCTGGCACATATCCTCAATTTGGTGGTGCAGCGTTTCCTAAATACGTACCCAGGGTTTTAAGATGTGCTAAAGCTGGCCAGAAGATGCAGCCAGTGCTTGGTTGGCTGAAATTCTGTGCCCGTAAACCACCTGATTTGTGACATGCCCACCAGGTGGAACTCGACTTTGGCAATGCTGCAGTGGCTATACATGCAGCAGAGGGCCATCGAGGAGTACTTGTGCGAGTATGGCACGATGACAGGCTCAGGCCGCCTCTGCTTTTTTCCCCACGCCAATGGCTGATCATTAAGGATGCATGCACTGTATTGTCACCATTTGAGGAGGCCACAAGGATGGTGAGCCGTGACAGTGCATGCATCAGTGACACAATCCCTGCTGTGTTCCTGCTGGAGCAGACTCTGCGTGGCATTATGGACAGGGCACTGGAGGCAGAGCAGCAGGAAGAAGAGGAGGACTTCCTTTCCTCTCAAGGCCCACTTTATTCAGACACCATCATTCCTCTGTCAAACCACACACAGGAGAGAGGGGAGGAGGATTCTGGCACTTTCATAGGCTTTGAAGAAGAGGAAGACATGCGTAAATCTGTAAGCAATGGCTTTCCAACCCCAGGACCCCTGGGAGTAGTACGTGGCTGGGGGGTGGAAGTTCCAAATGCTGTCATTCTGAATGACCCCGAGGAGTCTGCTTCTCAAGCCTTGGCAAATTTGAGGAGCATGGGCAACCTCATGCTTCAAAGCTTGCAAAAGGACCCAAGAATACGTGGTATAAAGGAGAAGGATGATTACTGGTTGGCAACCCTCCTTGACCACTGTTATAAGTGGAAGGTCTCAGAACTCATCCTGTCCCCACAGGGAGTGCAGAAGTTAATAAAGAGGAAGTAAACTCTGTCTTTATAAAGCTGTTTTTTAAATAATATAGTATAGCAATGTATTCTAACACATTCCACATTAATAATAACCCCCAATGTTGTGTCTCTTACCATTTTGCAGTAATTTAAAAAAAAAATCCTTCCTGGGGAAAAGGCAGCTCCATTTTAACTGCTGTCTTCCGAGTCAGTCTAGCAATTACTTCCGCCCTTTCTGCTAGTCTGATCTGTAATCTCGCACATGCACACTGGGGTTCTTGGCCCAGCCTCACTTTCGTTTTGGGATCACCATGACAACATGTCCTACTGCAGTGTGCTATTGTTTTGATAGGACGCCGTGATTTCCCAATGTTTACACCCCCCTGTGACGTGTAAGGTCACATGGGGTGTATCAGGAAATGTTTACTGAGACCGATATCGTGGGATCTCAGCATGGTGCCACAACCGGATATGAAGGACACGGCACACTTCCTTATGGAGTGACAGCACAGAGAGCGTGCCGTTAATCTCGTTAAAGATATGCATGCGCTGGTGACTTCAGCGGAAACAACAAAGCAGATTACAAGCAAACTGAGCCAGTAAGGTGAAATTTACATATCATGATTTTAACAGTTTGTAGTGAGGATTGCTTTTGGCTAAACTTATGGGGGAGGGTTTACAACCACTTTAAAATCTCTTGAGGACACGTTAAAGAGAATGTTATTGAACGTTTTTGCTGACTCCAGTAGGTTACAGTGTCATGGAAAATGTAGTTTTGAGTCTTTTGTTGGTCAAGAGAGGAGCGTTGGAGAAGGCGTCCGCCTAAGTGAGGCTTTTCAGATTTTTTTTTAGTCCTCGCCACCCAGGGCTGTCAGCTTCCACATCCCATCGGCAGCGTCTGCATCACATGGTGGACGATTACCTCGGGGCCAAAACAGAGATGGAGAGCTTTCCACCTGACGATCCACTGACTTAGTGGGTCATAAGAATAGACCACTGGCCAGAACTTGCCCAGTATGCTATTGAGTTGTTGGGCTACCCTGCATCCAGGCTGCCTAGCTTTGAGGGTGTTCAATCATTTCATCTGGAAGAATGTTTTTGTTATAGGTGTCGTGGGCACAATTAACACTCAAAGACCAATTTTTCTGCACCGGTTTGACAGGTGCATATCATTGCAATTTGTTTTGCCTTCATCAAGAGCACCTCTATAGGGTTACAGTGGGAAGGTGCCCCCGACACCCAAAGAGTAATTCTTCTGCACCGGTTTGACAGGTGCATATCATTGCAATTTTTTACAGCAAGGCCAATTCTTGCCTTCATTAAGATTACTTCTATAGGGTTACAGTGGGAAGGCGCCACCGACACCCAAAGACCAAATTTACACACCCACTACTTCTATCCAAAGTCAAAGTGACACCAGAATGTATCCAAAAAATCCCTAATCTTGTTCCCAGTGCACTACATTGAGGGCCTCCTCATACACACTGGCTCCCCAGCTGTTGCTGAGCAAAATAAAGGCAGCCTGCAGGGAAAATTTCTTTTTTTTTTTTGGCTTTATAAATGCAATTATTTCTGCAGCAGATTCCAGACATGGTACAGATCTGCCACTTTACAGGTAGACTAAGGGGACCAAACAGGCACTATATTGGAAGGAATTTTTAATTTTTATGCTTTCACTTTAAAAAAAAAAAACCACTGCTCATTTTAAAATTATGTTTTTCACAAACTTTTTTTTATTGATACATGTCCCCCAGGGCAGGACCCGGACCTCTATAACCATTATATGCCCAATTACTTGAAAATGGGCACTTTTGACGTTTGGGTCCTATTGACTTTAATGGAGTTAGTTATTCGGGTCCGAACTTTCGCTGTGTTCGAAAGTTCTGGTGCAAACCAAGCAGGGGTCCATTCGGCCCATCCCTAGTTGTGACATATGAAGTGCAAATAGGGATTTTCTCTTAGAGCAGCATATTCATTTCAAATGGGCTGCCAATACATGACAATGCAGCCAAGAATGGACATAACCCATGTGTGCTATATGCGTATGTGCCATCTGCTACTGTATTAATGCACGGAGGAGATTTACCACCTGTTGTCACCATGCATAGACCTGAATGAGATTGTATATCCTCCATATTTTATTGGTTAGTTGTCCTGGTAGAATTCACGTAGGCCATGGTCCGGTTTCATTTTCTATTAACCACTTTACAACCACCTGCCGACAAATAACGTCGACAAGGTGGTTGCTTAACTCTGGGAGGACGTTATACAACGTCCTCCCAGAATCGTGCTCCCGCGCGCCCCCTAGTGCGCGCACACGGGAATCTCCATGACCGCCGGGTCCAGGGGACCCGGCGCATCACGAATCACGGTAAATCGGCGCTGATAGCGGCCGTTTACCACGTGATCGCTCCGTCAAATGACGGAGCAATCACTTGTAAACAGACCGGCGTCATGTGATGACGCCGGTTCCTCTCTCCCCTCTCTGTACCGATCGGTACAGTGTGAGAGGAGAGGGGAGGGAGCGGATCATGTCAGCTCCCTCCCCCATGTCAGCTGTGGGCTGGATCTGTGACAATTGCAGTCACAGATCCAGCAATCCATCCATCCCTGCTCAGCCATCCCTGCGCAATACTCTGCAAAATACTCTGTGCAATACTCTGCAAAATACTCTGCAATACCCTGGTGCAATACTCTGCAATACCCTGGTGCAATACTCTGCAATACCCTGCGCAATACTCTGCAATACCCTGTGCAATACCCTGCGCAATACTATGCAAAATACTCTGCGCAATACCCTGTGCAATACTCTGCAATACCCTGCGCAATACTCTGCAATACCCTGCGCAATACTCTGCGCAATACCCTGCGCAATACTCTGCAATACCCTGCGCAATACCCTGCAATACCCTGGTGCAATACTCTGCAATACCCTGGTGCAATACTCTGCAATACCCTGGTGCAATACTCTGCAATACCCTGGTGCAATACTCTGCAATACCCTGCGCAATACTCTGCAATACCCTGCGCAATACTCTGCAATACCCTGCACAATACTCTGCAATACCCTGCACAATACTCTGCAATACCCTGCACAATACTCTGCACAATACTCTGCAATACCCTGCACAATACTCTGCAATACCCTGCACAATACTCTGCAATACCCTGCACAATACTCTGCAATACCCTGCACAATACTCTGCAATACCCTGCACAATGCACCCTGCGCAATACTCTGTGCAATACCCCGTGCAATACCCTGCCATACTCCGCAATGCCCGGCAATACTCCGCAATGCCCGGCAATACTCCGCAATGCCCGGCAATACTCTGCAATGCCCGGCAATACTCTGCAATAACCACTTCCCGCCCGCCGGCCGTCATATGACGTCCTTGACTTTGTGCGGTGATATCTGAATGATGGGAGCAGCTACAGGCATCATTCAGATATTAGCTTTTTCAGCCGGCGATTCCCTACACCATAACAACAATCATAGCGGCTGTTCCGCCGCTTGATCATTCTTACGGGAGGCGAGAGGGGATGTCCCCCCCCCGCCACCCTCCGGTGCTTCTACCGACTCACCGCTATGATCGAAGCCAGGATTGTTTTTTTTTTTTCAGGCTTCCCAGCCTAGAGGTGAGATGTGGGGTCCTATTGACCCCATATCTCACTGTAAAGAGGACCTGTCATGCCATATTCCTATTACAAGGGATGTTTACGTTCCTTGTAATAGGTATAAAAGTGATCCAAAAAATTTTTGGGGTGGAAAAACATGTCAAACTAAAATAAATAAAGTAAAATGAACAATAAAAAATATACTATTTTTTTTAAGCCCCTGTCCCCGTGAGCTCGCATACAGAAGCGAACGCATACGTAAGTCCCGCCCACATATGAAAACGGTGTTCAAACCACACATGTGAGGTATCGCCGCGAACGTTAGAGCGAGAGCAATAATTCTGGCCCTAGACCTCCTCTGTAACTCAAAACATGTAACCAGTAAAAATATTTAAAACATCGCCTATGGGGATTTTTAAGTAGCGAAGTTTGGCGCCATTCCACGAGCATGTGCAATTTTGAAGGGTGACATGTTAGGTATCTATTTACTTGGCGTAACTTTATCTTTCACATTATGTAAAAACATTGGGCTAACTTTACTGTTTTTTTTTTTTAGCACAAAACATTTTTTTTCCGTAAAAAACGCGTTAAAAAAATTGCTGCGCAAATATCGTGCAAGATAAAAAGTTGCAACGACCACCATTATATTCTCTAAGGTCTTTGCTAAAAAAACATATATAATGTTTTGGGTTTCTATGTAATTTTCTAGCAAACAAATGATGATTTTTACATGTAGGAGAGAAATATCAGAATTGGCCTGGGTGCTCCAGAACGCCTGAAGGTGCTCCCTGCATGTTGGGCCTCTGTATGTGGCCACGCTGTGTAAAAGTCTCACACATGTGGTATCGCCATACTCGGGAGTAATAGCAGAATGTGTTTTGGGGTGTAATTTGGGGTATGCATATGCTGTGTGTGAGAAATAACCTGCTAATATGACAATTTTGTGAAAAAAAAAAAAGAGAAAAAAAATCTTGATTTTGCAAAGAATTGTGGGAAAAAATGACAACTTCAAAAAACTCACAATGCCTCTTTCTAAATACCTTGGAATGTCTTCTTTCCAAAAAGGGGTCATTTGGGGGGTATTTGTACTTTTCTGCCATGTTAGGGTCTCAAGAAATGAGATAGGCCGTCAGTACTTCAGGTGTGATCAATTTTCAGATATTGGCACCATAGCTTGTGGACTCTATAACTTTCACAAAGACCAAATAATATACACCAATTTGTAATTATTTTTTACCAAAGATATGTAGCAGTATAAATTTTGGCCAAAATTTATGAAGAAAAAATTGTAATTTGCTAAATTTTATAACAGAAACGAAAAAAAAATCATTTTTTTACAGAATTTTCAGTCTTTTTTCTCTTATAGCGCAAAAAATAAAAAACCCAACGGTGATTAAATACCACCAAAAGAAAGCTCTATTTGTGTGAAAAAAAGGACAAAAAATTCATATGGGTACAGTGTTGTATGACTGAGTAATTGTCATTCAAAATGTGAGAGCACCGAAAGCTGAAAATTGGTCTGGTTATTAAGGTGGTTTAAGTGCCCAGTGGTCAAGTGGTTAAAGTATACCAACCACTGCCTAATTCTCCCATAAATAAATAGCAAAATTAAGACTAGGTCCAAGTGCCCACAGGCACAGCCTTTTTCAGTGCTGAGTGGGAGCCAGAAGCTCCTAAATACTGGCTGCTTGCATTATTAATATACTTACTTTAGGAAAAGTGGACACTGAGGTGCAACCCAAACACAAAGCAAGGGCTCAACAAACAAACAGAGAACTCCCGCACATTCAGCTCCAGCCATTCACAGCGCCGGAGCCGCAAACCTGGAAGAAACGCAGAGGCAACATGTCAGCTCCCTCAGCGGTGACCGGGAGGCAGTGCGGGCGCTTCATTCTAATGTAAGTATTTCATAATGAGCTAGTATGCGGTGCATACTAGCTCATTATGCCTTTGCCTTACAGTTTTTTTTTTCTTTTGGTCAGGGCATACAACCACTTTAAGAGGCCCCCACACTGCACAATTTATTTCAGGTTCTTGTATAGCGGCATCAATTTACGCAATTTATGCATTTACCTGGATGCGATAAACACACTGTAATGGATGGCCCTGGTGTGATGGCACCCTAAGGAGATTGAGTACATGCTACGGAGATGGTGGAAATTTTGTCTTTGCGTAGAGATGATACAACGGCTGTGACAGACCCCGTACTCTTGATGAGTATGTCCGCCATATAAGCTTCCTTTACCCAGTAACAGCACGATCCAAGATCCCCCAGCCCACCCAGTCACTAGCCGTAACTCAGTGTAGGGTAAGTAAAAGCATAAGACTTTATTGAAGAACAGACACAAGTATATATCTCTGGAGACAATCCCCCTCCTTGTTGGCTTAGAGACACATGGTGGGGTAAACTTTACATCCAATCACATGAGGCACAGATACATTTAAACATTTCAACACATCAACTGGGCATGCAGCCAACAACTAGTGGTAATGAAACATTTAACCTTTCAACAACTATTTAAAACAGATCACTTCTTTCATGGAGAGACCTGTTAAATTAGCTTTTTCCTCTCCTATGACCTGAGCATGCATGCCTGCGCACAGTTTAAATGTCCAACTTTGTCAGTGGGAAGGAAACTTGTCCAATGTCAGTGTTCTAAACATAAAATACCTAGCTCGTTCAGGGGTAAAACGAAATGCTGTGTCCAGTGTGGCTGTACTGGGAGTCTGGTTAGATCAGACCAGACTGGGCTTCTCAGGTTACCCTGTGCCCCTAATAGACACAGGGTAGCTTACACATAAGAGGGGCTGAAAAAGGAGTTTCCTGACCCCTCTAAGAGCTGGGTTCCACGGGCCCCCAGCCCAAAGTAACAAGACCAGTCATTCTGCATAAGGATATATAAAAGAAACCCCCTGCACAAAGTGCTTGATTACTGCACAGATCTAGAAGAAATAAACACATCAATATCAAGATTCAAGGTAATAGTAAACATGGGTCTTTCATTTTGACAATATTTCTTTAACCAGATTTTGCCCTTAAGAGAATTTTGGGGTTTACAAAACAAAAACATATACTCACTGAGGTGGGTGAAGCATTGATCCGATGCTGCATTTGTCCCCCGCCGGCTCGGCATTGAGAACTGCTGATCACTCAGTTCTCCCTCTCCACGCTGAGCAGAGAGAGGTGATGGTCAGTCACCTACTCTCTTCTCTGCCCCTCTAGAGCTCACTGGAGCACTGGGCTGTGCAGGGGGCAGGAGCAGCTGGCTCAGTCTCTCAGGTGGCTCACTAAGAGTCTGAACCAGTTGCCAGTCCAGGCACGTGGATCCCGACTGTGAAGTCAGGATCTTTCCCCAGCCTGGACCAGCTCAGTGACTTCAGCCGACAGCACGAGCTGCACTCCTGTGATCCATAGGAGAGGTGAAGCCAAAAAAACTGAAATAAAACCATTGATTTTATTGTTTTCCAAAACAGTTACATTTAAAGCATGCCGTGAACTCAGCCAAACTTTCAATCCATCAAATGGCTATTGTGCAGCACCCTTGCACCTGCAGATTAAACAGAGGCTAAGACAGCAGCTTATTTGGCTGTAAGGATAGAAGGGTTTAGTTGCACTTTAAATATTTTATGGTATAAATGAAGTGTTGTCTAAAGAGCTATTCTCCCCAAAACGAATCTCTAAAAGAAAACATACATTCTGAATTTTAGGCATCAGCAATGCACAAAGGGCTTTTTGCATTACACGGGTGATCTGGCATGGTCTCAGATCAAAGCAAAGGGTAACCGCTTTTAGATGGATTCTGCAGTCCACATCTATTGATATGCTCTCTACCTGGAAGAGTGCTGAATTTTACACCAATGCAGGGCTGTTTTTACTATTCTTATAAAAGCTCCTGTATGTACACTAACTAAAGCTAACTTAGCTGAAGTTCGAGTCATGTGTGGCCTTGTCGACACCAAATGGCTCCACAAAGCGCAACTGAAAAATGGGATCTTTGTACTCACCGTAAAATCCTTATTTTCTTTGGACACAGCCAGATCATTCGAACAAGTATTTTGCCAACTGTAGGAGTGAAGTTAGGTACAACCAAAAGATTAGAACACAACCAGGGGGTGGCCCCTGCTGCTGGGGATTGGCCAGCAGCAGGGGCCACCCCCTGGTTGTGTTCTAATATTTTGGTTGTACCTAACTTCACTCCTACAGTTGGCAAAATACTTGTTCGAATGATCTGGCTGTGTCCACAGAAAATAAGGATTTTACGGTGAGTACAAAGAACCCATTTTTCAGTTGCGCTTTGTGGAGCCATTTGGTGTCGACAAGGCCACACATGACTCGAACTTCAGCTAAGTTAGCTTTAGTTAGTGTACATACAGGAACTTTTATAAGAATAGTAAAAAAAAAAAAAAAACAGCCCTGCATTGGTGTAACATTCAGCACTCTTCCAGGTAGAGAGCATATCAATGGATGTGGACTGCAGAATCCATCTAAAAGAGGTTACCCTTTGCAAACAGGAACTAATCCCCTGCATAACTAAGACAGCTGCATGTAAAACCTAATTTCCAAAAATTGCATCAACAGAAACGTCAACCTTATAGAACTTAAAGTATGAACCAATGACCAGGTAGCTGCCTTGCAAGCTGGGAAACAGATGAAGAATACCAAAAAGCCCAGGATGCACTCAAAGTCCTGGTAGACTGGGCAGTGACATAGAATGGAGGTTCCTATCCTGACAGACAGTGAACTTAAACCACAGTCTGCCAAATCCACCAAGGTATAGTCAGTGACACATGTCTTTTGTTAGGACCAGCAAAGATAAAAAAACGGGTATTAATCCACCTTCTGGATGAATGTGGTAGCGTTTAGGTAAACTCGCAAAGTCTGAACCACATCCAAACTATTGCATTTCTTTAGGAATAGTCTGATTGGAATATAAGGAAGGTAGAACAATGTCTTTATTTTGATCAGTCACCATATAACTCCGCAAGAAAGATAACCGAGGACAGAGAACCACCTTACCTAGAAGTACCAAAAATGACTGGTTACAAAAAAGAACAGCCAGCTCAAACACCCTATGTGCAGAGGTGATGGCCACCAAAAACGCCACCTTCTGTGAGAACATACAGTTGTGCTCATAAGTTTACATACCCTGAATTTATGATTTCTTGGCCATTTTTCCTGAGAATATGAATAACACAAAAACATTTCACTCGTGGTTAGTGTTTGGCTGAAGCCATTTACTATCAATCAACTGTGCTTACTTTTTTTAAATTATAATGTCAACAGAAACTACCCAAATGCCCCTGATCAAACGTTTACATACCCTGGTGATTTTGGCCTGATAACATGCACACAAGTTGACACAAAGGGGTTTGAATGGCTATTAAAGGTAACCATCCTCACTTGTAATCTGTTTGCTTGTAATTAGTGTGTAAGTATAAAAGGTCAATGAGTTTCTGGACTTCTGACAGACCCTTGCATCTTTCATCCAGTGCTGCACTGATGTTTCAGGATTTGGAGTCATGAGGAAAGCAAAATAATTGTTAAAGGATCAGCAGGAAAAGGTAGTTGAACGGTATAAAACAGGAAAGGGATAGAAAAAGATATCCAAGGAATTGAGAATGTCAATCAGCAGTGTTCAAACTCTGATCAAGAAGTGGAAAATGAGGGGTTCTGTTGAAACTAAACCATGGTCAGGTAGACCAACTAAATTTCAGCCACAACTGCCAGGAAAATTGTTCGGGGTGCAAAAAACAAAACAAAAATAACTTCAGGTGAAATACAGGACTTTCTTAAAACATGTGGTGTGGCTGTTTCAAGGTGCACAATAAGGAGGCACTTGAAGAAAGATGGGCTGCATGGTCGAGTCACCAGAAGAAAGCCATTAATACGCAAACGCCACAAAGTATCCCGCTTACAATACGCCAAACAGCACAGAGACAAGCCTCAAACCTTCTGGCACAAAGTTATTTGGAGTGATGAGACCAAAATTGAGCTTTTGACCACAACCATAAACACTACATTTGGAGAGCAGTCAACAAGGCCATGATGAAGGGTACAGAGGTGGATCGCTGATGTTTTGGGGATGTGTAAGCTACAAAGGCACAGGAAATTTGATCAAAATTGTTAGCAAGATGAATGCAGTATGTTATCAAAAAATACTGGAGAAACATTTGCATTCATCAGCCAGGAAGTTGCACATGAGACGTACTTGGACATTCCAACATGACAATGATCCAAAACACAAGGCCAAGTTGACCTGTCATTGGCTAGAGCAGAATAACGTGAAGTTTCTGGAGAGGCCATCTCAGTCTCCTGACCTCAATATCATTGAGCCACTCTGAGGAGTTCATGCAAGACAGCCCAAGAATTTACAGTAACTGGATGCTTTTTGCCAAGAGGAATGGGCAGCTTTACCATCTGAGAAGAAAAAGAGCCTCATCCACAAATACCACATAGGACTTCCAGCTGTCATTGATGTTAAAGGGGGCAATACACGGTATTATGAACTAGGGTATGTAAACTTTTGATCAGGGTCATTTGGGTAGTTTCTGTTGCCATTATGATTTAAACAGAGTAAACACAGATGATTGATAATAAATGGCTTCGGCCAAACACTAACCATGAGTGAAAGAAAATTTTTTGTGTTATCATTCACATTCGCTAAAAAATGGCCAAGAAATCATAAATTCTGCCAGGGTATGTACACTTATGAGCACAACTGTAGATTAAAGTGATACTAAAGGTTCGTGTTTTTTTTTTTTAACCACTTGACCACTGGGCACTTAAACCCCCTTAATAACCAGACCAATTTTCAGCTTTCGGTGCTCTCACATTTTGAATGACAATTACTCAGTCATACAACACTGTACCCATATGAAATTTTTGTCCTTTTTTTCACACAAATAGAGCTTTCTTTTGGTGGTATTTAATCACTGTTGGGTTTTTTATTTTTTGCGCTATAAGAGAAAAAAGACTGAAAATTTTGTAAAAAAATGATTTTTTTTTCGTTTCTGTTATAAAATTTTGCAAATTACTATTTTTTCTTCATAAATTTTGGCCAAAATGTATACTGCTACATATCTTTGGTAAAAATAAGTACAAATTGGTGTATATTATTTGGTCTTTGTGAAAGTTATAGAGTCCACAAGCTATGGTGCCAATATCTGAAAATTGATCACACCTGAAGTACTGACGGCCTATCTCAATTCTTGAGACCCTAACATGCCAGAAAAGCACAAATACCCCCCAAATGACCCCTTTTTGGAAAGAAGACATTCCAAGGTATTCAGAAAGAGGCATTGTGAGTTTTTTGAAGTTGTCATTTTTTCCCACAATTCTTTGCAAAATCAAGATTTTTTTTTTCTCTTTTTTTTTTTTCACAAAATTGTCATATTAGCAGGTTATTTCTCACACACAGCATATGCATTCCACAAATTACACCCCAAAACACATTCTGCTATTACTCCCGAGTATGGCGATACCACATGTGTGAGACTTTTACACAGCGTGGCCACATACAGAGGCCCAACATGCAGGGAGCACCTTCAGGCGTTCTGGAGCACCAAGGCCAATTCTGACATTTCTCTCCTACATGTAAAAATCATCATTTATTTGCTAGAAAATTACATAGAACCCCAAAACATTATATATGTTTTTTTAGCAAAGACCTTAGAGAATATAATGGTGGTTGTTGCAACTTTTTATCTCGCACGATATTTGCGCAGCAATTTTTTTAACGTGTTTTTTACGGAAAAAAAATGTTTTGTGCTTAAAAAAAAAAAACAGTAAAGTTAGCCCAATGTTTTTGCATAATGTGAAAGGTGAAGTTACGCCGAGTAAATAGATACCTAACATGTCGCCCTTAAAAATTGCACACACTCGTGGAATGGCGCCAAACTTCGCTACTTAAAAAATCCCCATAGGCGACGCTTTAAATATTTTTACTGGTTACATGTTTTGAGTTACAGAGGAGGTCTAGGGCCAAAATGATTGCTCTCGCTCTAACGTTCGCAGACATACCTCACATGTGTGGTTTGAAAACCGTTTTCATATGTGGGCGGGACTTACGTATGCGTTCGCTTCTGTATGCGAGCTCACGGGGACAGGGGCGCTTTAAAAAAAAAAAAAATGTTATTCTTCATTTTACTTTATTTATTTTAGTTTGACATGTTTTTCCGCCCTAAACATTTTTTTGATCAGTTTTATACCTATTACAAGGAACGTAAACATCCCTTGTAATAGGAATATGGCATGACAGGTCCTCTTTACAGTGAGATATGGGGGGGGGTGTCAATAAGACCCCACATCTCACCTCTAGGCTGGGAAGCCTGAAAAAAAATACAAAAAAAAAAAACAACAATCCTGGCTTTGATCGTAGCGGTGAGTCGGTAGAAGCACCGGAGGGCGGCGGGGGGGGGACATCCCCTCTCGCCTCCCGTAAGAATGATCAAGCGGCGGAACAGCCGCTATGATTGTTCTTATGGTGTAGGGAATCGCCGGCTGAAAAAGCTAATATCTGAATGATGCCTGTAGCTGCTCCCATCATTCAGATATCCCCGCACAAAGTCAAGGACGTCATATGACGGCCGGAGGGCGGGAAGTGGTTATTGCAGAGTATTGCCGGGCATTGCGGAGTATTGCCGGGCATTGCGGAGTATTGCTGGGCATTGCGGAGTATTGCAGGGCATTGCGGAGTATTGCGGACTATGGCAGGGTATTGCGGTGTATGGCAGGGTATTGCGGTGTATGGCAGGGTATTGCACGGGTATTGCACAGGGTATTGTGGAGGGTATTGCACAGGGTATTGTGGAGGGTATTGCAGAGTATTGTGGAGGGTATTGCAGAGTATTGTGCAGGGTATTGCAGAGTATTGTGCAGGGTATTGCAGAGTATTGTGCAGGGTATTGCAGAGTATTGTGCAGGGTATTGCAGAGTATTTTGCAGAGTATTGCGCAGGGTATTGCAGAGTATTTTGCAGGGTATTGCAGAGTATTGTGCAGGGTATTGCAGAGTATTGTGCAGGGTATTGCAGAGTATTGTGCAGGGTATTGCAGAGTATTGTGCAGGGTATTGCAGAGTATTTTGCAGAGTATTGCGCAGGGTATTGCAGAGTATTTTGCAGGGTATTGCAGAGTATTTTGCAGGGTATTGCAGAGTATTGTGCAGGGTATTGCAGAGTATTGCACCAGGGTATTGCAGAGTATTGCACCAGGGTATTGCAGAGTATTGCACCAGGGTATTGCAGAGTATTGCAGAGTATTTCGCAGGGTATTGCAGAGTATTGCACCAGGGTATTGCAGAGTATTGCACCAGGGTATTGCAGAGTATTGCACCAGGGTATTGCAGAGTATTGCACCAGGGTATTTTGCAGAGTATTGGCAGGGTGTATTGCAGAGTATTGGCAGGGTATAGCACAGGGATGGCTGAGCAGGGATGGATGGATGGCTGGATCTGTGACTGCAATTGTCACAGATCCAGCCCACAGTGCTGCTGCTGCCATCCGCTCCCTCCCCCTCCCCTCTCACACTGTACCGATCGGTACAGAGAGGGGAGGGAGGAACCGGCGTCATCAAATGACGCCGGTCTGTTTACAAGTGATTGCTCCGTCATTTGACGGAGCGATCACGTGGTAAACGGCCGCTATCAGCGGCGATTTACCGCGATTCGTGATCCGGGCGGGAGCGCGATTCTGGGAGGACGTTATATAACGTCCTCCCAGAGTTAAGCAACCACCTTGTCGACGTTATTTGTCGGCAGGTGGTTGTTAAGTGGTTAAATAACAAAAATGTCATACTTACCTCCACTGTGCAGTTCGTTTTGGCTGCGCTGCTATCAATCTATCCAATCAAAGCCGGGACTCTATGAAAAGATGGACGGCGGGGACGCGCCCACGGAAATTCGGGGCTCAGGTAAGTAAATGGGGGGGCTGGGGGGGGCAGGAACTGCAATGTTTTTTTTTTCACCTTAATGCAAAGGATGCATTAAAGGCGAAAAAACACGTAGGTTTACAACCTCTTTAAGGAAGAACCCAATCATCTTCAAAAGGAGGTTTTTGTAGGGTACAGAGAGTTCCATGGCATCAAGGGTGGCCCAAAAGGTGGGACCACCCACATAACTCCTTGAATGAAGGTCTGGACTAAAGTGAGAGAGGCCAGATGGTGTTGAAAGAGGATGGATAGGGCAGAAACCTGGCCCTTCATAGTATAGAGTATGGAGGGCCATCCACCAGTTTATGCCATGGTGAAGGAAAGCTAGAACACATGCTACTGAAAACCTGTAAGGTTGAAAACGCAGCAATTTGCACAATGCGAAATAGGCCGTCCAGGTATGGTAGTAAATGAATCTGGAGGATTTGAGAAAAGCATCAGAGAAAAATGTTCTAGGTCCTAAGCTCTAGACAAAAAAACTGAATATGTGTTACAGCTTGGGGGTTTGGCAACCAGCAGGGGCCGCCCCTGGGTTGGGTTCTAATCTTTAGGTTGTACCTAGTGTCCTACTCCTGCAGGTGACGTAATACTGTAAGGCCCCTTTCGCACATTAATGTCCGTTTTTACTGAGCCAGCGGATGACAGGTCTATCTCTGCTCACTGTGGAGAGATGGACCTTTAAGAGCCCTGCTCGCCTGTATGGGGGAGCGGATGAAAATAGACCGCCTGTCCGTTTTCATCCGATCCGCCAGACAGATGGAAAATAGGGGTTCCATCCGTCTGAACATGTCACCACTGACATGTGAACTGCATGGAGCGTCCGTTCAGGACCACCTAAAAAACTGACAGGCGGACCTGAACTGTTTGCATATGTGAAAGGGGCATAAGGTCTAATTCTACTGATGCAACTGTATTCTTCAATGAAAAAAAGAGAAAATTTAACTGTGGGTACAACGGCTGTCAGAATAGAATAGCCAGTAGGGCCAAGATTCCTCCATCTACATTGTTCAGTTTTAATAGGGGAAATCAACTGATATAAAAATGTAAACATGTATGGCTATCTTAATGAAGGATTTACTTAGGTAAAGCAATTAACTCCAGCACTTTTGTGGCACTTGTTTTCCAGCCAGCCTTTTATAACATATCAGAGGGCTCCAGAGACATTCTGCATTATATTCCTTATTAATAGAAGCAATAAAGTTATATCCGCTCAGAGAACATGTCCCAATTTGCAAATCCTTTTTGACAAATAACATTCTAAAAAGTCCTGTGGAGTGTCATTTAGCATTTTATCTAAATTCTGCTTTAATTAGAATTGCCTGCTCTTCTTTCATACCGAGATATGGTGAAACTGCACTTAAAAGATATTAGATGTTACAGTCAGGGTGCAACCTACACTGAAGGAAATAGGCTGCTACTGCTGATCATTCCTAAAAATGCAAGTCTCCTGGGATTTAAACTGATCCACTGCCTTCACTTTTTTCCGAGTCAATAATCCTGAACAGGTACCATGATCAGAAGTTCTCACTTCTTGCTCGACTTTGATGTCTACATACATGTTCTTTGTTAAATATATAGAGAGAGAGAGAGAGAGTACTAAAGCCTTGGTAGTTATGCAAAAAGCATTTTAGCAAGGTGCTCAGAAATGGAAGCCTACATATTTCTCTCAGTATAGAGATGTATTAGGGTAGAAATATGGAAGCTGTATTATTTGTATGTTAAACCAAATAAAAATAAATAAATACAATTGATCCCTATTTAAGTCTTTACTAACTTTAATCAGCTCCGAGTAACTCATTGCTCCCCTTCTCTCCTAGTTATATTTTAAGCTGATTTTTGTTTTTTTATTTAATTTTGTTTTTTAAGTCAGTTTTTTTTAAGTCACTTAAAAAAAAATGTTTAAAAATAAAAAAAGTAAGACCTATGTTCTATAGGGGAAACCAGGTTTTTGGTGAAACGGTCTAAAAAAGGGAATTTTAAAAGATTTCCTCCCATCTTTTTTGCCACTCCATTAACCTGTATTAAAGGAAAATCATCCCATCTGGCACACACAGAAAAATAAACAACCACTTTCACGTCAATTATATACAAGTTAAACATGCAATGTCGATTGACAAGTTAGCAATTATTTCAGAGTGGGTTAAAATGACAGTAAACCGTTTAAAAAAAAAAATATATATATATATGTTATATTTACAAGCTCTGTGCAATGATTTTGCCAAGAGCAGCCTTGATCCTCCTCTTCTGGGTCCCTCGCCAGGACTTCTGGCTCATCCTGCCTTCCAAGGGCCCCCATGCCACTTGCTACGGGTGAGCGACCCTGAGCCGCACTGTGTGTGTCTATTGACACAAACCGTGCAGCTCGGTCATGCCCCCTGCTCCCTCATCACTGGATTGGATTCACAGAAGTTTTCAGACTCCAAACAGGAGGGTGAGAGAGCACAGAACAGCTGCTCTCAGGCACAGCACTGGATTAAGATTTGGCTCAGGTAAGTATTTAGGGGGGGCTGGGGGCTACACAGAAAAAAGTTTTTTAACTTAATGCAGAGAATTAATTATAAACCTTAACCCCTTCCCGCCGATGTAACACATAAATGTGGCCTCACGAAAGTGGGCTTTTTTCTGTGGGGCCGCATATATGCATATCTCACTTTGTGCTGGGAGCGCACCGCACACCGCATTCCCAGCACAGAGAGCAGGATCTCACGAGAGCTGTACTAACGAGATATCCATAACCATTTACTACCAAAGGAATGTCCAATTCGTCTTGGAAAAAACAAGGTATAATCCACCTGGAAGCACAAAGTAGTTGTGATATGTACGGTTTTACTAACACATGTCAAAATTGCTAAATTGTGCTTAGGCTTTTAGATTTGTTTTACCCTTAGGCGTGAAGGGTTAAGCTTTTACAACCATTTTCCTTTCTCTATTCAAAATAAACACTTTTTACAGTTTATTTGAATGACAGTGCAACCTCTGTAGAGAACAAATTACTTGTGTTTCTAGTTTTGTTTTAATGCTTTAAAAACTGCAGCCAGTGAGCCAGATGTGGTCCTTTGCTTGCCTTTTGGGGGACTATTTCTCTTACTAAGAAGATGAGGCACCATTCCTTCCACACCAATTCCACTTCATTTTACTATGCCCTTTTGGCTCCTGAAATCCACTTTCAAATAAAGTACACGTGTCTAAACAGAGAATTCTCTGCTCCAAATTCTACTGTGAATTGGAACATCTAGTGCACATTGGTGCATTCTCTACTAGCACTTTTTTGGTTTTCCTGTGAGTAGAAAGGTTACATCATTTCACAAAATATAACTCCAATGACAAGATGGAGAACCACTAAGGAGATGCAGTTCCAGTGTGGCCAGAGGGATCAGTTCACTTTCAATTCAGATTCACATACACTTCATTAAGTTCTGGTTTGTACCAACATATTCAGCTCACTACCACTGTTTGTCACCAGGTGATGGGTAACAATTGGCTAGTGTCTAGTGTTTCTTTTTGGTTGGTATGTACAACAGCAGTTATTGCTGTTTAAAGGACTCTCATCATGACATATGTAGGCTGCCCTGGAATCTTCCAGACTCTTCTCCTGACACTGACCAGGAACAAGAAAATCTAGTTGGATATCCTAATCTGGCTACCTGTTCCAGGTCAGTGACTTTAATCATTGAAACCACAGGATTAGAACAATAGCCGTAAAAATAGCATTTTCAAGAGACACCATATTTCTTATAGCAGGTTTGCTTTAACATAACCCATCATGGACACAGAGTCTTAATCATTACATAGTGGGTTGCATGGGTCACCAGAGGTGATTGGACACTGGCACAACCAATGAGAACAAGTTCCCCTCCATATAACCCCTCCCATACAGGAAGTACCTCAGTTTTTGTAGCAAAGCAGTAAGGTTCCCATAAGAAGGGGGGGACCTCTGTGTCCCGTGGTGTACTCCAAGAAAAGGATTTTACAGGTAAGCTGTTATTAAAAATCCTATTTTCTTTATCGTACACCACGGGACACAGAGCCTTAATCATTACAAAGTGGCATGTCCCAGAGCAATGCTCATTATGAAGGGTGGGAGACACAGATCAATCAGGCCGCCAACGGACAAGAATCCCTAAACCGCTGCCTGCAGCACACTACGCCCGAAAGCAGAATCTTCATGTCCTCTTACATCTATTTGGTAGAATTTGGTAAATGTATGGACTGAAGACCAAGTTGCAGCTTTACAGATCTGAGCCATCGGAGCCTGGTGATGCATTGCCCATGAAGCACTTATTGCCCGGGTCAAGTGCGCCCTAACAGAAAAAGGAGGAACCTTGTTCCTTAAACCATAAGCCTAAACAATTACTTGTCGAATCCACCTAGCAATGGTGTATTTTGATGCCGGCTGGCCCTTCCTGGGACCATCTCGCACAATAAACAAAACATCTGTTTTACGTATCTGAGCCGTTGCCTGCAGATAAACTTTTACTGCTCTCACTACATCTAGAGAGTGCAATACCTTTTCACCCGCTGTCCGCGGTTCAGGAAAAAAGAAAGGCAAAACAATGTCTTGATTTAAATGAAAGGCCGACACCACCTTTGGAAGAAAGGTAGGATGGGGGCGTAGAACAATTTTGTCTTTGTGACAAATTAAATAAGGTTCTTTACAAGAAAGAGCTGCTAACACTGATACTCTTCTAGCAGAGGAGATAGCAATCAAAAAAGCCAATTAGCTGCTCAAAAGAATCAAAGGAATATGGCGGATAGGTTCAAAAGGTTGCTTTTGCAAGACTGACAATACCAAGTTCAAATCCCAGGGACATAAGGGAGACTTGATGGGCGGATTTATCCGCAGTGCTCCCTGAATGAAAGCCCAAACTAGGGAATGAGATGCTAGTGGTCTCTGAAAAAAGACTGATAGAGCCGATCTTTGACCCTTGATGGTACTCAGGGCTAATTTCATATCCACTCCCAATTGGCAAAAGGCGAGAATCCTACTTATGGCATACTTTTGAGGATTCCACCCTCTGGATTCACACCAGGAAACATACGCCTTGTAGATTCTATAGTAGATAAGCCTGGAGGCTGGCTTTCTAGCATTAATGAGTGTAGAAAGAACTGGACCCGAGAGCCCATGTTTCTTCAAAATGTAGGTCTCAGTAGCCAGACCGTCAAATTTAGCTTTTGTAAGGAAGGGTGGAACACTGGACCCTGAGACAGCAGGTCGTGACGTAGTGGAAGCACCCAAGGTCTTCCTACCGCCATCTTTATGATCTTGGCGTACCAGGGCCTCCTGGGCCAATTTGGGGCCACTAGGAGTACTGGTATTCCCTCCTTCTTGATCCTGCACAGCAATGTCTGTAAGAGAGGGATCGGGGGGGAATGCATAGATCAGTGAAAACTGATTCCAAGGAATTATCAGAGCATCCGTTCCGTAGGCCAGCGGATCTCTCGTCCTGGACACAAAGTTGTCTAACTTCCTGTTGAGCCTGGAAGCTAGCAGGTCTACATCCGGGGTCCCCCATCTCTGGCATATTGCCTGAAAGACATCGGGTGGAGAGACCACTCTCCTGGTGACAGCTGCTGGCGACTTAGATAGTCCGCTTGCCAGTTTTCTACCCCCGGAATGAAGATTGCAGAAAGACAAGGAACATGTTTTTCTGCCCATGTCAAAATCTGATTCACCTCTTTCTGAGCATCCCGGCTCTGGGTGCCTCCTTGGTGATTGATATAAGCTACTGCAGTAGCATTGTCGGATTGAATCCGAACAGGGTGGCCCTGTAACCTGTATGTCCAGGTTCTGAGGGCTAAGTATACTACCCGAATCTCCAGTATGTTGATGGGCAGGCCCTCTTCGGTCTTGGCCCAGGTACCCCGGGCTGAAGCTTCTTCTAACACTGCTCCCCAGCCCAACAGGCTGGCATCCGTAGACACCACCTTCCAGGTGAATGGGAGAAAGGACCTTCCTTTCCACAAGTTCTCGGTCTTTAACCACCAACTGAAGCTTTGGCACACCTGTGGAGACAGGCGCATGGGTAAATCCAGAGCTTGGCTTCTCCTGTTCCAGGCAGCTAGAATACTGCCTTGCAGTAGTCTCAAATGAAACTGGGCATAAGGAACAGCCTTGAAGGAGGCCACCATCTTCCCTAATAGCCTCATGCAAAGGCGAATCGATGGTCCCTTCTTTGCCCTGACCTTGTGGATCAATTCTCTTAGAGACTTGATCTTTGGCTCTGGCAAGAATACCCTGCTTTAGGTTGTGTCTATGATCATGCCCAAATACTCTACCCTTCTTAGGGCTTGTAGAAAGGATTTCTGTAGGTTTATGACCCATCCTAAATGCTCCAGGTATCTTACTTTATTGAGCACCGCGTAATCTAATCCTGCCACTGACTGATCTACTACAAGTAGATCGTCTAGATAGGCTGTCACCGTTATGCCCTGTGCTCTCAAGTTTGCCAACAGTGGGGCCAGAACTTTTGTAAATACCCGGGGTGCGGTGACCAAACCAAAAGGCAGAGCCACAAACTGGAAGTGGCGATGTTCTACTGCAAACCTTAGGAACTTTTGGTGAGTGGGATAAATAGGCACATGTAAATAGGCGTCCTTGATGTCTATAGATGCCAAAAATTCCCCGCCTTGTAGGGTGGCGACCACAGACCGAATGGTCTCCATTCGAAAATGGCGAATGTTCAGAAACTGGTTTAGATCCTTTAGGTCCAGAATGGGTCTGACGTCTCCATTTGGTTTTGGAACCACAAAGAGGTTTGAATAAAACCCTGCACCTTGCTCTTTTAGGGGGACTTCCTTGATTACCCCCTGAGACAGCAAGTGATCCAATCCTCGGAAGAAGGATTCTCTTTTTACTGGATCTTTGGAGACCTTTGAACTTCGGAACCGATAAGGTGGGGTCTCTCGAAATACCAGTTTGCACCCTAGGGATACAGCAGAAACTACCCACTTGTCCTGGATTTCTGTCTGTCAAGCTGCTGAAAACTGCTGAAGCCATCCCCCCACTCGGCCGAGCGGGGGCGCCTCTTCATAAAGAAGCTTTGGGGATTTGATTGTTAGCTCTTTGCCCCCACTGCTTTTTGTTTTTCTGGGCATGGCCTTGGTCTTTAGCCTTAGAGGCTGGCTGAAAATGCCGTCGCCACTGCCTGGAGGCAGATGTTTCGGGAACGGGGAGAGAGAGCGCTTAAAACAAGGGCGCTTCTTCTCCAGCAATAGAGTAGTCTTGCCGCTTGATATCTTTTCGATATACTTCATCCCAAAACAGGCATTCACCATGGAAGGGAAAACTGGCCAAAAGCTTTTTGCATGGAGCTTCCGCTGACCAATGATTTTTGACAAATAATTCTGCGCATATGCACCAGCTGGAGCGTAAGGCGAGATGCTTGTTGAATAGAATCTCTAATAGCATCCACTGTGAAACATATCCTAGGTATATTCTCCCAAAATTTCATCTGATCCGGAGGTAGATCTTTCAGCCCGTTTCACCGGATCCTTTAAGATCCGACACATACCAACTTCCGCCACAGCAGGTTGGGTCACTGCGCCCGCCAGGAGAAAGTAGGACTTTAGTAAAGATTCCAACTTTTTCTCCGAAGGATCTTTAAATACCTGGGCATTGTCCACCGGACATGTTAAGCTTTTATTTACACAAGAGATAGATGCATCCACAGAAGGCAGACTCCACTTCTTGGTAAACTTCTCCTCCATAGGATAAAGAACTTCAAACTTCCTAGGAGAAAAACGCTTATCTGGATGTTTCCAGTCTGCGCAAATCAGATTCTCCAATAAAGGATGAATCGTAAAAGGCACATGCAGCCTGTGGGGATTTTAATGAACCTAGGGAGGAGACAGGTGATTCAGTTAACTCCGAAGAAGGTAACTTGAATGCAGAGCGTACTGTTTTAGTATAATATTGCACCTGTAATTTAAGAACCTGGGAAGCAGAAAAAGGTTCTTCCGATATTCCTGATCCATTCGACTCCTCATCCTAATCCCCTGATGGGGCTACATCCTCCTCATCCCCCTCAGACCTTTCTGAAAGGAGATCTGAAACAACAGAAGGAGCTCTGCTTCACTTTTTGTCCATTTGTGAGGACTTTGCGATTATTGTAGCGATTCTTCCTTCTAAATTGTTCAGGGCTGCTGCCAAAGTGTCCTCAGTGACATATGCAGAGGCTGCTACTCCTGATGGAAACAATGGCTCTCATCTCAGGTGGCGATGCTTTTTTGTCTTTTTTAGTCCCTGAATTTCTCCTCTGGGAAGACATATTACTAAGCAAAAACCCAAGGTACAATCAATGCATATACTCCTGTGCTAGTTAAGCAATCTACATACAGTATGCAACTCATCACACAGTTTCATGCTGAGTGGGTGTCCTCTTTTGGGAGTGCTCAATAACCAACCACATAGAGACCTTACGTGCCCGTAAGCCGCTGCGTCACCGATCAGGGGAGGGCTGCAGGTTTGTGAGGCTTTATGTGCACTTCCTGCTTCTGAGCGCCGTGGAATGACGTACCCGCGCGACCTAGGGGAGAATGGCGGCGACCTGAGAGGAGGAGAGGTCCTCATGCATCATGATTGTGAGGACAGTTGCCATCCACGGCAGAGCTATACAGCGGAAGGTGTGCTGTCTAAAAAGACCTGACACTGTACTGGAGCCTGGTGAGTAATCTCAACTCTTTACTCCCTCTAGTGGTGGCAAACAGAGAAGACACCCACTCTTTAAAGGAAAGTTCTTAAGATACATACTTAGAAATTTTTCCCTGCTTAACTTATCCCCGCCGCAGGTTTGCTGAAAATCAGACAAAACCAATCTACACCCATCACGGCGGGCATGTTTGCCAACCTTCAGGGATATGGGTTCCTACTTAAAGGCTGCCTCTTCCCTGGGCCTTGTAAAAGACTCTGCCAGGACTTTTAGCGTTATTTAAAAAGCGAAAGTGCTGGCCCCTAGAGCCCAGTCCTCCGAAGAGAGACATTACAGGGGACACCTCGTGTGTGAGGCCCAGATACCATCCATCCAGTTTTAGCGTAATATTTTAGGCGTCTTGGATGGACACGAAGTGTAGCTCTTTTGCCCCAGGGGGCCTCTATGGTAGAGCTTCCTTTAGCACATCCTAATCGCGTCCAACACCTTTCGCCAGACACTGGCGAAAAAATTAGGTACTTCCTGTATGGGAGGGGTTATATGGAGGGGAACTTGTTCTCATTGGTTGTGCCAGTGTCCAATCACCTCTGGTGACCCATACAACCCACTATGTAATGATTAAGGCTCTGTGTCCCGTGGTGTACGATAAAGAATATATGGGCTGCCATTGCGGGTCTGCTTCTGAAAACGCCAGCTGCCTAGCTGCCATAGCAATTCAGTAGCTTCAATGTTTTGAGTCACTGTCCCGAAAACAAGTATGCAACACGTTTCTAGGTCAATTGCTCAAAAAGCCAGATCATGCTCAAGATCAGAATTAGAGCAACTAGAACTGTCCTCAGGAAGTTAACAATGGCAGCCTATGTATTTCTCCAATGAAAAGTTAGGCCCCTTACACACGGGGTGGGCTTCATTGCAGTCTGCCTGCTCAGTGGGGAATCTGTCCGCTGATCCTGAGCAAGGGATGACTGGTCCATGTCCGCTCCGCTTATGCAGAGCGGACACAGGACACGCAGCCTGCTCTCCTCTATGGGCGATCAGATGTATACAGACCGCCTGTCTGTTTACACCCAACGGCCATACGATCTGATCCACCTCTCCATTGAGGAGCATGGAGGGTCCAATCAGGTCCGCCTGAAGAACGGACGGTACACCCGTGTGAAAAGACTCTTATTTTCAACACATTAAAATTTCTATTTTTGCATTCAGTTCTTGTTTTGGCTCATCATGCTAGCAAATAAAATACATAAAAAACACAACAGTTCAACAAAACAATGTTTTATTGACTTTCTATCTTTTGCACATACAATGAAAATAGAAAAATAAAAATACAGATGAATTTCAGAAAGAGTGTGCAAATCAATTGATAAGCACTTTTTTTTGCAGTCCAAAGATTTTGGTGCATTTATGGTACTCTTATAATTTAGCAAAAACATTAGATGGTTTTGATTGGGAAAAAAATAAAATCACACATAAAAACATTTAACAGCAAAATGTAAAAAAAGGTAGATGCTTCTGTATTCCCATTTTCATAACAGGTACCAAAAACATGTGTGAAACTGATTTTTTAAACATTTTAGTATCCTATATTTACAGTATTTTATAGCACAGTTGTCTAGCTGGAATATAAATAAGCTATGTTCCATTCACATTAATTTCTCACCAACTCAATGAATGTACACACTACCTGGTGGTGCCATGGACTTCCAACTGATAGGGATCCCTCCACCTCGGGAGTTTATGTTATTTAGAGATGATACTTAGGCAAATAATGTGACAGAACACTACTATATGAATAAATGGAGTAAATATTGGCGGTATATTTTGTTTAGGTCTCATAATAGATTTTCATTGTAAACCCTTTACCTACCCAAAAAATCAAGAAGCAAAAAGCACCTGCATACCAATATGATCCTTATAAGCACAGACAAGTAGCACCAGATCTACTGAGTGCAAACATTTAATGAGCTCATGACAATACAGTGACAGCGAGAGTGCTGTGTGTTCTAGAATGAGCCTTTCTGGCAGGTACGGCCGAGCTCCTATGGCACTGGCTGTTTAAATTCAATGTATGGTTTAAAGATATTGAATAAATATTGAAGCCCAATTCCAATCAATCTCCCTGCCTGCCCCCAGACACCCCCCCCCCATATATTTTATTTTAATACACTTTTTTCAGCTATCTTCTGGCTTGTCATCCATGGTCCGCTACACATCTTCTCAAGTTTTCAGTGATGACATCAACGCTGTTCTCAACTGTACTGTACTGTGAATGCAGGGCACCATGGAGATGACCTGCTTAAGGGACAGGCAGATGACACCCTGCACTCACAAGACATGGGTTATGCAACCCTGGGATGTCAAACAATCCAAAACAGAATCAGTGCTGGACCTCGAGAGGGGAGAGCACCTGCGTGGAGGTGCGTATTGCAGCAAGAGTTGCATTTTTTCCACATATTTTGGGCAAAAATCAAATTTATAGCCATTTCTTTTTTTTTTAGGAGGAAAACTGGTGCTAGTCTTTTCTGGCCACATAAATACAAAAACATGATCTTGTACACACGCTATTTCATTTTATTCCAGCACAAGCCATGTCATCTTTATAAAGTATTATGCCATGATAATAGGCATACTGTATATTTATCACCTATGAAAAGGAACCCATACGTTATTGGAAAAAGTTTACAGGCACACAGCTGTGATTTATTTTCTCCTCTAAAAAGGTTCCTCTATTGTACCAACATGGACATATGTACATACATTGCAAATCCAATAAGCCTTTCCCTGTGCATATAGGATTGCAGTCTCTAGTAATTTACCTCTCTGCCCTCACCTATTGGTTTTTCATAGTTAAAATGTCAATTGTTACAGAGTGTTGGAAAAATCCTCACATGACCAAAAGGTAGCCTGGAGAGGTGGAAATGTGCAAAGATGGTACTTTGAAGATTTTTATCTGTGGATCAGTGAAAAAGGTGCAACTATATTTAAGATCGTTACATTGATCTTTCCAGGATCAGCAGATAATCGTTTATATGAACATTTACAAAACAGATTTTTTAGTAAGATTCAGTGGCTGAAAGCTTCGTTAAGGATCATATACACGGACCTGCGTTCCAGTTGAGATGTTTTTCGTTCACCATTAACTATAGACAGACCTTAAATGGCACAACTTGTAGGGTATATTGTTTGCAATTGGCAATACATCAATGTAACATGTATATGGTGTAAAATGAAGGCAGCAGATAATGAAAATGGTCTGAAAAAAAAAAAGAAAATAAGTATTGAAAAGGTGCCACTTAGCTTTGTGTTTCTTCGGCTCCGTTTTTGGTTCAGAGGTGGAAGTGAATTCAAGAAACCAGATGTGCATAGAGAGGACTATTCTGTATGAAATGAAGCAGAGGCTTTCTATTTTGTGTTATGTCCCACTTCTAACATTGTTTTAGAACCCTTTGAAAATGTGTTACTCAATGGACATTATCAAATTAGTACAATTTTTTATTTTGGGGGGGCATGAATATATACGATGTGACCCCCCTCACAAGAAACAAACCTTTTGTAATAAAGAGCAACAACCGAGTTCAGGGATGCTAAAAAAAAAGGCAGATGTTTGAGTGCTAAAGGTATATTCATCAATATACAGACAGCCCTCTTTTGGCTGGTGGCTGCAGGCACAGTGGTTATTATTGCATAGAGATCAATGATCTGTACGCAAATACCTATCTACTTATTCTCTGAATCGCAAACTGAAGTGGAGGACTGAAAAATAGCAGCCAAATACAAGTACCATAGAAGGGCAGAAGGTGCACAAATGTTATCCAAAAAAAAGTGGGTAGTGAACAATGGACTGCTTACGTGAAAGGGTATTAAACTATTTGCATGAGCCATTATTTCCCTTTCTTTGTAAATTGTTTGCTTGATCTCAGCTTACTGTTAAACCTAGTACACACGGGCCGAATGTCGGGCGACATCAGTTCAATAGAAACCGGCTTGACCAGTGTGTTCTGGCAGAGGGGCCATCCCCGTCAGAACAAAATAGAACAGCAGGGTAGATCACTGTACTAATTTTGAATCGTTCGTACAGCGGCTCCTCCCAAGTGCTTCCGTCTTTTTCCGGTCAGCCCTGCTGGGTTAAAAAAAAGCAAAAAACGACTAGTGTGTACCAGGCTTAAGACACTCCCAAGTATTTTCGGTTAGGTATTCCCTTACCCTAGGAACAGAGTGCAAACATTTTACTTGCATAAGCATGTGCAAGTGGAGCCTTCTCAGGAACCTGCATATAGCGCATGGCTTTTGTTCTCCCTTTTGTTAAACATTTTAAAATATCACTACAAATGTAAAATGTCCAGTCTAAAAAAAAGTAATTTGAAGATGTGTAATCCTACCTGCCGGCGAAGGGCTTTTACAAAACTTTCAAACACTACAACTCCATTGTCTATATTTTTATTTTATTTTTAACTAACCACGGAGATGAAAAGACAATGCTCAGTACTGCTGTTTTTAGAGCAATTAAACTAAAGCACATTCTTGAAACGAAAATCAGTGCTTGTACGTGGAAGGTGCTGAAGTGAGACTGATTTAGTGATATCATTAATGCTGCGTACACACGATCGGAATTTCCGACAACAAAACCGTGTTTTTTTTTCCCGACTGATGTTGGCTCAAACTTGTCTTGCATACACAAATGTTGCTCGGAAATTCCGAACGTCAAGAACGCGGAGACGTACAACACTACGACGAGCCGAGAAAAATGAAGTACAATGATTCCGAGCATGCGTCGAATTGATTCCGAGCATGCGTAGGATTTTTGTGCATCGGAATTGGATACACATGATCGGAATTTCCGACAAGAACTTTTGTTATTGGAAAAATTGAGAACCTGCTCTCAAACATTTGCTGTCGGAAATTCCGACAGCAACTGTCCGATGGAGCCTACACGCGGTCAGAATGTCCGACCAAAAGCTCACATCGAACATTTGTTGTCGGAAATTCCGATCGTGTGTACGCGGCATAACTCTCATTTTAACTCCATGTGCACTTCCAGTCATAGTCCCCCTCAAATATGGGTACATTAAGAGTTTACAATCTCTGGTTCATAAAGAGAAATGCTCACATACAGCATCTTACTCTTAATGCCTCGTACACACGACCGTTTTTTCCAACGGGAAAACTGCTATGAGAGCTTTTCGTCGGGAATCCCGGCCGTGTGTATGCTCCATCACAGTTTTTCCAACAGGAAAACTGCCGGACAAAAAAAAGAGAGCAGGATCTCTTTTTTCCAGTCAGGAAAAAATCCTGCCGGGAAAACCGTTCGTCTGTATGGTCAGAATCAAGTATGAGACGGGAGCGCTCTTTCTGGTAAAACTAGCGTTCGTAATGGAGATATCACATTCATCACGCTGTAACGGACTGAAAAGCGCGAGGCTGAAAAGTGCGAATCGTCTCTCATCCTACTTTTACTAACACGAGGATCAGCAAAAGCAGCCCAAAGGGTGGCTCCGTTGGAATGGAACTTCCCCTTTATAGTGCCGTCGTACGTGTTGTACGTTACCACGCTTTGGATGGGCGGACTTTTGTCTGAGCGTGTAAATGCAAAGCAGACAGAGGAATTCTGTCGGGAAAACCGCTGGTTTATTATCCGACGGAAAAACCGGTCGTGTGTACTAGGCATTAACAAATTTCCAGTGCAAACTAAATAATGTTCCAAAAATTTGCTGACTGAAGACAATTTATTCACAGATAAGGTAAGAAAAGTAATATGGCAACCAGGCAACTAATCAAAAAAAAACCTTAAAGCCCATCTCGGTGGGGCTGTGCCTGCACTGCACAGATTAACTGTTTGTTTTTGTCTAGGGGAGAGGAGATAGGAGACATACTTGCCTAAACCTCCGCGTACAAGACAGATCCGGCAGCCCAGCGGTCTTGAGTTGTGGACTGTTCCTGACGTAATCAAGTCCAGAGCAGGCTCCACAGACCAGGAACAATCCAACGCTGGACCGTGGTGAAGTGTTGTTTTTCAGAGGAAGGAAGGATTGGGTATTAGTTTTCTCCTCCCCCCTAAACAAAACAAGCAGTTGTAGGTGGACATCTGCAGTGTGAGATCATGTAACACGGACAACTACTCTCACAAGATTTGGAGTGTTTTTCTGAGAATTGTAGTGATGGTTGCTGATGTCACTGCTCATTGTTCTTCTGTGTTCCTGCTGGAGAGGAAGATGTACTTCAGGGCATGAAGTGCAAACTTCCCCATTTCTGCTTCATTCATTCTGTGGATCCATGCTTTTTACCTACGCTGCTCCTTTTACACCCTACCTCACAAGTCTGCCATTTATTAATTCATAAGAGCACTAGTCATCTAGAGAGCAACATAAGGAAGCAAAAGCTACAGGGAGTCTAGAGGCAATATTGGTTACTTGTCATTGGCCTATGCTTGCCTTTTTTCATGTGACACAGCTTTCCCAGTACAAGTCTGATTTACAAATATGGTTTGGTGCTTTCCGATGCCCTCTTGTAGTTTTTTCTGATTGTTAATGTAACTTATCTTACAGGAGAGAGGCGGACTTATATTCCAGAATTATTCAACTGCTTTGTGTAAAGATGTCCTGCCTTCTTAGCGAACCTGGTAAGTGAGTTTTCTACACTTACCTTACCTGTGAATTCTCCGAATCGAAACAGCTAATTTTCATGTTGTGGAGCTGGAATTGGCATTGAATAGCATTTAAAGTTAGGGCCCTTTCACACGGGCGTACCGTATGTCCGTTTTTCATACATCCGTTTTCGGATGAAATACGGACATACATGTATCCCCCTATGGGATAGCGGGTTTCAGCGGATGTTCATCCGCTGACACCCGATATTATCCATCTCAGCTATGGTCCGTTTCTGCAGGAGGAGGAAAATCCTATTTGTCCGTGTTCATCCGATCTGCTCTGCAGACGGATGGAAAGACGGTCCCGTGTTCCTCCAATCCCCCCATAGAGGAGAGCGGAGATCTGACAGGGTGGTCCCTGCACAGTGTGCAGGAACCGCCCTGTCATCTGCCAGCTCAGCGGGGATCAACGGAGCGATCCCCGCTGAGCAAGTGGATGTTCACCGGGCGGATCATCACGGGACCTACCCGTGTGAAAGGGCCCTTACAAAAAAAAAGCATAACCATACTAGGATAGTTTTTTCATCACATTGCGACTGATGAAGAAAGATATACAGGGCCCAATTTTTTTTCAAGTGTTGTAAAGAATTTTTTTTTACAATTCACAAAGCAACCAGATTCTTAGTAGGTGTATTGAGAGAGAGGTATAGGTGGCGCTGCCTCTTTTTAATGTGTAATGGTGATGACGTCTATGTTACGAAACACGTAAGGATCAGCTTATGCGTTTACCTTCTACCCCTGCAGGGGTTCAACTTTCTGGTGAGTGCGGACCTGAGGAGGGGAGTTCATCCATTTTTTCACCAGGGATCAATACTTCACAGTTTGCCCATGCACAAGTCACTTTTTGGATTGAGATCACCTATATGGATTCATGAACATTTTTTCATTTTTTTTTTAAAATCTTTTTTGAGATATATATTGCTTTTTTGCACATATATATGGACGTTTTTGCACATTAACCACTTAACGACCGCCCACTGTAAATATACGTCAGCAGAATGGCACCGACAGGCACAATCACGTATATATACGTGATTGCCTTTGTATAGTTGGGGGGTCCGATCGGACCCCCCTTCTTTACAGTGAGCGGTCGTTTTACCTTCGGGAGCGATCCGGCATGAGGGGACGGCCGTTCGATTCCGGCCACCCCCTCTCGATCGCTCCCGGCGAATGAGAGAGCTTCCCCTGCCTGCCAGGAAGGAGGAAGTGATGTCATCTCTCCTGGGGCGCTCACATATACCGAGCGCCGTACAGGAGAAGATGCCAGGTTAGTACACACAACACTACACTGACACCAGGACACATAGGCACATAAATCGCCCCCCCAGGCCCCCCCAGCCCCCAGTCACAGTGTCACTGATTGCAGTGACCATTTATTTAGTGATCACTGCAATCAGTGACATTTGTGACTGTAAAAGTGTCACCAAAGTTTAGTCTTAGGTCCAGTGTAGCCCCCTAACCCCCCCCCCCTAATAAAGGTTTAACCCCCTGATCACCCCCCAGATAACCCTTTCACCCCCTATCACCACTGTCACTAAGCAATCATTTTTCTGATCGATGTCTTAGCGTCGGTGATGCTGATCGGTAGCCAGTAATTTTTTTTAGGTTCGCCGCAGGTTTTTATAGCGTCGGGTACCCCCATATATTACCTAATAAAGGTTTAACCCCCTTGATCGCCCCCCCAGGTAACCCTTTCACCCCCTATCACCACTGTCACTAAGCGATAATTTTTCTGATCGATGTCTTAGCGTCGGCGATGCTGATCGGTAGCCAGTAATTTTTTTTAGGTTCGCCGCAGGTTTTTATAGCGTCGGGTACCCCCATATATTACCTAATAAAGGTGTAACCCCCTTGATCACCCCCCAGGTAACCCTTTCACCCCCTAGCACCGCCGTCACTATGCGATCATTTTTCTGATCGATGTCTTAGCGTCGGTGATGCTGATCGGTAGCCAGTAATTTTTTTTAGGTTCGCCGCAGGTTTTTATAGCGCCAGGTACCCCCATATATTATCTAATAAAGGTTTAACCCCCTGATCGCCCCCCAGGTAACCCTTTCACCCCCTATCACCACTGTCGCTAAGCAATCGTTTTTATGATCGTTGTCTTAGTGTCGGTGATGCCGATAGGTAGCCAGTAATTTTTTTTTAGGTTCGCCGTCAGGTTTTTATATAGCGTCAGGTACCCCCATATATTACCCCAATAAAGGTTTTAACCCCCTAATTGCCCCTAGTTAACCCTTTCACCAGTGATCATCATATAAGTGTTACGGGTGACGCTGGTTAGTTAGTTTGCTTTTTATAGTGTCAGGGCACCCGCCGTATATAACCCAATAAAGGTTTAACCCCCTGATCGCCCGGCGGGTGATATCAGTTAGGTTTTAGCGTCAGAGAGGGTCTGCGTCACACCCCAGGCAGCGTCAGGTTAGTGCCAGTAGCGCTAACACCCACACGTGAAGCATACACCCCCCTTAGTGGTATAGTATCTGATCAGCTCAATATCTGATCTGATCAGATCTATACTAGCGTCCCCAGCAGTTTAGGGTTCCCAAAAATGCAGTGTTAGCGGGATCAGCCCAGATACCTGCTAGCACCTGCGTTTTGCCCCTCCGTCCAGCCCAGGCCACCGAAGTGCAGTATCGATCGATCACTGTCACTTGCAAAACACAACACACATAACTGCAGCGTTCGCAGAGACAGGCCTGATCCCTGCGACTCCAGTGCTGTAGGAGGTAATTTCACCACCACAGTTAAAAAAAAAAAAGCATATATGCCGAAGCATTGGGGCAGCAGGAGCGGAGGAGCGATTTTGCTCCTAATGCCACGTACATACGGTCGAAATTCCGACGGAGGCTTGCCCGTGGAAAAGTCTGACCATGTGTACGCGGCATAACTTTTGTGAGAAGATGCCCCCATGCTTCGGCATATATAAATGGTGCATGTATGCCCATCATTAGAAGTGGGTGGATGAAGGGCGGTATTCTAATGGTGGGCATACCCACCGATCAATCTTTTTTTTTTCGTTCAGCCAACAGGCTGCATGAAAAAAAAGATTACAATACATGTCCAACAAGGACCAGCAACGTACTGGTATGTTGCTGGACTTTGAATGTTTATACCAGAATGATGCCTGAGGGTTTAGGTATCATCTTGGTATCATTCTTTTCAGCCAGCGGCCGGCTTTCATGTAAAAGCAATCCTAGTGGCTAATTAGCCTCTGGACTGCTTTTACAAGCAGTGGGAGGGAATGTCCCCCCCCCGGATATAAAAAGCGCCATTGGGAAATTGGGAAAGCATTTTATCACACCGATCTTGGTGTGGTCAGATGCTTTGAGGGCAGAGGAAAGATCTAGGGTCCAACAGACCCCAGTTTTTTCAAAAAAGAGTACCTGTCATTACCTATTGCTATCATAGGGGATATTTACATTCCCTGAGATAACAATAAAAGTGATAAAAATAAATAAATATGGAAGCAACAGTTTAAAAATAAAATAAAAAAGCAAAATTAATAATTAAAAAAAAAAAAAAAAAAAAAAGCACCCCTGTCCTGCCCTGCTCTTGCCCAATGGCGAACGCAAGCGTCGGTCTGGCGTCATATGTAAACAGCAATTGCACCATGCATGTGAGGTATCACCGCGAAGGTCAGATCGAGGGCAGTAATTTTAGTAGTAGACCTCCTCTGTAAATCTAACGGGGTAACCTGTAAATGCTTTTAAAGGCTTTTAAAAATGTATGCAGTTTGTCGCCAATGCGCGTTTGTGCGAAATTTTAAAGCATGTCGTGTTTGGTATCTATGTACTCGGCCTAAGATCATCTTTTTTATTTCATCAAACATTTGGGCAATATAGTGTGTTTTAGTGCATTAAAATTAAAAAAAGTGTATTTTTTCCCCAAAAAATGCGTTTGAAAAATCGCTGCGCAAATACTGTGTAGAAAAAAAAATGCAACACCCACCATTTTATTCTGTAGGGCCTTTGCTTTAAAAATATATATAATGTTTGGGGGTTCAACATAATTTTCTTGCAAAAAAAAAATGTTTTCATGTAAACAAAAAGTGTCAAAAAGGGCTTTGTCTTCAAGTGGTTAGAAGAGTGGATGTAAGCTTCCTAATGTTGTGTATAAAATGCCAGAACAGTTCAAAACCCCCCCAAATGACCCCATTTTGGAAAGTAGACACCCCAAGCTATATGCTGAGAGGCATGTCGAGTCCATGGAATATTTTATATGTTGACACAAGTTGCGGAAAAAAAATTTTTTTTTTTTTTTTTGCACAAAGTTGTCACTAAATGATATATTGCTCAAACATGCCATGGGCATATGTGGAATTACACCCCAAAATACATTCTGTTGCTTCTCCTGAGTACGGGGATACCACATGTGTGAGACTTTTTGGGAGCCTAGCTACGTACGGGACCCCAAAAACCAAGCACCGCCTTCAGGCTTTCTAAGGGTGTCAATTTTTGATTTCACTTCTCACTGCCTATCACAGTTTCGGAGGCCATGGAATGCCCAGATGGCACAAAACCCCCCCCAAATGACCCCATTTTGGAAAGTAGACACCCCAAGCTATTTGCTGAGAGGTATTGTGAGTATTTTGCAGATCTCGCTTTTTGTCACAAAGTTTTGAAAATTGAAAAAAAAAAGAAAAAAAAAAAATGTTCTTTCTTCATTTTCAAAAACAAATGAGAGCTGTAAAATACTCACCATGCCTCTCAGCAAACAGCTTGGGGTGTCTACTTTCCAAAATGGGGTCATTTGGGGGGGGGGGTTTTGTGCTATTTTGGCATTTTATGGCCTTCAAAACTGTGATAGGTAGTGAGGAGTGAAATCAAAAATTTGCGCCCTTAGAAATCCTGGAGGCGGTGCTTGGTTTCCGGGGTCCCGTACGTGGCTAGGCTCCTAAAAAGTCCCACACATGTGGTATCCCCGTACTCAGGAGAAGCAGCAGAATGTATTTTGGGGTGCAATTCCACATATAACCATGGCATGTGTGAGCAATATATCATTTAGTGACAACTTTTTGTAATTTATTTTTTTTTTGTCATTATTCAATCACTTGGGACAAAAAAAAAAATATTCAATGGGCTCAACATGCCTCTCAGCAATTTCCTTGGGGTGTCTACTTTCTAAAATGGGGTCATTTGGGGGGGGGTTTGTGCTATTTTGGCATTTTATGGCCTTCAAAACTGTGATAGGTAGTGAGGAGTGAAATCAAAAATGGGGTCATTTGGGGGGGTTTTGTACTGCCCTGTCATTTTAGCACCTCATGAAATGAGATAGGCAGTCATAAATTAAAAGCTGTGTAAATTCCAGAAAATGTACCCTAGTTTGTAAACGCTATAACTTTTGCGCAAACCGATAAATATACGCTTATTGACATTTTTTTTACTAAAGACATGTGGCTGAATACATTTTGGCCTAAATGTATGACTAAAATTGAGTTTATTCGATTTTTCTTATAACAAAAAGTAGAAAATATCATTTTTTTTCAAAATTTTCGGTCTTTTTCCGTTTATATCGCAAAAAATAAAAATCGCAGAGGCAATCAAATACCATTAAAAGAAAGCTCTATTTGTGGGAAGAAAAGGACGCAAATTTCGTTTGGGTACAACATTGCATGTCCGCACAATTTACAGTTAAAGCAGCGCAGTGCAAAATTCTGAATTCACCTCTGGTCCTCTAGCTACCAAATGGTCCGGGGCTTAAGTGGTTAAGCACATGGAACACTTTAATTGTATTTTTATGTAGCGTTTCATATGATATACTGTGGCTTGACATTATGCAAATTACATCACTGTTTCCTTTCTGATATTTTTATGTAGTTTTCACAAGGGATATTGGTTGTATATAAGTTTCTTTACACATTCAGCACGTCAATACCTTATCATTGTGAATTTCGTAGAACTATATGTACCCAACACATTAGGAAATTTTGGAGAAGATATTTAAAGGAAGAGACAGTATACAATTCAATTTATTTAGTTACTTTTGTTATATTATGACCATTACACATTTAAAAAAGGCAGCGCCACCTATACCTCTCTCTCTCTTTACACCTACTTACCCATCACACTTTGGTGGGATTCTTCAGGTAGGCAGCAGCCTTACCATAGAACTATAGCGCGGGATCTAATACTCCATTTATTAAACAGATTCTTACTTTTGCTCTAAAACTGCAGAAGGGAATATAGTTGTTAAGCTTTATTTTACTGCACACAGCTGATATGTTCAATATTGCTTCCCCGCTACCCTATCTGATATACTTGTAGCTATACATTTACAATAATATACTTTACCCAGCTACATCGAAAATGTTAATGGCACTGTTGCACAGGTGATTACTCCATTGCTGCAACAACCTACAGTCTTTGTAAGTACTGTCAATTAGTGAAGGTTGCTACATGGACTGCAGACATGCTCAAGACTCCTGTGGATTAGAGATGAGATTGGTCATCTTCGAAACTCATCTCAAACTAATCTCCAAAATTGTGCTTCTTTTTTTTTTTCTCCAATGAGCCTTGGGTCCAGTCATTCCCACCATGCGTCTTATGTAAACATAGAGGTGGGCTGTGGGTGGGTATAACCTGGCCTGCAGTTTCTTGGATAGAAAAAAAAAAAGAGCATAATTTTGGAGTCTGACTAGAGATGAGATTGAAGTATGCCCAAGCTCATCTAGACTGTGGATCTTGGCAACCTCCTCAGCAAATGGCATTAGCCATAAAGCCATACAAAAACCACTACTGCAGGTCAAGTCTGACAACTGTAATATATTAGCCGATATGTCATTATGAAACCATATGTGTAATGTGGCTAATTGATGTGAATATCATAAGTTATAATCAATATACAAGTTCTTTATGCCCATTGATGGCTTCTCCTTGTAAGGCAGCAGGTGGTTTAGGTTTAGTGGCCCTTTCAGCACCTTACAATAGTACTGTAAATGTATTTATAACAAACCAATCATGACTGGGCAAAAAAGGAAACCAGTATTGCTGTAGATATAGAACAATATAGAGACCCAGGCTGTTTATTCCTGAAATGGACTCTATCTTGCCATATGTGAGTATTTAATAAAAGGCGCTTAGCAACACAAAAGGTTATTTTAATAAGAGAACCTAGCATTAAAAGGCAAAGTCTGCTTATTACAAAGTGCCCCCTCCCCACATCTAAAATCACAGCACTAATGCTGTAAAAACACTTAGGAAAGAAAGTTAGAAAACAATTACCATACCCTGCACTGGAGAGGATGACATTGCATTCCTTCTGGCAAGATGCTGGGAATGTTTAGAATTTCAAATTTAGTGAGAAGACACTGCAACACAGTGAAGCAGCATGTTCTCGCAAGATTCGGCATCCTTAGTTTGGCCAAGATTTCACCCTTGCCTAGGCGCCAAGAGCAGAAACCAGGGTACGTATATATGTTTTCTAACTTCTTTACAAAAATAATGATTCCAGGCATGTATTAAGCATGTATTAACCCTGGATGCAGTGTGTCAGGACCAGGGCATATCTGCACACACCCCGCATCTTAACAAGACTCAGACTAGTTCAGGTGAACAGAAAATATATTTAAAAAGAAATAATAAAAAAAAAAGGCCACAGACATTTAAAGACTGATCATTATATTTCATGTAAGAGTTAGAAAAAATGCCTACACCCATTTCTCAATCTTATTCCAGTTGCAGGACATTATTTAACTGCGTCATACCCTGCCTAATTAGCACAAATGAGAAATCTCTCAGTAAATCCTAAGAGTGCTGTTCCCACATTTCATAAGCAGGCCACAAAGGTCAGAACAGCCATTTGCAATCATGTGCAAAATTAGCATTCAGAGCTAAAGGGATCAGGAGATGATATACGGTTTCCAGCAATCATATGTTAAAGAGCTTAATTAGCAAAAAAATGAAAAATGCTATAATTGCAAACATAAAGACTGTACAGGAGAATAAAAACATTACTGAAGTCAAATAAATAATATGTAAATATGTTTGCCCTTAACAGAGGACGCAATACACAGCGTTCCTTAGTAGTGCATATTAAATAGCAGAGTATTGCCATATGCTATTATCCCTCAGCATATTACGAAACACAGGCATTGCCATTTGATCTCCAATGTTCTTAATTTGAATAAACAAAACAGCATCTAATGGGTTTGTCCACTAATATTGCTATAAAAAGAGAAAGCTTAACTTTTTTTGCTTTCCCACTGAACACATTCCTTCTCAGTCTGCCTTCCCCCCGACCTTCACATCTCCTCCAATACAGAAATATGACAGCGATTAGGTTTGGGTCACTGTTGTCATTAGTCAAGATCCCCAGTTGCTGCAGTGAGCAGTGTTACTACACCAATATCCTCTAAGGCTCTATTCGCACTATCATTTATCCCTATAGAATGAGTTTTGATGGAAAGCACACCAAAGATACAGCCATCACGATCTTTATAAATGCAGCATGCCAAAAATGGTGTGAACAAAGACATAAGGTAAACCTTTGCTTTTTCAGGTAGGGCAAAGCAACAGGCTCACTTTAATTCCCCTTCCACAGAAGCGTATATAGCATGAGATCCCCTGCCACTCTGTTCAGGCAATGGGAGTAAAAGGAAAGCACTGTGTATGCTACAAACATTAGAGCTGCAGCTTACACAGTGCTGTGGACTCCCCATGTAACAGTGCGAAGGGCCAGCATTATCAAATACAGAAAGTTACACGAGCCGCCTCTATACCTTAATAAACCAGTATTTTCTCCAGATACCAGCAGGCTTGAAGTAAATCTGTTGCTTTGCCCTAAATGGTTCAAAACCAAGTCAATGGACTTGCTGTGTTTTAGTAACACAGTTGAGAACCCGGCTGTAGTAAAAGGTGACAAAATACTGGAGAGGCAATGTATGACTGTCCCTTGTCATTTCTGTGCTCATTTTCACTGCAAACAATAATTTTCATTGGAATATAGAGGAGGAGACATGGTTAGTTCCTAAAGGTGGTGACATTATTCTGGTCGATAAGTATATCAAGCCATTTCAAAGTCTACTGATGCCGTAAAATGAGCAATACGCACCATTTGGGTGACAGAAATGGTAAATTCTTCATTGGAGAAGCATAGAAAGAAGGAGTCCTTTGGCCTTGGGAAAACAAACTTCTTAGCCAAAAAGCCCATTTGGCTTTCCACCACCTCAGCTTTACTGAGGATGTCTGTTGAGGTCACATATCCGCCACAGATATTTTACCATCAACCAATGCTGAAATCAAAAAAATTATTTAGGGACTATTTAAAATGACCATTTAAAAGGACAAAAGTTGTAAGGTTAGTTAAGCAGCTATGCAAGTCAAAGACTTGCATTCAAAATGCAAAACGAATAAAAAAAAAGCCTCCCCTATTCTCTGAAACGTTCATTTTTCAGCAGCCCGACCTAAGCACAGAAGACTTAACTTTCAATTGGTATCTGGAAATCAAAATCTACATTATTAAAAATGGGATTAAACTATCTAACAGGGGTAGGCAACCTTAAAGAGGTGGAGATCTACCTGGACAACATTGGAGAAGCCAAAGATTACCAGGCACAGGGTCACCCAATGTCGCCTCCTCACACCTGATTTAAACCTCCAATTGCCATACTACTGCATTGCAATCACGTGCATTGCACGGCAATCATGGATGTAAATCAGGTGGTGAGAAGGCAACATATCGCCTCTTCACCACTTGTCCAACACTAGGATCGCTTTTCAGAGGAGCAGCAGTGCATGGTGCACTTGTAAACGAGCCCTTTGTTGCATTACCCTTAGGGCTTATTCACACGTACAGTTGAGGGGTGGTAAAACCCTGTGGTTGAGTTGCGGGTTTACTGCCCCCAATCCCTGAGGCACATGCCACAGCAGAAATTAAGCCCCCTTTTGCGTTTGGTGGGTGCTACTGCCTGCCAGTCGTGACCCATTCAAGTAAATGGGGCCACTCTGCAAGTGCCCTGCAACTGCATGCCTCTGTGAGGTTCAAGGGGTTAAAGCAGGTGGTAAGAAAACAACACAATGCTGCCTGTTTTAACCGCTTGTTTGCTGTACTGCACAAGGTTGCAGGGCATTTGCAGAGTGGTCTCATTCACTTGAATGGATCATTCTTGGCAGGTGCTACACCCACCAACCATGACAGGGCGTATAACTCCTGCTACAGATGAGATGTGTACACCCCTGGCAACTGCAGCTAAGGGGGGTATGGTTGGGGCGGGGGTGATAAAAACAGGTCTTAACTATGGGGTTTTACCATCCCCCAAACTGCAAATTGTAAATTAACCCTTACTGTTCTGAGTCCCCCTACAAGGCTGCTTTCACACTAATGTGCTGCGGTCTACCTGCACCGTGGGTGCAGCATAGTGCATCCGCAACTTTCATGGGTTAGCTGCGCTTTGGCTTAGACTTCTATTATATCCTGCAGGTGTGGTGCACTTTCTGAAAGCACCTAAAACTCCAGGAGTTTTGGTGCAGTTCCAGAAACTGCAGCAAACCCGCAGGATATAATAGAAGTCTAAAGCCTCGTACACACGATCGGACTTCCATCGAACAAATCCGTGGATTTTTGTCCGAAGGGCATTGTCCGTGAACTTTTTCTGCATACAGACGGCAGAACATTTTCAGCCAACAAACACTAAACCACATGGTTTTTCATCTCTTTACCGCCACCCTTTGGGCAAGTTCTGCTATTGTTGTCTGAAGTTTAGCATTGGATCGGAGCATGCGTGTTTGTACTTTGGATTTTAGTCCGACGGATTTGTGTACACTCGATCGGATAATCCGATGGAACACATTTGTTGTTGGACAATTTGAGAGCATGCACAGCCAACATTTGTTGTTGGAAATTCCGTCAACAATTGTCCGATGGAGCATACAGACGGTCGGATTATCCGACAAAACACGTCCAGGCAATTGTTGTCGGAATATCCAATCGTGTGTACGGGCCTTAAGGCTAAGCGCAGCAAACCCGCAGGAAAGCTGTGTGGGTAAACCGCAGCACATAAGTGTGAAAGCAGCCCTATACTATTATGCCCAGTGTATTGCTTCACACTGACCTGAAGATTTCTTCTTTCCTGCTGCTGGCACCACTCTGGCAACCGCTAGCTGGGATAAGAGGTGGAGAAGGCATCGGCTTATGCTGCTCTTACTCCCTACTACAGCTCCAACTTCACAAGTAGTCCCTCTGCAGTGCACTCTGTTTGATGCTCTGAAACAGCAGGTCAGCAAGTGCAGACCGCGATCTACCAGTCACCTGTCCGTGATCTACAGGTTGCTGACCCCCGATTTAAAATAAACCTATTAAATGCTGTTTATGTTATAAGCATACCTGGCAACTAACGTGTCCGCAATTTAGCAATGAGGTATTCAGAAATCAAGATACTTCAGCTGGAAGATAATACTCTGTGTTGATATAAGCCACCATAAAAAGTGAAGACATTACCGATACACTGTAAAGGTCTATTAGCAAAGTACATTTGTTCATTTTTTTGTATATTAGAAACTGCAACTAACAGGTTACAAGATGATTTCAAGACAATCCGATTGTATGGTACGTTTTATGTGGTTTGATATCTAGAATATTGTGTATTAAGTACCTTTGTTCTAGTCATTCATACAAAAAAGCTAATGTTAGTAAAAATAGACATATTATTATTCATATTTAAATTAACTTAATGGAGTTTGCTCTTGGATATAATGAATCTGCCATTCAGTCATACAGAGATGCATATTTACAATGGATTACGTCACTGTATCTGCGAAATAGTTGTGCCTGGTTAGGAAAACCTACTCATGCTCCAGTAGTATACGTTATGAATATTGTTTTGTTGTTTAATCCAGCAAAACAGGATATGATAAATCAACGGTTTGGCGTTGTATGAGAAAGAAAAACTGGGACACCGCAACAATAACTTGCATGTCCCAGTAATGTATTAGGATGGAGAAGGTCAAGTCTAACATGCTACACATTTATTTAGTCTTCTTACTGTACAGGCTTTGGAAAGCCTTCCACTTAGCAATGTGCAGTTTTATCAGCAATATTTACAGTATAATCATTCCATCCAGCAACCAGAGCTGCTGGAAATCAAATGGCGCATCTTGTGTTGAAGTCTTCTTGACTGTTTATCAAGTTGCAGACGATGTTGGCTCTCACTGGGAAAAAGGAATGTTTGGTTGCAGTTGCCTAAAACAAAAAAATAAAACCATTATTTAAAATGGGGAAAAATAAACAGTCCATCTACAGTGGATCACAAACAGTCCATCTACCCTCAATCACAAACAACTGTTCTTTTCCTCTCAAATAAGCCAAACACTGAAATCTTTCATTTACTCAAGAGCCACAGATGCTATTTTGTACAAAACAAGGGATGGTCATAAATTGCTAATCTGTCCATCCCTGGAACAATTGAACTCTACAGACTCTTCTGAATTGTGTGCTGTTATTTATTTATTTTTTATGGAAGAAAGCGCAACTAATTGTGAACGATCACCTTGAAAACCAACCCATTTAGTTTAAGGCCTCATGCCCACTGGCGTTTTTACAGCTGCGTTTTTGAGCGTTTTTTACAGCTTAAAAACGCCTGTCCATGTTATTGTAAATATTATTATTTTTTTTTTTTTTTTTTTGAAAAAAAAAAAAAAAAAAAAAAAAACGTCGGAGCTAAAAACGCGACCGCGCGTTAGTGCGCGTTTTTTGCGCGTTTTTTGACGCTCGCGTTTTTTCCTGCCTAGTTCTGACGCTGAGGAACGCACTGGCCCTGGGTTTTTTTTACAGCTTACAAACGCCTATGCTCTTTACAGCTCAAAAACGCCTAGGTGGGCATGAAGCTATAGACTAACATGGACAGGCGTTTTTAAGCTGTAAAAAACGCTCAAAAACGCGGCTGAAAAAACGCCCGTGGGCATGAGGCCTAAAACTCAAATGAAAGACAAAACATTTGTTTATAGATATTAAACAAAAAAACAAATATCAATACCTTTTTTTCCCCTTTTTTATAAAGTGATCACATACCCTCTGTTCTCAGCAGCATGAGAAGCAACAGTAGACTGAGCTTTCCAGTGAATGAGGGGGCTTGTCAGGGCAAATCTGATCATTGGAGGAGAGCAGGCAGAGTTTCCAGCAGAGCTAGAGGACTGACCACGCTGTGTTCTCCTTCTTAGTGTTGTCTAATTAGTGTGGTTTAATAGAAAAGCATAGGAACTGGCAAGAACACTGGGGATTTCACACAAAGGAAGCAATACAAAGAGAACAGGATAGGTTTTCATACAAGCACATATCAGGAATATGAAATGCTGGGGTAACAAACACTTTAAAGCTGAACACCAGCTTGTGTAAAGCCTCGTACACACGAACGAGTTTCTCGGCAAAAACCAGCAAGAAACTTGCTGGCAGAGATTTATTGCCGAGAAATTCGTTTGTGTGTATGGTTTCTCGTCAAGAAAAGCGACAAGAATCTCGACGAGAAAATAGAGAACCTGCTCTCTATTTTCTCGTCGAGATTCTCATCAGCCTGTTTCTCGACGAGAAAATTGTGTGTGTGTACACTTACCTTTTCGCCGGGAAGCCCGCGCATGCTCGAAATGACTGACGCATGCGCGGTAGCTTCCTAGGCATAGGTAGGGTGAACCAAGATGGCGGCGACGGCATCGAATGTGACGAGCGCATGCTCGTCGTATTCGATGACGTCACCGCGTTCGCTCCATTCAAAGAACCGCGGGTTCTTTGAATCGAGCGTGTGTACACTCGGCCAGGACACGTTTCTTGTCCAAGAATCTCGTAGAAAAAAACGACATGTTTTTTTCGACGAGAATCTCGGCCGTGTGTACGAGGCTTTAGACTTTACATTCAGCATCTCCAGCTTGGCCCAAACAAACTATGTCCCTTACCAACATGTGAAGCCACTGGATGTGTGGTATAAACTGTATGAAGCAGAAGCTACATAGAGCACTGTGTTCTGGGTTTGAGTCAAAACTTCCTCGCTCATACCCGGAACACAATAGTCTATCTGATCAGCGCTCAGCCATTCAGAGAAAGTGATGTATTCTAGCAATAAATACAAAGCTTCCTCTGATTGGCATAGTCAGAGGTTGTGACATCATCAGCCGGCCTCTCTAACTCTGCTACATACACGTTATATACCGCACATCAAGCGGCCTCATATGCTACTGGGACATAGTTAGTTTGGGCCAAAGCTGGTCTAAACCAACTATGTAAAGCTTAGCTTTAAACCTCTTCAATAAACTTAACTTGGCCATAGATGGATAGAATTTTAAACAAAAATTCCCAGGAAACTTCATATGAAAATTCTGAGAACATTCGCATATCAGTCGAAAAATTTTGTTTGTGTTTATCATTTGGCTTTGGAGTGAATGGGCTTTACCAATTGAAAGGTCCCAGCAATATGCTGGACCACCATGGGGGAGCTCAAAGGGGGCCGCAGATATTGTGCTTTATATTCCAGGTCTGATATGCTAAGAAGTTTCCCTGGGCAGCAACAGCCATGGGATTGGTTAGCTTGAAAGGAAGAGGATTGGTCAGCTACAGCAAGCCCGCACGGAAAGAGTCTATATAAGGAGCCGTGAGCGGGGCTCCTCAGACCGTTTGAACCGGACCACGACGCCCGCCCACCCTCCCTATTGTTAAGTCATGGTGTTTTCCAGTGGGGGTGTAGTTGTCCAGCATGTCTGCATGGACCCCGTTAATCTGGTTTTAATTATTAGCCAAGATGGCTTTCATATTTAATTTAATTATAGTAATTATCAGGTTACCCCTTGGATACACCGTGGCCATTTAAAATGCTAAAAAAATTATTAATTTTAATAAAATTATTTGCACCTTTTACTGTTGTTATGTCTCTTTATTAAGTCCCTTTGTGCTAGCCCATGAAAACCACATACACGGTTAGAAACTTATTTGAGAAAAAAAATTCCATCCTGCTCCTTTGAGTTTTCTTGTCACTGTGGTGGAAAACAAACATCAATTTGACCCACTAGGGATTAGATTAAAGCCTCGATCACAAAATGAGAATATTGGCGGAATGATCATCTGTTTTTTTTTTTACACACTAGTCTATCAAAAACGAATAGGTTATTAAAGTTACAAAAATTATTGTAAGACAGAATACAACTTTGGAAGTGATGTATTGTATTTTATTGTATTCTAAATGTATTATTTTTCTTTTCTAAGCATGCGTGGTCTTGGTCACTCAATTTTTTTCGTACAAATACTTTAATAAATGACACAAAAATCGTTTATCCTGCTATCTTACGAGAAAAATGTTTGTGCTTGTCCCTTCAGATATTTTTGCATGAACTTTCGTGATCTGCTCCAGAAAGCAGTTTACTAATAAATAGATTATCAGGTGATCGCTCCGAATGCATTTTTTTTTCATCCGGTTTTTTCACCGTGTGTAGTAGGCATAACGTTTTTTTCCTTTAAATCTTAGTTTAAATTCTACCCATATATGACCAGCTTAGAACTGACTGCAGATTAAATAGTAAGACAGGCAGTTTTCGCTAGACAATAAAGTGATTAAAAATTAAGTAAAATTTGGGTAGCACGTAAACAACAATATAAGCACCTTAAGATGCATATTGACTTAAAGTGGCTGTAAAGGCGATTTAAAAATAAAAAAGAAGGTATTGCACAGAGGAGCCCCTTAACTCCTCTTTTGGAGTCGCCCGCTGGTATTCTCTGCTCCTCCTCCCTTCCAAGTACCCCCCCTCAGCAAGCTTTTTGCTATGGGGGTACCTATGTGGGCATGCTCCCAATCTGGGTTGTCTGCGCCCATAGACACACACAACATGGCTCAGCTGCAACCCCGGCTCCATCTTCTCAGGATTTAACTGACAGCAGGAAAAGCCTATGGCTCCCGCTGCTATCAGAGTCTCCTGAGATCAGGAGAGACAGCATTGGATCAAGAGAAGACTTGGGTAAGTGTTTAGGGAGGGAGACAGGTATTGGAAGGTTTTTTACCCTAATGCAGAGAATGCATTAAGTTAAAAACCTTTTGAATTTAGAATCACTTTAAAGGGGTTGTAAACCCTCAAGGTGAAAAACCTCCTGTCATGCAGCAGCCCCCCCAGTGCCCCCGTTTTACTTACCTGAACCCTGCCTTTCCCGCTCCGGGAACGAATCCAGCCAGTGTCTTGTGTCCTGATTGGATAGACTGATAGCAGCGCAGCCATTAGCTTCCGCTGCAGTCAATCAAATCTAATGACGTGGGAGCCAGTGGCAGGGCCGAGTCCTGCTGTCTGTGTCAATAGACGCAGCAGCAGGACATGGGAGCGTGCCCACATGGGTGCCACGAGGGAGAGCGCTTCTCTGGCGGGGCACTCAAGAAGAGGAGGAGCCAGGAGCGTCGCTGAGGGACTCCAGAAGAGAAGAAGGATTGGAGCCAACTGCACAGAGAAGGAAATTATGACATGTTGGTTTTTTATTAACCTTAAGATATCCTTTAACCACTTCCCGCCCAGTCAATAGGAGATTGACGTCCGGGAAGTGGTTGTGTTATCCACACTGGATAACAGCCGCCGCGCGCCCGGGGGGGCACGCATCGCGGCGATCGGTGGAGTGGTGTGTCAGTCTGACACACCCCTACACTGATCTCGGTAAAGAGCCTCCGGCGGAGGCTTTTTACCACGTGATCAGCCGTGTCCAATCACAGCTGATCACGATTTAAACAGGAAGATGTAAACATATGCCAATCAGTGCCCACAAATAGGCACTGACTGGCACCATCATGGCACGACCACAATGTGTGATGCCCAGCAATGCCAGCCACCAGTGTCATCAGTGCCACCTACTAGTGTCCATCAGTGCCACCTATCAGTGCCCATCTGTGCCCATAAGTGCCCACCTATCAGTGCCCGTCCGTGCCACCTATCAGTGCCACCCATAAGTGCCCATCAGTGCCGCCTATAAGTGCCCATCAGTGCCGCCTATGAGTGCCCATCAGTGCCACATATCAGCGCCCATCAGTGCCACCTCATTGGTGCCACCTCATCGGTGCCCATCAGTGTCGCCTTATCAGTGCCCGTCAGTGCCGCCTTATCAGTGCCCATCATTGAAGTAGAAAAGGTACTTATTTACAAAAAAAATTTACAGAAACAAAGAAAAACATAGTTTTTTTCAACATTTTTGCTCTTTTTTCATTAGTTGTGCAAAAAATAAAAATCGCAGAGACGATCAAATACCACCGAAAGAAAGCTCTATTTGTGGGAACAAAATGATAAAAAATTTGTTTGGGTACAGTGTAGCATGACCGCGCAATTGTCATTCAAATTGCGACAGCGCTGAAAGCTCAAAATTGGCTTGGGCAGGAAGGTGTATAAGTGCCTGGTATTGAAGTGGTTAACCACTAGCCTACTGCCCGCCGTCAAATGACGGCGGGTCAAAGAGGCTCTCGTTCTGGGCGGACGTCATATGACGTCTTCGCATTCCCAAGCCACTAGGGGGCGTGTGCTGCCGGCGGCGCACACGCCCGCCGCGTCACTGGGGACCCGATGCGTGTGCCCGCAATGTCCGCCGGGCATCCGCGATTGCCCAGTAACTGAGCAGGACTGTGGATCTGTGTGTGTAAACACACAGATCCACCTCCTGTCAGGGAGAGGAGGCCGATGGCGTGTCTCTTGTACATAGGGACACCGATCGGTCACCTCCCCTTGTGAGTCCCCTCCCCCTACAGTTAGCATCACTCCCTAGGATACACATTTAACCCCTTGATCGCCCCCTAGTGTTAACCCCTTCCCTGCCAGTCATATTTATACAGTAATCAATGCATTTTTATAGCACGGATCGCTGTATAAATGTGAATGGTCCCAAAAATGTGTCAAAAGTGTCCGATGTGTCCGCCAAATTTATCAAGTCACGATAAAAATCGCAGATCGCTGCCATTACTAGTAAAAAAAAAAAAAAAATGCTATAAATCTATCCCCTAATTTGTAGCCGCTATAACTTTTGCGCAAACCAATCAATATACGCTTATTGCGATTTTTTTTACCAAAAATATGTAGAAGAATACATATCGGCCTAAACCGAGGAAAAAAATAAAAAAAAAAAAATAAATTGGATATTATAGCAAAAAGTTAAAAATATATTGTGTTTTTTTCAAACTTGTCCCTTTTCTTTTGTTTATAGCGCAAGAAATTAAAACCGCAGATGTGATCAAATACCACCAAAAGAAAGCTCTATTTGTGGGGAAAAAATTATAAAAATTTAATTTGGGTACAGTGTTGCATGACCGCGCAATTTTCATTCAAAGTGTGACAGCGCTGAAAGCTGAAAAATGGCTTGGGCAGGAAGGGTGTGAAAGTGCCCTGTATTGAGGTGGTTAAGAAAGGCTTAAATAGACCCATACTCATCCAGCTCTGTGGTCCAACATGCAATTTGACAAAATATTACAAGAGCAACGGATACCTGTTTCTGTCAAAACAATTACAGAAGCTCACCCAAAGGTTAAATGTGTTCTTTACATACTACTGTATACTTTATTCATTAGGATTTGAAAGCGCAGATCAGTGTTAAGCCCTGGTTCACACTGGTGCGACTTGACATGCGTTTTGACATGTCAAATCGGCGGCATTTGCCGGCAATGGCACCGTCCTAATCGGTGCGATGCCGCACCGATTTCAAAAAGTAGTTTCTGTACTACTTTCTGCGATTTTGGCCTGCGATTTACATTCACATCTGTGCAGAAACCTGCACAGATGTCTCTGTAATCGCGGCCGAAATCGGGACTGACAGGCGGGAGTGAAATAGTGCGAGTTCAGCTGAACTCGGTGTGAACCTGGGCTTAAGGTGACAAAATACGATTTAGACTATCAACAAGTATACCAAAGAAAAAAAAAACAGAAACCAGACTGGTCTAAATTGAAAATATGTCCACGCTAAATTTGCAGATTTTAATGCATAAAAAAATATACATTCAAGGTTTAGTCACCCAGAAATCCAACAGCTTCTTTTCTGCTGATCAAGCCCTGAGATTTACAAAACTAAGCCCCGACCTGATTTTTTTCCTCTAGTCTGTTTCCATTCTGTAACTGAGCAGTGACGGAGGAGGAGCAGACTGATTAGCTCATCTGCCTGTCTCTTTGCTCCCTCCTTCTATCCTTGACTGTACGTGAGCTCTATTGTACATTTGCAAGAGATTGATTGCAGGTCGTGTTCAGGTACCAACACTTCTTACATTTGAAAAAATAAATTTAATGATCTAGTAACGATAAAAACTGCACTAATTTATGTATTTTATATCTGGAGTTCAGCTTTAAGCAGCATTAATATTTTAAAGCTTTTGCATGGGAATTACTAATTATGCAGGTCTTATTCCAGCAGTTTTGCTAATAAATGTATACCACATTGATGAAATGTATGCAACAATAATCAATAAAAACATGTAGCATATTTTTATTTTTCCATTCCCATACCTCGTCTCCCACATGTTAATCAGTGCGGGCACACAAGCCTATGGCATGTGATTTGCAGTCTTTTACAGCAGAGATCTCAAGTGATTAGGTAGCAGATTAGCATACAGAACAGCAAGAAGCTGTCAATGCAATGCGAAGCAAGTCCCAAGCTATTTGGTGCTATTTTCATGATGTATAGATTTAATAGCAATTTTGCTGGTATAATGTATAAAACATTTTATGGCACTTAACACATGTCCAATATTAATTTGAATCGCCAGGCTCATTTTAAAGGTAAATCAGCTGGAGAACATTTATTGATGGTACTGCCTTATACTTCATATAAATGGTAATTCAAACAAATTTCTATATTTTGACTTCTTTCCCAAGAGGCGGAGAGAGATGCAATCCATATCAATAACTTCCCATGCAGATGAGCTTTTAGTGCTGATCCGTGTCAACCTTGTGGATAATAGCTACATTTGTTTAAGGAAAAAAAATACTGTATTCATTGCAATCTTGATAATATGAAGGATTTCATGGAAATGTAATTCTATGAAACACCTGCAAGAAGCAGTCTACATGTATATTAGAAATCGTTCTGAAATTGTAGTGCCCAAACTACAACTACAGATTTTCAGTTGTATTTGTGGAGCTTAAAAGCAACAGTTTTTGTAGTCAAATGATGAGCAGGTTAAATTATTAAATACAGAGAAGATGAAGCTACTATTACAGAAATCCTAAAAAATAAATAAAAATTACAAGTATTAGATATCTGGCATAATATATTTTATTTATACAGGTTAAATGATCTGAATAATTCTAATACAGTTGTGCAGCAAGAAGTATGATTTTCCTGCGTTTTTGCTTCCTCTTGGTGCTCGAATTTGGACCCACATGGCAAAATCTGGGGTAGGGATAACACACTAATTATAGTCAACATAAGATGACTGATTCTAACTAGGAGTTTTTAGGGTCCCTAGAAAAGAAGAACTGGATGATATGAGCACAATGGATATACCAAGGTAAGGCAGGATTCAGTATTAGCAATACAGGGCCCTGCAAAACAGCATATGGTTGGTTATGGAGATTGGTGTGGGCAGGATGGGACTGAAGTGCAGAGAGAGACAAATCACGTGGATGGGTGGACAGATCAGGCATCTGTGCAGACAAGCAGCAAATAGAATGCAGGAAGAGATTCAGGATCAGTACAGGCAATACCGTGACCCAACAATTGGTAGAACCAAAGAAAAGGCTCTACAAGTGCCAGTTTCTTTATACCAGACAACCTAATGAGAGCTTTTCCCAGCAGGACTACTTCCAGACACCTACAACTGCTAGGTTGTGATCACAAAATAAATCTCAGAGCACCAGTAATGAAGCAGATCTGTTCAGGACAGAGATAAGGGCAGGTGACCAGCATAATCGTAGGACCAATCAATGCAACAGGATACAGGTCCAGATACTCCAACAGGATCAGAAGTTAGAGGCTAATACAGATCAGTATAAGGAATCATGCAAGGTTAGAAGGGTGAAGCCCAAACATAGAAACAGAGGAGGTCTGGAAACTCAAGTTAGTACATCTAGCACAACCAGTAAAAAGATCAGAAGATGGAAAAAGCAGTCAGGACACAAGAGGAGTGGTGATACATGAGCTACAACCAGATACAAGCAAACAGGTTATACCTGGAAGCAGCAGTTAGAGACAAAAAATTTCAACATGGCCCAGGGAATGAAGGACATAAAAAACAAGATCTAAGGCTGGGTTCACACCAGTCCGGTGCGAATTCCAGCTCCGTTCTCTGTGCGAAGCGAAGAGAAGAAGCAGCTGTAGGTGCAAATTTGATGAGCAGGGAGAGGGGGAGGTGTAGTGAAGAGGGGGAAAAATGGCTGTTCAGAATGCAATGCATATGCGAATCAGATGCGTGCCCATAGAAGATAATGGGCCTGAATTCGCACCTGAGCCGCATTGCAATACCTAGAAAACGCACACTTTTTTGGGCAATGCGCAGTGCGAATGCATCGCACATATGTGAACCAGCCGCAACCAATTTGCATAGGTGTGAACAGGGCCTAAGATTCTTGAAAAATTTGTAACAAATACAAGCTTTTCTGTTGTAAGGATTGAAATAAAAGGTCCTATATATAATGTTAGTAAATAAAATTGTACATAGAACCCCGAAACATTATATCTGTTTTGTTTTGAGACATTTTCTAGCAAAAAAATACAGATTTTTACATGTAGGAGAAAAATGTCAGAATTGGCCTCGGAGGGAACTAGTTAATAATTAGAAAAGTTTGGTGTATGAGGTATGGCTCCAAAAAAACTTTATTTAAAAGCTGAACTAAACGGTTCACTTTTTTCTCTGGTTGAACAAGAGAAAATCAATCAATCGAGAATATCTAATAAACTGTCAACCTCAATCAGGTGGGTTCTTTATTCTTCTTTTCTGACAATGCACACAATGTTACGCTCTGTGGGAATCTCTTATGACAGGTATTGTTAAGTGAATGAATATGATGAGAATCTAGAAGCATCCTCTAAGGATTTTTACATGTTTTCTGACAACTGAAAATGGTGATGGTTAAGGAAAACTGTTGCCTTAGGTCAATGTATATCCAACAGCTGAGACTTACCTCTAGTACAAGAAGAAAAATCGTGTTCTGTGAGCAGCTGCCATGCTTTCAGACATATTTCGAACCTTGAGGTAATTGACAAACCCTCTAAAGAAGAGCAACAATCCTAAAAGAAAATAAAAATGTATATAAATTAACCAAAAAGTAAAAACTACCAACTGACCTTTTTTTGGACTCCTCCAAGCTAAACTCAGGTTACCTGTCTGTATAACATGCAAGTTAACACAATTCGTTCTGGTTTATTATGCATCTTTTCTCATTTGGTACCATGCCAGCTAGGAATGGACAGGTTGCTGGAGCTCTTCTTTCTGCCATTAGTATACAAAGAGACACAGAGGAATTCATGATGCCAGTCATTCAAGTAAACCCCTGTTTTTAATGCAGACTGTCATCATTAGGGAACGCGATCAGCGGCCGCAGCGGGGATGGAGCAGTAAGAGAGCAGCGCGGCAGCCACTGACATAGCTGGAGGAGCAAGCGGCCATCGGAGTGCAGTCCAGCTGGGGATCCCTGGCGGTTCGTCATCCCCGCTGCTGTCGCTCTCACCCAGGGTATTACTGGAGCAGGCCCGGCTGAGGGAGGCGGCGACCGGGCTCAGGGACATGGGGGCTCCAGAGTCAGTGGTTTCCCGGCACAAGAGCGCCCTGCTCCTCTGGGTGGAAGAGAAGCTGAGCCGGGGAGAAGAGGTGCTGAGTCGGGAGCAGTTCATTGAAATGCTGGAGAGCCGGGCCAGTGGCTGGGAGGAGTGCGAGGAGGTAATCCCCTGCCTGCCGGCATGTCGGGCACACACTGCACACAGCAAAAGTTTTTTTTTTTTTTTTATCAATTGGATGCAGAATTTATAAATCTCTGTTTTAATATATTTTTACCTTTTTTTGTTTTTTTATTAATTGCTTTATCATATTCTATATTTTCCCATAGTAGGCTTGCTGAGTCTAGTAGTCCTTAAAACTTTTTATTGCATATTTCATTTTCCTTGTGTAGCATTGAAGTGGATACTGTCAATGTAATATGAGTCCTGTGTATGAGAGCATGGGGCGCAGCCCTCTGCATAAATTGTCCAATACTTGAGAAGAAAGGTGATACCCCCCCTGAAATGCGTCACCGCCCGCCACTATGTGCAGCCTTCTTAACAAGGACAATATATGACGCAGACGTTGAATCTGGCAGTTCCCCCGAGCGGGCTCATTGCAGAGTAAGGCTGCTTTCACACTGGTGCGCTTTGCAGGTGCTATTGCGCTAAGAATTTGCTCCTGCAAAGCGCCCCTGAAACAGCCGCTGCTGTCTCTCCAGTGTGAAAGCCCAAGGGCTTTCACACTGAAGCGGTGCACTGGCAGGACGGTAAAAAAAGTCCTGCCAACCGCATCTTTGATGCGCTGTAGGAGCGGTGTAAAGCACCCTTGCCCATTGAAATCATCGGGGCAGCTTGGCCGTGGTGTTTTGCGGCTGGTTTTAACCCTTTTTCGATCGCTAGCGGGGGTTAAAAGCGCCCCGCTTGCGTCCGAAAATCACGGCAAAAACTACGGTAAGGCGCCGCTAAAAATAGCAGCACTTTACCGCCAACGCCCCAGTGTGAAAATACCCCAATACCAAAAAAAAAAAAAACGCACTATAAGTCAGCTGTCAGCTCCGGTCGGAGCCGCTGTAGTAACTATGCAAAGTTAGTACAGCAATATCTCCCACTGAGCTTTTGTGTTCCGACAGGGGGATGGCCCCCCTTGCAGAACACTCCGATCAGCCAATGGCGGAGAGCACTGATCGGAAGTCGGCCGGCTGCTGGTTTTCCAGCATGCTCGTCCAGCAAATCGGTCGGCTTCTGTCGGACAAGATGTCGTACACACGGACCGAATGTCGGACGTCTTTTTTTAACCAGCTGATGTCTCCCGACATTCAGCACGTGAGTACGGGGCTTTATTCTGCCTCTAGGTAACAATTGAATATTTCTGTCTTGAACTCCTCCTCCCCACACAGAGTTACTACCTTTTGTACAACTTGCCCCAGATTGTAAGCTTTTAAGAGTAAGGCCCTCCTAACCCTCTGGTCTTGAATTGTATTGTAACGGCTTTAATTTTGCAAAAACTGTTGGTGCTATATAGGTCCTGTATAATGATACTCAAAAATTATGGAAATATACAGTATCTCACAAAAGTGAGTACACCCCTCACATTTTTGTAAAGATTTTATAAAATCTTTTCATGTAACAACACTGAAGAAATGACACTTTGCTACAATGTAAAGTAGTGAGTATACAGCTTGTATAACAGTGTCATTTTCTGTCCCCTTAAAATAACTCAACACACAGTCATTAATGTCTAAACCGCTGGCAACAAAAGTGAGTACACCCCTAAGTGAAATTGTCTAAATTGGGCCCAAAGTGTCCATATTTTGTGTGGCCACCATTTTTTTCCAGCACTGCCTTAATCCTCTTGGGCATGGAGTTCACCAGAGCTTCACAGGTTGCCACTAGAGTCCTCTTCCACTCCTCCATGACGACAAATCACAGAACTGGTGGATGTTAAAGACCTTGCGCTCCTCCACCTTCCGTTTGAGGATGCCCCACAGATGCTGAATAGGGTTTAGGTCTGGAGACATGCTTGGCCAGTCCATCACCTTAAGGCCTCATGTACACTGCTGCTGGTAAATGGGCGTTTAGGAGCAGTTGGGCATTTTTTTCAACTGCTCCTGAATTCTCCTCTATGTTATCCTATCTGTCCATGTACACAGGATCGTTTATAGTAGTTTCTAGGCAGTTGAGTTTAGAGGCTTTTACTGGAACCCAAAAAAAATGCGTTCAGAAGCTGTGTTTAGAGGCATTTCAAGCGCCAAACGCGGCTAAATGTGGTAATTTGCGTTTAGCAGCATTTCGTTTACAGACATTTTTAATTTGAACCAACAAAAAAAAAAAACGCTTCTAGACGCAAACGCGGCTAAACACGCCATGTAAACGCGGCTAAACTGCCGTTTTTAGACACTGGTTTCTAGCTGTCAAGTTAATTCGTTCAGGAGAGGTTGAATAACGTCCCGTGTACATTTTAGCAAGGCATTGGTTGTCTTGGAGTTGTGTTTGGGGTTGTTATGTTGGAATACTGCCCTGCGGCCCAGTCTCCAAAGGGGAGGATTATGCTCTGCTTTAGTATGTCACAGCACATGTTGACATTCATGGTTACTTCAATAACTGTAGCTCCCCAGTTCCAGCAGCCTCAGACCATGACACTCCCACCACCACGCTTGACTGTAGACAAGACACACTTGTCTTTGTACTCCTCACCTGGTTGCCACCACACAGGCTTGACACCATATGATCAAATAAGTTTATCTTGGCCACATCAGACCACAGGACATGGTTGCAGTAATCCATGTCCTTAGTCTGCATGTCTTCAGCAAACTGTTTGTGGGCTTTCTTGTGCATCATCTTTAAAAGTCTGAGCACTGACAGGCTGACCCCCACCCCTTCAACCTCTGCAGCAATGCTGGCAGCACTCATACGTCTATTTCCCAAAGACAACCTCTGTATATGACGCTGAACACGTGCACTCAACTTCTTTGACTGACCATGGCAAGGCCAGTTCTACCGCTGTATGTTCTTGGCCACCATGCTGCACCTCAGTTTCAGGGTCTTGGAAATCTTCTTATAGCCTAGGCCAGTGATGGCGAACCTTGGCACCCCAGATGTTTTGGAACTACATTTCCCATGATGCTTAACTACACTGCAGAGTGCAAGAGCATCATTGGAAACGTAGTTCCAAAACATCTGGGGTGCCAAGGTTCGCAATCACTGGCCTATGCCATCTTGATGTAGAGCAACAATTCTTTTTTTCAGATCCTCAGAGAGTTCTTTGCCATGAGGTGCCATGTTGAACTTCCAGTAACCAGTATAAGAGTGAGAGCGATAACACCAAATTTAACACACCTGCTCCCCATTCACACCTGAGACCTTGTAACACTAACAAGTCACATGACACCAGGGAGAGAAATGGCTAATTGGGCTCAGTTTGGACATTTTCACTTAGGGGTGTACTCACTTTTGTTGCCAGTTATTTTAAGGGGACAGAAAATTTACACTGTTTTACAAGCTGTACACTCACTACTTTACATTGTAGCAAAGTGTCATCTCTTCAGTGTTGTCACATAAAAAGATATAATAAAATATTTACAAAAATGTGAGGGGTGTACCCACTTTTGTGAGATATTGCATGTACACATGAAACAGCATACAGCGCCTTGCAAAAGTATTCACCCCCCTTGGCATTTTTCGTGTTTTGTTGCCTCACAACCTGGAATTAACATGGATTGTTTGAGGATTTGCATCATTTAATTTACAGAACATGCCCACAACTTTGAAGATGTTTTTATTTCTAATTGTGAAGCAAACAAATAGGACAAAATCACAGAAAAAGTCAATGTGCATAACTATTCACCCCCCTAAAGTCAATACTTTGTAGAGCCACCTTTTGCGGCTATCACAGCTCCAAGTCGCTTTGAATAAGTCTCTATGAGCTTGCCACATCTTACCACTGGGATTTTTGCCCATTCCTTTTTGCAAAACTGCTCCAGCTCCTTCAAGTTGGATGGTTTGTGCTTGTGAACAGCAATCTTTAAGTCTGACCACAGATTTTCTATTGGCTTGAGGTCTGGGCTTTGACTAGGCCATTCCAACACATTTACATGTTTCCTCTTAAACCACTCAAGTGTTGCTTTAGCAGTATGTTTGGGGTCATTGTCCTGCTGGAAGGTGAACCTTTGTCCTAGCCTCAAATCACACACAGAGTGGTACAGGTTTTTATCAAGAATATCCCTGTATTTAGCACCATCCATCTTTCCCTCAACTCTGAACAGTTTCCCAGTCCAAACTGCTGAAAAACATACCCACAGCATGATGCTGCCACCACCATGTTTTACTGTGGGGATGGTGTTCTTTGCGTGATGTTATGTGTTGGGTTGGGTTTGCGCCAGACATAGCGTTTTCTTTGATGGCCAAAAAGTAAAATTTTAGTCTCATCAGACCAGAGCACCTTCCTCCATACATTTTGGGAGTCTCCCACATGCCTTTTCGCAAACTCAAAACGTGCCATTTTGTTTTTGCTGAAAGTAATGGCTTTCTTTTGGCCACTCTGCCATAAAGCCCAACTCTATGGAGCGTACGGCTTATTTTCATCCTATGTACAGATACTACAGTGTCTGCTGTGGAACTCTGCAGCTCCTCCAGGGTTACCTTAAGGTCTCTGTGCTGCCTCTCTGATTAATGCCCTCCTTGACCGGTCCGTGAGTTTTGGTGTGCGGCCGTCTCTTGGCAGGTTTGCTGTTGTGCCATGTTCTTTCCATTTGGTTATGATAGATTTGATTGTGCTCCTAGGGATCATCAAAGATTTGGATATTTTTTTTATAACCTAACCCTGACTTGTACTTCTCAACAACATTGTCCCTTACTTTAATATACAGGTTTTTTAGCTCCAACTCTCATTTCATTTTTACGCTTAGATGAATGAACAGCGACTATCTTGGTCTCTGTTCTTTCTATCTATTACAGTGCATCCTGGGCTGTGTCATCGGTCTAGCTTGTTGCAGGTCTCTTCCTCCCCTCTGCTAGGCAGTTTATTTCCATACTGACAGGCACTTTGGGGAGTTGAATCAGCGCTTTCATTGAAAACACAGGTACTTCCTCCCCTCCACCTCTCCCTCTTTCCTTCTCACCTTGTGTCTTTGCTGCTTTTTGTGTTTGTTTTCTCATTTTTTGTTTTGTTTTCACTTTTTCCCCTGTTTTTCATATTCGTTTTTTCTTTTTCTCCTCTCCTTCACCTAGCCCGTTTTACTTCCTACACTTCTACTTCATCTCTTTATTCATCCCTTCACCTTTCTTGCACCCATTTTTCCTACACTTCCCATTTTTTACATTTAACTTTTATACACATTATACCTCACACCACTCACACTTATTCATCTTTCAGGTTCCCCATATGGGGCCACTTTTTCCACCCTTATGCAGGGTATCAACAAACACTACCTGCCTGGGACGTGCCTTTGTTTGGCTGTTGCTGCCTTTCCAGACCTCTACAGTGCCTCGAGAGGGAGTCCAGAGTCGCATTGGCGATTTCCGTTGGCACGCCAAGCTCGCACGATGTGCAGATGTAACTATTGAACCCCCCTTTCTTTCTCCCCCCTAAAATCTCATCAGTTTTTTTCCTGAACATCAATGCCCAGCCCAAACTATCTATTATTATTTAGATCTATATATTTCTTTTACTTTTTTAGATTTTAATGCCATGGTTTATGCTCCTGATGAGCGACTACAAGGTCGCGAAACGTGTACAGCCACTATTCATTACCAGAATTTCTTACCATGGACCCCTTCTTATTTTTATGAGCGCAATTATGTTTTTAATTGTTTGTTACTAGTATCATGCGATTTCTGTACTCATTATGTAAATGTATATCAAATTATATGGTTTCATGTATTTGTTTTGTAAACGTCTAAACATTCATGGTTGAGAGGCTGTATGCCCAATATATGCTATAAATGAATGTACAATGCAAAATAAATACCATTTCGCTTGACTTTTCAATTTACTGCTGTGTGCTTCATTTAAAGTCCCACTTCTCACCCTTCCCCCTTCCCTCCTTTATAGTCAATATTGATTAGGGATGGGGGCAGTGACCCCTTTGGTTCCTGCTTCATTTAAAGTCCCAAATTTTATTTTATTTTATACCAATGTCCCTTACTTGTTTGGAGCATTCCTTGGTCTTCATGGCAGTGTTTGGTTAGTGGTGCCTCTTGCTTAGGTGTTGCAGCCTCTGGGGCCTTTCAAAAAGGTGTGTATATGTAATGACAGATCATGTGACACTTAAATGGCACACAGGTGGACATCATTTCACTAATTATGTGACTTCTGAAGGTAATTGATTGCGCCAGAGCTTTTTATGGGCTTCATAACAAAGGGGGTGAATACATGCGCACATGTCAATTATAATATTTTTATTTCTTTTTTTTTTTTGAAAATTATGTTTATTGAATTTTTTGTAAGACATACAAACATTGAGAGAAACCAAAAAAAAAAAAAAAAAAAAAGGGCCATGACAAATCGCCCGGCCTTCCTATGACCAACATGGTCAACAATCGACATGTAATACATTCTACCTAACATAGGCAGCTGACTACATGCAGTAACACAAAAGAAAACCCCCCCCCATTGCTAATAACCACCCTCCCTCCACCCATCCTACCCCCCCTCCCCCCAACCACCCAAAAACTCAGTATACCACCTTTTAGGGATTCACAAGCCTAATAATATGGGGACATGGACTTCTCTATTTATGCATTGTATAATGTAAGCGCGATGGACATGTCAGAGTTCTCTCACCCACAGCAGGACCCCGCCCCTCCCAGAGTTACCGACCAACCGACCTAAACCCCCTACCTCAGTTCAGCCATTCACTCACCCATTAACCCCTCTATATCCGGCCCCTGTTACCGATTATCCCAAGCAGGCAAAACCACTATCGAACTAGCCAACAGTAGTATCAGAATTAAACCATGCCTGCCATACTTTATTAAACTTTCCCTCACACCCCCTGGAAATATATGTTGCCTTGTAAAATGGTAGCATAGAGTTCACCAGCCCCTTCCAGAAACTAATCTCCGGGGGGGCAGGCGATCTCCATTTGAGCAAAATGGCCTTCCTTCCATAAAAAAATAAAATGGTCACCAGCGTCCTGAGTGCTCCGGAGGGGACCACATCCTCCACCAGACCCAAGAGACATACTCGGATCGATAAAGGGATGGGCACCCCCAAAACACCCCCCACGCAGGATGCCACCCCCTCCCAAAATGCCTTAATCTGAGGGCACTCCCAGAAGATATGTGTGGCATCAGCTGGAGAAAAAGAGCATCTCCAGCACTCTGAAGATGCAGACGGGTAGATCACTGAAAGTCTAGCCGGGGTAAAGTAAATCCTATGCAGGAATTTAAAGTGAATTAATTTATCTCTAGCGGAAACCAAGTGCTTAAAGGGATGGTCCCACATATCATCCCAATCCTCTCCATCTATCCCTGGGACATCTCTCTCCCACCTCTCCCGACATTTAGTCAAGGCCATTGGACTCCTCTTAAATAGCTCCTTATACGTGACAGATAGAGTCTTAGGCAAATCTTCCATCATAAGTAGATCCTCCAAGGTTGACGGAAAAGACTCCACCGCCCTCTCCCGGAATTGAGCCTGAAAAGCATGACGGAGCTGTATGTACCTAAAGAAGTACGAGTTGGGGATATCATGTCTGGCTTTAATTTGGTCAAAAGTAAGCAAAACCCCGTCCATTGTAACATCTTTTAGAAGCTTGATACCTTTAACCGCCCACACCCCCGGATCTGAGAATGAGTAAAATTCTGCCAACCTAGGGTTCCCCCACAGCGGAGTCTGCGGCGAGAAACCCAGGTAGCTCGGACAGGCCAGGCCTACCGCCTCCTCCCATGCTCTAACGGTCGCCTTCATGGACAGCGTGAGCTGCAGATCAGACTTTACCCCTCTATATATGGCCAAGCGAAGGGTCTCGTACGACCCCAGATGTGCTGCCTCCACCACTGTAGCAGAATCCCTTGATTCAGCCGTAAGCCATCTATGGGCAAACACCAGTTGACTGGCAAGGTAATATTTCCTCCAATCAGGCAAAGCCAGTCCCCCCTGTCCCCAGGGTTCTTGGAGTACTTTTAGGCCAATGCGTGGTGATTTAGGGGCCCAGAGGAACGAACTGGTGATGCCATCAAGTTGTCTAAAAAAGGATTTAGGAACTCTGACCGGGGCATGTCTTAGGAAGTACAATATGACCGGGAGAACTTTCATCTTCAGTAGGTTTATTCTCCCTATAAGTGACAGCGGAAGCCTCTGCCAAGCTAGGGCCCGCTGTTTAAAAAAAATTAACAGCGGTAGCAAATTTAGTTTCATGTAGTCTGTGCTGTCTGCTGTGATTTTAACTCCTAGATAAGTAATGGAGGAAACCCATTGTAAAGGCATATTAGGATCCGCCTTCTCCCTGGCTCCGGCGTCTAGAGGTAGAATAGAGGATTTGCTCCAATTCACCTTCAGACCCGAGTATATAGCGAAATTCTCGAAGATCCTCAAGGCCGCCTGAAGCGAAGACCCGGGATCCTCAAGGAATAAAAGCATGTCATCAGCATATAATGCCAGACATTCCCGAACACTCCCCACTTTGATAGCCTCTACCTCACTAGACGATCGGAGTGCCACTGCAAGAGGTTCAATCATGAGTGCGAATATAAACGGGGATAAGGGACATCCCTGTCTAGTACCTCGACCCACCGAGAAGTACGGAGAAGTGTTCCTACCAAGCCTAATCGCCACCCTGGGTTTGCTATATAACATCTTAATCCACTGCCTATAGACCTGTCCGAACCCCATCCTCTCCAGCACCCGGTGCATGTACTGCCAATCAATTGAGTCGAAAGCTTTCTCAATGTCAATCGACACAACGATTCTGGCACCCGCCTCTCCCCCCGGGAGCTGAAGATGAGTAAATAGCCTCCGCAAATTCGTATCTGTGGACATCCCTGGCATGAAACCTGTCTGGTCAATACCGACCAGAGAGGAAATCACCCCGACAAGCCTTTTAGCCAAGACCTTCGTTAGGATCTTGAGGTCCATATTTAATAAAGCTATGGGTCTATAAGCTGAGCAGTCTAGAGGATCTTTACCTGGTTTGAGCAATAACACCATGTATGCATCCAACATGGATGCCGGGAGCCTATTCAGTTCTAAGCATTTGGCAAATAACGAGTTTAACCTAGGGGCAATTACCTCCACGTAGCTCTTATAGAAATCCGCCGGAAAGCCGTCCGGCCCCGGGGCTTTGTGAGGGGGAAAATCAAAAATAGCTGCTGTTATCTCCTTGTTTGTAATCTCAGCGTCTAGAGCCAACCGATCACCTTCAGTCAACCTCGGAAGATCCAATCCCTCCAGGAGTGCTTCCAATGCTACAGGATCATAAGTTGGTATAGGGGCATAAAGGGTAGCAAAGAAGTTTTGAAATTCAGTCAGTATTTCGGAAGGGTCACTAACCAGGTCTCCATTCCTACCCCGAATCACCGGAATATTTGTAACCGGATTGTCCACTGCCACCAATCTTGCCAGCAATTTCCCATTCTTATCCCCCTCAGAGAAAACAGAGTTTGCCCTATTTTTGGCCTCTGTGTGGGCTAAGTCTGAGAAATGCAAAGAGAGCAGATGCCTAGCCTCCATCAGAGCCAAATAAGAGGCATCTGAGGGACCGCCGGCATGCCTCTCCGCACACTCCTTTTCAGTGTTTTGTAACATTTGAATTTCAGCGTTATGGGCTATCCTTTCTGTTTTAATAGCTGCAATACATTCCCCCCTAATCACTGCCTTAAAAGCATCCCACACCACAGGTGGGTCTGCAGTATCCTCATTGCTAGACCAGTAAGCGGGAATCGCCTCCTGCAAACGGGAGGACACCTGCTCATTCTGTAACCAGCCTGGAGACAACCTCCACCCCCCCTCCCCCCACCCGCAGTAAAACTGAGAGCGATGGACAAGGGGCAGTGATCTGATATACCCCCCGCCATATAACCTGCATCTTGAAAGAGCGGCAACAGGGCCTGATTACCAAAGGCCATATCAATCCTAGCCGATGAGCGATGAGTCACCGAGACGTGGGAATAAACCCTGCAAAGGGGGTTTTTAGATCTCCACATGTCAGTCAGCCCAGTCACCGACGCCCACGAGATAAGATCTACCGACCCCTGTCTCCCCTGGTTGGACGAGTCCAACCCATCCATGATGGCGTTGAAGTCGCCCATCAGTAACAGAGGGAGATGGGCATAGGGAGCCAGTTTAGCAAACAGGTCATATAGCACTTGTACATTGAAAGGAGGGGGTATATACACATTCACCAATAACATTTTGTGTTGAAAAATATTTAACAGCAACGCCACATATCGTCCCTCCGGATCTAAGAACACTTGGTGGATGGTGCAGGGCATAGCTCTGCTAATAAGAATTGAGACCCCCCTTGCAAATGTGGAGTATGTCGCATGGAAAGCCTTTTGCACCCATGGCCTACGCATTGCAAGTACCCTGCTACCATCCAAGTGGGTCTCCTGCAGAAACACGACATGCGGCTTGGTTTGCCTAAGATATTTAAACACCGATGCCCTCTTGAACTTATTATTTAACCCTCTTACATTCCATGACACAATTTGAATACGTTCAGCCATAACCCTGCTGTGGTGAGCATGAATACCAGGCACTCTGCTGCATAATTTCAAATAGTCCAGATGAACTGTCAGAGATCTCTACCCAATGCCATACAATAATAATCTTTGTCCCCCCCGTCTGTGGTTAACTGAGTTTAAACATCCCTCCCCTGCCATTATACCAGAACCTTACCTAAAAAACAAAAACAAAATAGAAGAAAAACAAACACTGGTATTCAGCTTAGTCCCAAACTCCCAAAAAAGAGGGAGATAACAAAAGATTAGATTAGGAAGTCTCCAACCTTGTGACGAATTGTTCAGCAACTTATTCTGATCTTCTTGCGTGCCCTCATGGAGCCCCATGTACAAGGATCAAGGAGCACAGGGCAAAACACACCAAACTTGGCAGTTTAGCAGTCAGTGGACCGTCAGGGCCCTCTAGTGGCCTCCCAGGAAATGCCATCTTAGACAGACCCAGGCACGAGCCTCAGGGTTGATACTGTTAAATAGGATAAAAACTAAAAAAACAAGCCAAAAACAGAAACTAGAAAAGTAAAACTCGCCCAAGGCAAAAACTTCCGTGGCCCCACACCGCATACTGATCCGGATTTTCCCTGCCACTTAAAAAGCAGGAACCAGCCAGGCCTCAAGCAAATGTATTTATGGGATTCTTTCTAGCCATTCTGAGGCCTCCCTCGGGTTGTCGAAGAACTCAACTGCCCCCTCATGTTGTACTCGGAGTCTGCTGGGATAAAGCATGCTATATTGGATCTCCCTTTCTCTCAGCTTCTTACGGATTTTATTAAAGGATTGCCTCTTCCTCTGTGTCTCAGCTGAGAAGTCAGGGAATAACATCACTCTGGCATTATCAAAGCGGAGGTCTTGATGTTTCCTAGATTCTCGCAGGATCATGTCCCGGTCTCTATAATTGAGAAACCGGACTAAGAAAGGCCGTGGATATGCTCCGGGAGGGCGAATACCCGTGGGCACCCTGTGTGCCCTCTCCACCACATAAGTGGGGGGTAAATCACCCAGTTGCAGGATCTGTTTGAAAAATTGCTCAGCAAAAGTGATGGTGTTATCTCCTTCAGCCCTCTCAGGCAGACCCACCACTCTGACATTGTTTCTCCTTTGGCGGTCTTCAGCCGCGTCAGCTCTATGCTGGAGAGATCTTACCAGATCCTGCAGTTCTGTCAGTTGTACCCCATGTGAATGGGACAGGTCCTCAACCCCCGAGATCCGATCCTCCGCCGTGGTGAGCCGTCCTCGGATCTTATCCAGGTCATGCCTGATCAGCGTACATTCAGTAGCAAGATGGTCGATTCTCACCATCGCCGCGGCCTTGCTAGCATCTATGGCCTCCAGGATGGGTCTGGTGATTGCATCCGAGGCCCCCCCCTGCTCCTGGATGTCCTGCGAGTGTTCCACTGGGCTGCGACCCGCCGCTGCCGCCGTCCCCTGCTCCATCGGCTTCCCCTTCTTTCTAGCCTGCTTAGATGAGTGACTGGGCGTCAAGATGGCGGCGGCTGCTCCCTGTTCTGTGCCTCGTGCAGAGCGTGTCTGGCGCTGCGTGTGTTGCGATGTCTGCCCTTGCCTGTGTCCTGTCTTTCTCATGACCAGGACACTGCAATCACCTACCGATGGTGTAGGGACCGAAAGAGGGGTGATAAAAGCTCCGAAAATCAGTTAATATCCAGGATAGTTGCGGAGCTCCAGAGAAACACTTGTTGCCTCGTTCACATCCGGCCACGCCCCCCCATAATATTTTTATTTCTGAAAAATAGTTTTATGTATATCATTTTCTAATTTTACTTCACCAACTTAGACTATTGTGTTCCGATCCATCACATATAATTCAGATTAAAAAAAAACCATTGAACTAAAGGCTGTAATTAGGGTTGTCCCGATACCACTTTTTTAAGACCGAGTACAAGTACCGATACTTTTTTTCAAGTACTCGCCGATACCGAATACCGATACTTTTTTTTTAATCTCATGTGACAGTGGCACATGTGTCAGTAGTTTTATTTTTTACAATTTTTTATTTTTTTTTTATAATGCTTTCCTTTCTTTAGGAGGGGGGGGGGTGGACAGTGTCAGTGTGTATTTCTTTTCTTTTTTATTATTTTTTTATTCTTTATTTCTTTTTCGTACATCACGGGACACAGAGCGACTTAGTCATTACTAATGGGTTATATAGTTTACCTTCAGGTGCTGGCACTGGCAACTTCCAAACCGGAAGTACCCTCCCCTATATAAGCCCCTCCCATCCGGGAGCACCTCAGTTTTTTTGCCAGTGTCTAAGGTGTTGGCCAAAGAGTAACATGTGTTTTCCTGGGCTTGCGTACAGGTTCTTTTACGGGCCTTAGTAAGCTGTTCCGGATCCCACCAAAAAAGCTTCATAGCTAAACGGTCGGTACCCGGGCCTTGCAACAGAAGAGCAAGGTTTTGCCTGTAATGCCTCTCTTAGGAGGGCTGGACCCTGGGATCCAGAGCTCTGGTCATACCCACGACCAAGATGTTTTCTGTGCAGGGTGCTATACAGGTCCAGGGGAGTGGAATCCTTGGGAACCCGGTCCCTGAAGGTTTAATTACAATGCCTGCCGTGATAGGTGAAGTTTGGGCTTCTGTGGACCAAACAGAGTCCTGCGGCGGGGAACAGGTAAGTGGGGGCCCCCAGGAACTTGGTTCTATTGGGGGACCCCCAAGCCTAATTTGTCTTTCTGTCTGTTACCTAATGGTATTCCCGCTAATATCTGTGTATGCCTGTAACTACTGGAAAATGTAAAATTTTAATAGTAGTCAAGAAAAAAAAAAAAAAGGACCGCGGTACCTGTGTTAAACCACTAGAGGCCGCTGTGGGCCATTTTTTCTTGCCATGTGGATCTTTGGTTTTCTCAAGTCAAAAGATCCAGGCAGTTGGTAAGTTCTCTGTGGGAATCCACTTCCTCTGCCCTGTTGCTGCGCTCATCCACCGCACAGGCCCTCCGGCAAAAAGGGCCCTGGCTCCTAGTCCCTGCTTGGTTTCGAAAAGGGCGCCAATGGCGCACGGGCGCGGGCGCGTGCACGCGCCTCCTATGAAAAAAAAGGGGCGGGGCGGGTGGATGACGCTCGATGCGCGCCGCGGCGCTTCTGCGCATGTGCAGGCGTCCCAGCATGTGTAAAAGACACAGTACAAGTGTCAGCTGGATGCAAGCAGAGCTAGCAACAAAACGGTGGCACACAGAGGCGGTTGATGCAGGCATCCCCATAGAAAGACACTTTAGTGGACACCAGCTGGTATATAGCAGCAACTGTGTTAGACTATTACCAGCAAAATTGGTGTATGACGACGGGAATACCTCAGCTTTGTGCTTATAGGATATGTCGTCCAGACGCTCTGGAAATAAATCTTCCAAGAAGCGAAAGGGGTCTCCGTCGGGCTCTGAGGATTTTGGGCATGCTGTACTGCGCCAATCTCCCCTGAAATTAGAGAGGTCAGTAGCCGTAGGAACCCCACAGGAGTACCTGGTACTGCGGCTGTCCCCAGTCCACCTGCTCCTGTATATATAACAGAGGAGGTTTTATCCTCAACTCTGGGAGGATTGGAAGAGAGATTAACAGCATTGATCGCTGCTTCCCTGTCACAGGAAAAGCGCGTCCGATCTCCGTCTCCTCCTGCAGAGTGCCTGTTAGTGGAGGAACAGTCCCAGAGATCGACCTACCTGAAGGGGATCAGGTGAGGTTGATAAAGTTATAGAGGAATCAACAGTGGAAGAACCTTTCTCAGCATCTCAGGCTGAAAGATTATGGGTTCAGTCTCTGACTAACATGGTCCGAGCAGCATTTTAAATGCCTCTGGCGGAACCATCAACCACTACTGTCTCCTCGCTGGGGTCGCTGAAAGCTCCCCAGACTGTCTGTTCCTTCCCAATCCACCCTTTATTGGAAGGGCTTATTTACCAGGATTGGGAGCATCCTGTAAAATATTTACTCCCCCCAAGAGATTTCCAGTGATCTATCCCATGGAGGATAAGTTCATAAAAAAAAAAAAAAAATGGAGGGTCCCTACAGTGGACACAGCCATCTCTTGTGTAAATAAATCACTGACATGTCCAGTAGATAATGTTCCAATGTTCAAAGACCCAATAGATAAAAAATTGGAGTCTTTACTAAAATCTGCTTTCTCTACAGCAAGCATGGTGACACAACCTGCGGTAGCAGTGATTGGAGTCTGCCAAGCAATGAAAGATCAGTTGAAACAAGTCTTAAGGGACTTACCAGATCAGCAGGCTCTTGCCCTAGCTGACCTACCTAGAGCCTTGTGTTGCGGTGGACGCCATAAAGGATACAATCCAACAGGCATCCCGCTTTACGCTGTCTGTAGACATATGCGTAGGCTTCTATGGCTCAAAAACTGGTCTGCTGAAGCTCCCTGTAAGAAATTGCTGATTAGCTTCCCATTTCATGGAGAACGCTTATCTGGAGATGATCTGGACAAATATATCCAGAAAACTTCTGCCGGTAAAAGTACACTCTTGCCGGTTAAGAACAAGGGTAGAAGTCCTTCTTTTAAGAGGCCTACTTCTCCAGTCCCTGGCACATCGGCTGTGAAACAGTTCCGACGGCCTCCGCGGTCAAATCCAGGGGGCAGAAATCAGGGACAATCACAGGGTAATAAGAAACCCTGGGTCAAGAGAGGTACAAAACCTCCCCCCAAGTCATGAAGGGTTGCCCCCACTCAATCGGGTGAGGGGAAGACTTCAGTTGTTCACAGAGACCTGGCGGGACACCATCAGAGACAGATGGGTGATCTCCGCAGTAAGTCTGGGATACAGGCTGGAGTTAAAAGACATTCCTCCTGCCCATTTTATTTTTTTATTTTTTTTTTAACAAATTTTTATTGGAGTAATAAAAGACACTTGTACAGGTGAAAAGATAAGTACAATGGTACAAAAGTTCAAAAAAACAAAAACAAAAAAAAACTAGTAAGTAGAAAAGGGGGGGGGAGGGGGAGGGAGCTCCATAGACTATAGCGTGCTGTTCATTCCAAAACATGTATGGTCCCAAGAAGAAACAGTCCCGGAGGGCCCTCCGGTATGTAAAGACTGAGCAAAGTCTGCAAGAATTACAGCCCCTTAGGGATAGGTTCAACGTATGAGAAGGAAAGTAGGTCCAGAGCCGCTTGATCGGCTGTCGAGAGGGTTGTGGTGATGAAGGATTCCCATCTGTGGTAGAAGTGGGCTCTAGATCTGGGTTCTTTGAAGTCCGTAAGAAGTCTTTCTTCATAAAAGAGGTGGAGGCAGTCCTTTTCGAGTTGGGTGAGAGAAGGGCCTTGGGGAGAGATCCATTGCCTGAGAATGAGTCTCCTGGCAACAAGCAAACATAGCAGGATCCAGTCTTTAGAGGAGGGGCATTTGGTAGTCCCGGAAGGGTTCGAGGCAGCCGGAGACATAGACCAGGGCAGCAACAGAGGGTCCCAATATCCAAATATGAGAAGCAAAGGGTCTTTGGGGATTTTCAACAAAGTGGTTTTGAATATATAAGAAAGGACTTGATCCCAGAATGAGGAGATGAAGGAGCAGGACCAGAAGCGGTGGGAGAGAGAGGGTCTGGGTACCTTGCATAAAGGACAGGAGGCGCCATCTTTATTGGAGTTGGGAGAGAGAAATGGGATGTAAGCCCGGTGTGCTATCTTGAGTTGAGTTTCTCTCCAGATTTCGTTGGGTGTCAGTCGAAGGGTCTTTCGCAAACCAGATAGGATTTTTTCGGTTATGTCCGGATCTGGGAAATCCCTAGCCCAGTTAGCCATAGAGGAGGTGGATAAGGACGGGGAAGATTCTTGCAGGAGAGGTTTGTAGATGTCCGAGATTTTATAACGTCCACTGTGTAGTAGACGTTCAGCAAAGCTGTTTTCGAATCTCCGGAGAGTGTCTTTACAAGTGTTAGATAGGAAGCTAATACATTGGTTGTAATGAAATACGTGAGATGGGGGGAGAGAAAATGCCAAGGATATTGAGGAGAAGGGAAGTGGTTTTCCAGTGGTGCCATCGCACAATGAGGAGAAGTTTGACAGACCTTGATTCCGCCAGACCGAAAAGGCTTTATAATGGAGACCAGGGATGAAATTAGGATTGCCTTGGATTGGCAGATGTGGAGAGATAAAGGGAGATAGCTTCAGTGTTTTTCTGATTTCTCTCCACGCTATAGCAGTATCCCTGAGCAGGAGATTGTGTTGAAAAGAGGGGGGAACCGTTTTCCATCTGCAGTGTAGAAGGGCCACCAGAGAGTGCGGGTGGGCCATTTCGGATTCCAAGACGTAATTAGAGTATTGGGATGATTGAGCTATCCAATCTAAGCTAGTCCTGAACAGACATGCTAAATTATACAATCTAATATGAGGTAGACCGATGCCCCCGTCACTCCTAGGAAGGTGTAGTTTTTTAGAGGCTATCCGAGGTCTTTTGCCATGCCAGATGAACTGTGAAATTTTGGTGTTAAGGAGTTTGATATCTTTATGCTTCAAAAGTAGAGGAATGGTTTGCAAAGGGTAAAGCAGTCTGACAAAGCTAACCATTTTGACAAGGTGACACCTCCCTAGGAGCGAGAGGGGAAGATCCATCCAGTTTGACAGTTCTTGATAGAGTTTTGTAAAGAGGGGAGGATAATTGAGATGATAGATGGAGGAGGGTAATTTCCCAATCTGTATACCTAGATAGGTGATGTGTGAAGGTGCAACCTTAAACAGAGAGTGTTGCGTCCAAGGGCGTGTGGAGTGTGTCCCGATGGGGAGAATTTCGCTCTTGGAATAATTTATCCGGAGGCCGGAGCACCGTCGAAATTCATCGAAGGTGGTTTTAATGGTTAAAATGTCGTCACTGGGGTTACCCGTGAATATGAGGACGTCGTCAGCGAAAAGTGAAGTGCGAAGTTCCGTGTTGCCTATTTTGATGCCTCGTAAAGGGGCTATCTCGGAAAGGTATCTAGATAAAGGTTCTAAGGCTAAATTGAACAGGAGGGGGGAGAGAGGGCAACCCTGTCTGGTCCCTTTATGGAGGCGGAAATCCTCTGAGAGGATTCCGGCGGCAACAAGTCTAGCGGAGGGCGCTGTATACATGGCATTGATAAGGTGGCAGAAGGGGCCTGAGAATCCCATTTTAGACAAAGTAAGGGAAAGCCAGTCGAAACTTACATTGTCAAAGGCTTTTTCAGCGTCTAACGTTACGATGGCATAATCTCCCTTTGGGTCTTGTTTGGCTCGTTCAAGGGCCAAGAGAACCTTTCGAATGTTCAGGGTGGCTGTCCGCCCTTTCACGAATCCTGACTGGGCCGGGTGAATGAGGTCCGGGAGGGTGACCGCTAGTCTGGAAGCCACAATCTTTGAGAGAATTTTGACATCCAGGTTGAGTAATGAAATAGGCCTATATGAGCCCGGTTCCAGAGGATCCTTGCCCTTTTTTGAAAGAAGTTTAATGATGGCCTGGTTGCCTGTCGGTAGATAGGGACCGCCCTCCCAGATGTTGGAATAGACCGAGTGGAGCATGGGTGCAGTGACATTTTGGAGGGTCTTGTAAAATTCACTTGTAAATCCGTCTGGGCCGGGGGCTTTAGAGGGGCGGAGAGCATGTATAGTGCCTTCTATTTCAGCGAGGGAGATAGGGGCATTCAGGGATTCTAGATGTGCACTGGATATACTTGGTAGATTCATTTTTTCAAGAAAGGCTTGGGCTATTTTATGGTCAATGGGATCGGGTGCATAAAGGGCTGTGTAATATTCGAGCATGGTTTTATTTATATGAGGTGGCGTAGAATGTGTAGTTCCCGTGCGGTCCCGCAGTGAGGTGATGTGCGTCGGGCGGTAGGCGCCCTTGCAGAGTCTGGATAGCAGTTTGCCTGCTTTATTCCCATATTTATGAAGGGAGGCATCCAGATGAGATTTTTTTGTAAGTTCCAGGGTGTCCGCCCAGGTGTCGAAAGCATTTTTAGCCGCAGACCACTCCGCCTTGTTAGCCGGAGAAGTCGAGGTGGCCAGAATGCGTTGTGCGAGGTGGAGTCTGTCGCTGGCCAATTTGAATTTCGAGAGCGCGTTTCTTTTAAAGGAAGAGGCATATGAGATGATCCGACCCCTCATGTAAGCTTTTCCAGCATCCCAGAGAAGGTTCGGGTCCCCTGCATGTGGGGCATTCGCTGAGGAGAACTCCGCCCAAGCTCGTTCCATGTATGCGCGAAAATCAGCATTATTGTGGAGGAAGGATGGGAAGCGCCAGATATTAGGGTGGGGGGGAAGATCTAGTTTGTCTAGGGTAAGGAGTATTGGGGCATGGTCTGAAATGGCTATGTCTCCGATCTCTGCGTCTGAGACAAGGGGAATGATATTATCGGTCCCAAAAAAATAGTCGATCCTGGTAAGGATCCCGTGAGGATTGGAGTAGAAGGTGAATTCTCTATCCACCGGGTGTGTTAAGCGCCAGATGTCTGTGAGATGGAGGGAGTCCATGGTTGAGGCAAATAGGGTGGGAGTTGGTGTAGCAGGTGCTGGAGTGGATCGTTTTGGGGAGGACCTATCTTCTGGGGGATGCATGAGATCATTAAAATCTCCCCCAACGAGATGAGGTAAGTGAGAAGTGTTGAGGAGCCAAGTGGAGAGCTGAGAGTAAAATGACTTTGTGGGACTATTGGGGGCGTATACATTGGAAATTACTAGTTCTTTTGTGCCAATTTTAACCCTGGAGGAGATGAAGCGTCCCTGGTCGTCTGTGTGTGTGGATAGAATAGTGTAAGGGAGGTTTTTGTTGAAAAGAAGGAGAACACCGGCCTTCCGTCCAACCGATTCTGACCCCAAGACCGCTCCAACCCAAAGTCTCTGCATACGACTGAAGTCAGATGCCGAAAGATGGGATTCCTGAATTAGTGCTATGTCTGCTTTTAGCCGTTTGAGATGGCGAAGGATCTTCATTCGCTTGTTAGGAGAACGGAGACCCCTCACATTCCAAGAGATTACCTTAAGATAGTGCGGATGATAGGGTGTAAAAGTGGCGATTTAGTAGCTAAAGGATTATAGGCTGGGATCAAGAGGTATAGTTTATGCACATTAGTGATGTGAGCATTCGTGTAAGGAATGTATGTCGGAGTGTGAAGTGAGGAGAGGAGTGATGAGGGGGGGTAAAAGAAAAGAAAACAAGAAATAACAAAACAACAAGTTAAAGTAAACATCTTAAAGAACTTCGCTTTTTTCCGCATGAGTTCGCTGCGCATGGTGGCTCACCAAACATGACCCTTCATGAAAAAGGAATGTCAGTTATGCTGCCTAAGCGCCCCAGGGACCTCGAGAAAATGCGAGGGACCCCCGGATTGTAGTCATGGCTGGGAGCCTGAAAAGCCACACAGCGGAGTCAAGTGGGGGGAATTTCAATGCAAATGACCGTATGTAAAGTGCGACCTGTACGTATGCGCGTACGCATTACCATCCTGGTGGGGGGGGGGGGGGGAACAAGAGGAAAAAAAAAAAAAAAGGAAAAAAAAAAAAAGGAGAATGGTTTCAGGCGTATCATACGGAACTATGTAATAAGTAAATAAAATAGACTGGAGCGACACACATATTCAAAGCCTTTGTGTGGAAGATCATACGACCTGTGATGGCGAGTAAGGAAGTCCATGGCGGTGTATGGAAGATCGTCAACGGGAGTATTGGTAACGCTGATCCGGAGCAGAATGCTTGAAGCGTTTTGGAGAGTCCTTGCGAGGGCTTCTCTGTTCCAGGGCTCGGGGGCTGGAATTAGACTTGGAAGGCGTGTGAGGGTTTGCATCACCCCTCAGGGAGCGGAGAAAAGATTCTGCTTCCATAGGATCCTGGAAAGAAAGTTGTTCCCCTTTAGGTGATTTGAGGCGAAGAGTTGCAGGGAAGGCCAGGGTAAATTTTATGTGTTGCTTGAAGAGCTCAGAGCATATTGGTTGAAAAGCTTTTCTTTTCTTGGTGACTTCAATCGAGTAGTCTGCAAAAATTAGGATTTTAACCCCGTCTATTTGGAGAGATGGGGACTGTCTGAATGTCTGAAGAATCAGAGATTTGTCGGCATAGTTGAGGTACTTGGCAATAATGGGACGGGGTGTTTTGCGTTCGGAGTTGAAGGACCCCATTCTGTGTGCGCGTTCCACAGTGAACAGGCCTGAGAGGCCCAAGGCCTCAGGGATGCGTTTTGAGCAGAATTCTGCCGTAGCTGCCGAGGGTAGCGACTCGGGGACGCCTACAAATCGCAGGTTACTCCTTCTGGACCTATTTTCCAAATCTTCCAATTTTTGAATGATGTATCGGTTTGTTTTATCTTGCGACTGTTCTGTGGCCTGCGCCTGATAGAGTTCATCTTCGACCTCAGAGATGCGGTGTTCCATCTCATTGAGTCTGGTGGTGTGCTCAGTTATTTGAGCTTTAATTTGTATCATGCCTGCATTGACTGCCTTTTCCACCGAGGCAGATATCATGGGGGAGAGAAGAGCTGCTACAGCAGCAGCAATTCGGTGCGTGCTATCCCCAGCATCCCCAGGGGGAGGGGAGCTGTAGATGTCCCCTGGTGTGGCTGGCTGGGTATGCAACATAGAGGGACCCCCAGAAGTATTGGCAGGGGGTGTAGTGACCTGCTGGGAGGGTTGGGTGCTCACCTCCATGTCGGCCGCCTGAGATTCCGCCGCGGCGTGGGAGTAGGCCGAAGCCGGGGCCTCAATTTGCGGCCTGCCCGGCGGCGCCGATTCGGCCGCGTTCGACCGAGCGCCGTTTTTTTCGAGGAAGCGGTCCATCCGAGTGAGGGGGGGGAGCCCGGGTGTGGAGGATGGCTGTGAGGGGCCGCTCAGGCTGGCTTTATAAGCCGGTTTCTGGGTCTGTTGCGGGAGCCGTGAGGAGGCGCAGTTACCTCATGCGGCGCCGGAACCGGAAGTCTGCCCATTTTATAAGGTCAAACGTGCCAAGCGATCCCCAGAAGAGTGGATCCCTCCTTCTGGCACTAGAGCAACTATTGCTCCAAGGGTAATCATGAAGGTTCCCTTGGAAGAAAGCGGGTTCGGGTTTTACTCGAACCTTGTCACAGTCCCCAAACCAAATGGGGACATGAGGCCCATATTAAATGTAAAAGGGCTAAACAAGTTCCTACATATCAGGACTTTTTCGGATGGAGTCGATCCGATCGGTGGCCACCGCCCTACAAGGGCAGGAATGGTTAGCCTCGATCGACATAAGGGATGCTTATTTGCATATTCCCATCTGTCCGGCCCACCAGAAATTTCTACGCTTTGCAGTAGAAGGGCGCCATTTTCAGTTCAGAGCCTTACCTTTCGGTCTGGCCACAGCACCACGAGTGTTCACAAAAATTCTGGCCCTACGATTGGCCAGACTAGGAACACAAGGTGTAACGATAATGGCATATCTAGACGACTTGTTGCTGATAGACCACTCAGTGAAAAAAACTAGAAGTGGTCGTTCACAAGATAATCAAGTATCTGGAATATCACGGTTGCATTATCAACCGAGACAAGTCAGCCCTAAAACCAGTCAAAAGTCTGGAATACTTGGGGGCTAAGACTGGATTCAAATCAGAGAAAGATTTTCTTACCTCCAGAGAAGGTGTCGTCTTTGAAAGATTTGACCCACTTAGTGGGTACAAAAAAGAAAACCATCCATACGCCTGTGTATAAGGCTGCTGGGAAAAATGGTGGCTTCATTCGAAGCAGTACCCTACGGTCAATTCCATTCAAGGAACTTGCAGAGGGCCATACTGTCAGCCTGGAACAAAAAAGTTCAGGCTTTAGACTTACCAATGTCCCTGTCCCCTTCCGTTCGCAAGAGCCTCCATTGGTGGTTGGTGCCCCAGAATCTGGAAAAAGGGAAACCCTTCAGTCCGGTTTCTTGGAAGGTGGTCACTACAGATGCCAGCCTCATAGGCTGGGGGGCAGTACTGGAGCAATGGTCTCTCCAGGGCAAGTGGTCAGAAGCAGAGAAGGCCCTGCCCACCAATCTCTTAGAGATACGAGCAGCCCGGTATGCCCTAGTAGCATGGACATCCAAACTCCAAGGGTCACCTGTCAGAATTCAATCAGACAAGGCCACAGCAGTGGCATATATCAATCACCAGGGTGGCACCAGGAGTCGTGCAGCCCAGAGGGAAGCGAATTGCATCCTGGAATGGGCAGAAAGGTATGTCACAGCCATATCCGCGGTTTTCATCCCAGGAGTGGAAAATTGGAGAGCGGACTTTTTAAGTCGCCAGCAATTATGCCAGGGGGAATGGTCTCTTCACCCCAAGGTTTTCCAGGCAATATGCCAGCGGTGGGGAACACCGGATGTAGATCTGCTAGCATCCAGATTCAACGCAAGGTGGACAGATCTGTGTCTCGCACAAAGGATCCCCTAGCTTGCGGTTCGGATGCCCTAGTGTTCCCTTGGGATCAGTTCAAGCTGATATATGCATTCCCACCGCGATTAATCCGCAGAATCAGGGTAGAAAAGAAACCAGTGATTCTGGTGGCTCCAGCGTGGCCCCGAAGGGCATGGTACGCGGAGATTGTAAAAATGTCAGTGGGAAGTCCTTGGACCCTCCCACATCGTCCGGACCTGCTTTCGCAAGGACCGATATACTACCCTTCCTTACCAGCCCTAGGTTTGACGGCCTGGCTATTGAAGCCCACATTCTAAAAAAGAGAGGGCTCTCTAATCCTGTGGTATCTACCATGATCAATGCCAGGAAGCCGGTATCCAGGCAGATCTATTATAGGATCTAGAAGGCGTACATCACGTGGTGTGAGGCCAGGAAATGGCATCCACGTAAGTACGTAATAGGTAGGATTCTGGACTTCCTACAGTGGGTTGTACATAGGAAGCTTGCCTTGAGTACTATCAAGGGTCAGACGGCCTTGTCAATATTTTTTCAAAGGCCCTTGGCTTTGCATTCATTAGTCAAAGCTTTCATACAAGGAGTGATGCGTATTAGCCCTCCGGTTAGTATTCCCATATGTCCATGGGACTTAAACCTGGTTCTGTCGGTTCTACAGAAACAACCATTTGAACCATAGCGGCACATTTCCTTGGTTCTTATCACCAGGAAATTGATTTTCTTAGTAGCCATTTGTTCGGCTAAAAGAGTATCGGAATTAGCCGCCTTGTCCTGTAAGGAGCCATATCTGGTTGTCCATAAGGACAGAGTAGTATTACGTCCTCATCCAGCCTTCTTCCTAAGGTAGTATCGAGGTTCCATTTGAACCAAGATGTGGTTCTTCCTTCCTTTTTCCCCAAACCTAGTTCGGTAGAGGAAAAGTTATTGCATTCTTTGGATGTAGTAAGAGCAGTTAAAGCTCATCTTAAAGCCACTGCTCAGATTCGTAGAACGGATACTTTGTTCTGCCGGAAGGCCCCAGAAAGGGTCAGGCAGCATCAAAAATCTACTTTAGCCAAGTGGATTCGACAGGTCATAATACAAGCCTATGGCTTGAAAAGGAGACCGCCTCCGTTCAAAGTTAGGGCGCACTCCACAAGAGCAGTTGGAACTTCATGGGCAGTGCATCACCAAGCCTCCCTGGCTCAAGTCTGTAAGGCCACAACATGGTCCTTAGTACACACGTTTACTAGATTCTACCAGGTAGACGTCAGAAGTCAGGAGGATGTCGCCTTTGGGCGCAGTGTGTTGCAGGCCGCAAAAGAGCCTCATGCCTGATGGCGCCCAGCTTATGTATAGTGTATCCCTCCCCTCATTGGGCATTGCTTTGGGACGTCCCATTAGTAATGACTAAGTCGCTCTGTGTCCCTGTGATGTACGAAAAAGAAAAAGGGATTTTTATAACAGCTTACCTGTAAAATCCTTTTCTTGGAGTACATCACGGGACACAGAGCTCCCACCCCTCTTTTTGGGACACTTATTGCTTTGCTACAAAACTGAGGTGCTCCCGGATGGGAGGGGCTTATATAGGGGAGGGTACTTCCGGTTTGGAAGTTGCCAGTGCCAGCACCTGAAGGTAAACTATATAACCCATTAGTAATGACTAAGTCGCTCTGTGTCCCGTGATGTACTCCAAGAAAAGGATTTTACAGGTAAGCTGTTATAAAAATCCCTTTTTTTTTATCAGCCCTGTTGGGGGGCTTTGGTGAGATATCAGGGGTCTTAACAGACCTCTGACATCTCCCCTTTGAGACAGAGAAAGGGACTAAGGACACAGATTCCCCAGTCCCTTTCTCAGCTGCGCTGAAAATGAATGGAGAGAAGACAGCGGCTTCTCTCTCCATTCATAAACTGAAACATTGTAAACAAAGTTTACGATGTTTCAGTTATGTGAATGTACAGAGTCAGTGATCACTGACTCTGTACATTGCGAACAGTAAGGAGCCGGATTTACCGGCTCCTACCTCCGCTCTCCATCCTGACAGATCGAGGGGGTGGAGGAGGAGAACGGAGGGGGACAGCAGCACGGAGGGGGACACGGAGGGGGACGGCAGCAGGGAGCGGGACGGCAGCACAGAGCGGGACACGGAGGGGGACGGCAGCAAGGAGCGGGACACGGAGGGGGACGGCAGCACGGAGCGGGACACGGAGGGGGACGGCAGCACGGAGCGGGACACGGAGGGGGACGGCAGCACGGAGCGGGACACGGAGGGGGACGGCAGCACGGAGCGGGACACGGAGGGGGACGGCAGCACGGAGCGGGACACGGAGGGGGACGGCAGCACAGAGCGGGACACGGAGGGGGACGGCAGCACAGAGCGGGACACGGAGGGGGACGGCAGCACAGAGCGGGACACGGAGGGGGACAGCAGCATGGAGCGGGACACGGAGGGGGACGGCAGCATGGAGCGGGACACGGAGGGGGACGGCAGCATGGAGCGGGACACGGAGGGGGACGGCAGCATGGAGCGGGACATGGAGGGGGACGGCAGCATGGAGGGAGAGAGCAGCATGGAGGGGGACACGGAGGGAGGGAGACAGCAGCAAAACGGAGGGGGGCTGGAGGAGGATACGGGACAATCAGTGGTGATCGTGTGTGGGGGAGTTACAAGCACTGATCACCGCTGATTTTAAAGCAGCTGAAAGCCGCGCGGGGGAGAGAGAAGCGGAGAAACGTCTTTTATATCTATACAGTGGTGATCGGTGCGCTTGTTACTACCCCACACACGATCACCGCTGACTGTACAAGTATCGGGTGAAGCATCGGGAGCATTTGCCCGAGTACAAGTACTCAGGCAAATGCTCGGTATTGGTACCGATACCGATACCGATACCAATATCGTTATCGGGACAACCCTAGCTGTAATGTAACAAAATAGCTAAAAAAAAAAAAAAAGTGGGAAACTTATGCAAGGCACTGTATGTAAATGTACAATATAGAATAAAAATACAAAATAAAATAAAAAAAATGCAATAAATGAAAAGTCCCAGAATAATCTAGGGGCCAGCTGACATTCTCTAATTCAGATGCAGATTGTGCATGCTTTGCAAATGAAAACCAGAGGAAAATGAATTTGCACTTTTCATTGTGAAGTCCACAGAGCAGATTATAAACAGGTGTGGTGAGACAACACATTTAGGGTTAATACATTATTTCCCAAGTCATCATTACGTGGAGCAAACAACTTTGTAAAATAAGTAATCTTGTTAAATGCAAGGGCTTGCAAACTATTATGGCTGAGTAAATATTCCACAATATATTTTTGGAGAAAAGCTGATACAACGGATGTGCTGTGATCTGGAAGCATGAAGACTTTTTCTATGCCTGGCTGAGCATGGCATAATGTACTATGCATTTCAAAGAACAGTTTCCTGACTCACAGACACACCATACAGCCTAAGGGGCCTGTGACTCGCCTGCATTTCCATCAGAGCTGTTTTGGGGAACAGCTACATATGAGCTGAAATTATGTAAACTTATAATGAGGGGATGCTACAAGCAAGACATGTAAAAAAAAAAAAAAAGAACAGTCTACATATCTCCTCATTTTAAAATGATGCTAAGAAATGGATTTGGCAGTTGGCATTTTGTATAATGCATAAGCTGCTTCACCCTAAAGGAGCAAATTAGCTACCTCGCGACATAGTTATTTTAGCTAAAACTAAACTTGGTACAGATTGTTCGGTATTCTTGCCAACGGGAAAATAGCATGTTAGCAGGTTAGTACTAGCCATTTTTGTCCTTATTTACTACTGAGGTTATACTTTGACTATAAAAAGATATTAAACGTATTTAAAAGACATTCTAACACCAAGTTAATTACTTTGTTTACCCGAGAGGTAAGGGCCCTTTCACATGGGTGTTCCATCTGTCAGTTTACCAGACTGAAGCCTCGTACACACGACCGGTTTTCTCGGCAAGAAAACTGTTGGGAGAGCTTTTTGCAGAGAAAACCGGTCGTGTGTATGGTTTCTCGGCAGGAAAACTGCCAGGAATCTCAACGAGAAAAATAGAGAACCTGCTCTCTATTTTTCTCGTCGGGATTCTCGGCAGAGTGTTTCCTGCCGAGAAACCCGGTCGTCTGTATGCTTTCCTGTCCAGGGAAACCTGCGCGTGCTCGGTGAGACTTCGACGCATGCGTGGTAGCATACAAGGGTAGTGTAGGGTGTAGCAAGATGGCGGCGACAGCAATGAATGTGACGAGCGCCGGCTTGTCGTAGTCGATGATGTCACTGCGTTCTTGTCATTCAAAAGAACGGCGGTTCTTTTGAATGGCGTGTGTACACAGGGCTTGGAAAGACCAGCTTGCCAGTAATCCTGTCGAGAAAATGACGTTTTTTTTTTTACGGTATTCCCGCCCGTGTGTACGAGGCTTGAACCAAAATGTTTGTCTATGAGCAGGCGGATGTAAACAGATGTCGGTCCGTTTACGTTCATTTACATCCGAGTCCTTTATGTCCGCAGAAAAAAACTGGAAAAGGTTTGCATCCTTTTCCACTTTTGTGGACATAAATGGTTGTGGATTGCTTACGTACATTTTAAAGCAGGAAATATTTTATATTTTTATCCACCAATGATTTATTTTTTTCGGAAACAAGCATACAAACCCAGACGAATGTATGTAGATGCAAACTGAACTGAAGAGGGGTGTATAAACTCATGTAAAAAGATTGTTTTCATGCCATATCACATGAGCTAAGAAAATTATTTTATACTAGTAGAGAGCCATATTGCTCTCATTTATTCTCACATGATATGAACAGCAAACAATAAATTACAAAAAAAAACTGTGTATATATACACACACAAATGTTATAATACTGGGCTGACATTTCTAAAGATGCCTTTGTTGTCATTTTTAACCACTAGCCGACCAGCCGCCGTCGTTACCCTGCGGCAATTTGGCTCTCCTGCGCAAATCGGCATAACCGTATGTCGGCACACGCAGGCGCGACAGCGGGCAGGGCTCTTTTGCTCTAGCATCTCGGGCGGACTCTATGTCTGCCGGCGACCCGCGATCGCCTAGTACATAGGCAGAATGGGGATCAGCCTTTGTAAACAAGGCGGATCCCCATTCTGACAGGAGACATGATAGAACTACTTTTCCCAATGATCGGGAACAGTGATCTCTGTCATATCCCTGACAGCCCCCCCCCCCCCCCCCCCCCCACAGTTAGAACACACTCAGGGAACATAGATAGCCCCTTGATCTGTTAACCCCTTCCCTGCCAGTGTAATTTTTACATTGATCAGTGCTAAGAAAATGCACTGATCAATGTAATAATGTCACTGGTGCCCAAAAAGTGTAATTTGGGGGTCAGATTGGTCTGCCGCAATGTTGCAGTCCCGGTAAAAATCTGAGCCCATCGGTGCTCTCCCATCTGAGCCCATCGGTGCGCTCCCATCTGAGCCCATCGGTGCGCTCCCATCTGAGCCCATCAGTGCAGAGCGGGATTATTACCAAACATCAGCCGAGTGACAGAGTGGAGATTTCAGGGCTGTGACAGATCTTGTATTTGAAACACAGATCGCCGTACGCCCCTGCCTCCTGGACCAGGATTGTGATTGACAGCACACTGATCTAATGCCGGACCAGGAGGTGGGACGTTATGGCGATCTGTCACAGCCCGAGATCTCCGCTCTGTCACTTGGCTGATGTTTACGAATGATCCCCGCTATGCAGTGAGAGATGGATGGCGGGGGGTGGATTGGGGGCAGTGACTGGCATGCTGGCGGGGAGCAGAGGAGGAGGAGGGAGGAGGACACCACCTTCATTGGTAGTACAGACCGGGGGCTGTGAGACCCCCTCCGCCCACTACAGCAAGCAGAGGCAGAAATAGAAATCCCTGCTTGCTTTAGAGAACTACAAGTGGGAAGTGACAAGACCGCTGGCTGGGAGTACAGGAGGAATAGCAGCCAGCGGGCTTACAAACAGGAAATCACTGGGCAGTAACGGTTTTTCAGCAAGGTCAGCAGGCTATTGCAGAGGAACTACAGAGCTCAGAAGAACATGGATGGCATAGTTGGTGAAGGTAGGAGATTAGCAACATTGATATGGAAAACATTGGCATACATGCTCTTCTTTTACAGCGTGGGCTTAGTTTACTCTGGACCATGGACTCTTTTAAGCAGTTGTTTCTCAAAAGGAAAGAAGATATTTAAAAAAATGGGGGGTGGGGTGTAGTGGAGTGATAGGGTAGCCTAAAGTTAGCCATACACTGCTTGTTGTTTCCCTTATCTACACTAAATAGCATGCATGGGGGAATCTCCACTGCCAGCTCATATATTCAGCAACTGCAGCACCCATGGCTTTCTGAATACAGTGATACAAACAGTGACTGCATTTGATAGGTGCTTGCGTGGCTTTTTTAAGGCAGCTTAAAGTATAACTAAAGGCAAAACCTTTTTTTTTTTTTTGGAGAGGGATTAGAACACCTGTCAGGTTTTCATTGCTTTTTGTACCTCAGTTAGGGCTAGTTTTTGCAGTTGCAGTAACAGACTACTTGGTTTGGTTTGTACAGTGTAAAAATTGGGAAGTTTTGGGTGCCAAGGAGGCAGGTGCCGCATACAGCCTGCAGTCAACAGCCTTATTAAAATCAATAACAGAAAAAAATACACAACTGCTGTGTGCAGCCGAACGCTGTTCTAATGCCGCGTACACACGATCGATTTTTTCGACGGTGAAAACACCGTCGAGAAAATCGACGTGAAAAACGAGGAACAGTTTGTTCCCCTACACACGGCCGTTTTAAATGACATTTTTTTTCTAGACGAAAAAAAACGACCGTGTGTAGGCTCCCCGGCAGTGTTTTCCTATGGGAAAACTGCCGCGGAAAAAAATGACGGGAATCACGAAGAGAAAAATTAGAGCATGTTCTAATTTTTCTCGTCATGATTAATGCAGTTTTTCCCGTGGGGAAAAATGACAAAAAGCCCACAGACTATCGTTTTTCTCGTTCAAAAGAAAAAATTTCATTTTTCCCGACGGGAAAAATGATCATGTGTACGCGGCATTAGGAGTACTTGCAGACAGGAACATAATGCCCCTAACCTGGACTTACTGCATTCAGGGCATACACCCATGTACACACATGGCTGTGTATGCGAGTACTACTCAGAACAGTATCCTGCTGATGCATATTTAAGCCTGTCCAAGATTTTGACAGGCTGCTGGCAGCGGGCTGTATGCTGCAGCTTCACTTGTACCACCTAGGTGCCCAAAATGCCCAGATGTTTGTACAACTGCAAAAACTAGCAGAAGTAGTTTTAGTAACAGAATTTTAATTCTGCTGCACTACATCAAGCAGTTATATTTCTTTGTTTTCTTATAGTTGAGCCTGAAGCCCCATACGCAGGGCAGAATGTCGGGAGACATTTGCCAGTACAAAAAATACCGGCCAGTATTCTGCTCGTGTGTATGTCGGTCTGTTGCACGAAAAAAAACTGTAGTGTGTACCAGACCTAAAGAGAAGCTTCACCCTTATCTTAACCACTTCAGCCCTGGAAGGTTTTATCCACTTCCTAACCAGGCCATTTTTGCGATACGGCACTGCGTTGATTTAACTGACAATTGCGCGGTCGTGTGACACTGTACCCAAACAAAATTGACGTCCTTTTTTTATTCCCACAAATAGAGCTTTCTTTTGGTGGTATTTGATCGCCCTTTTATTTTTTGCACTATAAACAAACAAAGAGCGACAATTTAGAAGAAAAAAAAAAACTTTTTTTTTTTTTTTTTACTTTTTGCTATAATACATATCCAAAAAATAAAAAAAACAAATGTATTCATCAGTTTAGGCGATATATATTCTTCTACATATTTTTGGTAAAAAAAAAAATCGCAATAGGCGTATATTGATTGATTTGCATAAAATGTATCTCGTCTACAAACTATAGGATAGATTTAGGGACTTTTATTTACTTTTTCATTGTTTTTACTGGTAATGGCGGGGATCTGCGATTTTTACCAGGACTGCAACATTGCGGCAGACCAATCTGACCCCCAAATTACACTTTTTGGGCACCAGTGACATTATTACATTGATCAGTGCATTTTTTTAGCACTGATCAATGTAAAAATTACACTGGCAGGGAAGGGGTTAACAGATCAAGGGGCTATCTATGTTCCCTGAGTGTGTTCTAACTGTGGGGGGGGGGGGGGGCTGTCAGGGATATGACAGAGATCACTGTTCCCGATCATTGGGAAAAGTAGTTCTATCATGTCTCCTGTCAGAATGGGGATCCGCCTTGTTTACAAAGGCTGATCCCCATTCTGCCTATGTACTAGGCGATCGCGGGTCGCCGGCAGACATAGAGTCCGCCCGAGATGCTAGAGCAAAAGAGCCCTGCCCGCTGTCGCGCCTGCGTGTGCCGACATACGGTTATGCCGATTTGCGCAGGACAGCCAAATTGCCGCAGGGTAACGACGGCGGCTCAGATGGGAGCGCACCGATGGGCTCAGATGGGACCGCACTTATGGGCACTGATGAGACCGCACTAATATTGAAGTCTATCGAGATTTCCATACATTAGAGGGTTCCACCATTATTGTTCTATTGATAAGTAAGTTGATCGCTGCACCTTTTTTTTTTTCATGCAGACATTTACTTGTGCCACATGCCAATGTAAAGCAGCATGGCCCGGCTCTTTCTGTATTTTACGGATAGGGATGTTCTCATATACACCATATGAGCACCGATTGCTGTTAGAAAGATCTCAAAGCTGCAGCAGGAGGAGGAATATTGGTAATACTGAATTACAGCAGAGTACAGTGTGTATAATATATAATTATGGGAATGCGTCTACAGTTCAGTAATGATTACATAAAGCAAGTAAGGGCAAAATGTTTATCTCCTGTTGTGGCTGGAGGGGGAGAGCACAAACATGCCTAGCATTTATAAGACTGTAACCTACCTATCCTGCTGTGCGTTACTGAGTAGCATGGCTGGCTGGCTGCAGAATGAAGGGGTGCGATTTATATTGAAGTGGGCTTGTTCACATTTAACATGTACAGGCCTAGTGTGCCCACCCATATTCTCTCTAATTCCTGAAGCATGATGGGAAGTGTAGTTTGATTATAGTGTAAGAGAGAGGAAAGGATATGATGTAATCACTGTTCTGACAGCTTCTCCTTGGCAGAATACATGATGCATTTTTTAAACTACAGAGAGGACTTCCTGAAAATTCAATTAGGCCTTTCCTTTCAATGGTAAGGAATTTCACAAATGTAATAACTGTTTAGTGTTTTTTTCGTGTGTGTGGGTGTGTGTGTTGGAGTGTGTGGGCGGGGAGGGTGTACTAATAGGGGATTTTTTTTGCCAATCCCAGAGTTCTGCTTTAACCACTTCCCATCCCCGCATATAGTAATATGATGGCCGCAAGGTGGCTCTGCCATCCCTTCATATGACGTCCTCGGCTTCCCGGCCGCTAGGGGGCGCGCGCTCCGGCCGCGTCACTCGGGAGCCGATGGGCGTGCCTGGCGGCCGCGATGTTCGCCAGGCGCCCACGATTCCCAGGCACAGAGCAGGGACGTGGATCTGTGTGTGTAAACACACAGATCCATGTCCTGTCGTTGGAGAGGAGACCGACCGATCGGTCACCTCCCCCAGTCAGTCCCCTCCCCCCCACAGTTAGAATCACTCCCTAGGTAACACATTTAACCCCTTGATCGCCCCCTAGTGTTAACCCCTTCCCTGCCAGTAACATCTATACAGTAATCAGTGCATTTTTATAGCACTGATCGCTTGTATAATTGTCAATGGTCACAAAAAGGTTTCAAAAGTGTCTGATCTGTACGCAGCAATATCGCAGTCCCGATAAAAATCGCAGATCGCCGCCATTACTAGTAAAAAAAAAAATTATAATAAAAATGCCATAAATCTATTCCCTATTTTGTAGATGCTATCTATAACTTTTGCGCAAACCAATTAATATATGCTTGTTGCAATGTTTTTTTACCAAAAATATGTAGAAGAATACATATTGGCCTAAACTGAGGAAGAAATTTGTTGTTTTAAAAAAAAAAAAAAAAGAAAATATTTCAAAATTGTCGCTCATTTTTTGTTTATAGCGCAAAAAAGAAAAACCGCTGAGGTGATCAAATACCACCAAAATAAAGCTCTATTTGTGGGGAAAAATTATCAAAATTGTCATTCAAAATGTGACAGCACTGAAAGCTGAAAATTGGCCTGAGCAGGAGGGGGGTGAAAATGCCCCGTAGTGGTTAAATTCCCCTCTTTTGTCAATCCCCAGCCACTGCATGTATTAATGATATCAAGCTATGACGAATATCTGCTTCCCCCATCGAACACTGTGCTGGCCCTTTTCTGAAAATACTAGTTGCCTGGTTGTGTCTGGTTTCAGTGTCTTTAAGTCACAAGCCCAGAAGAATAATGCTGTATTGTGAGTGTAATGCCGCGTACACACGGCCGTTTTTCTCGTCGAGAAAAACGACATTTTTCCCATTCAACGAGAAAAACGATCGTCTGTGGGCTTTCTGTCATTTTTTTCGACGAGAAAAACGGCATTAAAAACGACGAGAAAAATTAGAACATGTTCTAATTTTTCTCGTCGTTTTTTTCGCGGCAGTGTTTCCCATAGGGAAACACTGCCGCGGAGCCCACAGACGGTCGTTTTTCTCGTCAAGAGAAAAAATGACGTGAAAAACGACCGTGTGTGGGGAACAAGCTGTTCCCCCGTTTTAAATGACATTATTCACGGCGGTTTTTTAACCGCCGTGAATAATGATCGTGTGTACGCGGCATAAGAATTGTATATGTCTATACTTGTTCCAGGTCAAGGTCCAGGACTTAGAATACATTAAAGGACGACAGCCAACCTCAATCCAGCATTGTGCTCATCTGCAGCAGCCCTGCTTTACCCTTTTCTCACAGGAGGCTTGGCAGCAGCAGGAGCCATTGGCTCCTGCTACTGTCAATCAAACCATATGAGGAGAGAGCGGGGGTCGGGCTGAGCTGTGGTGTGTGTGTCAATAGACCAGATCTGCTGATAAGGCAGTACAACTGGTCCTATTGTACTGGGCCCAGGCCTCGTCAGCTAAACAGGGAGGCCCAGGGCAACTTTATTGTTCATTTCTGCCTAAATTATTAAATGGGTTTTACTAGACCGCAGCCCCGCTCCTACTTCCTTACCAGGGTTTAAAGTACATTTCCCTGGGCCCCATCAGGTCAACAGTGGAGCCCAGGAGGTGGGACTTTTTTCAGATTTTGGGTGTAGAGAATAAAGTGCCACTTGCTGCACCCGGGGACGGGGAGTGTAGGCTGAGTTGGGGGAGCCCTGTCAGGAAGGCTGTATGGGCCTTATCATTTCCAACAGCGGCCCTACAATAGATGCACACAATGCGGCTCGGGACTGAGCCCGCATGAGTGCCCCCATAGTGATCTGGCTGAATGTTTTGTACATACATAATTAATACTGGAAATGTAAATTGTCTTAATATCCAATTTAGTATATATTCAGCACATTTCTCTTTGCGATTGGCTGATCTTAGTAATACACATTAAATAAAGACATATTGCACACAAAACGATAACTCGGGTTGGTTTGTGTGTGAAAACTGAACCTATGTCTCTGGCCAGCTAAAGATAAAGTTAGTATTTACATTGGGTTGAATAATTACTAGTACCCTAATCATAACCGCTTATTGTTTCAAACAGAAATTCAGTGTGCCGCAGGGAGATGCCAAATCATGCATTACGGACAAGAAGGCTGGAGCCAAACCATAATTCTTACTACAGTTTATATTCTGACAAAGAAGCTAAAGTAGCATAATATGGGTAAAACATTTCATTTTTCATTTTAAAAGCATTTCAAAATTCATTGCATGCTGTACGTTTTCCTGGGAAAAGCAGGTTTTATAACTTGCTTAAAACATATAAAAGTTCTCATAAATACGTTTTATTGTTGCTGAACTATGACTGCTATAGAGATTTTATCTATTTTTTTCCACAGTAAGTATTAGACAGGCTGCCTTCATCCATCATTTTGATTGAAGAAAGCAAGTAGCAATCACCACATTGATGAAGATAAGAGTGTCAGAAGAGGTACCAGCTGTACACAGCTATGTTATGGGCAGCAATATACCCAGAATGCACTGTGTCCTCTGGAAGACCTCTGTACCTGCTTCATTCCACACTGCACTCTATAAGGAATTCTGTGCGTCTGTAGCATACTAAAAACACACAGAAATAAAAATAAAAGCAATTACGCAGCATAAAAGAGGGAATAAAAATTCCCTCTTTCTTTAATGGAAACTTGGGATAGGTCAAACACAGAGCCAGACACTGTTGACTGCTGAAAATGCTAGCCACCTGGCTATTACCAATTGTGCCAGCAACAGGAATGCCACACACCAAGATGCAAAATAATAGTCTTTTACACAAGGATAACATTTACTTCCTACCACCCCCTTCTAACCCATGCTGACAGTGGAATAGACTCCCTGCAGAGGTGGTTCTGGCCAGCTCAGTAGATTGCTTTAAGAAGGGCCTGGATTCTTTCTTAAATGTACATAATATAACTGGGTACTGACATTTATAGGTAAAGTTGATCCGGGGAATATCCGATTGCCTCTCGGGGGATCAGGAAGGAATTTTTTCCCCTGCTGTAGCAAATTGGATCATGCTCTGCTGGGGTTTTTTGCCTTCCTCTGGATCAACTGTGGGTATAGAATTGGGTATATGGGATTGTACGATATATTTTATATATTTTTTTATTTTATTTATTTTTTTATGGTTGAACTGGATGGACTTGTGTCTTTTTTCAACCTGACTAACTATGTAACTATGTAACTATGACAGACTTTTTTTCCCCTTACCTGATGGAGCCAGGAGTACCCACCTAACTCCCCCATCCAGGTCCCTTACTACCACTGGTTCCAGTGCAGGGGCGCTGAGAAGATGCTCTGAGACCACCTGCCATCCCCCAGTGATGACATTAGTCCTCCTACAACAGCAGCCATTCAATAGAAAGTTTTTACATCATGCAGGCAGTGACATGCATACCTCCCAACTGGCACGGATTGTGTGGGTTTTATCCGCAGAGGCTCCTCCTTCCCGCACTCCCGTGAGACTATCATGTTTCCCGCACAGCAGGAAACATGAAGAGAAGAAGAGGAGCAGCAGCAGCAGCAGGTAAGAGCCCCCCCTGCAATCGGCGCACTAGTATGTACTAGTATAGTTTTTTTTGCCAATGTCCCGCACCCCCCCCCCCCCGCTCAACAACTCTGGTTGGGGGGTGATGAGGGGACATCAGAATGTCCCGCGAAGGGACTTTACAAAGTTGGGAGGTATGGACATGGACATCTAAAGAAGGATCCCGAGAAGGTAATAGACGAGGAGAAGAGGCTGCGGCGTCACATGACCACATGGTAATGTAAGAAAAACGGGCATTTAAAAGGGGATTTTTTTTCCCCCAGCAATCACAGAGGAGCGTGGGCAGGGAGTGACACTGATCCTGAAGTGGGGCTTTAAAAGAGTCAGCAGGACCATGTTCTACTCTCACATGGTATGTGCCAGGCACGGGGCTTTCCCGATGAGAAAGAGCTGTGCCAACCGCAAAACATGTCAGAATAGAACCTTTTGAGAAAGAACTGTGCCTACCGCAAAACATGTCAGAATAGAACCTTTTGAGAAAGAACTGTGCCTACCGCAAAACATGTCAGAAAAGAACTGCTGGCCATTTTTAATGATGGAAGACTATTATTTTGCATCTTAGTATGCAGCATTCTTGTTGATGGTACAATTGATTGCATTGGTGGAGATGGAGTGTGGTATCGGATCTCACCTGGAGCGACATGAAATAAATACCACTGGCTATTATGTTGACTCTCTGGATGCTTTTATTAGCCCAAAAGTAGTAAGCTGATCAAGAGACTTACAAGTCCCTACCTACATTCTGCTTCAAGGATCAGTGGCTCAAAGTATTGAAGCCAGAGAGTTGGCATGACAGACAAACAATGAGCACTGTCAAAAGAACAACTCGGCAATGGTGATCTCAAGCCAATTTTCCTGAATAAATTCAGAGGAAACCCACTCGTGTGCGATCTAGCATTTACACTTTGCCTCTAGCAGGTATAAACAAATGTAATTACACAGAGTGAAACTTGCCTTAGGTTTCATTATATTTTATTGCTTTAACAGTCATGCCTTTATTTAATATCTGAGCACAAAAACAATTATCTGCAATCACGCTTAATAAGTTTGAAGCATTTTAATGTAGTTGAACCAATTAACAATAAATTCAGATTGGTTACTACAGATTATTCATTTTGTCTTTCTAAATAAAGCCCATGTGGGATTGTATAATAAGGCAATGCCAACATCAAGAATTATGCACCAAGTACATTCTCAGGAATGTCATTTCTGAACATTGTCTGAAAAAGAAAGTGGCTGAACATGGCAGAATCACCAAGTTGTATTTTCATGAAAGCTCCAGCGTATATAAAAATGAAATAAATTAAAAACTGAAAAACACTTTTTTGCCCTGGTATTAACATGGAAAAGTTTGAATACGATTTTATTGACTGGGTTTAGTTCTACACTATATTACCAAAAGTATTGGGACACATGTCTTTACACTCACATGAACTTTAATGGCATCCCAGTCTTAAGCCTAGTAAACACGGCTGAGATTCTCGTCAGGAAAAAACCTGTAGTTTTTCCTGACGAGATTCTTGACAAGAATCTTGTGCCGGCCGAGTGTACACACACTCCATTCCAAAGAACCGCCGTTCTTTTAAATGGAACGAACGCGGTGACGTCATCGACTATGACGAGCATGCGCTCGTCACATTCTATGCCATCCCCGTCATCTTGCTACACCCTACCTATGCCTAGGAAGCTACCACGCATGCGTCAAAGTCATTTCGAGTATGCACAGGCTTACCGGAGGACAGGTAAGCTTGTTGCCGCACACACACACACAGTTTTCTCGTCGGGAAACAGGTCGACGTGAATCCTGACGAGAAACTAAAGGGCAGGTCTATTTTTCTCGTCGAGATTATGGGCAGGTTTCTTGACGAGAAACCTGAAAGCCTCGTACACCCGCACGGTTTTCTCTGCAAGAAAGCTCTCCCAGCAGTTTTCTTGTCGCTTCTTGCAGAGAAAACCGGTCGTGTGTACGAGGTCTTAGTCCGTAGGGTTCAATATTGAGTTGACCCCCCCTTTGCAGCTATAACAGCTTCAACTCTTCTGGGAAGGCTGTCCACAATGTTTAGGAGTGTAGCCTCGTACACACGACCGGTTTTCTCGGCAAGAAAACTGCTGGGAGAGCTTTTTGCAGAGAAAACCGGTCGTGTGTATGGTTTCTCGAGGACCTGCTCTCTATTTTCTCTTCGGGATTCTCGACGGCCTGTTTCCAGACGAGAAAACCGTGAGTGTGTATGCTTACCTGTCCATGGTAAACCCGCGCATGCTCGAAAAGACTTTGACGCATACAAGAGTAGTGTAGGGTGTAGCAAGATGGCGGCGACGGCATCGAATGTGACGAGCGCAGGCTCGTCGTAGTCGATGACATCAGCGCGTTCTTGCCATTCAAAAGAACGGCGGTTCTTTTGAATGGCCGTGTGTACACTCAGCGAGCAAGGCAAGCTTGCTGGGAATCTCGTCGGGAAAACCAACCTTTTTTTCCCCGATGAGATTCCCGCCCGTGTGTCCGAGGCTTGAGACTATGGGAATGTTTGACCATTCTTCCGGAAGCGCATTTGTGAGGTCAGGCACTGATGTTGGATGAGAAGGCCTGGCTCACAGTCTCTGTTCTTATTCATCCCAAAGGTGTTCTATCAGGCTGAGGTCAGGACTCTGTGCAGGCCAGTCAAGCCCCCCCAAACTCGCTCATCCGTGTCTTTATGGACATTGCTTTGTGCACTGGTCCAAATCATTTGGTAGAGAGGGGATTATGGTGTGGGGTTGTTTTTAGGGGTTGAGCTTGGTCCCTTAGTTCCAGTGAAGGGAACTCTTAAGGCGTCAGCATATCAAGACAGTTTGGACAACTTCCTGATCCCCTTGTGGGAACAGTTGGGATGGCCTCTTCCTGTTAAAACATGACTGCGCACCAGTGCACAAAGCAAGGTCCATAAAGACTCTTCCTGTTCCTCCACCAGTATGGGGTGGAGGAACTTGACTGGCCTCAACCAGACAGAACACTTTTGGGATGACTTCGAGCGGAGACTGGGAGACAGGCTTTCTTGTCCAAAATCAGTGCCTAATCTCACAAATTCGCTTTTGGAAGAATGGTCAAACCTTTCCATAGACACACTCCTAAACCTTGTGGACAACCTTCCCAGAAGAGTTGAAGCTGTTATAGCTGCAAAGGGTGGACCAACTCAATATTAAACCCTACAGACTAAGACTGGGATGTCATTAAAGGGGTTGTAAAGTCAGAAGGCTTTTTATCTTAATGAATTCTATGCATCAAGATAAAAAGCCTTATGTGTGTAGCAGCCTCCCCAGTACCCCCTAATACTTACCTGAGCCCCATCTCCCCATATCTTTCCAGCGAGGTTTACGAGTCCCTCAGCTTCTCCCTCCTGATTGGCTGAGACACAGCAGCGGTGCCATTGGCTCCCGAGGCTGTCAATCAAAGCCAGTTAGCCAATTGGGAAAGTGAGTGGGTGGGGGTCGAATGGCAGCTCCATGTCTGAATGGACACAAATAGCTGCAGCTCAGCTCGGGTGCCCCCATAGCAAGCTGCTTGGTGTGGGGGCACTCAACAGGAGGGAGGGGCCAGGAGCAGCGAAGAGGGACCCAAGAAGAAGAGGAACTGGGCTGCTCTGTGCAAAACCACTACACAGAGCAGGTAAGTATGACATGTTTAATTAATTTATTTTTAAACATACTTTACAATCACTTTAAAGTTCGTGTGCGTGTAAGGTGTCCCAATACTTTTGACAATATAGTGTATGTGTGCTGTTCTACCTGCCAAAAGATTTGTGATTCTGTTCAGCCATTTTCATGAGCCTCGCTCATCAACAACACATCCTGCTCACTGGACAATGCATCAGTATAATCATCCATGTCCAATGAGAAGGTATATGCTTAAAAAGCATAAAAATGTAAAAAAAGGAACTTGGATCCCCTGTGTATTTTATTTTTTAATCCCCTCTATCTTGTTTGCTGGGTTATCCTCAAAATACATTTTCACATCTGACATCATCCTGCTCCAATCCACCACCACAGTGTCATGTCTCGTTTTACCATGTTCTTCATTTAGATGTTGTCTCTTCTGGGTGCGTGCAGCTGGCCCTCTGATGACAAGCATGCATCAATGTGTCGGCTGCAAGAAGCAAGATGAGACAACTGGTAGACTGATAACATGCAGCCACCCATGTGCTTTAGAGTTTTGGGGGCCCTACTGAGATGTGTGATATCAGTACCCCAATAGGCTGAAGGCAATTGGCACGTAATTCTCTCCTAGTGCCATGAGAGGACAAGGAATAAGGTATTAAAAAATGGTTAGAAAATAAATGTCTGATTGTGGGAGAGAAGGGGGGTAGGAGTGAAACAGCACAAAATTGGTGGGGAGGCTAAAATCCTCTTCAAAAGGCCAAGTTCAACTTTTGAAAAAAATAAAATAAATGCACTTTTTTTTTTTTAAGGTAAACAAATGTGCATTTATTGTTCCGTTTCCAAGGAGCCTGCAGAACATTGCACCTGTAATCAGCAGATCGTGGGTGCAATCTTCGGCTCCTAAAAACTCTCAGGATAGCTGTCTGCCCATACACCATACGGGCGGGCAGGCAGTTACCTGAGAGCAGGAAGAATCATTGAACTACCAGCACCCTCGTAGTTCATTGACAACTTCAAGCGGTTAGCCGCAATGGCTGACGGTACGTATAGCCTATCCATTCACAGGAAACGGAGAATGAATGGCGTGGCCGTGTGAGCGGAGCCCTGAATTGCTGTGCTGTTTTTAAATCGTGACAGCCAGTGCGGGAAAAAGATCGGGGAGAAGCACAGGACTGGGCGTGCAGATGCATGTAACATGTTCCAAAAGGAAAACGCATCTTTTAATCAAGACAAAGTAGCGATCTTCCAGGCTGTGCATGTGGCAGAGATGTGTGATAGCCAAGACTGCCTGAACGCAACTATAATCACTTTGGCAGGTAAAAAAAAGAGTGCAAACCTATTTATGATAGCTGTTATTTAGTTTTTGTGCAGTGTTCCATTTTAAGGGTTTAAAAAACGACACTTATCAGTTAGCTGTATAAATACTCACCAAGTACAAGGAATATCCACCAAAGCCAGTATTGTCCATTGAAATATCCAGTAAAATAGTCAGAGAACTGAAAAAAAAAAAAATAGAGTTCAGATAAGTATTCCAAAATGACAAAAAAAAAAAGATACATAAAAGCTAAAGCCAGGTACACACTTACAATTTTTTTTTCCGCTCAACCCAGTGTGTAAAATAAAAAAATAAAAAAACACTCATTAGCGGAGAGCACTGATCGGGAGTCGGTGGGCTGCTGTTTTTTTTTTGAACCGGCAAATGTCTCCCGACATTCGGCTCGTGTGTATTGCTTTAGCCGTAAACTGATTATTATTTGTAGTAATTAGTGTTAAACTTGTGTTACGATTGATTTCAGGCTTTCCAAAAATATATTTTCTAAAAACTTGTACTATACTGGGTCATAGTTCCTAAAATATTAACGTGGTACTGGAAATGTTAAAACCTTCTGCAGATTACGGTTAAAAAGCACATGAGCTGAATACATTAGGATTGCACAAATTTTTCCCAGAACTTGGTGAATGTGGTGAAGCTTCATTTCGTAAAAAAATACCAAATCAGATACAAGGAAAAAAAAACAAAAAAAAAAAAAAAACAGCATTTTTGCTTGCACATGATTGGATGATGGAAATCAGAACAGCTTCACCACATTCACTAAGCTCTGTGGAAAATTTGTGCCAACTGCACTTACAAAGTGCAGTCTACTTAGCCTTTAGTAAATCAACATCACTAAAACAAGTTACTTCTAATGCCGCGTACACACGACCGTTTTTCATGACGAGAAAAATTAAATTTTTTTATTTGGTCATTAAAAACGATCGTGTGTGGGCTCCAGAGCATTTTTCGCGACGTGAAAAATGACCATTAAAAATTTGGAACATGCTCTATTTTTTCTCGTCGTTTTTCACGTCGTCATTTTTCTCGTCGTGAAAAACGGCCGTGTGTAGGCTTTAACGACATGAAAAAAACGCGCATGCTCAGAAGCAAGTTATGAGACGGGAGCGCTCGTTCTGGTAAAACTAACGTTCGCAATGGAGATAGCACATTCGTCGCGCTGTAACGAACTGAAAAGCACGAGGCTGTAAAGCGCGAATCGTCTCTCACCAAACTTTACTAACACAAGGATCAGCAAAAGCAGCCCAAAGGGTGGCGCCATCCGAATGGAACTTCCCCTTTATAGTGCCGTCGTACATTTTGTACGTGTTGTACGTCACCGCGCTTTGCTCAAGCATTTTTTTTCACAATCGTGGGTAGGCAAGGCAGGCCTGAGAAGAATCACGTCGAGAAAAACGTAGTTTTTACAATGACATTAAAACCGGTCGTGTGTACGCGGCATTAGGTTAGACTTCATGCACATGGGTGTACTGAAATACTCCAAATTAAATCCACTGTAACACAAATCTCTTGTTTTGATGGGTAATCATGTGCATTTCTGTGCGCTTACAGATGTATGACATTTAGAAGCGTATACGCATAAACTCATGCTATTGGCAAGAATATTTATTTATTCTGGCCACTAGAACATATTTATGGAAGTATGCACATGTTTAAATATGTATGTGCATAATTATGCCTCCAAGTTCTTCTCTGGATGCAGGGCATGAATGCTGCTTTGGAATACAAATACAAACACCACAATGTACATAATGCATTGGCTGAAATAGAACAGCATTCAGAAAAAAAGAAATAAAAAAAAATGCCTCTAAAATAAGCTTTTTTTTTTTTTTGTTTGTCAATGGGCATGAGGCCTTAAGCCCCAGTTCACACTACTGCAACTTACGTTCTGCGTGTGGGCAGCTTATTCACTTCTGCGGGCTGCCCTACCCACAAAAACACAGGGAAAGAAGTCCCTGGCCGTTTTATGTCAATTGCGACATACTGAGTGGCTTTGGCGTTCATGAAAACGCACAGTGTTTACCAATATCTGGAGGTGCCATTAAGAATTAATGGCACCCCAGTGTGTCTGATAAAGTGCAACCCTATTCGCAGATATGTGAACTAGGGCTCAGAGCAGATATAAAGGCCTCTTGCAGTTATCAGGAACAAAAATACAATCTAGGGAGGCTTTTCATGCCTACTCTTTAGCGATATTAAACCTCTGTAAGCATCAATGATAGTTTGTACAGGACAGACTGATGCATTCTGTATTTTACAAAACTTGGTTGGGTCTGCCTGTCTAATACAGGCACACAGGGCCGCTGATAGGCCAGTACAACTGGCCCTGTTGTACCGGGCCTTGCCAGCAGGGGAGGCCTGGGCAACCGGGCAACCATGACCCGGCAACCCCGACCACCTCCAAAGCCCCCAAGTGTTCTTGTAGGTGGCAGGGAGGGACTATTTCTTCTATTTCGGGCGCGGAAGAATGTGAACCGGCACTGAAAACAAACCTGTATTTTGTTTCAAAGCGGGGTCTAGGCAGGGACCAGGGGCAGGGCCAGGGGTGGATGCAAGGCCAGGACACAACCTTCATTTTCTTCCCAGATAATAAACAGTTTTTGATAATTTTTGCCAATATACTCCCACTATCGCACACAAAACTACAATACAATTACCACCTATCACCATGTTTCAGCACTTGTGCGTGGAGGTATTACAGAAACTTGGCAGTGGTGCCTTACAGGGCAGGCTCCATTTTTCTGAAACTTGCAGCATAAGGTCCTGCTGACACTTCTCCTTTCCACAAAAATGGATTGCTCAATGGACTTTTGTCCAAGGAGCCTGTTGGAAAATGTTTAGTTGGATAGTAACTGCAGCCACTGTTTGAGTATTCCAACAGCTGGTGCCAGTCAGAATAAAACAGCCTGCCAGGGGGATTTTCCCATCTGTGTTCAGCCTGCAGGCTAAACTAAAGAAATCGTTTGATGTATGACAAGTTTTTAAACTTTGAAATTAGTAGTTACAATCTTAAACTGTCACTAAACCCACATGATGAAAAACTACATACTGTTCATACTCACTCACTATGAGATTCATTTTCTGTATTCCTCAAAAAAAAACCTGGTTGATCCTGCTGCTCTCTATCTCCCCCTTCTGTTCATGTTCTCAATTCAGCTAGGGATTTTGTATGGTGGCAACTCTGCACATGCTCAGTTTTCAGTGAGTTTCTATGCTAAGAATTTCCTACCCATCACATCTGAGCAGTCCATGTGACTATAGAGTCACACATGTGGGCGTATACACAATGGTAAATGACAGCCCACTCTCCTCCTCCATGCCCACTAACCAGCTAAACACAGTAGGGGTGAAACATTACATGTAGGTTCATGGAGGCTTCACCTCCCTCTATTTCTAAGACACAGGCTGGAGGGGCGTGACACAGCCTGTGACTGGCAGAAATCCGCCCAAATTTTATTGCCAAAAAATAATAAAGATTTGCTTTAAATACTTATTTGTATGACAATTTAAAACAGTTTACTGATATGAAATAATAGGATTTTTATAACAGCTTACCTGTAAAATCCTTTTCTTAGGAGTACATCACGGGACACAGAGCGACATAGTCATTACTAATGGGTTATATAGATACCGTCAGGTGCTGGCACTGGCAACTTCCAAAACCGGAAGTACCCTCCCCTATATAAGCCCCTCCCATCCGGGAGCACCTCAGTTTTGTAGCAAAGCAATAAGTGTCTCCAAAGAGGGGCGGGAGCTCTGTGTCCCGTGATGTACTCCTAAGAAAAGGATTTTACAGGTAAGCTGTTATAAAAATCCTATTTTCTTTCTCGTACATCACGGGACACAGAGCGACATAGTCATTACTAATGGGATGTCCTAAAGCAATGCCCAATGAGGGGGGGGATACACCATATATAAGCTGAGCGCTATCAGACATGAGGATCTTTTGCGGCCTGCAACACACTGCGCCCAAAGGCGACATCCTCCTGACTTCTAACGTCCACCTGGTAGAACCTAGTAAACGTGTGTACTGAAGACCACGTTGCGGCCTTACAGATTTGAGCCAGGGAGGCCTGGTGATGCACTGCCCATGAAGTTCCAACTGCTCTCGTGGAGTGCGCTCTAACTTTGAACGGAGGCGGTCTCCTTCTCAAGCCATAAGCTTGCATAATGACCTGTCGAATCCACTTGGCTAAAGTAGATTTTGACGCTGCCTGACCCTTTCTGGGGCCTTCCGGCAGAATAAACAAAGTATCCGTTCTGCGAATCTGAGCAGTGGCTTTTAGATAAGCTTTAGCTGCTCTTACTACATCCAAAGAATGCAATAACTTTTCCTCTACCGAAGTAGGTTTGGGGAAAAAAGAAGGAAGAACCACATCTTGGTTCAAATGAAACCTCGATACCACCTTAGGAAGAAAGGCTGGATGAGGACGTAACACTACTCTGTCCTTATGGATAACCAGATATGGCTCCTTACAGGACATAGCTGCTAATTCCGATACTCTTTTAGCCGAACAAATGGCTACTAGAAAAATCAATTTCCTGGTGAGAAGCACCAAGGAAATATGCTGTAATGGTTCAAATGGTTGTTTCTGTAGAACCGACAGAACCAAGTTTAGATCCCATGGACATATGGGAATATTAACCGGAGGACTAATACGCATCACTCCTTGTATAAAGGCTTTGACTAGTGAATGCGAAGCCAAGGGCCTTTGAAAAAATATTGACAAGGCCGAAATCTGACCCTTGATAGTACTCAAGGCAAGCTTCCTATCTACAGCCCACTGTAGGAAGTCCAGAATCCTACCTATTACGTACTTATGTGGATGCCATTTCTTGGCCTCACACCACGCGATGTACGCCTTCCAGATTCTATAGTAGATCTGCCTGGATACCGGCTTCCTGGCATTGATCATGGTAGATACCACAGCATTAGAGAGCCCTCTCTTTTTTAGAATGTGGGCTTCAATAGCCAGGCCGTCAAACCTAGGGCTGGTAAGGAAGGGTGGTATATCGGTCCTTGCGAAAGCCGGACGACGTGGGAGAGTCCAAGGACTCCCCACTGAAATTTTACAATCTCCGCGTACCACGCTCTTCGGGGCCACGCTGGAGCCACCGGAATCACCGGTTTCTTTTCTACCCTGATTCTGCGGAGTAATCGAGGTAACCATTGTGGCGGTGTGAATGCATATATCAGCTTGAACTGATCCCAAGGGAACACTAGGGCATCCGAGCCGCAAGCTAGGGGATCCCTTGTCCGAGAGACAAACCTGTCCCCCTTTGCGTTGAATCTGGATGCTAGAAGATCTACATCCGATGTTCCCCACCGCTGACATATTGTCCAGAAAACCTCGGGGTGAAGGGACCCTTCCTCTGGGCCTAATTGCTGGCGACTTAGAAAGTCCGCCTTCCAATTCTCCACTCCTGGAATGAATACCGCAGATATGGCCAACACCTTAGACACTGGCAAAAAAAACTGAGGTGCTCCCGGATGGGAGGGGCTTATATAGGGGAGGGTACTTCCGGTTTTGGAAGTTGCCAGTGCCAGCACCTGACGGTATCTATATAACCCATTAGTAATGACTATGTCGCTCTGTGTCCCGTGATGTACGAGAAAGAAATTTATTTTCACTCCGTTTACGTTGTTTTTTTTTTACATGTGACCAGTAGCAGAGGACTAGAAGCTCCTCCTGCTTATTATTCCCTGCAGACAGGCTGGTAAAGAGCTCCTTGCTGTGAAGACCAGTCATAGATTGGGGCAGTGACATTTTTGTTATATGTATTGGTGTCATTGTGGTCAGGCAACGCACTAGCACCTTTGCTTCCATGTGCTGGGTGTTTAGTGTGCTCCTGCCCCTTTAATGGAGGGTGGGCTCCCCCCAGTCACCTGCCCTATATCTATCCATCAGCATACATGTGCTTCCATTGAGGAGACCTTAAATTTTAGAGTTAGGACTGCAGCATACAGGGAGCCTTGACGGGGCCTGCAGCTTACACATGTATTTGCAAATGCGTGCAACTAAACCCCTGTTTTTAAACGTACTGTTAGACAGGTGAATTCGTTTTCTTGCTGATTGGTTGGTAAGTTGAGCTTGGACATTCTGTGTGTGTTTTTTATTGACATGCGTCCGCCCATCCAGTGCTCCTTGCTGTGAAGACCAGTCATAGATTGGGGCAGTGACATTTTTGTTATATGGTAAAGAGCTGGGTCATGTGACAGCCGTTTATCGATAATTACAGTGCAATCATCCACATACAGAAATAGAAGGGACAATGTAAATTAAACAATGTGTGTTTAGTATCACTTTAGGCTCCCCATGTACACTGAAGCTGATAAACTGCAGTTTATTGGCGTTTTTTTTAAAAGCCCATTAACTGCACTCTATGTTAGACTATGTGTTCATGTACACATAGCGTTTTTTAGCGTTAATGAGCAGTGGAGTTAATGGGCTTTTTTCTGAACGCAAGAAATTTGCGTTCAAAGTGCCATTTTTTGGTGGGGAAAAAACGCGAAACGCTGAAAAACACTAATAAACGCTCAAAAAAGCTGGTCGCCAGCGTTTTTTTTGCGTTTTTTGATCCATTGAAAAAAAAAAAAAAAAAAAAAAAAAAAAAAGCTAAAAAGTGCTACACTGAAAAACGCTAATAAACGCTAGTAAAAAACGCTGATAAAAGCTATATTTTAAAGCAGCTTTTTCTGCCAGAAATCTGGCGTTCAAAACGACCGTTTTTGAGCTTCTGTGTACATGGAGCCTTAAGGCTTCATGTACACTGCTGCTGGTAAACGGACGTTTAGGAGCAGTTGGGTGTTTTTGTTCGCTGCCCCTGAACTCTCCTCTATCTTATTTTATTAGTATGTAGCGGGGGTCTAAATCTAGGGGATACACCTGGGTGGTAGTATGACCCAGGTGTGTGTAAATCATAGAGGATTTGGACCACTTTCAGTCGTGGAGGATTTTGGTGGTGTATTATTCTCCTTGGCCTGGGGTGGCGGTGTTCCCACAGGTCAGGGTAGAATCACTGCCGCAGTGCTGTCCTTTTTGTCCCGTTCTGGCGGTGGTACAGCGGGGGCAGAGAACCTGCTGTGGCGTCACGGGAGGAGATAAAGGGGAGAGACACCCTCGCCACGAGGTCTTTTGCATCCGGCGCCCAGGCACCTTAGGCCTGGGTGCGGTCGGTCCGGAGTTCCAGCCCAGGCGCCCATGGCCTGGTCGGAGCAGTGTTGGCGTCCATCTCAGGCACCTTAAGCCTGGGGTGAGGTACTACACAGGAGGTCTGGGGCCCAGTAACTTCGACTGGGCTCCGCAAGGGCAGATGAGTCCGAGGGACCCTGAGGTGGATGGGGCCCATGTCTGAGGTGAGGAGGCCGGAGAGGTTACCCGTCTGAAGAGTCCGGAGCAGCATCAACCCGGTGACGGAGGGGCCTCTGGTAACTCCCTTGGAGGGACATCTTCCCCCTGATAGGGGCCGCAACGCAGCGAAGGTACTCCATTCATGTTCTTCAGAGTCGCTGGTAGAGACTCATACGTTTCAAGGTCCTCTCTCTAGCCAATGGCTATAGCAACCGCTGGTGATACCACAGTGGTTTCGTTTATCAATAGGACAGTGCCTCGACCTGCTCACCCCCCCGTATTGAACTGTTTATGGATCTCAACTAATTGGCTAACAAAGAACTGTTTATTGTGTGTGTTACAATAAAAGAAGTGTTGGATCCTTATCGGTGTGTGGAACTCTGGTTGATGGGAGTGAAGGGGAAGTGTCAGCACAGCAAGACTTGGTTGTGAACAGAAAAACACAGGCCCGAGGAGAATACTTGGTACTGGCCTTCACCTCACCTGTTGCAATGGGGAGGACATGGGCCGTAGCGCATCTCACCCTCACGTACAACATACCCCTAGACCAGAAAGAGGGGGTGAGGCCGCTACAAGTACATGTACACAGAGTCGTTTATAGTGATTTCTAGGCAGTCGAGTTTAGAAGAATTTTTTGGAAAGCAAAAAAATGCGTTCACAACGGATGTTCAGAGGCATTTGAAATGGCAAAATGCCTGTAACTGCTTGTAAACACGGTAACTCGCGTTTAGCCGCATTTAATTTACAGGCCTTTTTAATGGAGATACATTTTTGATTTGAAATTTTTTAAACGCTTCAAAGCGCAAACGCGGCATGTAAACGTGGCAAAACTGACGTTTTTAAACGTTGGTTACTATCTGTCAAGTTAAATCGTTCAGGAGAGGTTTTGAAATGTCCCGTGTACATTAAGCCTAAGGCAGCAGATGGTGCTGGCTTACAACTCATAATGTTAGTTTTATGTGTTGTACCTAACTACAAAGTACACTTCAAGAATTCCTTCATTAGACATTTCCTCGTATACACTGGCCACTTATGGGGAGCATTAGCAAAGTATTACCGGTATATGAAATACAGTTAATAAAAAATGGAATAAATATTGATAAAGTCATATCAGAAATAAGTTTTGGGTAAATATAACTCAAATGTGTAGTAAAAAAATAAATAAATATGTAATTACATACATATATATATATATATATATATATATATATATACACACACACAGACACACACACACACACACACACACTGTATTTCACTCACTTTTTTACCCTGAAAATAGAGGGTAAAATGTACCTGCGTGTTATACGCAGGGAGCTCTGGAAAGTTTTTTTCCTGAAACTTCCCTCTTAAAAGTTAGGGTGCGTGTTATACGCCGATAAATACAGGTATATGTGTGTATGTGTGTGTATATACATACACACACACACACACACACACACACACACACACACATATATCCATCTATCTACACACACATCTCTATCTATAATATATATATATAAATATTTACATTGTAAAGCGATGTGTAAACCGTTGGCGCTATATAAATCGCGAATAAATAGATAGAGACAGAGATAGAGAGATAGAGAGATATAGATAGAGATAGATATATATATATATATCTATATATATCTCTCTCTCTCTCTCTCTCTCTCTCTCTCACTCTCTCTCTCTCTCTCTCTATATATATATATATATATATATATCTATCTCTCTCTATATATATATCTTTATAGATATCCATCTCTCTCTCTCTATATATATCTATATCTCTATCAATCTATCTATCCATCCATCTATCAATAGATAGATAGATAGATAGAGAGAGAGAAAATCTCTCTATCTATATATAATGCACACACCATAGTATAAAGATTGTTTTAGGCTGGGTTCACACTATCTTCGCATGCAGTTCACAGTAGGGGTCCGGTGCGTCCCCATTCACCGTTTCAGGTCCGATTGCAGCCTGAATTTTTTGCCGATTTTGGACCTGAAAACGGACCAAAAGACGCACAGGGCTCCTGTGCAAATTCACACTGGAGCCGCAGCGGAAATCTCCTGCCATTGCGAATTGGATACGGAGGAAACCCGCATCCAATTCGCAATAGTGTGAACTCAGCCTCAGTAAGACATTTATAGCAGGAGCCACGTGAAAAAAAAAATTTCAACAAATAAAAAATAAACAAGAAAAACAATCAAGTAAAACAAGATCAAATAAATCTAAGTATGGTTTACTCTGTAATGTCTTGGAAAATAATAAAAATGATATATATTAAGAAAAATAATAATAATAATAATAATAACATAGACACAAATACATTGTTCACCATGGATGTTGAACGTACACTTGCTCTTGTCAAATTGCTGTCACTTTGCATCGACTTGCACTTCATGGCCTAAAGATTTCTCAGCGCTGTGCGACTCCAAACATTATCCCCAAAGCCACACTGCTTTAAACTTATCAGAACGGGATGTTCGGCTGACCCCTTAAAAGAGAAACTTTTGACCTTCAGCAAACCCCCCATTGCTATCTGCTGCCAAGGATACCAACCTCAAAGGCTCAGACTCATTAAAGTCTTTTCATTTTCAAACTAGATGCTCCTGTATTTGGTTCCCAGCGGAGAGCAGAACATGGCTAAATGAACCTTAAAGTGGCGCTTGAGCCCTGTTGCTGGCCACGGTAGATAGTTTTGTCCTGCGTGCGATAAGGGAATATGAATAGGCACACTTTGATTGATACTGCAGTAGGCTGTACGCTTCACTGATAACACGACACATCAAACGTCTTTAGTATTCATCGTTCTCACACTTCTTGTACCACGCGCCTAAATAGCTTCTCATAAGACATTATCAGAATACCATTTTTACAGGCTTTCTTTCTAGCTCTCTACAAATGAGCTTTAAATGAAATATACACGGTACAGAACACAACACATTATGCAATCTGCCTATGTCGATCACATTTGATAGGCTTCTTATTAATATGGCTGGATATTGGTTCCAGTTTAAATAACAGTAACATTGACCGTTTTTGAATGTCCTTGGTGCCGTACTGTTAGTCTCCGCTGTTCTAATAAAAAATAGAAAAAGCAGCACAGAGGGAACGCAATGTTCAAACATGTTCGTAGCTGTGGAGCTTTTCAATAGTATTTTGTCATTATTATGCCGCGTACACACGACCGTTTTTCATGACGTGAAAAATGCCATTTTTTAAATTGGTCATTAAAAACGATCGTGTGTAGGCTCCAGAGCATTTTTAACGACGTGAAAAACGGCCTAAAAAAAAATTAGAACCTGCTCTATTTTTTCACGTCGTTTTTCACGTCGTTCTTTTTAATGTATGCTTTTACAGGGGGAAAAAAACGTGCGTGCTCAGAATTAAGTATGAGACGGGAGCGCTTGTTCTGGTAAAACTAGTGTACGTAATATAGATAGCACATTCGTCACGCTGTAACGGACTGAAAAGCACGAAGACTGAAAAGCGCGAATCGTCTCTCACCAAACTTTATTAACACGAGGATCGGCAAAAGCAGCCCAAAGGGTGGCGCCATTCAAATAGAACTTCCCCTTAATAGTGCCATCGTACGTGTTGTACGTCACCGCGCTTTGCTCAAGCGTTTTTTTTTCATGAACGTGTGTATGCAAGGCAGGCTTGAGAGGAAACATGAAAAATCACGTCGAGAAAAACATCGTTTTTTTCAATGACATTCAAAACGGGCGTGTGTACGCGGCATTACGCTCAGTGTAACTGCACCATGGTATGTAGGACCTCAAATCAGAAAAAAATTAATTTTTCTCTGTTTTTAGCTATATTTTTTATTGCTTTCTTTAAAATGAGGACAAAGCCAACGTGCATACTCGGTGCAAAGCACCCTCGCAAACTGCGCTCTGTGACTCCTCCCACATAACGAGGATTTGGCAGCACCGTTCATACAAAAGGAGATACCACTGCATAATGCAAGTTTTTTTTTTTCTGCCGCAACTTTGACACTGTTGCCGCGTACACACAGGACTGTATTCATGTCATGGGAAAAAACAAAGTTTTTCCCGACGTGATTTTTCGTGTTTCCTCTCAAGCCTGCCTTGCATACACACATTCGTAAAAAAAAATGCTCGAGCAAAGCGCGGTGACGTACAACACGTATGACGGCACTATAAAGGGGAAGTTCCATTCGAATGGCGCCACCCTTTGGGACGCTTTTGCTGATCCTCGTGTTAATAAAGTTTGGTGAGAGACGATTCGTGCTTTTCAGTCCGTTACAGCGTGCCGAATGTGCTATCTCCATTATGAACGCTAGTTTTACCAGAAGGAGCGGTCCCGTCTTATACTTGATTCTGAGCATGCGCATTTTTTTCCCCTCGTAAAAGCATACACAATACCGTTTTTCACGACGTTAAAAAGAACAACGTGAAAACTACGAGAAAAAATAGAGCATGCTCTAATTTTTTTTCGGGCATTTTTCTCGTTGAGAAAAATGCTCTGGAGCATACACACGACCATTTTTAAAAATTGCATTTTTCTCAAAACGGTCGTGTGTACGCGGCATAATGCCGCGTACACACGGCCGTTTTTCCCGTCGAAAAAAACGACATTTTTCCCATTCGACGAGAAAAACGATAGTCTGTGGGCTTTTTGTCGTTTTTTTCGACGAGAAAAACGGCATTAAAAACGACGAGAAAAATTAGAACATGTTCTAATTTTTCTCGTCGTTTTTTTCGACATGTTTTCCGCGGCAGTGTTTCCCATAGGGAAACACTGCCGCGGAGCCCACACACGGTCGTTTTTTTCGACCAAAAAAAAAAATGACATTTAAAACGGCCGTGTGTGAGGGGAACAAGCTGTTCCTCGTTTTTAACGTCGATTTTTTCGACGGTGTTTTCACAGTCGAAAAAAATCGATCGTGTGTACGCGGCATAAGGCTCCAATGGACACTGGACATTAAAATAATGTTATAAAAAGGCCAGTAGCTTTGCAGTGAGTTTTTCAACGTTTTTGCAATAGCGTATTTCAGCATCAGCGTTTTTTTTTTTAAGAAACTTTTTTCTCTTCAATGGATCAAAAACGTTAAAAAAACCGCTGGTGAGCGAAGTTTTTGAGCGTTTATCGACGTAAGAGTGTTTTTACAGCTGAAAAACGTCTCTCAGAACCCACAAGTTTTGGTGTTTTTTTACTGCTCAAAAACTGCTGATAACAGCCTATGTGTGCATGGACACATAGGATAACACGATGGAGAGTTTAAGGACTGTAGAAAAAAACATCTACTGCCAAAACGTCCAAAAACGTCCAGTGGGCATGAGGCCTAAATGTTGATAAACGCTCAAAAACGTTGATCAACAGCGTTTAACGTTTTTGATCCACTGAAAAAAAAAAACCCTTAAAAAAAAACGCTAAATAACGCTAACACGGAAAAACGCTAAAAAACGCTATTGCAGATTTTTTTTAAAAAGTTGAAAAACTCACTGCAAAGCTACTGCCGTTTTTATAACGTTATCTTAACGTCCAGTGTGCATGAGGCCTAAAAAGGAAACAATTCTGCACACGCACCTGCTGTTGGAGGCATATGGACAATGACTTTTTATAGAAAGGGTATGAAAAAAAAAAAAAAAGGGGGGTGTGTGATATGTGGCTATTTTGAAAAATTTGGAAACAAATTTAACTTAGGCTGGCCATACATTATAAAATGTTCTTGTTCTATGTCCTTCACATTGACCTTCAACTACTACACTCTATTTTCAAAAGTATTGAGACGCTTGCCTTTACATGCACATGAATTTTAATGGCATCCCATCCTTAGTCTGCAGAGTTCAATATTGAGTTGGCCCACCCTTGCTGCTATAACAGCTTCAAATCTTCTGGGAAGGCTGTCCACAAGGTTTAGGAGTGTGTCTATGGGAATGTTTGACCATTCTTCCAGAAGCGCATTTGTGAGGTCAGGCCACTGATGTTGGAAGAGAAGGCCTGGCTCCACTCTAATTCTTCCTAAAGGATTCCCATCGGGTTGAGGTCAGGACTCTGTGCAGGTCAGTCAAGTTCCTCCACCCCAAACTCACTCATCTATGTCTTTATGGACTTTTATTTGTGTACTGGTCCAAATCATTTGGTGGAGGAGGGGGGGTTGTTTTTCAGGGGTTGGGCTTGGCTCCTTAGATCCAGTGAAGGGAACTCTTAAGGTGTCAGCATACCAAGACATTTTGGACAATTTCATTCTTCCAACTTTGTGGGAACAGTTTGGGGATGGCCTCTTCCTGTTACAACATGACTGCACATCAGTGCACAAAGCAAGGTCCATAAAAACATGGATGAATGAGTTTAGGGTGCAGGAACTTGACTGGCATGTACAAAATCCTGACCTCAACCCGATAGAACACCTTTGGGATGAATTAGAGTGGAGACTGTGAGCCTGGCCTTCTCCTCCAATATCAGTGCCTGACCCTACAAATACGCTTCTGGAAGAATGATCAAACATTCACATAGACACACTCCTAAACCTTGTGGACAGACTTCCCTGAAGAGTTCAAGCTGTTATAGCTGCAAAGAGTGGGCCAACACAATATTGAACCGACTGGGATGCCATTAAAGTTAATCTGCGTGTACAGGAAGTAGGGCTCGGCGATTCCCCCCCCCCCCCAAAAAAAATCTGCGATTTTTTAATAAAAAACTTGATTTACGATTCGATTATTTTTTTACTATATTAATTAAAGTGCATCAAACAAAATTGCAAAGGCAAACCCTTTCTCTAACTGCAAAGTCAGTGTGCAAGAAAGATTGTTAAACATCCAAATTATTAATACTGTATTTGGATTTAGCTAATAAAACAACAAAAAATCCTGAGGTTACTCTTAGTTGAATTGAACTGTGCCCATGCCGAACTGTGCCCGTGCTTCAATCACTGTGCCTGTACCTGATGCAGATTTTCATGGGATACGGATTTTACTGCTACACCGGCGGCCATTCCAGTATTCAAAAGCCGCGCCTCCTCCTCGACTGTGATAGGCGGAACACTCAATTTCCCAGCATTCAGTGTTCCGCCTATCATGGACATCCGATCATTCTCATAACACAGACGAGGATGAGAGGATGTCCGTGATAGGCTGAACACTGCCTGCTATGAAATTGAGTGTTCCGCCTATCGCAGACGACGAGGACTCGGGAGGCGCGGCTTTTGAACACTGCAATGGCCGCCGTCTGTCTGCATGACACGCTGATCAGGTAGGCAGACGGCGGCTTGCGGTTAGTGTTTTGTTACATCTACTCACGGCGGCTGTGGCGAGTAGATGCAATTGGGGTAACGCCGCCGAGTGCCATTCCGGATACGCCCCCTGCAGCCCTGCTACGGAAACTTTGAAGGGGGGAAAAAAAAAATTGATTTTCTTCAAATCTGAAATCGATTTGAACTCAAAACTCGATTCAAGATTAAAATTGATTTTTTTTTCCCCAGCCCTAATAGGCAGGCGTCCCAATATCTTTGGCAATATAGTGTATGTAGTGCAAGGGCCTGCCTCACTGCATACAAATTAAAAGTGTTTAGGTCTGACCTCATATTATATGGTTTGGGTAAATCTAAAGGAAAATTGTACTAGAAAATTGTATAATGTATGGCCAGCCTTAGTGGTTTGAACCTTTAATGACTTGTTCACACCAGGGGTGCGGAGACTGTGCTGGGTAGCCTTGCATGAAGTAGTCTCAGTGCCTTGTTCCCTATGAGGGCAGTGTGCACTCGGTACTATTTTTCAAAGCAGCGAATTGGGATACAAACTACCACATCACGCCCTGTGAATATCACCAAAACCATACCTTTATTAACAATATATAGGAATAGTAGTGATAAAAAAGCACTTGTGGTTCCAACAATTTTTTTGTACAATTCTCTTTAAAAGGGGGCGTGGCAGGTGGTCTGTCCTATGCCTACATACATTTGCTAATAGAAGTCCCTCATTCCCATCTCAAAAAGTTGGGAGGTATGCAAATGAGGTCATACACCCCAGGAGTCTTCAGGAGGGGTTTTCTCAGCTAAGCACACCCTCCCTGCCTGTATGCCTGGGCTAAGGACAGATGGATTCCAGAAAGTAAATGCTAAATGAAGCATCTGCCCTTACTCAACATGGCCACAGCCAGAAATGCTAGGGGGTGTTTTTCAAAGTGATTTCTCAGCAAAATAAAGCATGGGGACATGAAAAGGGGAGTTTGCTTTGAATATTAAAAATGAATTAAGTCGCATTTTTGGTTTGTGGTGCTCAGATACAGTGGAAGTTCATCTTTAAGGGGGTTGTAAACCCTCGTGTTTTTTCACCTTAAAGAGGAAGTAAACTCTCTTAAAACTACCCCCCCCCCCCAAAAAAAACTGCAAGGCAAAGGCATAATGAGCTAGCCCGGTATTCAGCGGCAGGGGGGCTGGTCTATATTCGCTCCATAAGACGCACAGGCATTTTCCCCCATTTTTTAGGGGGAAACAAGTGCGTCTTATAGTGCGAAAAATTTGGTACTTACCTTAGATCGAAGCCCCCGATGCAGTCCTCGTCTCCCCCTCCGGCCGCAGACATCTCTCCCGAAGGTTACTTCTGGGTATCGTGGCTCCGGCGCTGTGATTGGCCGGAGTCGCGATGATGTCACTCCGCGCATGCGCGCGGTAACGGCACACGCTAGGGAAGAAACGGCACGGAGTTTGGTTTCTTCCCAGCGCATGCGCCGTTTACAATAATCGGCGCACTACAAGTGAAATATCTCCTAAACGGCACACGTTTAGGAGATATTTCCACTACCTATAGGTAAGCCTTGTTCTAGGCTTACCTATAAGTAGAAGTCAACAAAAAGGGTTTACAACCACTTTAATGCATCCTATGCATTAAGATGAAAAAACACCTTGCAGTGTCTGGCCCCCCCGGGCCTCCGTTTTACTTACCCGAGCCCCGATTTTCTGGGGGCGCGATCCCGCGTCGCTTTCTCCGCGGCTTCTCGGCTCTTCATTGGATAATCAAAGAAACGTACCGCTCTAAGCTGCTGAACTCCAATAATTGCTCCCGCCCTGTGAACACTGACAGGTGCTGGCTGTGCACTGATCCGTAGGAAAAGGAACTGCCGCACTCAGTAAAAACGATTTAAAAATATTCAAAAGGAATACAATCCAAAAAATAAATCCACAATATCCAAAAAATAAACCAAAACAGATGGTGGACATGCAAGGGCTGTAGGCTAACGCGTTTCACATCATAACTTGATGCTTACTCATAGGATAGATTGATAGCAGTGCAGCCATTGGCTCCCGCTACGGTCAATCAAATCCAATGATGTGGCCACCAGGGGGCGGGGCCGAGTCATACACTCAGCCACTATGGACGGCAAGTGTATGACAGGGGAGAGTGCCCGCAAGGTAACCCCTTCGGGAGAGAGCGTCCCAGAGGGGTTATCTATTGCGGGGAGGAGCCACGAGAGCCGCTGTGGGACCCCAGAACAGCAGGATCGGGGCCACTTTGTGCAAAACAAACTGCACAGTGGAGGTAAGTATGACATGTTTGTTATTTATTTATTTTTTTTAAATCGAAGATTTACTATCACTTTACTTTTTTTTTTTGGGGTGGGGTTATTTGTGGGAAATGTTTTGTGTATTTTTGAATTGTTTTTGTATTTTAAAAAAATATATCTAAAAAACTATTTGAAAAAAAAAAAGTATACATATGGCAAGTTGCTTGAGCAGCACCCAGAAAAGACCAATGCGAACTGTACGTATGAAGCACAGGCTACAGCAGTGCATTTCTGCATCCCTGACCATGGATGGGAGATGAATAATCAGATGTAACCAAGCTAAAACAATGTAAGCTTTAAAATAAAATAAAAAAAGATCATTCTTGGAGGTCAGCTTAAACTGCTGTGTTGAAATGAAAAACTTCTCTTTATAAAGCTCAAACAGTGGAAGTGCAGATTACATGTAGACCGCAGAATGACTCGGAAGAGATGCTCATTGCTCTCTCTCTGCTCTACATTCGACTTTCAATTAGAGAGAAAAGCGAGCTTCTGCTGTGCGCTCGCTCTTCAGCAAATTCACAATAATGTGTCACAAGTGCATCCAATTTAATAGGATTCAGAAAAAACATATTGTATATTAACAAGGCACAGGTGCCAAATTGTAATTGGAACGGACAGAGGTTTAACACGAGCCCCCACACCAGCAAAGCAAGCCTGGCGTGCATAGCGAGTGTATCTCTATGGGTCTTGTATCGCAGCTAAAAGAAAGACTATAGCTGCCAGTAGAGGCAAAGTTAATCTTAGCTGGAATGAAGTCAATATCAGCAGACAGGAACATAATATCTATGTTATATGGGCATCTGGGCCCTTCAGAGCCCAATCCAGATGGCACGGCTCTGACCTCAGTTCCCATGGCACTGGACAAACCTAATAAAACCTCTCACATAAAAAGTGCACAGAGCTGACTATCCGTACTAAAAGATCTTTCCCCAGATGCGGCATTTCTTTGCACGCAGCGTGATTATTGGGGCTGTAAAAGATCAAACCACAAATTGAACAGTTCCGTCTTAGCACCGAGAACCAGAAAACAATGTGCAGAGATTTCCGAGAATTTCTAAATCGACCCCAAGAACATTAGCTGGACATAAATGCTCTTTATCGCTATTTCCTATGCTTTGCTAATAAATATTGTATCGTTTAGGACCAACCTAGGAGAGACTTTTTTTCTGTATTTTACTGGTAAATTCGGGTATCGGGCGTAAAAACTAGATTCTAACTCTCATAATGTAAAATTACAGCGTTAAACTCTGTATTCACAAAAAAAAAAATGAAAAAAAAAAAAATAATCTGGCATTTTCATGCTCAAACACAGATCTTTCCAGAATAGTGGAGAAATATAAAACCCAAACAAAACCTGTCTGCACAAAAAATGAAGCAATACTGACACACAGTGGCCAAATAGATGTACAGCAATGCTGCCACAACAGTATACTTAAAGTGCAACTATAGGCAGATATGAAAGAAAACCATTTTATCCAGTTCTACATTTCATTAAATAAACATATATTTTAAAAAGATACCCCTTTAGTACAGTGTGTCTTAGTAAAAGTTTCTTCTAATACTTTCCACAACCGTATTCAGTCTGGGAGAGGAAGGGCAGCAATATAAACGAATTAGGCCTTTCTGTGTCGCACTGAGCCGTAAATCTAATACAGTCTGCCTTCTAATAAAAGAAAAAAGGAAAAAAAAAAAAAAAAAAAAACATGATGTTGAGTAAAAGCTTCTTTCTTTTATTCCAATTTAGCACAGGACACAAGATTAAGCTCGGACGCAATTTTCCGCTGTCCAGAAGGAAAGGCTTTAGAGCTTTACCTTGTATTCTCTGATAATCGAGAATAAAATAAATATGTTTTTAGTGGACACAGAGAAGAGATTAAAAACTCGTACACACTATAAGAAAAAAATCAGGCGAACATTTTCGTCCAAAGAATTTTCGTACGATTTTCATATAGTGTGTACACAACTCGACAGCAGATTCCGAATTTTCGCACAAAAATTCTCAAAAGGTACAAATTCCCCAAAAAAATTCTTGTGCGGGAACAGAACCAACGATTTTCGTTTAATGTGTACCGTTTTCGTACAATTTTTGTACAAGAAAAATCAGAAAAGAAAGACTGCGCATGATCAGAAACAATAAACACAAAAAAAGCCTTTGTCGTACAAATTTTTCGTTCATCAGTTCCGATTTACTGTGAAACATCGAGAAAAGACAGACGAACGTTCGCCCGATTTTCTTATAGTGTGTATCCTACATTACTAAAACTGATGCACACACAAGCTGGGGCAGCTGTGCATAGTAACCAATCACCTTCTAGGTCAGTGATGGCGAACCTTGGCACCTCAGATGTTTTGGAACTACATTTTCCATGATGCTCATGCACTCTGCAGCGTAGTTGAGCATCATGGGAAATTTAGTTCCAAAACATCTGGGGTGCCAAGGTTCGCCATCACTGTTCTAGGTTTTAGCCCGCGTTTACATTGGGCCGATTTGACATGTCAAATCGGCGGCTATTGCCGGAAATGGCACAGTCCGAATCGATGTGACGCCTACTTTGCGGCGCCGCACTGATTCCCAATAGCAGTTTCTGCACTACTTTTGGCGACTTCGGGGGGTGATTTCAATAGACATCTGTGCATAAACCCGTACAGATGTCTGTCAAGTCGCCCCCAAAGTCAGATTGAAAAGCCGATTTTGAGCGGAACTCGCACAATTTAAAACCCGCCCTCATGCCCCGTACACACGATCTGATTATCGGACGAATGATCGTGTTTTTTTTGTTTTTTTTGCATGCTAATCTCACGTCGAATCTGATGAGTTTACTAAAGTCATGAAAATTCTCGTATGACAGAATAAAAATTCGGAAGTGATGTCATGTGTTGTAATACATTCATATTGCATTTTCGAACGACAGCTGTACTGATTAAATGAAAATCGTAAGAAAAAAAATTCTGTGCATGTCCGATCTCGGATGAACTGTCCTGATCGGCTCTCAAAAGCTCTGTACTAACGATCCGATTATAGTACGATCGCTTTGAATGCGGCATTTTTCGTACGATTTTCGGATTGTGTTTACGGGGCTTCAGTGTGAACCTGGGCTAATTGTCAAAGCTTAATTGAACAAGCTGAAGTTAGAAGCTGATTGGTTACTATGCACAGCTGCACCAGATTCTGTGCGCAATAGTTTTAGCAAATCTTAGTAAGATTTTTTTTTTTGGTGTGTTGAGACTGGGAACAAGCCTAGATTTGCACCCTAGCCATACATGTATAGATTTCCCTAGTTCAGCCTGTGGGCTAAATGAGAGTAAATGATTTGATTCCTCTATCTGCACTAAACAGAATGGAGGGAGGAATCTCCCTGGCTGGCTACAGTTCCTGTGGTTGTCTGAATACCCACATTGTCACTGCTCCTTAGAACAGTGGTTCTCAACCTTACTAGTGCCATGACCCCTTGATAAAATTTCCCAAGTTGTGGGGACCCCCAACAGTAAAATTATTTTCGTAGCGTGGGTTGTCAGCTCCCACAGCAAGACAAGTAATTTGCGCCCCTAACCCACAGATATCTAGCGCTCCCGGAGTCCGTTTCACTCGTACAATATTAAAACCCCTTATGGTACATTTTTAGATGTATCCCTCTCTCTCTTTGTTCCCCTTAAATTTCCCTTTTATCTCTCTCTATCCTAATTCCTTGTTTTTATTTCCCCCCACCCCTCGCTCTAGCCGTCTTTCTTGTTCTTTCTCTTATTCTTTCTCTTATTCTTTCTCTCCCTTTTTCTTTGTTCCTCCCCCTCTTTTCCTCGACCCTCCATGTATTCTCTATTTTTATTCTTTCTATTACTCTTTGGTGGGTGGGGGATGGGATCAGTGGCAGTGCTGGTGGGGAGTTGGGATGAGTGGCAGTGCTGGTGGGGAATTCTGATCAGCCAACTTAGGTAATCTTGATCAAGGTCATTTGCTGATCTGAGAACTGTAGTGGGGACTTTTAATGGCAACTCTAATCACAGGTAGTGTCTCCAGCTTCACTGTGTCTCGGACTTTGTGGTGTCTCGTAGCAGTGACACTTATGCCGAAATCAGAAGATAGGGTCTCCTTCAGCCCCTCCCACTTCATATTCCTCACCAGTCAGCTGACCTCTAGTCTCTGCCCCCCAGCCATGCCGTGAACTGAGTGGGTGGCTGCGAAGAGGCTGAGTGGGTGGCCGTGGGCTCCAGGAACAGCCCAGCTGGAGCGGCCGCAAAAAGGCTGGGAGAGCGGTGCGGGCTTCAGGAACCGCCCAGGATTCGGTGACCCCTGGAAAATCGTCATTCGACCCCCTGTGGGGGTCCCGACCCCCAGGTTGAGAACCACTGCCTTAGAGGATTCAATCATTGTTCTGCCTTTATTTTTCCACCTGGCCCCTTTGATTTTATTTTATTTAAGTTTGTCAGGCCTAGTAGTAACAATAGGGCCACCTATAGCTCGACATTTTAGCTTATTCAGACGAAATTGGTCAAAATTTAAATGGTGTTCAGCTAGGCAGCCAAAGAGACATCATTTAGGCTTCTTTCCAGTCTCTACAACATCAAAATAAAGTAAAAGAAACTTTCGCTTTATTATCCACTAAAAACATCTTTTATTCCTACTTACACAGGACACAAAATAAAGTGCTATCGATTTTTCTTCTATACAGCGGGAATTGGCATCAGAGCTTCATCTTGTGTCCTGTGCTAACGTTGGATAAAAGAAAGAAGCTTTTAGTGAACAAAGCGTGTGTTTTTTCCTCTTCTGATGGGCTGCCTATCTATGGACCAGCCTGGAGCAGGTGTTATATACACAAATAGAGTCGAAAGATTGCAGGAGAGAGCACAGAAGTGACTGCTCCTTTCCCCACCTTGACTGGCCTGTACTAATTTTACTATAGCATTGAAGTAAACGGTCGCAGGACTTGGCTGCGATTCTGGGTTACAAAACCACAGCAACAGAAATAATAGGATTTGTTTGTACTCACCGTAAAATCCTTTTCTCTGATGTCCATGGACTGACACAGCATCTTCAATCTAGACAAAGTGGGTTATGTTCCTGCTCATAGGTGAAGCCTCCTATGAGCAGGAACATAACCCACTTTGTCAAGATTGAAGATGCTGTGTCAGTCCATGGACGGAAAGAGAAACAAATTTTTGAGGCAGGAAAGTCTGTCCACATATACTGTATGTTTCAAATTAGTATTTACCCATCTTCCAGGAGTATTAGGTGAAAAGTCGCTTAGCTTAAAATGCCTTATGCCCGGTAGACACCATCAGAAAATCGTACGAAAAATAACGCTTTCGAAGCGATCGTACGATAATCAAATCGTTAGTACAGAGCTTTCGAGAGCCGATCAGGACAGTTCATCTGATATTATTTGATTGGACAAGCACGGAAAAAATTGTTGGATGATGTCAGATCATACGATTTTCGTTTAATCAGTACAGCTGTCGTTTGAAAATGCAATACAACACATGACATCTCTTCCGAATTTTTATTCTGTCGTACGAGAATTTTCGTGACTTTAGTAAACTCAGATTCGAGCTGAAATTTGCATGCAAAAAAACAAAAAAACCGACGATCATTCCGATAATCTCATTATGTGTACCTGGCATTAGGCTGAATGTTGCAACAATGTTTCACACCAGCACAATACCTAAAAAAAATAAAAAATCACAGTTTTTGCAACACAGTACATCACAATGGATAGTAGTGTGCTTCTGTGCGCTGTGTATTGCATGCATGTTCCCTTAGTGCATTGTGGTGCCATTATAAATGATGACCACTACAAGGCGCTGATTTATGCAACCGTGTGAATAGCCCTTAAAGTGGTTGTACACTTCAGACATGTAATACGAGCAAAGCGTATCCCTCTATAGTGTGTCCTTTTCTCAATCTAGAGCACTAAGGGGTTGATTTACTAAAGGCAAATAATCAGTACACTTCTAGTTCTGGGGGGAACATGCAAGAAAAATAAAAAAAACAGAGTTTTTGATTGCACATGATTGCATGATAGAAATCTGCACTTGCATTACACTTTAAGTGCACAGTATATTTGCCTTTAGTAAACCAACCTCTAAGTGTAATTTCTGTCTGCTTCCTCCTTTCTCTGCTATCAGCATGAATCCCTTCTCACAGGTTTTCCTGACACCAAGAGATATAAAGGTTACAGGGAAGAAGCTCCAGCACACAGTCTGATTACTGCCTCAGCTCTCATTGAGCTCTGCAGAGTGTAACTTCAGCTCCTTGCCCTCTGATTTCTGAAAGCTCAGACAAGCTGTATAAATTATGCACTTTGAAGGGTTGTAGAGGAGATTGCTGCAGATAAACAAGTACACATAGGAAAGAGTTGGCGCTTGCACCAGCCACAATTTTGGGAGGAATGGTTAGAAACATGTGACTATAATAAGTCCATATAGTCCATAATAAAAACACACTTTGAAGGCAGCCCAGTGAAGGAGAGAAGCGATTCTTGGGATAGCTGAGGGAGAAGCACAAAGGCGCCACTCTAAGCATAGTAAATTGAATGATTTTAATGAGCAATATAGATGTACATACTCACAATAGTAGTATTGAAACAGGCATGTCAGACAGAAGTTTGTCAATATGTCCAGGAAGGGAGTCCATCTATTGGTTCTGTGCTGGTGGAGTGGAGCTGGTTGGGACGGTGTTCGCCAACGTTTCAGGGATCTCAGACACACAGGGAGCCGGGTGGATGACACACACAGATAAACATGCACACCTTGTGTAGGAGGATTTGTTTCATCTCTGTGTACCACCTGATAGTCCCTTTACTAGGTATATGTAAGGGTTTACAACTACTAAGTTTGTATTGCTAGTTTATTTTATGACATCTATCATCTGATACTTGCGATTGCAAGGTACAGAAGGCAAAAGGAGGGAAGCTGGCCATACATTCCTGTGAATTGGCTGAGATTCGAGCCATAGATGACCCTGATGACTAAAAAATTAAAGGAGTCGGGTGAAAAAAAGTCCAGCAAACAGTGACTTGCAGGCATTGAGCTCCAGTCACTTGTTTGTAGTGGTGCAACGGATCGGTGACGATCCGTGATCCGAACGGGTCACCCTGTTCGGATCGGCACACCACACGATCTGCAGAGCACTCCGGAGCCTCGGCCATAGGAAAGGCCCCGGTTTCGGCCTAGCTCTGGAGCGGAGGCCATCTTGGTACACCCGGCGGCGGCTGTTTCGTCAGGAAGTGACGTTTTGTCTCCGCCGCCATCTTGCTCCACCCCACACTCCTGCACAGTAATGACGGTGAGAAGTGGGCAAGCGAACATCTTGTTACACCCAACGGAGTTTTCGATTTCACAGTTATTTTCAACACAAAACGGAGCTTATAAGCTTAAATACTTTATTTGGAAATCCAACGGACTGTTTACATGTTAAATTTTAAAAGCAGCAGCAAACCGTTACATGGTTGCTAATGTGACAGAACACCTCGGATTTTCACATTCAACATTTAGTTAAGTGTGAAAATCAGAGGTGTTCTGTCACATTAGCAACCATGCAAGGTCAGCAGGTTTGCTGCTGCTTTTAAAATTTAACATGTAAACAGTCCGTTGGATTTACAAATACTGTATTTAAGCATATAAACTCCATTTTGTGTTGAAAATAACTGTGAAATCTAAAACTCCGGTGGGGGTAACAAGATTTGTCTTGTTCTTTTTTTTTTTTTGCTGATCCGAAAAATGATCCGATCCGTGACTCTGATCCGAGGATCGATCCGATCCGTGAGTTTTTTGATCCGTTGCACCCCTACTTGTTTGGGTATTCTGACAGCTGCAGGTGTTAGCAGTCAATAAACAATAACGGACAGTGGGAGATTTATCCATTCACACCGTTTAGCATGGATGGGGGGGAACCACTGGATTTCTCTTGTTCAATCCGCTGGGCCGAACAAGAGAAATATGAAGGCTGAAGTAAAGCATATGTACAAAGGCAATTCCTAATCAGACCATAGTGACAAAGAGCACCAAAAGTTTGGGGTGCGAGAATGAGAAATTTTCACCTAATTACCCATTATATTTACTTTCGTATCACAGATTTAAAGTGGTAGTAAACTCATTTTGCATACGCTCTGAAGGAACAGCATACCTGTGCCATTTCTTCAGAGCTGTGTGCCGTGACCAAGCATGTGCGCGGAAGTGACATCATCACTGCTCGTCCAGTCAGATGGTTGGAGTCCCCCAACCCAGAAGGAAGACCGGATGAAGATGGAAGCACCTGCAGCAGTGACAGCGTGCTGCTGGAGGGCTTTGTTTCAAGGTCAGTTTCTCATAATGTGCTAGTATGCGGGGAATACTAGCACATGATATTGCCTTGCAGGAGAAAACTCCCCCCCCCCCCCCCCCCCCGACAAGACTTTTCTATCACTTTAAGCCATTACACGTTGCCTATGTACCTTGGTATGTGTACGCAGTACCTCCCATAGAGAAACATCTTTGCTTAGTTGGATCTACATCTCAAGGCGATTACAACAATTTTTCAATAAATTGTATAATTACAACAGAAAACAGTTTAGAAAACTCAATGAAAATACAAATTCAACTGTGCAACAGCAATGTGATTTCAAATTAAAAACCAGATGGGAAAATAAACTTACCCTGACAATTAAAATCCATTTGATCAGTGATAATCCAAAGCCACAGATTGCTCCATAGCGTCCAGCAATTGTGTTGGTTATGCAAAACGATAAACAGAATCCAATCCAGTTGAAAATAAAAGCCACTAAGAGAAAACAAAATACAGATAAATATTATTAGCATGAAGGATTCCTTCAGAACATGGTTCACATACCTAGTTCATATATATGTTTAAAGTCCGGCAAGAAAACACAACTCAATGTTTACAAAAGCACACTTACCATGGCACCTAAACAGAATAAAACAACCCAACTCAAGTGAACCCATGTTTTTTCAGTGTACCATCTTAGGCCCCTTTTACATGGGTGGATCCATTTGGACGGACTACTATTGCTTAGCGGGGATCGCTCCATTGACCCCCCCCCCCCCTGAGCAGGTGGATGACAGGTCAGAGTCCCGCTCTCCTCTATAGGGAGATTGCATGAAAACGCACAGCCTGTCCGTTTTCATCTGATCCGACCCACTGGACGGATGGTGAACGTATCGACATACGACAATTTTAACGGATCGGATGCCAGGCAGATCGGACACATCTCCGCTGACATCCACCTCCCCATAGGACAGGCAGACCCAAATCGGTCCGATCGTGTGAAAGGGGCCTAAGTACTTCATCTTTACCCACCTTAGCACCCCAATAACTTAAAAAAATAAGTTTAATTGGCACAAAACCGGCATGGTCAATGACATTAAATGGTAAATAAGAAGGGAGAGATTTCTTCTACATACAAACCAACACTGAAAAATGGCATTGCTCATTTCTCCTAAACTATATGGAACACTTTTTATGAAGCTTTCAGAGCTGTATGGTGCACATACCAATGGCTGTTTGGGGTTTGTGCCCCAACAATCCGTAACATGGGCAGCTCATGAAGGACTACACCTCCCATGTGGTTTTTCACTTCTAAAGAAACAGGCTGAACATGGTGACACGTTGAGCCATGAAACATCAGCCTTTAGTTCACAGCAGAAGCCTGCTTATTATTATTATTATTATTATTATTATGTACTTCTAGAGCGCCGTCAATTTACACAGAGCTTTATATATATTGTACATTCACATCAGTCCCTGCCCTCAAGGAGCTTACAATCTAAGGGCCCCAATTCACATTCATACACACATTACATACATATACTAGAGTCATTCTAGACAGGAGCCAATTAACCTACCAGAATGTCTTCGGAGTGTGGGAGGAAACCAGAGCACCCGAAGGAAACCCATGCAGGCAGTGTCTGCTTATAAGGGCGATAGCACTGCTCTTGCATAGACACACAAAAGCAGCATGGTCCACCTGAGGCTTAGTTCATTCTATGAACCACATGTGAATCGCACAGGAACTGCATTGTATTACTGTTCAATTCACATGTGAATCGGTGCAGTGCGATTTTAGCCTATTCATTTTGAATGGGCTCAAATCACATCATATCGCACCAAAGACCTGCATGCAGCAATTTTGGAACTGCACTGCAATCGGATCGCATGGTCGATTTGTACCATGCGATCCGGTGCAGGCAAATGCACTACCATTGTGACCTACGTTTGGGGTGTCGTTCAGATTGCACTGACACCGGGTGCGAATCGCAAAGGCAGTGCGGTTTGAATGTGGTGTGAACCTAGCCATAAAAAACAGTAAAGCCCTGTACACATGATCGGATTTCCTATGGATTCTAATCTGATGGATTTTTCCATTGGAAATCCGATGAAGCTGACTTCCATCAGTCTTGCCTACACACCATCAGTCAAAAAACCGATCGCCCCAAACGCCGTGACGTAAAACACTCCGATGAGCTGAGAAAAATTAAGTTCTATGCTTCTGAGCATGCGTCGACTTGATTCTGAGCATGCGTGGGTTTTTTATCCGATGGAGTTCCACACAGACGATAGTAATTTGCTATGTTTTTTTTTTCTATCGGATAAATTTAAAACATGTTCTATTTTTTAACACCGATGGAAAAAAGACCGATGGAGCCCATACACGATCGGTTTGTCCGATGAAAAAAGTCCATTGGACTGTTTTCATCGGTAAAACCGATCGTGTGTACAGGGCTTTAGGGGAGGAGAATGCTCTTACTGACAAAATCATCAGATACAAAAAAACTAAAGGAAAGTCTACAGGGGCAAAGAAACTAACTAAAAACAGTTGCAAAGGAAAGTATGCTACCATATACTTTTTGTTTTAGGTTTACATACAGTTTAGTAAACTGTCTATATGAATTTATACCTACAAGTAAGCTTACAATAAGGCTTACCTGTAGGTACAATAAATGGCTCCTAAACCTGCACCATTTAGGAGATATTCATATCCGCAATAGACAATGACATCACTGGAGCATGTGCAGTGATGCTCTCTCTGCATTCTGGGCACACATAGTGTACTGTGGAACGCAGAGAGCACTGTACTACAATCCTGACTCCTTTGTGCAGGAGTGACGTCATTGCGGCCCAGCCATCTGGAGAGCTGGAGCCTGCAAACCCGGAAGGAAGACCCGGGGGAAGATGAAAGCGCCGGAAGCATTGACAGCATGCCACTGGAGGGTTTCATTTGAAAGCAAAGTTAGTCATAATCTGCTAGTATGTCTACCTGCGGCTGATCTTTCCCAATACATGCCTTGATCTGGACCGTTTCTCTTTGTGTGCTGTCATCTTGGTAGAGGCAGGGCTTTGCATCCTTATGTGAGATCCTCCAGTAGGAAAACAGTGAGCATCACAGTAGTGACATCACCAACTCTCATTCCAAACCTCCTAAGACTAGCAGTCAGAGGCTGCAGTGCCTTAGATGTCACACTGCAGATACAAAGCTAGGAGGTTGTAGGCACATTCATAAAATTGGAAAGTATACTGCTATATTTAAAGAGGATTTACAGACAAAAATACATATTTTTAGTGCACTGCCTAGGCACAATTAATGCTTCTAGATCAGGGATATGCATTTAGCGGACCTCCAGCTGTTGCAGAACTACAAGTCCCATGAGGCAAAGCAAGACTCTGACAGTCACAAGCATGACACCCAGAGGCAGAGGCATGATGGGACTTGTAGTTTTGCAACAGCTGGAGGTCCGCTAATTGCATATCCCTGATCTAGATATTCCCTATAACATAGCAAATCTTTACTTTTTTAATTCAGGTGCACTGTAATGCCCCGTTCACATGGGTCCACCTGTCAGTTTTTTAAACGGACTCAATCAGACCATCCATTGCCCTCTATGGAGCAGCGGACGTTAACAGACGTGTTTGGTGACACCCGCTGGCATCCGATCTGATCCTATCCGCTAAAAACAGATGGATGGTGGATCTATTCCTCGTCCGTCTGGCAGATCGGATCAGGTGACAGTCGGATAGAAACGGACAGGCGGTTCATTTGTATGCAGACAGATTCTCCGCTGAGCAAGCAGATCAACTTGCGGAGTCCGCCCTTCTGAAAGGGGCATAAGTACAGTGGATGGGGCCATGCAAACAATTAATGGGTGCCTTTGTGGCCATCTGTAAATATAGGTTGTATCATAAACCAGCACTTATGAATTTCCAGTCATTTATTCATACAGCTCTCTGCCTATATGACACTCGCCAGTGCACAATGGGGGGAAATATTATGTACTAAAGTGGGGCTCAGGGCTTGCCTACTGCTACTAATCCTTACATAGTATTGTACTTTATTCTCTTACGTGATGTTTACACCTAAACTGTAAATCCAGCTTCTTTTATCATCTAATGACAGTATCTAATCTGATGAAGCTAAATTTGAAATGCTAAAGAAGCAAGCACTTCATCGCAGAATCATCTAATATATTTATTTTAATTACTGCATAGACTAAAAACAACAGGCTTTAAACACGACTCAAGAATAAATTAAAGAAGCATCTCCAGCAAAAGCTTAAATCAATATAATCAGTTAAGAAGTAAATGACAGTCATGAAGTCGTTTGCTCATGCTACAAATGTAATGAGAAGATTGCCACTTGACAAAGAAAAGTGGCTAAACCGTCCTTAGCTTTTGCTCAATAGGTCAGGAATGGATTCCAATTAGAGTTACTGCGCTCACAGCTTCCTTCCTCCCAATACTAGTACTATTAGAGTGCAGTTTACTAATACTACATACAATCATACATTTCACTGAAGCCTCAAGACTTTTCTAATGCAAAATTTAAAAACTATACAAATATTTATTGTATTCATTAGAAGACACAGTTTTACTCTGGACAATCTAGTGGCATTCTGTATATCAGGGGTAGGGTGACCACATGTCCCGGGCGTTTGCCCGGGACAGTCCCGCATTTTGCAGGTCTGTCCCGGGCACATTCATTCCAGGACAATACAGTGTCCCAGGAATGAAACTGACACAGCCTCCCCCCGGGCCAATCTGATGCCCCAAAAAAAGGCCGCCACATCATCGCTTTACTCACTGACAGTACTTGTCCTGGCCAGGAATGCCCTGGAGGAGCACAATCCCCGCCCCCTGCTTGTGATTGGAGAAATCATAAATCCCGCCTCTTGTGTCCAATCACTGTGCTGTGATTCGTTACAGCACAAGCTGATTTTTGGGAAGGGAGGGTGTCCCTGAATGGTAGGAAATGTGGTCACCCTAATCAGGGGATGTAGACCAAGTGAGAAAAACGGTTGCGAGCTGGAGCTAGCACCCAGCCCTTCCTTTTTGATGGATTATTATACTCACCTGGAGCAGCGATCGGTCTCATTTCTCCTATCAGGGGATGTGACTGGCATAGCAATAAAAGCACATGCTCTGGTCAATTTAGAAGTCGACTTTAACCACTTCAGCCCCGGAAGGTTTTACCCACTTCCTGACAAGGTAATTTTTTGCGATACGGCACTGCGCTGCTTTAACCGACAATTGCGCGGTCATGCGACACTGTACCCAAATAAAATTGATATTCTTTTTTTCCCACAAATATAACTTTATTTTGGTGGTATTTGATCACCTCTGCGGTTTTTATTTTTTTGCGCTATAAACAAAAAAAAGAGCAGCAATTTTGAATAAAAAACATTATTCCTTACTTTCTGCTATAAAACATCCCCAATTAAAAAAACAAAACACAAAAACAAATTTCTTCATCAGTATAGGCCTATATGTATTCTGCTACATATTTTTGTTAAACAAAAAGATCCCAATAAGCATTTATTGACCGGTTTGCGCAAAAGTTATTGCGTTTACAAACTATGGGTTTGATTTATGGCATTTTTTTTTCTTTTACTAGTAATGGCAGCGATCTGTGATTTTTTGCGGGACTGCGACATTGTGGCGGACAAATCTGGCCCCAAGTGACACTTTTTAGGGACCAGTGACACCAATACAGTGATTAGTGCTAAAAAATGCACTGATCCCTGTATAAATGACACTGGCACGGAAGGAGTTAACACTAGGGGGCAAACAGGGGGTAAAGTGTGTCCCTGGGAGGTGCTTTCTAACTGGGGGGGGGGGGGGGGAGTGTTACACTGGAGGAAAACAAAGATCGTGTTTCAGCTTAGGTACACCTCTGCTCTGTGTCTCCTGTGAACAATTGGCGGGTTGCGGTGGCCGTCGCAGCCACCGGACCCGCTGATTGGCTCCCGATGTGTCCAATCACAGCGGGAGCGGCGCGCCCCCTACACCACGTGCACACAATCACGTACAGGTAAGTGATTTCGTGCATCCGGGCCACAGTATATGTATGGTTGGCGGTCCGGAAGTGGTTAAAGGAAGGTGCACATGGGACGGGCAGTTCACAGAGCAATACAATAAAAGAAAAAAAAATACCTAGCAATGTAATCAGCATCCCTGTCTGATGACTGGCAAGATATGCTCACATTACAGAAAGTCTATTGTTTTCAATCAGCCCAGACCTAACCAGAGGCTTGCATTTAAGGAGCTTTGCACTGAAGCATAGTCATTGTGCAGTACTACTAGTAAGCAGGAAGAGCTTAAGTGGTTAGGACTTCCATCTGGCAGCACTAGGGTCATCAGTTCGAAAGCATGGCAATACCTGCCTAGAGTTTGCATATTCTACTTGTGCCTTTGTGGCCTGGGTACTCAGGTTTCCTCCCACACTCCAAAGGCATTTTGGTAGGTTAATTGGATCCTGTCTAAATTGACCCTAGTATATGTATGAATGTCAGGGGGACCCATCTCAAGATCTTATGCAATGAGGCAGGAACAAAATCCAAGAACCAGAGGCACCAGTGGTAACAGTGTCAAAGAGAAGCCCACTGCAAGGGAGGACTTTTACTTTCAGCTTTCAATTAGTTCCTCTTGAGTACACTGGTTACATTTAGCCCCCCTACATAATTTATAGGTGTGGGGAGGTTTTGTTGTTTGATTTAGTTCTACCAAAAACACTACTCACTCACTCACTCTACTTACCCCCTTTTCGCAATTCGATTCAAACAGATTTGCATTTCCTCCCCACGAGACAAAAGGATTAATTTCCAAAATTTATAAAAATCTAAACAAATTCAAATATGCCTGAAAAATCACACCCCATGCTACAATGGGAATCAGACCTAAACGTTTCATTCTCCCCTGAAAAATGGGATACCATTTTTGAAAACCTACACAAATGTACCAAAACTACCACCATTAGAGAATCTGCCACCAAACTGCTTTATAGGTGGTATCTCACTCACCCCTGCCAAACTTAACTCATTCTACCCATCAACATCCCCACTCTGTTTCAGGGGCTGCCCTACACATGAGACACTATTACATATATTCTGGGATTGCTCCCACCTAAAAAACATTTGGCACAATGCAAGTCTCATGATTGATCGAATTTCAGGCAGAAAGATCCCACGAACACCATAAATGTGCCTTTTATTCTCCCCCACACAAGACATACCAATAGCCAGTTCTAGATTAATCCACACTCTATTTAGCGCTATCCACTGGACCATCGCTTTCAACTGGCGTTCATCCAAAGTACCATGGCCACAAGTTCTTAACCGTATGGAAAACATCAAACTATTAGAAAGAATACACCACACATTATATGACACCATGCATATATACCAAAAAAAAATTACTTTATGGGAGACCTCACTATTGGTGTAGTATCCACTACTGTTATTTTACTTAAGCACATCTACAGATCTTTTCCCACAAATGTTATATGGTTTTATAATCTAATATATGTATTTTCTCATATGACATGTCTTTACTCAGATATAATGTATAATCTAAATGACTCTCTCACTTGTACATCTTCTACCACTGTTAAAATCTTGTACTATGACCTTTTCCATAAAAAAAAACATTTGTAAACAAAAATTTTTTTTAGCCCCCCTACAAATGTACATTTTATAACATACCTTTTATTGGCAAGTGTATGTGCTCGTTTCATACTGCACAGCCTTCCCAGGAGTGGAACAGTGATCCTCTTCTATGGTGCCCTCCTAAACCTATCTTAAAGCAAGAGAGGGTTATAACCTCGGTCAGATTATTTTTTTTTTCACCATCTGTGTCTTATAGCAGAGATTTCTCTTCATTTCCTGTCCCAAACAGGAAGTGAGAGGAAATCCCAGCATAATAAAAGGCACCAGGTCAACAGAACTAGTGTCCCCATTGGAAGATTTTAATTCTACTACTTTTCTGGGGACAACCCAACATTTGAGATTTTCTTTTACTTTCAATGATAATGGTAAACAAGATTGTAATCTCTAACAAGCAGGGGCCTCCAATTCTCGTGTTATAAATTCTATTGTAACTGTACTGTCTGCCCTCATGTTGTAAAGCGCTGTGCAAACTGTTGGTGCTATATAAATCCTGTATAATAATAATAATAATAATAACAACAACAAGACAAATAGAAAAGTGAATCTCCCTAACATAGCCACAGAAAACAATAAAAACAGACAGGTGTTCTAATCCATCTGCACTATATACAAAAACAAAAAAAGTTTGGTCCTTCGTTCTACTTTAAAATCTGCAGCATGCCCCAGAAGATGCTTCTGGAGAATCAGGAACATACCCACAAAAGGTAGAGATGAAGATGGCCATTATTGTCTATAGCTTCTCCCAGCTTTGAGATGCACTAAACGTTTAATGTAAGCCGTGTTTTTACGTACAAGCCTATTACAGTAAAACCTTGGTTTGAGAGTAACTTGGTTTGAGAATGTTTTGCAAGACAAGCTAAATATTTAAATAAATTTTGACTTGATATACAAGCGATGTCTCGATATACAAGTTGCGTCATGTCACAACTGAGTATAAAAGAGAAAAGAGGCACCTCTAATGCCCTGTACACACAATCGGTTTTTCCGATGGAATAAAATCCGATGGAATTTTCCTTTGGAATTCCGATGAAGCTGACTTCCATCAGTCTTTCCTACACACCATCAGACAAAATTCCGACCGTCCAAAACGCCGTGACGTACAACACGTACGACGGCACTATAAATGGGAATATCAAATCCAATGGCGCCACCCTTTGGGCTGCTGTTACCTCGTGTTAGTAAAAGTTTGGTGTTAGCCGATTCGCACTTTTCAGTCTCCGTGCTTTTCAGTCCGTTACAGCAGGGCTTGACAAATTTGCTTGGAATCTAAGAGCCAGCTAAAAAAGTTAGGAGCCAGGAACGCGCCCTGTCCCGCCGAGCTCGCGCGCAGAAGCGAACGCATACGTGAGCAGCGCTCGCATATGAAAGCTGTGTTCAAACCACACGTGAGGTATCGCCGCGATCGGTAGAGCGAGAGCACTAATTCTAGCCCTAGGCCTCCTCTGTAACTCAAAACATGCAACCTGTAGAATTTTTTAAACGTCGCCTATGGAGATTTTAAAGGGTAAAAGTTTGTCGCCATTCCACGAGCAGACGCAATTTTGAAGCGTGACATGTTGGGTATCAATTTACTCAGCGTAACATTATCTTTCACAGTATAAAAAAAAATGGGCTAACTTTACTGTTGTCTTATTTTTTTATTTAAAAAAAAGTGTATTTTTTCCCAAAAAAAGTGCGCTTGTAAGACCGCTGCGCAAATACGGTGTGACAGAAAGTATTGCAACGACCGCCATTTTATTCTCTAGGGTGTTAGAATAAAAAATATATATAATGTTTGGGGGTTCTAATTAGAGGGAAGGAGATGGCAGGGAAAACAGACAGGGAAACTCCATTAGCATTGCTGGTTGTCATACCAACTGCCACCACAAGATGGCGCTAGTTCACAGAAGGAAGCATAGGCCTGCAGAAGTCCGCAAAGCCGCGGCCTCAATTATCGGCCGGCGCGGCCCGATGCGATCCCGCGGCATGGAGGGGGGGGGCACGGAGACACAGGATACCCCAGCTGTGCTGCCCCAGGCGCCAGGTCACTAATTCTAGTCGCAATGGCGACCTGGCGCCCGGGGTTTGTCGAGCCCTGCGTTACAGCATGACGAATGTGCTATCTCCATTACGAACGCTAGTTTTACCAGAACGAGTGCTCCCGTCTTCTAAAATTTAATCTGAGCATGCGTGGATTTTTCTCCGAGTTCCACACAGACGATCAGAGTTTCCTATCGGAAAAATTTAAAACAAGCTCTATTTTTTTACACCGATGGAAAAAAGTCCGATGGGGCCCACACACGATCGTTTTTTCCGATGAAAAAAGTCCATCTGACTTTTTTCATCGGAAAAAACGATCGTGTGTACAGGGCATTAGTGTAGCAATATGGTTACATTAAATAAAATGTACAACATTAACCACTTCCCGCCCAGTCAATAGCAAATTGACGTCCGGGAAGTGGTTCTGTTATCCACACGACGTCATATGACGTCCTGCGGGATAACAGCCGCTGCGCGCCCGGGGGGGGCGCGCATCGCGGCGATCGGTGGAGCGGTGGGTCAGTCTGACCCACCGCTACACTGATCTCGGTAAAAAGCCTCCATCGGAGGCTTTTTACCATGTGATCAGCCGTGTCGAATCACGGCTGATCAGGAAGTAAACAGGAAGAGCCGTTGATCGGCTCTTCCTCACTCGCGTCTGACAGACGCGAGTAGAGGAGAGCCGATCGGCAGCTCTCCCTGTTTACTTCCTGATGAGGGGGGGTTCGCGCTGATTGTTTATCCACCAGGGAAGCCCTAAGCATGTGGATGGCCCCCATGGCCATCCACATGTAGTAAAAAATATATATATATATATATATAAAAAAAAAAACATAAAAAAATATGCCAATCAGTGCCCACACATGGGCACTGACTGGCACGATCATGCCAAGAAAATAATGTGTGGTGGCTGGCATTGCTAGGCAGCAGTGTCACCAGTGCCACCTACTAGTGTCCATCAGTGCCACCTATCAGTGCCCATCCGTGCCCATAAGTGCCCACCTATCAGTGCCCGTCCGTGCCACCTATCAGTGCCACCCATAAGTGCCCATCAGTGACGCCTAAAAGTGCCCATTAGTGCCGCCTATGAGTGCCCATCAGTGCCGCCTATGAGTGCCAATCAGTGCCACCTATGAGTGCCCATCAGTGCCGCATACCAGTGCCACATATCAGTGCCCATCATCAGTGCCCATCAGTGCCACCTCATTGGTGCCACCTCATCGGTGCCCATCAGTGTCGCCTTATCAGTGCCCTTCAGTGCCGCCTTATCAGTGCCCGTCATTGAAGTAAAAAAGGTACTTATTTACAAAAAAAATTAACAGAAACAAAGAAAAACATAGGTTTTTTAAAAAATTTCGCTCTTTTTTTATTTGTTGCGCAAAAAATAAAAATCGCAGAGGCGATCAAATACCACCGAAAGAGAGCTCTATTTGTGGGAACAAAATGATAAAAAATTTGTTTGGGTACAGTGTAGCATGACCGCGCAATCGTCATTCAAATTGTGACAGCGCTGAAAGCTCAAAATTGGCTTGGGCAGGAAGGTGTATAAGTGCCTGGTATTGAAGTGGTTAAGCAACTCACATGGTTGATGATTAAAACAGGCACATCTAAGTATGCAGGCATCTGGGGGTAAAGCTCTCCACATAGACCATCCTCTGCACCGCCATCAACGTCTTCCCTTCCATGCTGCGCTCTACGAGCGGTTCAAGCCTCACTTTCAGATCGCTCTACTGCAGGGTAGTCTTCCTGGTCATGATTGCAGACTGACAGCGGTGAGAGCCAGGGGGGATGGGGACAGCTTTACCCCGGATGCCTACATACTTAGATGGGCCTTTTTTATTCATCAACCATGTGAGTTGCTAAGGCCTTTTTCACACTGAGGCGCTTGAAAAACTGCCAGCAAAACACTGAGCGCTTTTGAAGAGCTTTTCAGGCGCTTTTGAAGAGCTTTCAATTAATTTCAATGGACAGGGGTGTTTTCTCACCGCTCTGTCAGTGCACTGCCCCAGTGTGAAAGCATTCATTGATTTTAATAGAAATACACTTTCTTAAGCTTTTCAGGCGCTTTTTTTAGCGTGAAAGCGCCTGAAAAGCACCTCAGTGTGAAAGTGGTCTAAATGTTGTACCTTCATTAAATGTAACCATATTGCTACACTCAGAGGTTCTCTTCTCTTTTATACTCTAGCTCCTGCTGGATTTTGCTTCTAATCCCTTTGTGGATGGACATTTTATGGTTACACAACCACACACAATCACATTGCTATAATATTTTTATATTGACTATAAACTGAAGGATTTATGAATTAATGGTTGTGGAACGAATCATTTGAGTTTCCATTATTTCTTATGGGGAAATTTGCTTTGATATACAAGTGCTTTGGATTACAAGCATGTTTCTGAAACAAATAATGCTCGCAATCCAAGGTTTTACTGTATTTGGATTGTATTAATTAAAAAAAAAAAGGGCATGCTCTATACTTCCCAAAACACATCCATGCATCTAGAATACTCTTGATTATACAGGTGTGGGAGGTTTCATCCTAGCACTAGACATCTATTCCAAGATAAACATCTACTGAGTTAGATATTGGAAAGGTGTACTTTATTAAACAAAGCGTCTTTTTGTTAACAAATGAGCAGTTTAATTGTGACTGCTTGCAGTTTCTTCCTTGCGGAGTACAATAAGGCCAATCATTCAGTCTATAAAACAAGGACTCGTGTGAGATTTATAGCAAGCTGTACTGGACGCACCTTCTTCTGCACTGTACTGGATTGGTAAAATTGGCAGGGACAGAAACAAAGCACTCTATTATGGCATATATATATATTATTTTTTTATTAATTTTTTTTCCTTTTGCTGTGTATTAAAAAAAAGTGGTATAATGTTGCTTGACAGGGAAATGTAAATGTATATTTAGCTTTGTATTCAGACAGCAGGACTCCCACGCCTTCAGAATACACTGATCAGCGTTGCAGCCTATTGGCTGCATGTGCTGATCGAATGCTGGTTTTCCACCAGGACCATTCATCAGAAGCCAGTCTAACAACTGGCTTCTGTTGAAAAGGCAGAGCTACACTCCGATCGAAATTTAGACGGTTCCTGCTAAACCAGCTGAATTTCGATCCATGTACGGCCATCTTACTGCCCCCGTTAGTGCTTGCAGCATATGAGAAGTTAACAGGAACTTACGGAACTCATAGAGCCTAAAAAGAATACTGTAAAAAAAAAAAAAAAAATCTTGGGGAGATACAGTTCTGTGTGTGAAAACACGGTTATTAAAGGATGGAGAGGAGAGAAGACTGGTACAAGATGTCCATAACTGCACAAAATAACCAACTCTATACAACACGTTTGTACGTGGGTGGGTATCTCTCAACTCACAACATATCAACCCTTGAGGAAGAAGTGCTAAAAGCAGCAGAAAGCAACTCACGGTTCAAATATTCTTTTGGTCTAAGAAAAGGTAGGAGGTGGCAACAATGGGCACAGGAGCATATAAAATGGAAACCTGAAGACTGGAAAAACTTTGCTTGCTTTATGTTGTTTATAGACTCAACATTGTGCACATAAAACAGAAATCCATTGATATATCCTGCTTTGTGCTAAAGATAAGGTGACCAGATTTTTAAAATGAAATCCGGGGACATATTTTTATTTTACTAGTAATGGCGGCAATCAGCAAATCTCTGCCAGTCGCCGCCGCCGCCCGCCTCACAGCCTGACAAGTCTTACTCTCCGGGCCCCGGCTACTACTGGGTGGGGAGCGGAGGAAGATCACTCCTCCAGGGAAGGCACGGAGATAAGCAGGCAGTCGGCTGGCCGGGACTTGAGCCAAGGCAGAAGAACGTGCAAACAGAGCGGATTGGGCATGCACCCGAAACTGAAGAAATATTCCCTCCGTCCAAACAGCACATGATCATCAGAAAGGGGCACAGATAATGGAAAAAAATACAGCCCCCTAAGGTAGTAGGAGCGGCGGAGCGTGGGGGGGGGGGGTGTAATTCAGAATTATTTTTTTTAATTCTGCACTGACTGTTGTGACAGCAGGAAGGTAAAGTCACCTGGTTGCATCCAGGGGGGTAGGTATATTTCTCCCAGATTCAGGCTTTATGCCGACTTATACAACTAGGGAGAGAGTTGATGAAGCCCAGCTGAGGCTAGTGGGCTCATGGATGATTCATACCTCTAGGGAGAGTGCTGGGCGTCGTGCAGGCAGGGAGTTGATGAGACCAGCTGAAGCTTGTCAGCTCGTTTAAGGCCTCTATAAAAACTCCCAGCTTCATTAGGTGTTTGCTCATGCCTGGACCCAGACCTGTGTGGACTGTCTAGGGAGAGTGAACCCCTGTGCGGTGAGACAAAGCCTGTGTGGCTATTTGTTTGGACATTTACTAAACCAGGGACTTAGGGACTAGGACAGCACCAGGCTGATCCCAGTTGTTAGTTTAGGAAACCTGTATGTTTAGTCAGAGGTCAAACTGACCAGGGTTTATTTTGTTTATGTTTCTTTTTGCTTTGCTGTGTTTTTGTCACTGTAAATAGAGAAATAAACCGCACCCTTTTGATCTTGAAAACCACAACCTCCGTCTGCTGGGCCTGTTTTTGTGTGGGGAGCCCATCCAGGGGGTCACACACACCCGCTGCCGAGCTAACCCCCTCACACTGTCTTTGAAATTGCCCCAGCCCCTGTTCAAATCCAATCCGGGGACAAAACCGGGGACAGACTTGGTCCGGGGACAGTGTCCTCAATCCGGGGACTGTCCCCTGAAACAGGGGATGTCTGGTCACCCTAGCTAAAGAGGAAGTTCCTCCAAAACATTACAGATCCCTTTATTTGCTGTAACTGGAGCCACCTGCTATTCGAAATTGACCCTCTATACCAGCCTCTCAACTTTTTTAATCCAGAGGAAACCATGAAAAAAAAATTTCAGGTCTCTAGGACCCCCTGCTAAAACGAATGTAATGGTGGTCTGTGGGAGACATGCTCCTTACATTGGTGAATAGTAGGAAGAAAGCCACCCCTCAGGCCTCGTACACACGACCGATTTTCTCGGCAAGAACCAGCAAGAAACTTGCTGGCAGAGAGGTCTTGCCGAGTAAATCGGTCGTGTGTACGCTGCTAGCGGGTTTCTCGTCGAGAACACCGACAAGAAACCTCGACGAGAAAATAGAGAACCTGCTCTCTATTTTCTCGTCGAGATTCTCCTTGGCGTGTTTCTCGACGAGAAAAGTGAGTGTGTGTACACTTACCTGTCCGCCCGGAAGCCCGCGCATGTTCGAAATGAATTTGACGCATGCGCGGTAGCTTCCTAGGCATACGTAGGGTATACCAAGATGGCGGCGACGGCATCGAATGTGACGAGCGCATGCTCGACGTAGTCGATGACGTCACCGTGTACACTCCTTTCAAAGAACCGCGGGTTCTTTGAAACGAGCGTGTGTACACTCGGCCGGGACAAGTTTCTTGTCCAAGAATCTCGTCGAAAAAAACGACATGTTTTTTTCAACGAGAATCTCGGCCGTGTGTACGAGGCCTTACAGACAGCTAAAAAGTTTGTTGGTGTCATGCTGTTGACTCTGTCAAGTGATGATGGCCCTGGAACTATAGAGACACCATCAAATGGTCAATTAGGCACAGTCCAAGAAACCTCTAGCAACCTTTGAAGGAACCCTGGTTGAGAATTGCTGCTCTATACAATGCTTTACATACTGCTAGCAAATAAAATAAAAAATAGAACTCTCCTTTTTGTGCAATACATGTTCAGGGTGGCAAGATGCATCAAAAGTGATTCCTTTCTGGCTGATCCATAATCTACCACCAGAATGCAAACTTACTTACGTACACTAGGAGGTATGTACTGTACTAAAAATAGGAGGTATGTCCTGTATATAGCACAAAGATGGGGTAAAGTGGCAAAGTATGAGGAGAGCTACAGAACCAGTTAGGTCACTGACTTGCATTATGCAACAAAATTGAAAAAAAAAAAAGCCTGTGCTCAAATCCAAACTGCATATACAGTACATATTTAATGCATGAGGAGGTGATAAAAGGGTGTGGACATATGCCGACACCTACATTTCTTAATTAAAGTGATACTAAACACACATTGTTTAATTTAAATTGTCCCTTCTATTTCTGCATGTGGATGATTGCACTGCAATTATTGTAATTTAAAAAAAGAATACTCTAAGTACTTTTTTCCCCAATCGAAATACAGATGTCACGTGACCAAGATCTTTCCCAGCCTGTCTGCAGGGAAACAAGCAGGAGGCGCTTCCAGTCCTCTGCTATTGGTCACATGTTCAAAATGAAAATAAACAGCCTTTGAAATCCAGGAGTAAAAATAAATAATTCATATCAATAAACTGTTTTAAATTGACATACAAATTTATATTTGAAATGAAATCTTTATTAACCACTTAAGGACCGGAAGATTTTCCCCCTTAATGACCAGGCCATTTGTTTGCGATATGGCACTGCGTCGCTTTAACTGACAATTGCGCGGCCATGCGCCGCTGTCCATAAACAAATTTGACGTCCTATTCTTCCCACAAATAGAGCTCTCTTTTGGTGGCATTTTATCACCTCTGCGTTTTTTTTCTTTGCGCTAAACAAAAAAATAAATAGTGACAATTTAAAGATAATTTTTTTTTTTTACTTTTTGCTAGAATAAATGTTTTTTTTTTTTTTAAATCTTCATCAGTTTAGGCCAATATGTATTCTTCAACTTATTTTTAGTAAAAAGTAAAATCAAAATACTGTAAAACGCATGTTGATTGGTTTGCGTAAAAGTTATAGCGTCTACAAACTATGGGAACAGCAGAAAGGAAGGGATGGACAGCCGCACTCCAAAAAAAACTTAAAGGTTGCTTTTATTGTAAAAAAGATAAAACACATGCACCACAGGTCACAGCAAGGCAGGGATTAACTGACGCGTTTCACACTAGCTATGAGTAAGCACTAACATTTGTAGTGTGAAACGCGTCAGTTGATCCCTGCCTTGCTGTGACCTGTGGTGCATGTGTTATCTTTTTTACAATAAAAGCAACCTTTAAGGTTTTTTTGGAGTGCGGCTGTCCATCCCTTCCTTTCTGCTGTTCCTGTTTGCCTTGTGCATTGCCAGCACCCATAGTTTTCTGATTGTTGAAGGATTAACAGAACTCATTCACCTGGAGCGGTAATTTTCTCTCGTCTACAAACTATGGGAAAGATTTATGGCATTTTTTTTTTTTTTTTTTTACTAGTAATGGCGGTGATCTGCTTTTTTTTAGGACTGCGACATTGTGGCAGACATATCGGACACTTGACACATTTTTGAGACCATTGACATTTATACAGCGATCAGAGCTATAAAAAATGCACCTATTGCTGTGTAAATGTCACTGGCAGGGAAGGGGTTAACACTAGGGGCGATCAAGGAGTTAAATGTGTTCCCTCGTGTGCGTTTCTAACTGGGGGAGGAGACATATCGCTGTTCCTACTTACTAGGAACAAACTGTCTCCTCTACCCTGTCAGAACAGGGATTTGTGCGTTTACACACACAAATCCCAGTACTGGCTCTAGTGCGACGCGCGCGTGCCTGCTATGGCTCTTAAAGGGGCCGGCGTATGGGCACATCGTTTTGCGGTAACTAACCACTTTGCTGAGGTAAATGTGCGTGAGCCAGTCAGCAAGTGGTTAATTTTTGGCAATAACATGGACATGGAGAAGGGGAGTGGGCTGTCATTTACCACTGTGTAGACACCCACATGTGTGACTCTATAGTCACACAGGCTGCTTAGATGTGATAGGGAGGAAATGCTCAGCCTAGAAACTCACTGAAAAATGAGCATGTGCAGAGCTGCCACCACAGCTTCAAAATCTCTAGCTAAATTGGAAACATGAACAGAAGGTGGAGATAGAGAGCAGCAGGATCAACCTTTTTTTTTTTTAGAATACTCACAATGACTGAGTGAGTATGAACAGTATTTAATATAGCATTTATTGAAAGCTTTTTATGATGTGGGTTTAGTGACACTTTCCCTCTACACACAGCTATAAACCCATATAAAACCGTTGCTTTTTTTTCTTATCTGTAAACCCATAGACTCCTTTCACACTGAGGCCATTTTCAGATGTTTTAGCGCCAGAAATAGTTGCTTAAAACTGCCTCCCATGTAGCCCAAATGTGAAAGTCCCAGTGCTTTCACACTGGGGCAGTGCGGCTTGCGGGACGTTACAAAAAGTCCTGCAAGCAGCATCTTTGGGGCGGTTTGGGAGCACTGTATATACAGCGCACCCAAAACACCCCTGCCCATTGCAATGCATAGGCAGCACTTCCGAAGCGCCCCAACACGGGCGTATTTAAACCCCTTCTTCGGCTGCTAGCAGGGTTAAAAGCGCCCCGCTAGCAGCTGTAAAAAGCGCCCTTAAAACGAGTGGCGCTTTACCGCTAACGCACAGGCGGCCCCAGTGTGAAAGGGGTCATAAAGAAATTTCCCTTTAGGCCCCCTTTCACAGCTTTCCACTGTGGTGTGTTAATTTGAACACGCTTCTAACTTTTAAGGTGTGTTAAAGCAAAGCAATGGTATAAAACCAGCCTTACTTCTTGCAGGAGAACAAAAACATGAAAGATGTTCCAGCTATTCCTCAAAAGACTTTTGTTCATTGAAGAGGAATTCTGACGAAGCGCGTTGTTCTCAAACAAAATTGACAGAACTACTTAATTAATGAAATTAAATAAACACCATCTGTATTGCTATATGCAAGCGAAGGAAACTCCTTGGCTACCAACTTCAAGATCTACCATGCATTTCCTCCTCCTGGCTGCAGGATATAATCTAAAGCTATAACTGTCACTCTCAACGGCTGAGGTGGTTTCAAGAAAAAAAAAAAGCTGACTCAAGTCTATTGAAGAATTCTGGCTTCTAGCATGTTGTTCTCAAGCAAAAGTGCTAGAAATAATTAGTGAAGCTCTACAGAGACAGTGAATTACACATCATTGGTAATGCTACACGCAAGCTAAAGACAATCCCTGGCATCCAACTGTTAGATCTACAATGCATTTCCCCTCTTTGGCATTAGGGTATACAGTAAACCCCCCTCCCGTTCCCTACCCACCCACGAAAAGTGAAATTCCATGAAATAGAAAGTCCCTATTTAAATACACCCTAGGCATGTTTTGTTCACTTTTTAATAGCATTTAAAGGTCTTTAAACACACTTTTAAGCAATAGAAAACACATAAAAAAAGATAGAGAGAGAGAGCAAGAGCATTGTAAAACACAAAAATATTATGCTAACAGTATACTGTACAGTACTAGGGGTGCAACGGATCAAAAAACTCACGGATCGGATCGATCCTCGGATCAGAGCCACGGATCGGATCATTTTCGGATCGGCAAAAAAAAATATATATATCCACGTCATCCCCCCCCCCACTGTAATATCCACAATCTCCCCCAGTAATATCCACAATCTCCCCCCAGTAATATCCACAATCTTCCCCCAGTAATATCCACAATCTTCCCCCAGTAATATCCACAATCTTCCCCCAGTAATATCCACAATCTTCCCCCAGTAATATCCACAATCTTCCCCCAGTAATATCCACAATCTTCCCCCAGTAATATCCACAATCTTCCCCCAGTAATATCCACAATCTTCCCCAGTAATATCCACAATCTCCCCCAGTAATATCCACAATCTTCCCCCAGTAATATCCACTAGACATGTGCATTCGCTTTCGTCCGAATTTCAGGTATTTTCGTTATCGTTTTAACAAACGAAAACGAAAACGAAAATGCAGAATCCGAAAACCGAAAGATCCGACATAAAAAAATGCTTTATTTTCGTTTTCGTTGCAACAACAGTTCGATATAGATAGGAGATTCGACATGAGGCTGACAATAACAATCTGTGTCCATCGAACCTGTGGTCGAATGTGCCCAACCTTAACTCTATTAGTCCAAGATTATTCTACATAGAGAGAAAAGATTTGACATAGAGAGAAAAGATTCAACATAGGAGAGAAAAGATTTGACATTATAGAGAGAAAAGATTCGACATTATAGAGACAAAAGATTCGACATAGGAGAGAAAAGATTCGACATTATAGAGAGAAAAGATTTGACATTATAGAGAGAAAAGATTTGACATTATAGAGAGAAAAGATTCGACATTATAGAGAGAAAAGATTCGACATTATAGAGAGAAAAGATTCGACATTATAGAGAGAAAAGATTCGACATAGAGAGAAAAGATTCGACATTATAGAGAGAAAAGATTCGACATTATAGAGAGAAAAGATTCGACATAGAGAAAAAAGATCGCTGCTGGAATTGGGTGGGGGAAGTAAAATAAAAAAATGATGATGATGAATGTTATTGGCTGATTGTAACCAAAGAGGAGGAGCAGTAAAATAGCTAGAACTAACTTGACAATTCGACATGAACGACGAAGATTCAACGAAGCATCGAAAAACATACAAACATCGAATCTGTCATTGAAGGCTTATGGTGTCTGTTGAAGGTTCTAAGAAGATTCTACGGAGCAGATAAACTGTACGACGCTGCAATCGTACATTTCCGGTCAAATGCTCGGCCCATAGGCTATAGAAGAATTCTAATGTTGGTTGACTAGTAGGGATGAGCTTCGAGTTCGAGTCGAACTCATGTTCGACTCGAACATTGCCTGTTCGCCCGTTCGCCGAACAGCGAACAAATTGGGGTGTTCGAGGCAAATTCGAAAAATCTATGGGAGAAATCTAAAGTGCTAATTATAAAGGCTTATATGCAAGTTATTATCCTAAAAAGTGTTTGGGGACCCGGGTCCTGCTCCAGGGGACATGTATCAATGCAAAAAGAAGTTTTAAAAACGGCCGTTTTTTCGGGAGCAGTGATTTTAAGAATGCTTAAAATGAAAAAATAAAAGTGAAATATTCCTTTAAATTTCGTACCTGGGGGGTGTGTATGATATGCATGTGAAGTGGCGCATGTTTCCCGTGCTTAGAACTGTCCCTGCAAAAAATGTCATTTTTGAAAGAAAAAAAGTCATTTAAAACTGACTCGCGGCTATTAATGAATTGTCGGCTCCCGGCAATACATACAAAAGTCATTGATAAAAAAAAAAAAAAAAGCGTGGGGGTTCCCCAGAATTCAATTACCAGGCCCTTCAGGTCTGGAATGGATATTAAGGGGAACCCCGCCGCAAATAAAAAAAAAAAAATTGACGTGGGTTTCCCCCAAATATCCATTCCAGGCCTTTCAGATCTGGCATGGATTTTAAGGGGAACTCCACCCCAAATTAAAAAAAAAATGGCGTGGAGTCCCCCTAAAAATCCATACCAGACCCCTTATCCAAGCACGCAACCTGGCCGGCCGCAGGGGAAAAGGGGGGGACGAGAGAGCGGCCCCCCTCCCTCCTGAACCGTACCAGGCCACATGCCCTCAACATGGGGAGGATGTCCCCATGTTGATGGGGACAAGGGCCTCATCCCCACAACCCTTGCCCGGTGGTTGTGGGGGTCTGCGGGCGGGGGGCTTATCGGAATCTGGAAGACCCCTTTAACAAAGGGGACCCCCAGATCCCGGCCCCCCCCTATGTGAATTGGTAAGGGGTACATTGTACCCCTACCATTTCACGAAGAAAGCGTAAAAAAATGTTTAAAAAAACACACAAACACCTTGAAAAAGTCCTTTATTTAAAAAAAAAAAAAAAAAAAACATTCCAGCGGTGAAATCCAGTGTCCCGCGGCGATCCCGATGTCCAGCGCTGTCCATCATTGGTTGTGCCTGAGCGGACCTGATGGGGAACTCCCTCTCAGTATTTTAAATGTATAGACCCGCCCCTTCTAAAGTTCCCCATCAGGTCCGCTCAGCGGACGAGATGCAGAACATGAGAAGGGGCGGGTCTATACATGTATTACCAAAGTGAGAGCAGTTCCCCATCAGGTCCGCCCCCTCGGTATGTCGGACCCGCCTACGTCATTGGCTTGAGCGGGGAACTTCCTTCACTATGTAAATTTAAATTACACAGTGAAGGAAGTTCCCCGCTCAAGCCAATGACGTAGGCGGGTCCGACATACCGAGGGGGCGGACCTGATGGGGAACTGCTCTCACTTTGGTAATACATGTATAGACCCGCCCCTTCTCATGTTCCGCATCTGGTCCGCTGAGCGGACCTGATGGGGAACTTTAGAAGGGGCGGGTCTATACACTTAAAACACTGAGAGGGAGTTCCCCATCAGGTCCGCTCAGGCACAACCAATGAAGGACAGCGCTGGACATCGGGATCGCCGCGGGACACTGGATTTCACCGCTGGAATGTTTTTTGGTTTTTTTTTTAATAAAGGACTTTTTCAAGGTGTTTGTGTTTTTTTTTAAAAAAAATTACGCTTTCTTCGTGAAATGGTAGGGGTACAATGTACCCCTTACCAATTCACATAGGGGGGGGCCGGGATCTGGGGGTCCCCTTTGTTAAAGGGGTCTTCCAGATTCCGATAAGCCCCCCGCCCGCAGACCCCCACAACCACCGGGCAAGGGTTGTGGGGATAAGGCCCTTGTCCCCATCAACATGGGGACATCCTCCCCATGTTGAGGGCATGTGGCCTGGTACGGTTCAGGAGGGAGGGGGGGCCGCTCTCTCGTCCCCCCCTCTTCCCCTGCGGCCGGCCAGGTTGCGTGCTCGGATAAGGGGTCTAGTATGGATTTTTAGGGGGACTCCACGCCATTTTTTTTTAAATTTGGGGTGGAGTTCCCCTTAAAATCCATGCCAGATCTGAAGGGCCTGGAATGGATATTTGGGGGAACCCCACGTCAATTTTTTTTTTAATTTGCGGCGGGGTTCCCCTTAATATCCATTCCAGACCTGAAGGGCCTGGTAATTGAATTCTGGGGAACCCCCACGCTTTTTTTTTTTTTTTTTAGCAATGACTTTTGTATGTATTGCCGGGAGCCGACAATTCATTAATAGCCGCGAGTCAGTTTTAAATTACTTTTTTTCTTTCAAAAATGACATTTTTTGCAGGGACAGTTCTAAGCACGGGAAACATGCGCCACTTCACATGCATATCATACACACCCCCCAGGTACGAAATTTAAAAGGAATATTTCACTTTTATTTTTTCATTTTAAGCATTATTAAAATCACTGCTCCCGAAAAAACGGCCGTTTTTAAAACTTTTTTTTGCATTGATACATGTCCCCAGGTCCCCAAACACTTTTTAGGACAATAACTTGCATATTAGCCTTTATAATTAACACTTTAGATTTCGAACGTTCGAGTCCATTGTATTTAATAGGGTTCTAAAGCTCACACTAACATTTTGTCTGTTCGCAGGTTCTGGTGCGAACCGAACAGGGGGGTGTTCGGCTCATCCCTGTTGACTAGTAATAGTAATTAAAAAATATAATTATTACTAGTCATACAATAGAATTCATCTATAGCTTGTAGGCGGTACATTCGACCGGAAATGTACGATTGCAGCGTCGTACAGTTTCGCTGCTCCGTCGAATCTTCTTTGAACATTCGACAGACACCATAAGCCTTCAATGACAGATTCGACCTTAATTAATTCAGATTTTCGGACGAATGCAATTTCTAACGAAAAACGAAATAAATAAAAAAGAATTTCGGGAGTAACTAAATAAATTTATTTTTCTAACGAAAACGAAATTCCGAAACAAAATATTTCAGTGTGCACATGTCTAATATCCACAATCTTCCCCCAGTAATATCCACAATCTCCCCCCAGTAATATCCACAATCTCCCCCCAGTAATATCCACAATCTCCCCCCAGTAATATCCACAATCTCCCCCCAGTAATATCCACAATCTCCCCCAGTAATATCCACAATCTCCCCCAGTAATATCCACAATCTTCCCCCAGTAATATCCACAATCTTCCCCCAGTAATATCCACAATCTCCCCCCAGTAATATCCACAATCTCCCCCCAGTAATATCCACAATCTCCCCCCAGTAATATCCACAATCTCCCCCCAGTAATATCCACAATCTCCCCCCAGTAATATCCACAATCTCCCCCAGTAATATCCACAATCTCCCCCTGTATGTAATATCCACAATCTCCCCCTGTATGTAATATCCACAATCTCCCCCTGTATGTAATATCCACAATCTCCCCCAGTAATGGGCATCTCCCCCACTTGCCAGTCTCTCCCGCCGGCCAGTTCAAATCCACGAGCAGCGAGGGGTGATGACGTCACAAGGCGGCCGCCGCCCCCGGGTGTACCAAGATGGCCGCGGCTCCGGAGCTAGGCCGAAGCCGCGGCCTTTCCTAAGGCCGAGGCCGCGGATCGCGGTGTGTGCCGATCCGAACGGGGTGACCCGTTCGGATCACGGATCGTCACCGATCCGTTGCACCACTATACAGTACTGATTCACCGTTACATAACCGCGAAATATTACTGCGATATCAGAATAAATAGGTCCCAATTAAAATAGCGTGATATACCGGGACCGCAAAAACTGAACCGCGATAGAGCGGGGGTTTACTGTATTCTAAAGCTATAACTGTCACTCTCACTTGGCTCAGACTGAAGACCAACTAACAGAAATAAGAAAAGTTGTGTTTTTGTTAGATAGTGTCTATGTGCTTAGAAAAGGCAGGTCTGGAAATGCCAGGGTCCAAGTACATTGATTAGACAATCGGTCTGTGGTTTTCAAGGTTTGTAGTGGATCAGCTACTGTCGGACATAAAATAACTAACTCTCCATTTTATTTTTGTTCCCTTTTTATATTTTTAGATAAAACTCAGCACACTAGTCACACAGGCTGTTAAATGCATAACAAGAGGTCTCTGTGAGGGCCCTTGCTCTACCAAAACAAGCCTCACTGGCAATCAACATTAACTAGATGTTTCAAGAGCCCTCGCCTAAAAAGGTCTCCTCCAGCTATGCAGCACCAAATCTATTGTCACTGCCTCTAAAACTTCCCGATTAAATTTTGTAGGTTTATGTAAACTAAGCCGATATAGCCAAGCCAGCTGAACTAGTACCTGTTCAACCAGTTAATATACATGTCTGGTGTATCTTCTTCAAACTCTCCCAAGTCATGTTCCCCATACATTTTGAAAATGTTAAAGCACAAGCTAATCAGGTTCTTACGGGCAGATCAACCCCCTAAAATTAAAACTACAGTCCTCGTTTTACAGAAATAAAGGGGAGGTATTGGCTTTCTTCACCCGTTGCAGTACCACCAATTTGTATCCCTCACTAAGGTCATAGACTGGGTGACCCTTGAATAAGTCATGTCACCACTCCCCCTTCAAACACTTCATGGTTCCCCACTTCTGGTTATATGACCATCAAATGCCACCCCTAATAGGAACCACAATAAGTACCATCTAAAATATAAAGTGCATGGTTATAATATTCACTGAACTTTCTGTGGTGACACCATAAGGTAATCAGGGCTTTCCCCCAGGTCTACATTACCTATGTTTTGCCTCTTTATAAATAACAGGGCATTTAGACTAAAGGATTTCCTTCTTGGGTGGAAAATGGCAGTCCATAGTAGCATACAACCATTCCTACCAAATTGGGAGGGAGACCTAGAAAATGTATTCACTACAAAACCAGCCATTTCGCACATAAGGCCTCTACCTTTAGCAGACTGCAGGAAAATGGACATAAGCTATTGACAAGGTGGTATAGGGTCCCTGCGAGACTAAATTGAATACTCCCAAAGGCCGACTCCATATGTTGGAGAGGCAGGGAATCTGAGGGTTCCCTCTTATAACTTTATGGTCATGTCCACAGATAATTCTCTTTTGGCGATAGATATGTGAATTGATTCAGGAACTCACTGTATTATCACTGGATTATCCCCTTAGGCGACAACCCTGCAACCTGCCACCTCCACCTCACATTGATGCCTGGTGATTCAATTATTGAATGCGGCTACAGCCTGCATAGCAGCTAAATGGAAAGATACCTCTGCCCCAGAGTTGGGCAAAGGTTCACAGCAGTAAATGAAAGAATGAAAATGGAACACCCCATTTTGTCTCTCATACAGCAAGATGAAAGGTTTAGAAAGATGTGGTTCTATTGGACAAAGTTTAACTTTTTACCTAAATATAAGGAGATTCAAATGGTCAATTGCTTTCAGTTGAGTCTGGTAAAGGTAAAGAACAAATTACAGCCAGCTCCTCTGTTCTAACAATCTCGCCTACACTGTGTAATTGTTATATTAAAAACAATGCCTGCAAATACCTTATCTTTGCTCTTTCATGGCCATTACGTGAGCTCCAGCTCTTCTATTCCTCTGATCTACAGGATGCAGAGGGAGGGGCCAAGGAGTTCCCCTTCCAACGTCAGTCGGAAAGATCACGTGACCGCTGTGACCGGCCAGAAGAGATAAATAATAAGGTATTTGCAGTCTTCATTAAATTACTATGACAGAGGAGCTGCCTGTAATTGTTTTTTACTTTTACTGCACATACCAATAGTGGCAAGAGGGAGACTGAGAGGGGGAGTGACACCCACAGAAGCTGACAGGCAGGGAGGGAGAGAGGAGAGCTGCGGATGACTGAGGCACGTAAACTGACTACGGTAATCAGGGCTCAGCAGCCATGATTATCGTGGTCAGCACACAGAGGGGGACACAGGAACAGGCAGGATCAACCATGTTTTTTACAGCTTAAGAGAGGGGCAGATTAGACAGCACAAGCACTGTACTGTTTAATGTGCTATAAGTGAACAGGAGCTCTCTTTTTTTTTTTTATGGTACAACCACTTTAATGCTGTGCTTGGCATACCCCTCTTTCGTTTCTTTCAGCCATTTTCCAACTACTTTTAGCACTAATAACGGTTTATCCATTCCTCCCAACCCCCTCCTCACCCTTTCCCACTCTATTGACCTCTGTCCTAAATTAAACCCTGCCGAGGTATCACAAGCACGTCTCAGAAGGAATGAGCGAACACCATGTACACTAACCCTTTTTCGTCAACGTTCACAGTGAAGAGATAAAATAGATTTTCATAAACAATGGTACAAAACATAAAAAAGGCTGTTTCCCATGTTTCCATTGTATGCACTTCACACTAGCACAATAGAAGAAGACAATCTGACATATAGGTCATGCTTGACTGTCTGTTCCCATTCACAACAGTTACAACAGGTGACATACTGTTGGTGAAAGTCAGCTAGAGAAAAGGGTCAACATGTTCCGTTTACACAGTAATTGCAGATAAGCTGAACAAAATATGTGAAATGTTAGGCAAGATTTTGTTAAGTGTTTACTGCCCTGCAAAAATGTTATCTACATAAAAATTTATAATCACAATAGAAGATTATCTAAAAACTGCGACATTTCCATTGCTAAGCTACACATTACTCTCTGCATCTGCAAATTGTTTGTGAACATTCTGTGATTATGTATTTGTTCAGAACAGTATGTTGTATGAATAGTACATTGTTCACCTGAACATATGCATCATTTTGTACTTGCGTTTATCAAGCAGTTACAGTAATTTGAACATTTGCAGCTGTACACAAAGCAGAAAATGGAAATACACAAAATGTGCCCTCAGGAATATCCTTACTAGTGAAATCTAAATTGTAACACCACTCAGTAAAATAAAACATTTAGCTGCATGGGGCCGCAAATAAAAAACACAATGATTTTAGTCACTATCCAACAATTACATACAATTTCGGCACTGGCGTCACCTCAATACTTTCCATCCTCATTTAATCTTTAACTGTTCTACAGTTTCTACAACCTTCGATGCTAGAGATGCCATCCAACCACATAAAAAATAAATACTAAGCCGAGGCTTCAAATCACATATTTATCCAGTCTAAGGCCTCTTGCATTTGGGCGTCTTTGCCCATACAATGTAAAATGTCTTTCCCCTGCCCTATAAACCCAGGTGCAGCGTATAGCCTCCCATAGACAAGTTGTTTAGTTTTTTGCATACGCCCGTACACTATACTTATTTTTACGACAGCACTGGTGAATAACCAAGTACTGCCACACACTGCCATCCAGTTCCGCTTAGGACCGCCTGTAAAAGTCTATGAGAGGATGCAAAATGCATTGGCTTGATGCTGTACTCAGTGGTACTGACATAAAAGGGGTTGTAAAGCTTCAGGTTTTTTCACCTTAATGTATCCTATGCATTAAGGTAAAAAAACATCTGATGCTTACAAGCCCCCCCCCTTTTACTTACCTGAGCCGTCGAAAGTCCCTTGTCGTGAACGCGCTGGCTTCTCGGCTGGGCTTCTCAGCTCATTCATTGGCTGATTGATAGCAGCGCAGCCATTGGCTCCCGCTCCTGTCAATCAAATCAATGGACGCGGCGCGCCGGGGCCGAGCGATACAATCGGCGGCTATGGTCACCGACTGTATCAAACGGGAGCACGCCCGCAAGCTAACACCCTTGGGAGAGCGCTTCTCAGAACAGGGGTTAGCTGATGTGATGAGGAGCCGAGACAGCAGCCGAGAGACCCCAGAAGACGAGGATCGGGGCCACTCTGTGCAAAACGAACTGCACAGTGGAGATAAGTATGACATGTTTGTTATTTTAAAACAAAAAAAAATGGAACCTTTACTAACCCTGCATGCATTGAATGACCAAAGCTCAGAAAGCAGGCTTCTTGTGTTCCAGGCATTGATTCCTGGGTACATATGACTATACACTCATGAATTTCCTTTGGTTAGCCTGAAGGCTAAATGAGAGAAATCTAAGGCCCCATGCACACGAGACGCTGTTATTTGCTGTTGAACGCGCGTTCAGAGGCAGTTGGACGCTTTTTTCAACTGCCCCTGAACCCATTCAATGTTATCCTATGTGTCCATGCACACACTCTCGTTTTTTGGCGTTTACAAGCAGTTGCGTTTAACCTCGTTTTTTCAGAAGCAAAAAAATGGGTTCAGACGCAAAAGTTTTCCACGTTTCAGACGCTAAACGCTGCTAAACGCGGCTAAACGCGGTACCGGCGTTTTTCCGCGTTTGCGTTTATAAGCGTTTTTAAAGGTGACCTATTTTTTAACATTAGAAATCTCAAAAATGATGGCAAATGATGAAAAACTATTAAAAAATATAAAAGAAAACTGTAATTGCTTGCATTGCATTGTGGACAATCCACAACTTGTGGCAGGTAACGTGGCAAGTGGACAATCCAAAGCTTGTGGCAGGTAACGTGGCCAGTGGAAATCAACAACTTGTGTCAGGTGACGTGGCCAGGTGACGTGGTCAGTGGACAATCCACAACTTGTGGCAGGTGACATGGCCAGGTGACGTGGCAGGTAACGTGGCCAGGTGACGTGGCACGTGATGTGGCCAGGTGACGTGGCAAGTGGACAATCCACAACTTGTGGCAGGTGACGTGGCTAGGTGACGTGGCAGGTAACGTGGCCAGGTGACGTGGCCAGGTGACGTGGCATGTGGCATGTGACGTGGCAAGTGGACAATCCACAACTTGTGGCAGGTGACGTGGCCAGGTGATGTGGCAAGTGGACAATCCACAGCTTGTGGCAGGTAACGTGGCAAGTGGACAGTCAACAACTTGTGTCAGGTGACGTGGCCAGGTGACATGCCCAGTGGACAATCCACAACTTGTGGCAGGTGACGTGGCCAGGTGACGTGGCAGGTGACGTGGCCAGGTGACGTGGCAGGTGACGTGGCAAGTGGACAATCCACAACTTGTGGCTAGGTGACGTGGCCAGGTGACGTGGCTAATGGACAATCCACAACTTGTGGCAGGTGAAGTGGCTAGGTGACGTGGCCAGGTGACGTGGCATGTGGCATGTGACGTGGCAAGTGGACAATCCACAACTTGTGGCAGGTGACGTGGCCAGGTGACATGGCCAGTGGACAATCCACAACTTGTGGCAGGTGAAGTGGCTAGGTGACGTGGCAGGTAACGTGGCCAGGTGACGTGGCAAGTGGACAATCCACAACTTGTGGCAGGTGACGTGGCCAGGTGATGTGGCAGGTAACGTGGCCAGGTGACGTGGCAGGTGACGTGGCCAGGTGACGTGGCAGGTAACATGGCCAGGTGACGTGGCAAGTGGACAATCCACAACTTGTGGCAGGTGACGTGGCCAGGTGACACGTGATGTGGTCAGGTGATGTGGCAAGTGGACAATCCACAACTTGTGGCAGGTGACGTGGCTAGGTAACGTGGCCAGGTGATGTGGCCAGGTGACGTGGCAGGTGACATGGCAAGTGGACAATCCACAACTTGTGGCAGGTGATGTGGCTAGGTGACGTGGCCAGGTGACGTGGCTAATGGACAATCCACAACTTGTGGCAGGTGACGTGGCTAGGTAACGTGGCCAGGTGACGTGGCAGGTGACGTGGCAAGTGGACAATCCACAACTTGTGGCAGGTGACGTGGCTAGGTGACGTGGCCAGGTGACGTGGCTAATGGACAATCCACAACTTGTGGCAGGTGAAGTGGCTAGGTGACGTGGCCAGGTAACGTGGCCAGGTGACGTGGCCAGGTGACGTGGCAAGTGGACAATCCACAACTTGTGGCAGGTGACGTGGCTAGGTGACATGGCAGGTAACGTGGCCAGGTGACGTGGCCAGGTGACGTGGCAGGTGATACGCTAAATACAAGTACACTGCGGCTCTCTCAGCTGCTGCTACTCACTCTGGTCTCACAAACTGGCTGAAATGGTTAAAATTTACTGTTTTTTGAGCTTAGGGAGGGTCTTATGATGAAACGCTTATAAACGCAAACGCGGTAAAACGCCGCTAAACGCCAATAAACGCGGCTGCAAACGCGGCCAAACGCGCGTTTTTAAACGCCGGTTTCAGCGTTTAAAAACGTGTGTTCAGCAGAGTTTGCACCTGCGTCTCGTGTGCATGGGGCCTAAGGCCCCATGCACACGAGACGCAGGTGCAAACTCTGCTGAACACACGTTTTTAAACGCTGAAACCGGCGTTTATAAACGCGCGTTTTGCCGCGTTTGCGGCCGCGTTTAGCGGCGTTTAACCGCGTTTGCGTTTATAAGCGTTTCATCATAGACCCTCCCTAAGCTCAAAAAACAGTAAATTTTAACCATTTCAGCCAGTTTGTGAGACCAGAGTGAGTAGCAGCAGCTGAGAGAGCAGCAGTGTACTTGTATTTAGCGTATCACTTGCCACATCATCTGCCACAAGTTGTGGATTGTCCACTTGCCACGTCACCTGGCCACGTCACCTGCCACAAATTGTGGATTGTCCACTTGCCACGTCACCTTGCCACATCACGTGCCACGTCACCTGCCACAAGTTGTGGATTGTCCACTTGCCACGTTACCTGGCCACGTCACCTGGCCATGTTACCTGCCACGTCACCTGGCCACGTTACCTGCCACGTCAGCTGGCCACGTCACCTGCCACAAGTTGTGGATTGTCCACTTGCCACGTCACCTGCCACGTCACCTGGCCACGTCACCTGCCACAAGTTGTGGATTGTCCACTTGCCACGTCACCTGGCCACGTCACCTGCCACAAGTTGTGGATTGTCCACTTGCCACGTCACCTGGCCACGTCACCTAATGTTACCTGCCCACATTACCTGCCACGTCATCTAGCCACGTCACCTGCCACAAGTTGTGGATTGTCCACTTTCCACGTCACCTGGCCACATCACGTGCCACATCACCTGCCACAAGTTGTGAATTGTCCACTTGCCACATCACCTGCCACGTCACCTGGCCACGTCACCTGCCACAAGTTGTGGATTGTCCACTTGCCACGTCACCTGGCCACGTTACCTGCCACGTCACCTGCCACGTCACCTGCCACGTCACCTGGCCACGTCACCTGCCACAAGCTGTGGATTGTCCACTTGCCACGTCACCTGGCCACGTCACCTGGCCACATCACCTGACACAAGTTGTTGATTGTCCACTTGCCACGTTACCTGCCACAAGTTGTGGATTGTCCACAATGCAATGCAAGCAATTACAGTTTTCTTTTATATTTTTTAATAGTTTTTCATTTGCCATCATTTTTGAGATTTCTAATGTTAAAAAATAGGTCACCTTTAAAAACGCTTATAAACGCAAACGCGGCAAAACGCCGGTACCGCGTTTAGCCGCGTTTACCAGCGTTTAGCGTCTGAAACGTGAAAACTTTTGCGTCTGAACCCATTTTTTTGCTTCTGGAAAAACGAGGTTAAACGCAACTGCTTGTAAACGCCAAAAAACGAGAGTGTGTGCATGGACACATAGGATAACATTGAATGGGTTCAGGAGCAGTTGAAAAAAGCGTCCAACTGCCTCTGAACGCGCGTTCAACAGCAAATAACAGCGTCTCGTGTGCATGGGGCCTAAGAGATTCCTCTATCTACGCTGTGGCTATTGTATTCTGATTGAATGCAGGTGCTGTTCAGCAACATTTTTTTTGCCTGGCTCCATTGATTTTTAAATTGAATGATGTTGGGCAGAGTGATGCCAACAGAGCCACCATCTGATCACATTTTGCTTGGTTCATCAGTAACCAGCCAAGACTCATTCAGGCCAGTTTGAGAGATGGGTAAAACCCATGTGTCTTTTTTTTTTCCACCATATGTATTTTATTGGGGAGATTTCCACTCACTTCCTGTTCCATAGCCACCACATCACAGTAGAAATCCCACCAAAATGAGTGAAATCCAGTAATAAAAGAGCTAGTGTCCCCATTGGTAGTTTTCCCCTCTAACTGTTCGAATGACCACTCAAAATGTGGGTCCGTTTTTTACTTTCACTCTTCGTGATAACAAACTAATTGAGAGGGTGAATAATCAGGAATGGGGAAACAGAAAGCAATAAAAAAGGTATTCCTATCTCATTTCTCTCTATCCAAAACCTCTTCTTCTGGGGTCCCCCGCTTTCCATGGTAGCACCCATGTGTGCTCGCTTACGAACCGCCCTGTCTGCATTTATTAAACACAGAGCGGATGGCTTGCCCCCCCCCCCCCCCTGTTCGGCACAGCATTTGATAGACAGCAGCAGGAGCCAATGGCGGCTGCTTCTGCTATCAATCTGCCCAGGGAGGAGGGAGACAGGAGGGAGCCGCTGATCTCATGCATATCACTGGATTGGATCAGGCAAGTATAAGGGAGGGGAGGGGGGGGGGGCTGGGGGAGATTTTGCAGCACAGAAGGTTTTTCACCTTAATGCATAGAATGCATTAAAGGTGAAAAAACCTTAAGGCTTTAGAACCACTTTAGCTGGTTTTCTGCAGTGATTAGCCATAAAATGTGATCTGATCCTCATCAAGTCACAACAATAGACAAACACAATGTGCCTGGCATTATTGGCAGCCCTTCATTATCAGCTTAATCAGATAGTGTTTGTCTATTCTTGTGACCAAGATGAGTAATGGGTCACATTTTATGGCAAATTACTGCATTAAGCAGCCCTCAGACAGACAAGCAACGACAGCAATGAGAGACAATCGGGTTTCGGTGCACTGCATAGCAATGGCAATGTTAACACTGGGAGCTTGCTGAAAAAAGAAAAGCAGATAACAAGAATAGTAATGTACTTGTTAGTGTGCTGAAGCTCATACCATTGTCCAATCAGAATACTGGAAACAGATCAATACCAAAGTATAAAATACTTGTGTAGCGGGGGTTTAAATTTAGGGGGATACACCTGGGTGGTAGTATGACCCAGGTGTGTATAAATCATGAAAGGATTTAGACCATTGTTAATTCGTGGAGGACTTGGTGGTGTACTGTGCTCCTTGGCCTGTGGGTGGCGGGGTTCCCACAGGCCTAAGGTAGATTCACTGCCGCAGTGCTGGCCTTTTTGTCCCTTTCCGGCGATGGTGCGGCAGGGGCGGGGAACCTGCCGTGACGTCGCGGGAGGAGATAAAGGGGAGAGACGCCCTCGCCACGAGGTCTTTTTCCTGCATCGCGCACCCAGGCACCTTCGGCCTGGGTGCGGGCGGTTCGGAGTTCCGGTCCAGGCGCCCTAGGCCTGGCCGGAGCGGAGTTGGCGTCCATCCCAGGCACCTTCAGCCTGGGGTGAGGTACTAAACCAGAGGCCTGGGGCTCAGTGACTTCGACTGGGTCCCGCGAGGGCGGAGGAGTCCGAGGGTCCCTGAGGTGGATGGGGCCCAAGTCTGAGGTGAGGAGGCCGGGGAGGTCACCCGTCCGGAGAGTCCGGAGCAGCATCAACCCGGTGACGGATGGGCCTCCGGTAACTCCCTTGGAGGGACGTCTCCCCCTGACAGGGGCCGCAACGCAACGAAGGTACTCCTATCTACATTCTTTTGAGTCGCTGGTAGAGACTCACAAGTTCTAAGTTCTCTCTAGCCAAGGCTATAGTAACCGCTGGTGAAACCACAGTGGTTTAGCGTACAATCAGGATAGTGCCTCGACCTGCTCACCCCACCGTATTGAACTGTTATTGGGTCTCAACCAGTTGGCTGGTAAAGAACTGTTTGATTGTGAGTGTGACAATAAAACAAGAGTTGGACCCTAATCGGTGTGTGGTACTCTGGTTAATGGGAGCAAAGGGAAGTGTCAGCACAGCAAGACTTGGTCCTTAACTGAAACGCACAGGCCCGAGGAAAAGAATTGGTACTGGCCCTCACCTCACCCACTGCCATGGGGAGGACATGGGCCGTAGCGCATCTCACCCTCACATACGAAATACCCCTGGACAAAGAAGATGGAGTGAGGGCGCTACACTTGCAAAACAAATATATTGATATAAAAAGAAATTAGAAAAAAAAAAAGAAAAGCAGCCAGGGGAATTCATAAAGTGCGGCTTTGACACTCTTTGAAATATCAACATGCCTCCGCATAAGAAATTTCTGTGCAACAGATTGATGTACCTTGGATTGATGAAATGCATGAATTTGGGACATGCACCGCGTGCGGAGGCGTCCTGAGACTGGATCTCCCCTCCCACCACTGCTGCCGTCACACATTGGTTCACCATCAGGTCTGCTCCTCTTGTAATTGACAGCAGGAAATGGATCCACAGCCAATAGACAGCCTGTTTTTGTCTATGGTACCCACCAATTGGCTGCGGTCAATCTTAAGGAGAGAGCGGACCCAATGGCAGCCTAGTGTCTCAACCAGTAGTCAGCTGTGAAGCTCATTGTGTCCTTAACAACCAGTGACAAGTGGGAAGAGGAGGAGGCAACGACAGTAAACATGCCACCTCCTGCATTGCGTACAGACACCGACACTCTGCTTGTCACTGTATGCCAAGTTAGGGGAGGACTGAATTACCTCCAGTTTTCTTATCTACGAACTGGAGGTCATTTTTTTATTAATTGGTGCAGTAATAGCAATAAAAAAAGTTGCAACACTAGAAGTGAGACTGCCTAAACTTTAGCTAAAGTATTATGAGACGATCCTACTCTTATCCAACAGTACCACAAACTAGATAGCAAAATCTGAGATAGTGAAGTAGGTCAAACGAACATGCAAGTGATATACGGTAGTTATCAATTCAAAAGCGTGACAGAAATCGCCACCTCCACACAAATATAATGTAATTGCCCCAAACATACAGACCTCTCTGCATATACAGAGGTCAGTGTACACTTTAGGAGAATTCAACCACAGGTCAGGAAACGTCCATAGTGGTAATAGCAAAAAAAAAAACACAGAGCAGTGTAAAAAGATAATTACTCCAATAAGTGTAACACTGTTCTTATTAAAAACAACTGATCAAACAATAAAAAAAAATTATATTTATTAATCACATAAGAACGCTGTCTTCCATACAAAGCAGACCACGTGTATCGTTTGTACACGTAGCTCCATCCAACGCGTTTCGTTCAAAAGGATGCCATCAGAGGCTCAGTAATATTGCCACTTTGAAATACCTGAACTGGTGCAGTAACCGGATCTGGTGTACATGTTGGTAAGGCTACCAAAACAGGCAAGATATTTTTTTTTAATCTGGTGCAGAACAGATCCATACTACCCGAAAATGTACCTTTTATTGAATTCCCCAAGTAAGTTGTACCATATCCTGACTTTTTACATTTCTTTTTATACCAAATCGTATGTATGCAGCAAATGTATTACTCTCCGATGTCTCACTCTGCTGTGCTTTCTCTTTTTTTCTTTAACAAAAATATGATGGAGGAAAAAAAATAATTATATACCGGTAATCTTAAAATAGAAGCAGATGCCTTCGCAATGGACTCTAGTTCAAACTGGTGTTGTTTTAATTCACAATACAAAGGACAGAGAAAAACTTACTGAAGAAAGCCAGCATGAAGATTCCATCATTTCCCACTCTTAACTGGTCAGCGTCGCTGAAGTCATCCCGCGGAGGATATTCTTCTTCCTGAGAGAAGAAATGAAACAAATTTATGTATACAAATGCACGTTCCCTTCTGACTTATGGTAATCAAAAATAAAGCAACGCATTTCTCATGTTAAATTTCCTTAATAAAAAGGGATGAAACGCAGCAGCATATTTGCAATGCACAGTATTTATAACAAAATAAGATTCTTGGATCTCCAATAATAGCAATTTAACACTACTGAAGACGTGACAGCGAGATGTGTCAAATTCAATCGTAAGGTGAGGCAAGAGCTGGGAACTCTGGTATAGCGTTCACTATAGTATGTGACAGATATGCAAGAAACAAGAAATCCATAACTGATTAACTATTCCCCTACAGTGTATGTATAGCCATACCTTTTCTGGCTGGTCATGTGACATTTTGGGGACTTCTTCCTCTTCCCCGTGGTAACTGGTCTACGTCTTATACTTACCTGCTGCGTGCAATGATAGTGTAAAGTGTATTAGCAGATTTAGAAACACTAACCAATACCTTCAGCTATCACTTCTTAAGCAGTTACAGCAACTGTTTTGTTCCTTATGGGATAAAGATTTCTCACCCCTCTAATGTAGGGGTCTCCAATCTTTCTAAATAGGGGGCCAGTTTTAGACTTTAGGGAGGCCGGACTGTGGCCACTAAATGTAGCCGACGTCAGCAGGAAAAAAAAAACACCACACTATCTTTGGTGTCAGTGGGAGGAGTTGTGCGCCCCATCGTTGGGGTCAGTGGGAGGAGTTGTGCGCCCCATCGTTGGGGTCAGTGGGACGAGTTGTGCGCCCCATCGTTGGGGTCAGTGGGACGAGTTGTGCGCCCCATCGTTGGGGTCAGTGGGACGAGTTGTGCGCCCCATCGTTGGGGTCAGTGGGACGAGTTGTGCGCCCCATCGTTGGGGTCAGTGGGACGAGTTGTGCGCCCCATCGTTGGGGTCAGTGGGACGAGTTGTGCCCCATCGCTGGGCCCAATTGTTAGTGTTATTGGAAGGAATTGTGCTCCATTGTTGGTGTCATTGGGAGGAATTGTGCCCCTTCACTGGTCTCAGTGGAGAAGAATTATGCCACATTGTTGGCATCAGTGGATAAAATAGTGCCCCACGGGCCAGATAAAAGCAAGCCAAGGACCACATCTGGCCCTCGGGCCTGCAGTAGGGAGACCACTACTCTAATGGCTACATCTACAAGACAGCTTGTTCTGTTGAAAAACAACAGACCTACTGGCTCGATCCCCAGGTGAAAATAAAAGAAGGAAAGCCTAGAAAATAAAATGAATGCAGCCCAATGTAGTCACACCATCTATGAAATGGTAAGGCAAAATATAATAAATGCTTTTTGGTTTTAATACCGCTTTAAGCAAAACATGCAGTTCAAACCAAAAGTATGACAAAACCCTACAGTAAAAATCTTAGCATGAAGGGGCAATGACGATGTATATATTTGTTCTGGTAAGTACTTGCTTTAAATTGCCAGCAAGCGACTTGCACAGTTCAGCAGCATGGAGAGCGAAGGAATGAGTCTAAATATGACAAAACACCTCTGCAGTAAGAAACGGCCTGTAAGCGCTCAGCATTGACAGCATAATCACCGGAAATGGCAATGCACTCCCGTTCCTAGGTATGAGCGGGGATGATGAATGATTAATGGGCTGCAATTTTCCCAATATGAAGTAATCTTGGTAAAATAGCTCAAGTAGGGTCAGGTGAGCAAATTCATTTACTATTAAAATGTAAGGGATTGTGTGGGAAAGAGAAAACTACAAAAAAAGCGCAAAATTCTTCAAAACATGCTTTAGCGTGAACATTGTGTGTTTATTACCTACATTGTATGAACAAAGGCTAGGCTTATGAAGTACAAATCACAACGCTTGTTTATTTTCAAGAGGCTGTACAGACAAGAACAGCATTAGTAGTGCATGCAGAAGTGCCGGCTATTGTGTGAAGTGCCTGTTAATGTGTTTTTATGAAGTCTCTTCTCCGGGCCGATGAGCATTTTGCCATAACTCGCCACACTCATCACAAGTGATGTACAGTCATGCACAGTATGTCACAGAGAGGCAATCGGAAATAATGGGCGATAAACTCAATAACCTAACCTGCCGCTTTCATTTGCAGAGTATATGTTTACAGATTTTCCCACACAATCCAAGCATAAAACACAATCTGGATGGGCAGACCATGGCTGCCAGAGAAAGAACCCCATCTTTATTTTGTCGACTGCAGAAAAAGAAAGCTGCAATTTCACAAAACACACACAAAAGTCGTCCCCCCCCCCCCCCCCACCAAAAAAACAAAAAAAAGCTCTGGGTGAAGGAAAAATGCACGACTATTGCAAGGGTTAAATGCTCATTTAGGCCTGGGGGGGGCTGCAAAAAAGCAGTTTTACTTACCTACGCGCTCTTCAAACTGCACAACGAGTCCCCCACAGTCTCGATTGTCATCAAGCCCAATGCAGCTCCTATACCCCTGCATTGGTCATGAGGATATGGATAAACTGTCCAGAGCTGGAGCATAGGGGAGCAGAGGAGATTGCTGGCTGCTGAGGGAGTGGAGAAACATCTAGACCTAAATAATCACTTAAAGAGGAAGTAAACAGCACCAGCGTTTCTTCTTTTTTTTTTAAACCCTGCAAAGTAAAGGCATAATGTGCTAGTATGCATCGCATACTAGCACATTATGAAATACTTACCTTAGAACGAAGCCCTGCACCGTGCTGTGAGCTCTGACAGACGCTTTCATCTTCACCCGGTCTTCCCTCTGGGTTTGCATCCTACGGCCGTCTGATTGACCGCACCACAATGATGTCACTCCCACGCATACACACAGGAGTCACAGACCACGGCACAGGAGCTCTGAAGATATGGCACAGGTATACCGTCCCTTCAGAGCACATGGGCTGGTGACATCACCGGCTGCATGAAGTGTGAAGATCTCCGAAACCATGAAGGTTTAGGAGATATTCATAGTACCTACAAAGTAAGCTTTATTATAGTCTTACCTGTAGCTACAAGGAGACAGAATGGGTTTACAACAACTTTAAGGGCTCATGTACACAGGGCAGCTGAAAACCACTTCTGAACACTGGAAACTTGACAGCTGGAAACTGACGGTGAAAACTTCCATTTTACAGATTTTACATGCCGAGTTTGTGCGAGTTTAGCAGCGGTTAAAAGCATTTGAAGTTAGAACTGTTTATAAAGATAACCTCAGGAGACCCTCCCAAATGGCCACAATGCATAAAAAACAAGTAATTTATTAACAATTTCAGCCATTCTGTGAGAAATGAGAGAGCAGTTTGCTTGTAGATGTCTTATTTTTTATGAATCCCATCATAAACATGTGTGAGGAAATGCTCCTGATGTTGCCATTTGCTGAGGCTCTGAAGACATAGAAAATTGCGTGAGAGGTTCATCGCTACTGGACTCATCTATTGATGCAGGGAACAGCATGTGGTGAAATGTGTTTTTCAAAATTTTTATATGTTCAAAAAATATCAGAAATGTTTAACGCTTATAAAAACGCAAACACGCATAAACACAGTTTACCGCGGTGCGGTTACAAGCATTTGGTGTTTGAAATGCCAGTAAACTGCAGAATGTAATTTTTCTGCTTTCAAAAAACCACCTGTAACCTCAGCTGCCTGTAAACTACTATAAATGACTAAGTGCACACATAAGATAGCAGAGGGAGGATCTCCTCAGTATCTTAAGGCCCCATGCACACGAGATGCTGTTATTTGCTGTTGAACGCGCGTTCAGAGGCAGTTGGACGCTTTTTTCAACTGCCCCTGAACCCATTCAATGTTATCCTATGTGTCCATGCACACACTCTCGTTTTTTGGCGTTTACAAGCAGTTGCGTTTAACCTCGTTTTTCCAGAAGCAAAAAAATGGGTTCAGACGCAAAAGTTTTCCACGTTTCAGACGCTAAAGGCGGCTAAACGTGGTACCGGCGTTTTGCTGCGTTTAGCCGCGTTTTTAAAGGTGACCTATTTTTTAACATTAGAAATCTCAAAAATGATGGCAAATGATGAAAAACTATTAAAAAATATAAAAGAAAACTGTAATTGCTTGCATTGCATTGTGGACAATCCACAACTTGTGGCAGGTAACGTGCAAGTGGACAAAAACTTGTGTCAGGTGACGTGGCCAGTGGACAATCCACAACTTGTGGCAGGTGACGTGGCAAGTGGACAATCAACAACTTGTGGCAGGTGACGTGGCCAGGTGACGTGGCCAGTCCACAACTTGTGGCAGGTGACGTGGCAGGTGACGTGGCCAGTGGACAATCCACAACTTGTGGCAGGTGACGTTGCCAGGTGACGTGGCCAGGTGATGTGGCAGGTGACGTGGCAGGTGACGTGGCAAGTGGACAATCCACAACTTGTGGCAGGTGACGTGGCCAGGTGACGTGGCAGGTAACGTGGCCAGGTAACGTGGCCAGGTGACGTGGCAGATAACATGGCCAGATGACGTGGCCAGGTGACGTGGCAAGTGGACAATCCACAACTTGTGGCCAGGTGACGTGGCAAGTGGACAATTCACAACTTGTGGCAGGTAACGTGGCACGTGATGTGGCCAGGTGACGTGGCAAGTGGACAATCCACAACTTGTGGCAGGTGACGTGGCCAGGTGACGTGGCAAGTGGACAATCCACAACTTGTGGCAGGTGACGTGGCCAGGTGACGTGGCAGGTAACGTGGCCAGGTGACGTGGCAAGTGGACAATCCACAACTTGTGAATAAATGGAAATCAAAAATGCGCCCTATTGATATCCCCACTGCGCTTCAGAATAAAAAATAATAAATGTCCAATGATGAATATATTAGGTAACTATGTACACTTAGGCACACTGGTACCAATATATACACCCAAATATAAAGTGTATCTATAATGCTGCCACCTTAAATGGTGAAACTGTGTACAATATAATAATAATGATGATTAAGTCCAACGTGACGAAACATGTCGGGGCGTGGCTACACTTCGATCGTTTGAGTACTTGAACTATCGTTAAGGAGTGACGTGTGACGTGTTACGCATCCAACCACAGTAGGAAGCGAGGGATCGCATATGAGAAGCGAGCGGTGAGAGCGTTCATATTAGAATTGATCACTGCTGATCTTGGGTCCGCCGTGACCATCCTTCACTGGCTGTAGTATTCTGGATGTTTTTGGTGTGCATTACGGCTTGCTTTCATGATTTTCTTGTGAGTGTAACTTTTGAAGGTTTTTTTATTTATTAAACTGGTTTTACGATATCAAACTATTGTGCACCTTATTTTTTGTTACACATATACGGAGCCACCTGGAGGACACTCTATGAAGTGCATCATCTGGTTGTCCATTGAAAAGAGTGTTGCTTTGCTTGCACGCCGAACACGCGAGTGTGAGGCATATTTTTGTGGTGAGTGTTTTATCTGAAGGGAGAGGTCTCACTGAACACTTGGGTGTGGTGGAAGAAATGAAGATTGAAGACACTGACTATTAATTTATGAACTTTAAACACTATTGTCACTTTATGCACGGGTTCTTGTTGATTTATAGTTACTGGATTTATTCATTAATTTCAGTTATAATGTGATTCACATTCACTGGAGTAGTTTATGTATTTAGTTACATGTTTATGCGCCACTTATAATAATATGTTTTCGCTTTAGATCATCATTATTATTATATTGTACACAATCCACAACTTGTGGCAGGTGACGTGGCCAGGTGACGTGGCAGGTGACGTGGCAAGTGGACAATTCACAACTTGTGGCAGGTGACGTGGCAGGTAACGTGGGCAGGTAACATGGCCAGGTGACGTGGCCAGGTGATGTGGCAAGTGGACAATCCACAACTTGTGGCAGGTGACGTGGCCAGGTGAAGTGGCACGTGATGTGGCCAGGTGACGTGGCAAGTGGACAATCCACAACTTGTGGCAGGTGACGTGGCTAGGTGACGTGGCCAGGTGACGAGGCAAGTGGACAATCCACAACTTGTGGCAGGTGATGTGGCAAGTGACACGCTAAATACAAGTACACTGCTGCTCTCTCAGCTGCTGCTACTCACTCTGGTCTCACAAACTGGCTGAAATGGTTAAAATGTTCTGTTTTTTGAGCTTAGGGAAGGTCTATGATGAAACGCTTATAAACGCAAACGCGGTAAAACGCCGCTAAACGCGGCCGCAAAACGCGCGTTTTTAAACGTCGGTTTCAGCGTTTAAAAACGTGTGTTCAGCAGAGTTTGCACCTGCGTCTCGTGTGCATGGGGCCTAAGGCTTAAAGGGGTTGTAAAGGTTTGTTTTTTATTTTCTAAATAGGTTAATTTAAGCTAGTGCATTGTTGGTTCACTTACCTTTTCCTTCGATTTCCCTTCTAAATGTTTTTTTTCTTTGTCTGAATTTCTCACTTCCTGTTCCTCCTCAGTGAGCTTGCCCCCATCATCCGAGCCGTTCTGTGGGGGTTAGTCAGCGTGCTCGCCCCCTCTCTTGGGACTACATCCCTGCAGGGAGACGCTGTGAACGTTTACAGCGTCTCCCCGCAGGGATGTAGTCCCAAGGGAGGGGGCGAGCACGCTGACTAACCCCCACAGAACGGCTCGGATGATGGGGGCAAGCTCACTGAGGAGGAACAGGAAGTGAGAAATTCAGACAAAGAAAAAAAAGATTTAGAAGGAAAAGGTAAGTGAACCAACAATGCACTAGCTTAAAGGAACCTATTTAGAAAAAAAAACGAACCTTTACAACCCCTTTAATGTACACGGGACGTTTTTCACGGAGCGCCACCTCCCTGAAATGAGTTTTTGCAGGCTGGGATGTCTGTAAACGCGAGTTTATCAGCTGCAGTGTACATGAGGCCTACCCCTTGCCAACTACAATGGAGGGTTTTTACTTTCCTCACAGATCGATTTTTTGCATGGCATACAGGCACTTGCTAGAAATTAACAAAAAAAAAAAAAAAAACACATTTTAAATGAATGCAGTAATCACGTGACATTTTGGCAACTTGGTTGCCAAAAATACAGTTCAAATCCATACAATAGAGCGGTCTTACTTGCTGAAGGATTTGCATTTCTGATCATCCAGGCCTGAAATTTACATTACTGTACAGCCATGACTGGTGAGCAGACATTTCTCTGCTACAGTTAAAGACTAAAGCCTAGTACACTTGGGCCAGATGGCATCAGCGGGTTCAACAGAAACCAGACAACATTTGGCCCCAGTGTACTGCGAAAAACGAAAAAAATAAAAAAAATACTGGTGTACGAGGCTTAAGGCCTTGTGCACACAGGACATTTAAAAAAAAAAAAAAAAAAAAGCCAGCGCTGCTGCCAGGAAAAAGCAGCGTTAAAAACACGCCGTTAGCCGCATTTTTGAATGGGCGTTTTTTCGCTGCTTTTTTTCCAGTAAAAACACTGTCTATAATGTAAAAACACGGCTAACAGCTTGTTACAGTGTTTAGAGGCATTTTTCGTGTTTTACTGCTCGTGGAAGCACAGGCTGACGTTTTTTTCTACTGCCCCTAAACGCATATGCCTCCAAACACCTCTGACAATTTATGTGTGTATGGACACATAGGCCAACATGGAGGGACTTTTAGAGGCAGTTAAAAAAAAAAACCTCAGACGCCTGAACAGCTGCTGTAAAAATGTCCTGTGTGCATGAGCCCTAAAGCAGGCCATAGATGGTTATTATAACTTTTTCTCATTCAACTAGGTTAAATAAAGTAAAAAATAAAAAAAAATACTAGATTCCCCCATCCTCACATTCGATTTGGATGAAGTAAACCTTCCTCTGTGCCTTTGTATTCCGACAGCAGTGAGACTTCTGCGCCATCAAAATATACTGATCAGCACTAGGGGTGCAACGGATCAAAAAACTCACGGATCGGATCGATCCTCGGATCAGAGCCACGGATCAGCAAAAAAAAAAAAATATGTTACACCCACCGGGTTTTTCGATTTCAGTTATTTTCAACACAAAACGGAGCTTATTTGCTTAAATACAGTATTTGGAAATCCAACAGACTCTTTACATGTTAAATTTTAAAAGCAACAGCAAACCTGCTGACCTTACATGCTTGCTAATGTGACAGAACACCTCTGATTTTCACATTTAACTAAATGTTAAATGTGAAAATCAGAGGTGTTCCGTCACATTAGCAAGCATGTAAGGTTTGCTGCTGCTTTTAAAATTTAAAATGTAAACAGTCCCTTGGATTTCCAAATAATGTATTTAAGCTTATAAGCATATAAAATACCTGAAATCTAAAACTCTGTTGGGTGTAACAAGATGTCCGCTTGGCCCCTTCACAGTAATGAGAGTGAGGAGTGTGGGGTGGAGCAAGATGGCGGCGGCAAAACGTCACTACAGCAGCCGCCGCCGGGTGTACAAAGATGGCCGCTTCTCCGGAGCTAGGCCGAAGCCGCGGCCTTTCCTATGGCCGAGGCTCCGGAGCGCTCCGCGTATTGCGCGGTGATCTGAACCGAACAGGGTGACCCGTTCGGATCACGGATCACCACCGATCCGTTGCACCCCTAATCAGCACTGCTGGCTATAGCAGGCTGTGGTGATTGAGCGGACATTTTCCAACGTATTGACTTCTGTTCAACCACCCTGGCCATATATGGATCGAAACTTGCCCAGGTCCTGCTGAACCGGCCAAATTTCGGTCCATGTATGGCTAGCTTAAAAGAGCAGTAGGGTTTGTTTTTTTTTCATTAAAAATTCATACTTACCTAGGTGGATACAGCATCAGACTGATGCTGCATCTGTCCCCTACCATCTCTGCACTGAAAACCGAGCCACCGAACATCGCCGATGGCTCGGTTCTCACAGATCCCTGAAAGAAAAGCTGCTGACCGTCAGTCAGCGCCTCTCCTCTCTGCGCTCATTGGAGCGCTGAGCTGTGGAGGGGTGGGGAACGGCCGTCTAAGTGGCTCGCTGAGACTGCCACTAATCAAGGCAGCTGGCAGATCCAGACTTGGAATTCAGGATGACACAGTGCCTCGACTGATTGTCAGGGACTTCAGACTGCTCTCTGCTGAAAATGGGTCACAGGAGTGCAAAACGAACTGCACAACAAACTGCACTCCTGTGACCCACAGGAGAAGCTCAGCCTAAAATGCTCAGGCTGGACTTTTCATAGGTAACTAAAGATTTAAAAAAAAAAAAAATCAGCACAAGGGAGGTTTCTTCTATTTAATGTGAAATGCCCTGTGCTGGCATTGGCTGTCATAGTGAAAATCTGAAGTCCTCTGCCCCCCTCCCATAACCTGCAGCTGTAATCTTCCAGTACTGCAGGGGTTCATAAAAAATACTGGCCTTATGATAGGCACTCGTCAAGGGTGCCAACTTTGTCTGCCCTTTCCTGCCCCCTCCTCCATTCATAAAAGCTGTATAATAGCTTCCAGGAATGAAAAGTGATCTATGAATGGAGGATAGGCAGATGAATAAAAGGTGCTCCTTCTCCAGCTGAGGACTTGGGATCGCCACTAGGATAATCGGCACCAGAACAAGGGACACAAGACATTAAAATGTAAGCATTGTCTCTTGGGGGGGGGGGGGGGGGGGGGGTTAAAAAAAACAAACAAAAAAAAACAAACTTTAAATTAGGTTTTAAGTAAAAGTTAGGTCGCCTACCTGCCTAGCCTGTGATTGGACCGTGAAGTTCCACCTTCTATTATCTCCACCTGTTAGCACATACCTTGTGAGCAGGCATGTACAACTGTTAGTTGACCCCAGTACAGCCCCCTGCCCACCAGATGCAGTCCTGTGCGTTTTTTTCCACATGAAAAACGCATGGGCAGTATTTACCATGGATTCCAATGTCCTTTGTTCACACCAGTGCAGTGTGTTCTAGTGCAGTCAACAAAACTAAAACGTTGCCATTTTTCTGTATGGAACGCATCTGAAATGCGACAAAATGCACCGGAACGCAAATGTCTGGGGGAAAAAAAAAGTGGGGAAAATACGCACAGGAATGCATCAAAAACGTGAATGAAGAAATTGCGGTATGAAGTGGCCCTTTGTCAGACTGCTGCTGTACAGGAGGTTACAAGAGGTAAGTTGAAGTCAGGTTTATATCAGCTGCATTTAAAAGTAGATTTTTTTTTATTTTTTTTATTGAATCCATAACTGCATTAATTCATGAGAATTGGATCTGCCTGGGGTATAGCTACAGGGCAACACTAGAGCTTTTACAAATAAGCTGAAATGTAATATCTGCAAAAAACAGATGGATGACATTCACATTTACAAGGCTTTTATCAAGGATGCCAACAATAAATATTTTAATTGAATAAAGTTCTGCACAGTTGTTATATTTTTATTATGACAGCCACTTGTGAGCAGGAGACTTCGATGTGAAATCAGCTACGTGACATATTGCAAAGATTTATTATTTCTTTTTTAGATTACATTCTGTCTCTCACTGTTCATCTTTAGAGGTAACAAACATGCACTTTTCCAAAGGACTGCTTACATTCTCCAAATGTCAGTCTCTACAGAGATACTAAGGTCACAGCAGAGTCTGTCCATCAAGAAAGCCACATGTATGTTTCCCTCACTGATAAATCATCCGACTAGCACAGTCAGATACAAGAAATGTCTCCTAGCATCTCAATGAGTTCTGAATGCAGACAAATTTCAACAAAGTTACAAGTGATGGGTTTTTTTTTTCCTTTAAAGCTGCTATTTACCTGGCAGGAAATTTGATTGCGAACAACACAAAAATGGCCAAATAAATAAAAAATCAAAAAAAGGGATTTAAGCATTTTCAAAGTTCATAACTATGTGTAACAATTCTATATATATATTATTTTTAGTACCATAAATGTACACACTCATGCAAGCAGGACATTTATTTTATGGTGCATGCATGGAGATGGGGGCACACACAATGCTGTATCCTGGCCTAGGCCAACAAGGCCCAGGCCTAGGGCAGCAGTTTTGCAGGGGGGCAGCACAGAAAGAGTCTCCGCCGGCTTGCGCTACACTTTTAGTGTAGTGCCAGTCATATGGGGCGGACTGGGCTAAGAGGCAAACTAGTCTAGCGCCCCCATTAAGCAGCCACACTGCTTCCGGTATGCGGGCAGTCGGCATTCTGCAACTGTGGGTGGGCTGCTTCTAATTTTGATTGTCCTATAGAGCTGGTTTTGGCCCAAAAAAAAATCTGCGATGTTTTTAAAAAAAACTCAACACTGGCTGCTTACCGTCCAACTCAGTCTGTTGAAAATCCAGATGTGGCCCTATGTACATTTTATTGTTGAAGGAGATGGTGACAACTTGCTTGAAAAGTAAAACTCCAGCAGCTGAAAACTATGCACAGCAATGGGAGGAGACTATGGGGGGGGGGGGGAACTATAGTGCTAGATTTCCACACTGAGGTCCCAAGAATAAGTATATATATTTTACACAGACCTTTCACCCAAAAAGAAATGGTCCCAATTTTTCATTAAAAGGGAATCTTTAGGCCAATTTTATTCTGACTTTTTTTATTTATAAGTTTATTTAAATGGCACATTAAAATTTTCCTATATGTACACAATTGTTTGTTTTTTTCTACAATAAATATTTTCTAAGACAAAACAAAACAAAACAAAACAAAAAAAAAAAGAGGATTCCAAGAGCACTACAGCCTATCTAAAGAGAGAGAGAGAGAGAGCGCAGTAGCTGGCCTTGTCTGAATGAAACGTCACAGCAAGGAGTGTAATAAGGGAGTCTCTGGAGTTAGATATTTAGGTCTGTGTGTAAATTTCAGATTGAGTTTTAGAGCTCTGTTAAAAACAAGTCTCTGAAAGATGTGAAAAATGATTAAAGTCCACATACTGGCCTAAAAACAGACACAAAACATATTATATTAGCCTGTCTAAAGAAATTTTTTTTTTTTTTTTTTTAAGATTACATTTTTATTAGCAAGCATAATAAAGAATCTGTAGAAAACACATACATATGCCCTTTAATGACACAGCAAAGAGAATAATTATGGGAATATGTTGTGCAATGACAAAATAAAATTGGTGCAGTGAAAATTTGAAATCTTCAGGAAATGTTTTTTTTTTTCCCCGATAAGAATGAGCAAAAGATTTTTAAGGCACTCAAGCTACTGTAATAATACGATCTTCTCTTTGCTGTGATTAGCTTCTGTAAAGGGTGGCTTAGGCTACACACACTTAAAGCCATGCAAGACCCCATCATTTTGAGTGGAAAATAATTCTCAACCATAACTATTGTTTGTATTGCTATTACAAGGCTCATTTTTGGTTTAAAATTAAAAAAAGAAGGAGGTAATACTTACTTGGCTTTGTGCAATGATATAGTACAGAGAGGTCCCCCTTGCCTCCTCTGCTGAGCGTTCCCTGCTGGTCCAATTCGCTTCTCTCTACTTCGGGTTTCTCCTTAACAAGCCGGGTGGTAGAGCGGCACCCATGCATCTTCCTTGCCACGCTTGTATTCACACCCCAGCTCCCTCTTCACAGGAGTGTGAATGACAGTAGCAGTAACCTATGGCTCCATTACACTCGGTTTCTAATGTAAAAAGCAGGAACTGAAGGGAGCGGTGCTGCAGCCAGGACAGCACTGGAGCGGTGACAGGAGCCCGGTAAGTGTTTAGGGATGGGGGTAGGTAGGACAGGAAAGAGGAGTTTTTTCGTTTTTTACCTTTATGCAGAGAATGCATTAGGGAAAGAAAAACTGTAAAAGCTCCATGCACATTTGCATTTTTTTTTAAGCTCCTAGAAGCTGCTATTAGCATTTTTTCTGCTCATAGAAGCTAGTGTTATCCTATATGTCCATGCACACTATTTTAGGCTATTAAAATTTTTCGAGCCTTAGGCCTCGTACACACGGCCGAGATTCTCGTTGAGAAAAACATGTCGTTTTTTTCGACGAGATTCTTGGACAAGAAACTTGTCCCGGCCGAGTGTACACACGCTCGTTTCAAAGAACCCGCGGTTCTTTGAATGGAGCGTACGCGGTGACGTCATCGACTACGACGAGCATGCGCTCGTCACATTCGATGCCGTCGCCGCCATCTTGTTACACCCTACGTATGCCTAGGAAGCTACCGCGCATGCGTCAAATTCATTTCGAACATGCGCGGGCTTCCGGGCGGACAGGTAAGTGTACACACACTCACTTTTCTCGTCGAGAAACACGCCGAGGAGAATCTCGACGAGAAAATAGAGAGCAGGTTCTCTATTTTCTCGTCGAGGTTTCTTGTCGGTTTTCTCGACGAGAAACACGCTAGCAGCGTACACACGACCGATTTACTCGGCAAGACCTCTCTGCCAGCAAGTTTCTTGCTGGTTCTTGCCGAGAAAATCGGTCGTGTGTACGAGGCCTCAGCCTCTAGGAGCAGAATTTTTTATTTATATTTTAATACGTTTTTTTCGTTTTTTGGAGCGTTTTTCCAGCAGAAAAAAAAAAACGCTGAATGCTCCCAATTGCTTTTAAATGCTACTAAACAGCTACTTGAAGCCGACACAAGAATGCTATTATCAGCATTTTTCATCCAGCGTTTTTTTTCTAGCATTTTTTGAACTTATGAAAAATGCTAGTGTGAATGGAGCCTGATGCCGCGTACACACAACCATTTTCTTTCTCGTACATCACGGGACACAGAGCGACATAGTCATTACTAATGGGTTATATAGATACCGTCAGGTGCTGGCACTGGCAACTTCCAAAACCGGAAGTACCCTCCCCTATATAAGCCCCTCCCATCCGGGAGCACCTCAGTTTTTTGCCAGTGTCTAAGGTGTTGGCCAAGAAGAAACATGTGTTTTTCACTGAGCTTGCGTACAGGTTCTTTTGGGCCTCAGTAAGCTATTCCGGATCCGACCAAAAAAGCTTCATAGCTAAACGGTCGGTACCGGGGCCTTGCAGAGAAGAGCAAGGTTTTGCCTGTAATGCTTCTCTTAGGAGAGCTGGACCCTGGGATCCAGAGCTCTGGTCATACCCACGACCAAGATGTTTTCTGTGCAGGGTGCTATACAGGTCCAGGGGAGTGGAATCCTTGGGAACCCGGTCCCTGAAGGTTTGATTACAATGCCTGCCGTGATAGGTGAAGTTTGGGCTTTTGTGGACCAAACAAAGTCCTGCGGCGGGGAACAGGTAAGTGGGGGCCCCCAGGAACTTGGTTCTATTGGGGGACCCCCAAGCCTAATTTGTCTTTCTGTCTGTTACCTAATGGTATTCCCGCAAAATTCTGTGCATGCCTGTAACTACTAAAAAAATGTAATAATTTTTAATGGTGGTCAAGAAAAAAAAAATTTTTTTTATATATATATATATATATATATATATATATATATATATTTAATATATTAGACTGCGGTACCTGTGTTTGTCCACTAGAGGCCGCTGTGGAATGTTTTCTTGTCATGTGGACTAGCTTCTTCTCAGCAGAGCAAAGTCCAGGCAGATGGTGAGTTCTCTTATAGGGAACTGCTTCCTCTGCCATGTTGCAGTGCTCGTCCATCCCCCGGCCTGCGGCAAAGAGGGGCCCTGGCTCCTGTCCCTTGTTACCATATTTGAAATTAGCGCCGAAGGCGCACGTGCCCGCGCGCGTGCACGCGCCTCTATATATAGAGGTGAGCTGGGAAAGGGGGCGGAGCCTGGGGGATGACGCTCTGTGCGCGCCGCAGCGCTTCTGCGCATGTGCGGGCGTCCCAGCAGTTTTAAAAAAAACACAATATGTAGTGAGCTGGCTATGAAGTACAGAGACAGAGCTGGCAACATTTAAAGGCATACAGCAAGCGGTTGATACAGGCATCCCCTAGAAAGGCACATTAGTAGACACCAACTGTGATATAGCAGCAATTGTGCTAGACTATTCTCAGTAAAAGTGGTGTATTACGGCTGGAATACCTCAGCTTTAGGCTTAGGAATATGCCGTCCAGAAGCTCCGGAACTGAATCTTCCAGGAAGCGAAGGGGGTCTCATCGGGCTCGGAGGATCTTGGGCATACTCCTGCTGCACCAGTCTCCCCTGAAGTTCAGAGGTAAGTGACCGTAGAGACCCCGCAGGGGTACTTGGTACTGTGGCTGTCCTCAGTCACCTGCTCCTGTGTATGTAACAGAGGAGGTTTTTTCCTCAGCTCTGGGAGGATTAGAGAGAGATTGTCAAAATTTATCGCTGCCTCCCTGTCAGGAAAAGCACGCCCGATCTCCGTCTCCTCCTTCAGAGTGCCTGTTAGCAGAGCAACAGTCCCATACAGGGATCGACCTGCCTGAAGGGGATCAGGATAAGGTTGATTCTGTTATAGAGGAATCAACAGTGGGGGAACCTTTTCTCAGCATCTCAAGCTGAAAGATTATGGGTTCAGTCTCTGACTAACATGGTCCGATCAGCATTTAAAAATGCACCTTGCGGAACCATCAACCACTACTGTATCCTCGTTGGGGTCGCTAGAAGCCCCCAGACTGTTTGTTCTTTTCCACGTCACCCTTTACTGAAAGGGCTCATTTACCAGGATTGGGAACGTCCTGAGAAAATATTTATTCCCCCAAGAGATTTCCGGTGGTCTATCCCATGGAGGATAAGTTCATCAAAAAAAAAAAAAAAAAAATGGAAGGTCCCTACAATGGACGCAGCCATCTCTTGTATGTATAAATCACTGACATGTCCAGTGGATAATGTCCAAATGTTCAAGAACCCAATAGATAAAAGATTGGAGTCCTTATGAAAATCTGCTTGGTGATACAACCAGCAGTAGCAGCTATTGGGGTCTGCTAAGCAGTGAAGGATCAGTTGAAACAGGTCTTGAGGGACTTGACAGATCAGCAGGCTTTGCCCTAGCTGATCTACCTAGAGCCTTAGGCTTTGCGGTTGATGCCATAGAGGATTCAGTCCATCAGGCCTCCCGCCTTACGCTGTCTATAGTACATATGCGTAGGCTCCTATGGCTAAAAAACTGGTCTGCTGAAGCTCCCTGTAAAGAATGGCTGGTTAGCGTCCCATTTCATGGTGAACGCTTATTCAGGGAAAACCTGGACAAATATATCCAGAAAATTTCCAGCGGTAAAAATACGCTCTTGCCGGTTAAAAGCAGAGTTAGAGGTCCCTCTTTAAGAGGCCTGCTTCTCCAGTCCCTGGGGCATCGGCTGTGTAACAGTTCCGACGGCCTCCTCGGTCAGATCCCGGGGGTAAAAAACAGGGACAGTAGCAGGGTAATGAGAAACCCTGGGTTAGGGGAGGTACAAAACCTCCCCCAAAGTTAAATTCATGAAGCCCCCACTCAGTCGGGTGGGGGGAGGACTCCAGTTGTTCGCAAGAGACCTGGCGGGACACGATCAAGACAGATAGGTGCTCTCCGCAGTAGGTTTGGGATACAGTTTGGAGTTAAAAGACTCTCCTCCTTCCCATTTTTGAGGTCAAACGTGCCAAGGGATCCCCGGAAGAGAGAGTCCCTCCTGTTGGCACTAGAACAACTATTGCTCCAAGGAGTAATTATGGAGGTTCCCCTGGAAGAATGAGGGTTCGGGTTTTACTCAAACCTCTTTACAGTCCCGAAGCAAACGCGGACGGGAGGCCCATATTAATTCTAAAAGGGCTATACAAATTCCTGTATATCAGGACTTTCCGATGGAGTCGATCCGATCGGTGGCCACTGCCCTACAAGGGGAGGATTGGTTAGCCACGATCGACATCAAAGATGCTTATTGGCACATTCCCATCTTTCCAGTCCACCAAAAATTTCTACGCTTGGCAGTAGAAGGGCGCCATTTTCAGTTCAGAGCCTTACCCTTCGGTTTGGCCACAGCACCACGAGTGTTTACAAAAATTCTGGCCCTTTATTGGCCAATCTAAGAACACAAGGTGTAATGATAATGGCATATCTGGATGACTTGTTGCTGATAGACCACTCAGTGAAAAAACTAGACGTGGTCGTTCACAAGACGATCAAGTATCTGGAATCTCACGGTTGGATTATCAACCGAGACAAGTCAGCCCTAAAAACCAGTCAAAAGTCTGGAATACTTGGGGCTAAGGTTGGATTCAGGCCAGAGAAAAATATTCTTGCCTCGAGGAAAGATGTTGTCTTTGAAAGATTTGATCCACTTAGTGGGTACAAAAAAGACAGCCGTCCATACGCCTGTATATGAGGCTGCTGGGAAAAATGGTGGCATCATTCGAAGCAGTACCCTACGGTCAATTCCATTCAAGGAATTTGCAAGGGGCCATACTGTCAGCCTGGAACAAAAAAGTTCAGGCCCTAGACTTACAATGTCCTTGTCCCCTTCCGTTCGCAAGAGCCTCCGTTGGTGGTTGGTTCCCCAGAATCTGGAAAAAAGGAAATCCTTCAGTCCGATTTCTTGGAAGGTGGTCACTACAGATGCCAGCCTTATAGGCTGGGGAGCAATACTGGAGCAATAGTCTCTCCAGGGCAGATGGTCGGATGCAGAAAGGCCCTGCCCATCAATCTCTTAGAGATACGAGCAGCCCGGTATGCCCTAGTAGCATGGACATCCAAACTCCAAGGGTCCCCTGTCAGAATGCAATCAGACAATGCCACAGCAGTGGCATATATCAATCATCAGGGGGGCACCAGGAGTCGTGCAGCCCAGAGGGAAGTAAATTACATCCTGAAATGGGCAGAAAAATATGTCCCAGCCATATCTGCGGTATTCATTCCAGGAGTGGAGAATTGGAAGGCGGACTTTCTAAGTCGCCAGCAATTAGGCCCAGAGGAAGGGTCCCTTCACCCCGAGGTTTTCTGGACAATATGTCAGCGGTGGGGAACATCGGATGTAGATCTTCTAGCATCCAGATTCAACGCAAAGGGGGACAGGTTTGTCTCTCGGACAAGGGATCCCCTAGCTTGCGGCTCGGATGCCCTAGTGTTCCCTTGGGATCAGTTCAAGCTGATATATGCATTCACACCGCCACAATGGTTACCTCGATTACTCCGCAGAATCAGGGTAGAAAAGAAACCGGTGATTCCGGTGGCTCCAGCGTGGCCCCGAAGAGCGTGGTACGCGGAGATTGTAAAATTTCAGTGGGGAGTCCTTGGACTCTCCCACGTCGTCCGGCTTTCGCAAGGACCGATATACCACCCTTCCTTACCAGCCCTAGGTTTGACGGCCTGGCTATTGAAGCCCACATTCTAAAAAAGAGAGGGCTCTCTAATGCTGTGGTATCTACCATGATCAATGCCAGGAAGCCGGTATCCAGGCAGATCTACTATAGAATCTGGAAGGCGTACATCGCGTGGTGTGAGGCCAAGAAATGGCATCCACATAAGTACGTAATAGGTAGGATTCTGGACTTCCTACAGTGGGCTGTAGATAGGAAGCTTGCCTTGAGTACTATCAAGGGTCAGTTTTCGGCCTTGTCAATATTTTTTCAAAGGCCCTTGGCTTCGCATTCACTAGTCAAAGCCTTTATACAAGGAGTGATGCGTATTAGTCCTCCGGTTAATATTCCCATATGTCCATGGGATCTAAACTTGGTTCTGTCGGTTCTACAGAAACAACCATTTGAACCATTACAGCATATTTCCTTGGTGCTTCTCACCAGGAAATTGATTTTTCTAGTAGCCATTTGTTCGGCTAAAAGAGTATCGGAATTAGCAGCTATGTCCTGTAAGGAGCCATATCTGGTTATCCATAAGGACAGAGTAGTGTTACGTCCTCATCCAGCCTTTCTTCCTAAGGTGGTATCGAGGTTTCATTTGAACCAAGATGTGGTTCTTCCTTCTTTTTTCCCCAAACCTACTTCGGTAGAGGAAAAGTTATTGCATTCTTTGGATGTAGTAAGAGCAGTTAAAGCTTATCTAAAAGCCACTGCTCAGATTCGCAGAACGGATACTTTGTTTATTCTGCCGGAAGGCCCCAGAAAGGGTCAGGCAGCGTCAAAATCTACTTTAGCCAAGTGGATTCGACAGGTCATTATGCAAGCTTATGGCTTGAGAAGGAGACCGCCTCCGTTCAAAGTTAGAGCGCACTCCACGAGAGCAGTTGGAACTTCATGGGCAGTGCATCACCAGGCCTCCCTGGCTCAAATCTGTAAGGCCGCAACGTGGTCTTCAGTTCACACGTTTACTAGGTTCTACCAGGTGGACGTTAGAAGTCAGGAGGATGTCGCCTTTGGGCGCAGTGTGTTGCAGGCCGCAAAAGATCCTCATGTCTGATAGCGCTCAGCTTATATATGGTGTATCCCCCCCCTCATTGGGCATTGCTTTAGGACATCCCATTAGTAATGACTATGTCGCTCTGTGTCCCGTGATGTACGAGAAAGAAAATAGGATTTTTATAACAGCTTACCTGTAAAATCCTTTTCTTGGAGTACATCACGGGACACAGAGCTCCCGCCCCTCTTTGGGGACACTTATTGCTTTGCTACAAAACTGAGGTGCTCCCGGATGGGAGGGGCTTATATAGGGGAGGGTACTTCCGGTTTTGGAAGTTGCCAGTGCCAGCACCTGACGGTATCTATATAACCCATTAGTAATGACTATGTCGCTCTGTGTCCCGTGATGTACTCCTAAGAAAAGGATTTTACAGGTAAGCTGTTATAAAAATCCTATTTTTCTCGTCGGGAAAAATTAAATTTTTTCTCTTTGACGAGAAAAACGTCCGTGTGTGGGCTTTTTGTCATTTTTCCCCAACGAGAAAAACGGCATTAATCACGATCGAGAAAAATTAGAACATGCTCTAATTTTTCTCATCGTGATTCACAGCATTTTTTTCCGTGGCAGTTTTCCCATAGGGAAACACTGCCGGGGAGCCTACACACGGTCATTTTTCCTCGACCAAGAGAAAAAATGACGGGAAAAATGGCCGTGTGTAGGGAAACAAGCCGTTTCTCGTTTTTCCCGACGATTTTCACCGTCGAGAAAATCGATCGTGTGTACGCGGCATAAGACTTTAGAACCACTTTATGTGTTACCTGTACTATAATCAGAAGTGGAAGTCCATTTTGTCCAATACAGAGGTCATTTATTGGCACGGTAACTAGCTATGATAATCCAAAAAGGGAGGATTCCCAAGGCAAGCTGTCAAATGCTATACCATGTTCTGGTACATGATACAGCATTTGTCAGCTTGCTTTAGGAATCCTCAAGATCTATGCCAATGCTACTGTATACAGTATGTCAGCAGCTAAGCCCTAATCAATTAGAACAATAATTAATATTTTTATGCAGCGTTTGCTCTTAAAAAACCCATTGTTTTATATGAAATTGTAAGCTCTAGTCCTCACACAAAGAAGAAAAAAATGCCTATTCATTTCTATGTAGCACAACAATGGAGCTTATGATTGTACAATTGTTGAAAAATAATATAAAGTAATATTTTTCTAAATTGGGAGAGGATGGAAAGAAATGGCCAACATGCTTATCGGTTTTGCTACGAGCAGTGCAAAAAATCTGGTCAATGAAAACCTAGAAGCAGTGAACAGAGGCAAAGCACAGGTTCACTTTAAAGTGATTGTAAAGTCTTGTTTTTCTATAAAAGCAACAAACATGTTATACTTACCTGCCCTGTGCAGTGGATTTGCACAGAGCAGCCCAGTTCCTCCTCTTCTTGGGTGCCTTTTCACTGCTCCTGGCCCCTTCCTCCTGTTGAGTGCCCCCACAGAAAGCAGCTTGCTATGGGGCACCCGAGCCGAGTCACAGCTCCCTGTGTCCATTCAGACATTGAGCCTTAGCCCAGCCCCACCCCCTCTCTCTCCTGATTGGCTAACTGACTTTGAGCCAATGGCACCGCTGCTGTGTCTCAGTCAATTAGGAGGGAGAGTTTCGGACAGCAGAGACACTCGTGGACATTGATGGAGCCCAGGTGTTAGGCTCAAGTATTAGGGAGGGTGCTACACACAGAAGGCTTTTTATCTTAATGCATAGACTGCATTAATCACTTAAAGCGGTGTTCCGCCGAAAAAAATAAATAAATTAAAAGTCAGCAGCTACAAATACTGCAGCTGCTGACTTTTAATATATGGATACTTTCCTGTCCAGGGTGCCCGCGATGTTGGCAGCCGAAGCCGATCTGTCCGTCGGCTCTCGGGTGCTGCCGCCACCATCTTCAGTAAGGGAATCAACCTGAGTGTCTCCCAGAAGACAGTGGGGGGGGGGCAGAGTAGGCGCCGTTCGTGGCGTAGGTCACCGCGATCACCGTGGAAGTGACTTCCAAAAAGTGGAAGTTCCATTTTTGGGTGGAACTCCACTTTAACCACTTCCCTACCCAGCCATAGTCAAATGACGTCCACAGATGCGATCTCCCATCCTGGGTGGACGTCATATGACGTCCTCGGCTTTGTAGGGGGATATCTGAATGATGCCTGCAGCTAGAGGCATCAGATATCCTTTTGAAGTGCCGGCGATTCTGCGCACCATAAGAACGATCATAGCGGCGGTTCTGCCGCTTGATCGTTCTTACAGGCGGCGGGAGGGGACATCCCCCCCCTCCCGCCGCCATCTGGTGCTTCTCTGGGCTCCCCGTGCGATCGGGGACCCGGAGCGAATCTTGCGGCGTCGTTGGTGGGGTCACGTGATGAGCATAGAGATGACTGGTGACCAGATGGTCACCAGTCATCTCTATGATCGTCGGAGGCCCGGGCGCGATGTGATGACGTCACGCCCGGGCTTCAAATGTAAACAAAGCCGCCATTGCGGCTATAAGTATGAGATCAGTGAAAAAATTTTCACTGATCTCATGCTTTCCAGCCTGGAGGAGAGATGTGGGGTCTTATTGACCCTGCATCTCTCAATAAAGAGAACCTGTCACACATATCCTATTACAAGGGATGTTTACATTCCTTGTAATAGGAATAAAAGTGATCAAAAAAATGAAAAATCATTGTAAAAAAATAAATAAATAAGTAAAATAAATAAATACAATAATAAAAAAAAATTAAAACGCCCCTGTCCCCGGTAGCTCGCGATCAGAAGCGAATGCACACGTAAGTCGCCCACATATGTAAACGCCGTTCAAACCACGCATGTGAGGTATCGCCGCGTGCGTTAGAGCGCGTGCAACAATTCT